>CM054200.1:21225000-22437500 GCA_028830015.1 Eucalyptus grandis x Eucalyptus urophylla | reverse complement strand
GATATTTGCCATTGCTTCTTCTGCCGATCCAGCAGGGCAATTCCCAAATGTTCCATTGTGCGTAGAAAATAGGTTTCATTTCGATACCCTTTGTCTTTCAAAAATTCGTCAATGTAGTTCAAAGGAGTACCACCCCTTTTCAAAGCACGATAAAGCTTATAAGTAAAGCCAGGCTTAAGAGTTCTTACGGGTTCTGCATCTTCAATGATTTCTTCTTCTTGATGTGCAACATTCTGAGGTCCAGAAGGAGAAGATGGACACTGCTAAGAATGTTGTGGGCTCTGTCGCTGATGAAGAGAATCTTCTTCCTCGATGAGATCAAAATGCGTAGGCCCCTCATGCATTTGATGTGGTCCCCTGTTCGCGATCCTTGAAGACTTTCTTTGGGATGACATCTTTCACAGTCTTTGAGAGATTCCAAGCTTGTTTTCCAAGAAAGATGACAACTTTTCAAAGATTAAACAAGTGAAGAAGACATAAGTGAACGATCTGAGTTCTCTTAGGGTTTTGTGAGTAAAATGAAGAGGAACATATAGTATATAGGACAATCAAAGAGAGGCATATGGAATGTCGTAAAGAAGAAATGTCGTAAAGAAGAAATATAAAGATGCCCTTTTTAAAAATAACTGCCTTTTAAAAAAATTAGATAACTGCCATTTTTAAAATCAACTTCTTTTTTGAAAAGGAAGTATTGCAATAATCACGGAAATTGAAAATAGTAACAATCAATTACAGATAGATGATTGTACCTTTTCGAGATTTGATCTGAGAGAAAATAAAATAAAATATCTTACAGTCAAAAATCTTGATCGTCTGAGTCTAAGTGTCTTTAGACTTTTAGTCCTGGGTCTGAACTTCCTCAAATTTTAAGATATTGAGTCTAGAACGAATAACTTCAAATTGATTTTTCTCCAAAGGCTTTGTAAATATATCCGCCAGTTGATTCTTTGAGTCAATAAACTGAATCGAAACTTCTCCATTTTGAACATGATCTTTAATGAAGTGATGTCAAATCTCTATATGTTTTTCCCTTGAGTGAATAATCGAATTTTTGGTGAAATTGATTGCGCTGGTGTTATCACATTTGATTTACGAGCATGAATCTTCGATTCCAAAGTCTCTTAACCATTGTTTTATCCACAGAATTTGTGAACAACAACTTCCAAGAGTTACATACTCTGCTTCTGCTGTGGAGAGAGCTACTGTACTTTACTTCCTTGAAAACCAAGACACTGTCCTGCTTCCAAGTAGTTGACAGGTGCCTAAAGTGCTCTTTCTATCAACTCTGCATCCGGCTAGATCTGCGTTTGAGTATCCAAGAAGAGTGAAGTCTCATTCTTTAGAATACCAGAGACCCACGTTTGAAGTTGAGGCAATGTATTTGATAATACGCTTTGCATCTCTTAGATGAGATTCTTTAGGATCTGATTGAAATCTGGCACAAATGTAAACACTAAACAAAATGTCAGGTCTAGAAGTAGTAAGATAAATAAGTGAACCAATGATGCTCTTGTATAACTTCTGGTCAACTTTCTTTCCTCCTTCATCTTTGTCTAGCTTCAAGGAACTTGACATTGGTATATTGGTCTTTTTGCAATTTTCCAGCCCAAACTTTTTGACAAGTTTATTGGCATATTTTTCTTGATGAATAAAAGTTCCTTCCTTCGGTTGTTTCACTTGAAGCCCGAGAAAGAAGGTTAGCTTACTCATCATGCTCATTTCAAATTCATCCTACATAGACTTAGAGAACTTCTTGCATAGACTTTCATTAGAGGATCCAAAAATAATATCATCAACATAAATTTGCACGAGCAAAAAACTTTTGCTTTCTCTTTTGATAAACAACATAATATCTACTTTACCTTTGACAAAGCCATTTTGGATTAGGAACTTACTTAGTTTATTGTACCAAGCTCGAGGTGCTTGCTTTAGACCATATAGAGCCTTTTTCAGTCTGAAATCAGAGTCTGGTTTCCTTGGGTCTTCAAAATCAGGTGGTTGTTCCACATAGACTTCCTCTTGGATAAATCTATTTAGGAAAGCACTTTTGACGTCCATTTGGAATAACCTGAAATTTTTATGACAAGCAAAAGTAAGTAATAATCTAATTGCTTCTAACTTTGCTACTAGAGCGTAAGTCTCATCATAGTCTATCACTTTCTCTTGCGTATATCCCTTGGCCACGAGTCTTGCTTTGTTTCTTACTACTTTCCTTTCTCGTTCATCTTGTTTATGAAAACCCATTTAGCTCCAATGATGGATTTATCTTTCGGTTTAGGAGTCAATTCCCAGACATCATTGATATTGAATTGCCTGAGTTCTTCTTGCATGGCTTCAATTCAACTTTCATCAGTTGGAGCTTCTTCTATATTTCTGGGTTCTATTTCAGAAATAAGAGTCACAGCACTAGACTTTTCGCACCTTTTGGATCTTGTGCGAATTCCTTCATTAATATCACCGATAATGAGATCTTTGGGATGACTAGACTTATGCTTCCAGTTGCTGGTTGATTTGTCAAACTGTTGATATTTTTCTTCATTTGAGTCTTCGACAATCATTTGTTGTTGATCTTCTGAAGTCTGAGCTGCTTCTGAAGATTTAGACTTTGTAGAGTCTAGAGCAGGTTCAAATTCTTCAAGTTGAGTCTGAATCGATTCATTTTGCATAGAGTCTTGAAATTTGACATTCATTGATTCCTCCACAGATTGAGTCCTTTTGTTGTATACTCTGTAGGCTTTGCTTGTGGTCGAATATCCAAGGAAGATCCCTTCATCTGATTTTTCTTCAAACTTCCCAACTCGATTATTTGCATTTTTCAAAATAAAACATTTACATCCAAACACGTGAAAATATGAGACAATAGGCTTCTTTCATTTCAATAACTCATAGGGAGTTTTCTCTTGAATAAGGCTTAGAAAAACTCTATTAATGATATAACATGTTGTAGAAACTGCTTCAGCCCAAAAACGTGAAGAGATATTACTTTCAATTAAAAGAGTTCTAGCCATTTCTTGCAAAGATTTATTCTTTCTTTCCACAACTCCATTCTGCTCTGGAGTGTATGGAGAAGAGAACACATGCTGAAAACCAGATTCATCATAGAGTTTTGGGGATAAGTACATTAATGTGCCATAAGTTGTGTACGGTGCTCACTTTGGTGCCAAAAGTTTCCGCCGAATCACTTAAGTGCCAAATCAGAGGAAAAACGATCACTTTGATGCCACCGATGATAGATTCCGGCCAAAATGATTACGTGGCTTTTATATTTTAAAAAAAATCATGGAGTCTTTTAAACGGCGTCGTTTTCCGTCATTTTTAAGAAAACGACATCATTTTTCCGTCCTACGTGGATAGCCTCACAAAAACGACGCTGTTTTGTTAATTTTATTTGGAAATTGAAATTAGGGTTTTTTTGTCCGCCATTGCTCATCCACCGTCGCTCAGCCGTCGTCCCTCAGCCACTATCACTTGGCCGCTGTCCCTCGGCCACCGTCGCTCTGCCGCCATCCCTCAACCTCCATTGTAGTTGCTTGCCACAGCAAGACAAAAGAAAGAAATAAAAGAAAAACGAATAGAAAATCCCGAGAAAGAGGGAGGTGTCGATGCTGAGGGTGGAGGAGGGGATGGCGGGGCCATGGCCGTCGCCTTCGTAGCAGCTGGCTTCGCCGATAACCTCTGTGGAGTTCCAGATCTTCGCAGCTACCATTGGCTGGATCGCTCGTGCTTCTGGGGATTCTTCGAGCTCACGTTTCCTCTACACCCAACGATATTTCTTGGGAAAAGGCGGTGGTGAGGCTGAGATTCAGGGATTTGAAAGGTTGATAAGGTGATTGAAAATGGGGGAAAACTATTGGGGGAGAGCGGAGGCGAATGCGTTGTTTCTTTTCTGGAAAATTACTGGTGTTGCTGGTTCTCTGCTGCTGGTGTTGTTAGTTTGGTGCTGTTGGTGTTGCTGGATCTATTCGAGGAAGAAGACGACACAAAATGGCGTTGTTTGAGGATTTAGGTTTTGAATTTGGGGGAAAGACACAAAACGGCGTCATTTTGGTGTTAGGATGCTAAAACAACGTTGTTTGAAGGCCTAAGTGATCTAATGGAAAATTCGGCAAGCCACATCAGTATAAGAAATTAATAAAAAAAGGCCATGTCAGATTTCCGGCCGATCAGATCGGCGTTGGCACTAAAGTGAACATTTTTCAATTTTTTTGGCACTTAAATAATCCAACGGAAACTTTTGGCACCAAAGTGAGTACCATACACAACTTATGGCACCATTATTGTACTTATCCCCAGAGTTTTGTAAAGTCTTGATTTTCAAATTCACCTCCATGGTCTGTTCGTATACTTGAAATAATATACCATTTCTCATTTTGGACCTTTTTAGCAAACCTTTTAAAGTAAGAAAAAGTTTCAGACTTACTTACCAAGAAATACACCCAAGTGAATCTTGAATAATCATCCACGATCACTAAACAGTATTTCTTACCTCCAATGCTTTGAGTTTTGGTTGGTCCAAAGAGATCTATATGCAGAAGCTGCAGTACACGAGTAATAGAAACTTGATTTATTGGTTTAAATGAGTTTCTTACATGTTTTCCCAACACGCATGGTGTGCATAGATTAGACTTTTGGTATGACAAATTGGGTAAACCACGAACAAGTTTCTTTGCTGAGATTTTGGCTATTTGCTTCATATTGATGTGCCCAAGTTTTCTGTGCCATAAGTCTGCTTCTTCTTGAATTGAGATTAGACATTGGGTTTCATCTGGTTTAACATCCAAGAGATAGATACTTCCATGTCTTCGACTCGTGAAGGATTGAGATGAGTCTTTACTGGTTCCTGAACAGGTTCCTTCTTGAAAGTTGATTTTGAAACCAGTGTCGCACAACTAACTGATACTTATCAAACTGTAGTTGAGTCCTTCCACTAAGGAAACATTACTGATTGTGAAGCTTCCGATCTTTACAGTTCCGAATCCCACAATTCTTCCTTAGCTGTTTCCTCCAAATGAAACTTTTCCACCATTAACTTGAGCGAGCTTTATGAAGCAATTTGAATCTCTTGTCATATGCCTCGAGCATCCACTATCCAGATACCATTTTACCTTTTTCTTGATAGTGACCTGCATTTAGAAAAGAGACTCACGCTTTCTTTGGTACCCATATTTTCTTAGGTCCATTTGTGTTAGAATAATATACAATCTTTGCCCATACCTTCTTAACAGGTTTCCAAACCATAGGACATTCTTTCTCAAAATGATATGAGCTATTGCACTTAGAACATCTAAGAGCATTGCGACCTATTGGTTTTACAAAAAAAAATTGGAAATGATTTTTGTAAGCATCTCTTGTAGGTCTTTACTTAATTCTTTCCTTTACTTTAGGAAAATCAATTAGATGAATAGTTTCCGCTGTCATTCCCAAACCAGATTTATTGAAATAAGGTCTTTGTGCTGAAAGAATTTTCTCAAGTTTCTCAGATCCTATGGAAAATCTTTTAGAAATATTTGAGATGTCATTTTTCAAGAATGCATTTTCTTTTGAAAGATTGTTCTCATTTTCTTTCAAGGTAGACATATTTTTGTCTAAACTTTTGACCTTTTCTTTCAAAACATTTTCCTGTTGCTTTAGAACAGAATTTTCTCTTTTAAGTTCGGAAATCCTTTTAAGAGAAGTTTTAAGACTAAGACACAATTCATCAATGTATCTAGAGACTTTAGTAGGGATTTTCAAGTCATTTACCTCGATTTCACTGTCTGAATCTGAGTCTGTCTCGGAGTATGAATCTGAGTCTGATTGTGCCATGAGACAAATATTGGCATAATCATCATCACTTTCTTCACATTTTGTATCACTCCAAGTTTATGCTTTGAGAGCCTTTCGGTATCTCTCAATTTTTCCTTTCTTTTTCCTCAGAAGGGGACAGTTGAGTCTGATGTGTCCTTTTTTCTTACATTCAAAGCAGACTACATCTCTATTGGTTTCATCCTCCTTAATAGACTTAGTTTGTTGCTTTTGAAAGCTTTGTTTCTTTGTATTGAATCTTCTTCCCTTTCTGTTTAGCTTTCCGAATCTTCTTATCATGAGAGCAATCTCTTTATCATCCATATTGTCTTTAGAATCTGTGACATCATAATCATCATTAGATTTTAATGGAATGGATTTCTTACCTTTAGGATCTTCATCTTCGTTGATTCACTCCACTTCATAAGACCGAAGAGTCCCAACTAATTCATCAACAGAAAGTGGCATGATTCTTTGTGTCTCCCTTGTTAAGGTCTTTATATGATTCCAATCCTTGGAGAGTCCTCGTAGTAGCTTTTTTACTTTCATGGGATCAGAAATTGGTTGTCCTTAATTTTCAAGACCGTTCACTATCTCTGTAAAACGACTAAACATGTCAGTGATAGATTCTCCTGTTTTCATTTTGAATGCTTCGTATTGTCCGAGCAAAATGTTCATTCTGGTTTCTTTCACTCGGTCAGTTCCTTCATAGGTGATGTGTAATCTATCCCAGACTTCTTTAGTTGTAACACAAGAAGATATTCTGTTATATTCAGTAGGTGATAATGCACAATATAAAGAATAAATCGCTTTTGCATCAAGAGCTTGTCTATTGGTTATCTCTTCTTGAGTCATTTCTCTAGACTCAATAGCTTATTTTCCTCTTTCTGAGACAGGTGCAGCTTTAGGAATGATTCCTTTGTCTACCACGTCCCATTCCAGAGGATCCTTTGATCTTAAGAATGCCTTCATCTTGTTTTTCCATATGTTCTATTCCTTTCCATCAAAGTAAGGCGGTCTGGTATTGCTTTGCCTTTCAACTAGTCCTGGAGCCAACATACTAGCCATGAATCTTTAACTCTGAAATAAAACACTTCAATTTAAGTGAGTACAGACGCTCTGATACCAATTGATAAAGCTAGTATGAGCACCTAGCGAGGGGAGAATAGGTGCAGAAACAATTTTGTGAGATATGTGCAGTGCTAATCAACAATAGACTATGAAAAGGAAATTCTTCTCTTGTAAACAAAATGAGTTATGATCAACGTAAACGAGTATAGGGAAGAGAATATGAACACACAGATTATAGTGGTTCGGCTTAATCCAAGCCTAAGTCCACTCTTCCGCACTAACAGCCCACCGGCTGGATTTCACAATGAACAAAAGAGTTATTACAGAAAAGCTCTGCCTTGATTCCACAGTGTAGAGACTCTACTACACTTCCTCAAGGTCTCTCAAGATATAGACTCTCATTTGTTTATAAGATTTTGCTCAACAATTTAATTAACTAAGAACAAGGAGCTTCAAACTTTGACATTCTTCTATTGTGCACACACTCGAACAACTGGAACGTCTTCCTTAGATACTCCTTTATGCCATCATACCCGTTGGCACTTACTAAAGGAATTCTTCCAATCTACCCGTTGGACAGAATCAATTAGGAAGATCTTCGAGCTATTTAAGGAACATGACGATAGCCCATCAATCCTACTCGCCTATACAATTAGGATCTTGGTTTCCATAAGTAGAACCTTCCAAGTATACTTTGCCAATCAACGGATCCATAATTCCCGAATCAATCTTGATTAGAACAATGGATTCCAACATGCTATATCCAGCCAAGAGATCTTCTTCAGTCGATAAAGTCAAATCCTTGACGAAACATCCAGTTTTGGATAAGTCTTCTTCGGCGGACTAGAAGCTGTCAATGAGGATAGACTTTGAGTCTTGAGTCTGGTAGATCGGAGGTCTTCAGACTTTGATAGAAGAATCTGCAAATCTTTAGACTAGACTGATTGAAACGTTTTGTTAGCTTCAAAACACTTAAGGAAGTTTTATTTGACAAATTATCATACGAAGACAAAGAAAATAAGAACGAGGAAGCCGGGACCAAGAAGAGCCGATCAAAGAAAACTCTTTGTTGCTCGAACTATGTATTGAGCACCCGCTCGGCCATAGACTCCGCATCACAAGCTCCCTTTAAACAAATAAAAAATTTTGCTCTTTATTGTCTCTGTCAGTAAAAATTTGCTTTTTGTAGTCTCTTTTAGTAATTTCAACATGAGGAGCACAACGAGGGCTCTCCAGATTATCAAGGTCCCGGGGATGCTCAGTGTCATTTTCGTTGCGAACAAAGCTCGACACTTCAATGTGATGGAGACGACAACTCCGGTGGGAGTTGACTACGGAGGGTTCTTCAATGGGTTGTCGCTTGGGGCCATCAAACAAGCTAGGCCGAGCCCAGGTGAGGGACACAAGTTCATCAACTCGAAGATGCTCAGAGAGATTAAGGAATTGGGAGCGAGCCCTGGTGAGGGACACAAGTTCACCAAGTCGGAGACACTGGGAGGGATAAAGGACTTGGGCCTAAGCCCCCCTGGTGAAGCACACAAGCACGTCACAGGCACGAACTAGTGATGAACAAACTTTGATTGCAAGTAAAAACTAAGAATATTTCACGGTTCCTTTCATTATTTGGTTGTTTGATTTTTATCTTTTGCAATATCAAAAGTTAAGGTTGCCATCATTCATTGGGATTTAAGGTTGAATATAGAATAAGGTCTTTTGCTGGCTAGCAAGGCCAATGTTGTTTAACTTGTTTTATGGAATGTGTTCATGTCAAATTGGACCAATAAACATCGACCTGTGTCATTCAAATTATTCATGAAGATTGAAAGTAGAAAGGGACACCGTTATGTCTTGTGTGATCATCGAGTAGTTCGACTATTATGAAGTTTTTAATATGGTTGGAGGATTCAATTGGAAAAAAGGGAATGGATATACTATAGAACTTCGGGTGCAGTTATTTTTCATCTTCTTATAATGTTTAATTGACAATTTAAAAGATATCTTTTCAGAACCATGTTAAGATAACGGCATCTTTATTCTCTAAAAACAACAGTGCCTTTTGGACCACAAATTCTCTTTCCCATATGATTGGAAACAGGCAACAATAGGCAATGTGATTAACTCTCGATGATGTATTGGCTGCAATTTTCCATCTCTTTTTCCTTGTAGCCTATAATTGGAAAATACTTTTATAATGAACCATAATTCAAATACTTCAAATAACAAGAGGAATTCAAAAGTGACTTGAGTTGAATTGACATCAACCTAAAACTCATTGTCAACCGAAACACAAAAATCTTGAGCTTTGTGCTATCAAATACCCTAATCCAAAGCTTGATCAAGTTGGGTGAAAAATCATCTACATAATTTGAGTTGAATGATCAGTTTAGATGAGACTCAATGAATCAAGTGAACAAGACCTTCTAATTGTCTTCATGACATCAACCAAAAGACCCATCTCAACATATTGGCATTATCCAAACACAATAGTATTAATGAAAGAATAAAAATAAACAAAGCCATTGAGATAAAATTATCCAAATTAAAAATAGGTTTGGAATGCCTTCCTCTTCCTTGAAGGAACATAATTGTATATATGTCTAGGGAAAAAGGGGTAGAGGAAAAGAAAATAAAAGGAGTGACAATAAGAGAAAATGAATATGAAGAAATAATATTGTGTTATATTTTATGAATGAGGAAAATGGATTTTTTTTTTTAAATAAGGAGAAAGTTGATAAGGGTAATGCCTTCGTGCTACGGAGGTATAAATTTTAAATTTTTCATCTTTTGTATTATTCAATACCCCAACTTTTTCTTGTTCGATCAAGTACCTAAAACCTTTGCTGAATAAATCCTCTTGTAAAGTGATTGTGTCACGTGGCTAGCGTACTCGGTAGAGCTTAAATGTAAATCGTCACATGAGTCGCTTACTTAGCAAAAAATTGTGTCATATCCCGATGGAGAGAGAAAAAAAAAAGAGATGGTTATGATTTTCAAATAATTGAGTCGTCTAATATGTCCTCATTGCAAGAAAACGCATCCAAGTTGACATTTTGTTCCCCTCCAAGTCACAATTATAAGGGAGACTCCTCATCGATCCGTGTTTGAAGTAAAATTAGGTTTGCTCGAAGGCAAAATAGACCAACAGTCCACGTAGTTGTCTTGTGATGTCATTATCTTTTAAAAATTTTATGAAAACAAAATATAAGAGTTGGAGGCCAATGACGTGGCATTTTCAGTGAGACTTAAAGGCCCTCCCTCTTCCCTCAAGTAACAAAGCAAACCACTGGCATGCCTTGTCCAGTTATGAAGTACTGACACTCTCTTGAAGCCTACGTGTAGTATCGAACACTCTAACACATGTCTAACACTATTCAATACTCGATTAACATATGTTGGAAAATCCGACACCTGATCAATTTTCTCAACACTTTCCGATATTTGAGTTTGGAATTTCGACATGTGAATTTGGGATTTCGACACTTGTTTCCGACATGAATGGGATCAATTTTAAAAATTTTCAATAAATGAGGGGTTAAAATGTAAATATAAAAAAGTAATAAATGAGGAAAGAAGAAAAACACAGTCTTCTTTTCTCTTTCAACTCTCACTTCTCCCGACACACAATTCACCTCCAAGTTTTTTTTTTCTCTACTCTTCTGACAGTCTCTACATGCGAGTCCAAAATGTGGATTACTTGTTTTTTCGTACAAGTTTTATAGATTATTGGAATGAGATTAAATTTATCAAATTGAAACACTGAATGATATTAATCAATGGTGGATTAATGTTCTTAGTGTAAATTCATTATATATTATTTATTTACTTGTAAATTTGAATCAAATTAATTTGATTACAATAATCATAAAAGTGATAATTTATCGTGTGTATATATATATATATATATATATATAATAAGTGTCTCAACATATCAGAGTTCTCTATTTTTTTTTTAAAACAACGCGCCAGCATACCGTGTTGTGTTGTGTTGCATCACGTGTCGCCTATCAATATCAATGCTACTTAGTTGTCCAATCACCCCATCAATTATAACGCCCCTTCGACCGTAATGAGCACATGGTGTGGAGAGTTTAACTCAATCACTCCCTCCCTCCCTCCCTCCTTATATAACCTTTTACCGACCAAATCAGCAGCCACGACTAATTCCAACTGACGAGCAACCTCTCTTCTTCTTCTTCAGTTTCATGGCCTGAGGAGCTCTCCTCTTACGCCTCTCCTCCGCCAATGGAAGCCCTCCCCTGCACGGCGGATCTCTGCACGTTCCGATCCCCGGCCTCCCCGCACCTCCACTGCCGCTTAGTCACATGGAGCTGGCGCTGCCCGCCCGCTGCTCCATGTTTCCAATAATTCCAGCTTTTGCCGTTCATTGCTGCGTATCCGATTCACAAGCGCTCCTTGCAATTGGCGATCCCGCCCCCTCGCCAAAGCTAGCGATGATGACCATGGCCATGACCACAACCATCACCATGGCCACCACCATGGCCACCACCACGGCAACAGAGGCAACGCGGAGTTGACCGGGCTGCAGAGGGCTCTAGGCGAGTTCGCGTGGGCAATTGGATGGGTGGACCTAGCGAATTCGTTGAAGGAGAATTTGCAGATGTGCTGCTGCTCCGCGGCTTTTTTCATAGCTGCCACCACTTGCCCTTACCTGGTTCCAAAGCCAGTGGTGAAGCTGTTTCAGAATTCTTTGGTGGTCCTCGCGTTTCCCCTCGTTGGAGTTAATATTTTCATCTATGGCATTTCGTATTGCTAGTTAGTTTGGCGACCTAAATGCGATCGAATGGGGAGCCTCTGTTCATGGATTTTGTCGGTTTCGCTATGCTTTCCGACGTTGCGCGGTCTGTTGCAAGCAAATAAAGGTGGGGAAGTTGAAGCATTTTCTGATTGTTAGGGAAATCCCTTATGATGTTTTGAAAATGACAAAATAAATCAAAGGCTACTAATGTATTTGATGGTTAAGTAATAGACTATGCAGATGATAGGACATGTAAAGAATATTGTCCAAAGTTTATTATGAAGATTTCCAGACTTCTATGTCAACGTTTGAAGATTGCAAGACTTTAGTGCCAAAGTCTGTTCTACATCAGAAGTCTATCAACTCTGACAAATTTCAGACTGAATGTGAATGAAGAACCAGGAATCAGACTCTATGCTGAAGCTGAACCAGAAGACAAACTCTATATTGAAGCTGAACTTATTTAGACGGTGTTCAAACCTTAAAGCTAAATCTATTCAAAAGCAGAATATGTTCAGACTCAGATTGCAAAGTCTACCGCACTCAGACTCAGATTGTAAAGTCTATTGCTTTTAGACTTTACATCCAGAAAAGACAGATCGTAACTCAAGCCCCGAAGATATAACAGCTAGTGATCTGGTTTGGATTTCACATCAAGATTGATTTGATTGACTCAATCTAATTGATTAACAATTGGATCTTGAAGACAAGATCTTTCTATACGAAGAAGCTTTACTTATGGAAACCAAGATTTCGTTTGTATGGCCAATCGGAATCAATTTGGGATTCTATCTTTGTCACTCAACGGCTACCAAATCTTCTAGATACAGAGCTGTCCAATGGGTATATTGGAAGACGATCCTCAAGATACTGTCCAACGGCTAGTTTGGAAGTAGATGAGTATTTAAGGAGATGAAGGACCGATGAGCAAGTAAGAGACGGAGCGTAGAATTTATAATTCCAAAGTTGAGCGACCTTTGATCATATACTTGTCTTTAGAGAGCTTAAATATTTGTGATCGTGAGAGAAATACCAAAAGCGTGACTTAGTGAGATAGTGTAATCTACTACTAAGTGTTTGCACTCAAAGTTGTAATCTCTTGTTGATTGCATAGTGGAATCTAGCCAAGAAGGCTGTTAGCGTGGGAGAGTGGATGTAGGCTTGGATTAAGCCAAACCACTATAAATCTCGTGTTCTTATTCTCTTCCCTAACTCATTTGTTTTGTTTGAAGTTTATTTTAATCCGCATATATTTGCCAAGATTTATTTTAAACACCTATTCACTCCCCTCTAGGTGTTCATACTAGCACTTTCAATTGGTATTAGAGCCAAGTGCTCGGTTTATAAAAGTGTTTTTACTTTTGAGCTAAAGATTTTTTATGGCTAGTATATTGGCACCAGGACTTATGGAAGGGCAAAGCAACACAAGGCCACCATATTTTGATGGAAATGAATACAACGTGTGGAAGAACAAAATGAAAGCATTCCTAAGATCCAGAGATCCCTTGCAATGGGATGTTGTGGAAAGAGGAATCAATCACATTGCTGCGTCTACATCAAATAAGAATAGCAAAAGTAAAGAAACCAAACCCCTTGCTCCTATGTCTCGGACGGAGTTGTCCAAAAGAGAAGCGCTTGATGCAAAAGCTATTTATTCTTTATATTGTGCTTTGTCTCTTAATGAATATAACAGAATCTCTTCATGTGAAACAACAAAAGAAGTTTGTGATATACTTCATTTTACATATGAATGAACCGATCATGTAAAAGAGACAACAGTACACTTTTTGCTTGGTAAATATGAATCCTTCAAGATAAAGCAAGGTGAGTCAATTGGAGAAATGTTCAGCCGTTTTATAGAAATTGTAAATGGTTTGGCGTATCAAGGTCAGCCTATTTCTTCTCCAATGAAGGTCAACAAACTTTTGCGATGTCTCTCAAAAGATTGGAACCATGTTAAGACCTCAATCCGGGAGACTCAGAGGATTATGCCACTTTCCGTTGATGAATTGATTGGCACTCTTCAATCCTATGAAGTGGAACAAATCAACAATGAAGATCCCGAAGGTAAGAAGTCCATTTCTTTAGTATCTAATGATGTTTTTGATGAAACAGACTCAGAAAATAACATGGACAATGAAGAATTTGCTTTTATGATCGAGAAATTCAAAAAGCTGAGTAGAAAAGGAAGAAAGTTTAGTGAAAGAAGACAATACAAGCAAAATAGCCAAAAAAGAATAATGAAAGAAGATAATGAGCAAGGAAATATATGCTTGACGGCACATTCAAAATTTGAGTTTAACTTAGACACAAACTTAGAATCCGATGAAGAAATCGAGATAAGTCATTCAAAAATTCCTCTCAAAGTTTCAAAGTATATAAATGAGCTTTGCTCAAATCTCAAATCTTCTCTTAAAAGGATCTCCGAACTTAAAAAGGAGAATTCTCGGCTTAGGCAACATGATCTTTCTCAAAAAGAAAATTTTGAAATTTTGCAAAAAGATTTTCTACAAACAAAAGAAAGTTGAGATTTACTTGTCAAAGAAAATGATTCGTTGAAGAAAGAATTTTCAAATATTTCGACAAGATTTTCAAATGGATCAAAAACATTAGAGCATATCCTCTCTATACAAGTTCCTTACTATAATAAGTCGGGACTTGGTTTCAATAAGGAAAGTGATTCTCTAATTGATTTTCCTAAAGTCAATGAGAGACTTAGACAAAGATCTTCACAGGCATTTTACAAAAATCATTTTCAAAAAGTGTTTGTAAAACCTGTTGGTCGAAATACCCTCAAGTATTCAAATTGTGGAGATTTGGAACACTTTCAGAAAGAATGTCCTAAAGTCTAGAGACCTATTAAGAAAAATTGGGTAAAAACAACTTATTCTACTAACTCTCATGGACCCAAGAAAAAATGGGTACCAAAGAAAAGATGAGTTGTTTTTGCAGGATATGAAGAAAAAAGAAGAAAGAGGATTTGGTAAGGAATTAGTTATTCTCAATTTGATTTGGGCAATAATTCTCATTATACTTGATATTCGATATATCCTTGGTTGATTGAGATTTTATAATGATCATATTTATTGAAGAAAGAATTGTGTGATTGGTTTTGATACGTGTGATTATTTTTTATATGCTGCTTAGAAACAAATGAACTTATTTGGAATAATTTTATACTATCAGATTTAATCATATTTTGCAAAGCAAAAATCTGTCTTACGTGATATTAATTTATTTTGCAAGATATTATTAAATACTCAGAATTTTATTCTCTTTGTTTTATCGTACTATGACTAAGTGAGAATTTATTTTTCAAAATATCATTATACATAATATTCTTTCTTTGAATACTTTGTTATGATGAATTAAGAAAGAATATTTGATTATGGAGATTTTATATTTTACTCTAACGTCAAGGAAAGATCCAAATTAATGGATAGCAAAAAGGAAATGAGTTGGGTGCAGGAAATTCTATATTGAAAGACCGATTGCAAATCTACGCAGATTTTGGTGCAATCAGAAAAATATCTCCTATGAAGATTGGTAATGATTTTTATTTTCAATGGTATATTTCAAACATATACCTGGGTAAGAGAATTATTTTTTTATCATCCCGCCTTGCAAATTTCTACGTGCATTTATCATGATTTTGGATAATTGTTTATTATATTGAGAATATCTTTTATCATAAATATAATGTATTGCAATTTTGGCTCGTGACAGAAATATCTATTTTCCTTTTGCAAAATACATATCTGAAATTTATGCTCAAGGAAATCTCTTTGATCTTGAAAGATATTACTGCATATTCATGGATATTCTTGCTATATTCTTAGAAGATATATTATATCTAGCAAGTTTAATCTACAAATCAAAGGAATATATTATGTGACGTTTTTGCAAAGATGGTTATCCATTATACAAGATTTTACAGGTGACAATAGAATCTTCCATATGAATTTTGGAAAGTTTTATCAGAAATTTGTGAAGATTCTATACTATCTTTTGGAAGTTCAAAAATTCTATTCCTTGTGCAAATTTTTTGCTTATTGAGGAGATCCCTTATGCATCGTACAAAAGGTTAAATAGTTCTGAATTTTAATATTTGATAATTTTATATATGCTATTCAATTTATCTATTTGAAGAAAAGGGTATTATATATCACGTGGATATTATTTCAACTTATTTGTGAGTGGATATTATGCACTTGTTACACAACAACCCCTTAGAGGAAGGGCCAAGCAAGGGGGACAACGGGTAGGAGAAATGGAGGAAAAAGTTTGTTAAGTTGATACAGGTTGAATTTGAGAAAAGCTTAATTGAAGAAAATAAATTTTTGCCTCGAATTTCAAATTGCAAGTGATCGTTGCAGATGTTGTCACTACAAAGGAAATATTGGAAAAATATTATGTTCAACGTGCATAAGCAACAATTGTTTCTATTCGCAAATGTTGTCATGATGATAGGGGGAGAAAATAAATCCAAGAAAAAGAAAAGAATCATGATCATCTCAAAAAGGCAACAAATTGAGGGGGAACTTTGATCAATTATGGAAAAATCTTTTTGGATTGATCGTGATCTTGTTATGAATTAAAGGAAAGGTAAATGTGTCAGAATTTGTTCTAAAAAATCCGGTTAGTGCATCTTTTATTACCTTTTGTCATTAACAAATCTTTTATTGATATTATCATTTTATTATGACAAAAAAGATAAATGAATTTTATAATGCATCCTGATTTTTATTGGATATTTGCTAATATATATGATCGAAGTGAGCTGTATTGCATATCTTCAATATTCGATTTACTTTATAAAAGCTGATTTTTGGAAATTATGCAAGACATATTTATTATCATTTTATATTCTCTATGTGAATATATTGTTATCGCTTTTCGATTATGAAAAAAATGGGGAGAAGATATAAATATGCATATGTATTGATTGGTTGATATTATCTATGGCATAATATTGAGCTGGGATTATTTTTCTATATATTGTTATGCTCAATTTATTTGCTATATTATGATATCCTTTGATTTAAATTAATATCTTTAAAAGTGTGTTTACAAATCTGCATATTCATAGATTGTTTTGTCATCATAAAAAAGTGGGAGATTGTTAGAGAAATTCTTTATGATGTTTTGAAGATGACAAAATAAATCAAATGCTACTAATGTATTTGATGGTTAAGTAATAGACTATGCAGATGATAGGACATGTAAAGAATATTGTCCAAAGTCTATTATGAAGATTTCCAGACTTCTGTGTCAAAGTTTGAAAATTGCAAGACTTTAGTGCCAAAGTCTGTTCTACATCAGAAGTCTGTCAACTCTGACAAATTCCAGACTGAATGTGAATGAAGAACTATAAATCAGACTCTGTGCTGAAGCTAAACCAGAAGACAGACTCTATACTAAAACTGAACTTATTTAGACGGTGTTCAAACCTTAAAGCTAAATCTGTTTAGAAGCAGAATATGTTCAGACTCAGATTGCAAAGTCTATCGCACTCAGACTCAGATTGTAAAGTCTATTGCTCTCAGACTTTACATCCAGAACGAGACAGATCCTAACTCAAGCCCCGAAGATATAACGGCTAGTGATTTGGTTTGGATTCCACATCAAGATTGATTTGATTGACTCAATCTAATTGATTGACAATTGGATCTTGAAGACAAGATCTTTCTATATAAAGAAGCTTTACTTATGGAAACCAAGATTTCATTTGTATGGGCGATCGGAATCAATTTGGGATTTTATCTTTGTCACTCAACGACTACCAAATCTTCTAGATACAGAGCTGTCCAATGGGTATATTGGAAGACAATCCTCAAGATACTGTCCAATGGCTAGTTTGGAAGTGGAGGAGTATTTAAGGAGATGAAGGACCGATGAGCAAGTAAGAGACGGAGCGTAGAATTATAATTCCAAAGTCTGAGCAACCTTCGATCATATATTTGTCTTTGGAGAACTTAAACATTTGTGATCGTGAGAGAAATACCAAAAGCGTGACTTAGTGAGATAGTGTGATCTACTACTAAGTGTTTGCACTTAAAGTTGTAATCTCTTGTCGATTGCATAGTGGAATCCAGCCAAGAAGGCTGTTAGCGTGAGTGAGTGGACATAGACTTGGATTAAACCGAACCACTATAAATATTGTGTTCTTATTATCTTCCCTAACTCCTTTGTTTTGTTTGAAGTTTATTTTACTCCGCATATATTTGCTAAGATTTATTTTAAACACCTATTCACCCCACCTCTAGGTGTTCATACTAGCACTCTCACTGATGAATTTAATCGGATTCTATTTTTTTCTGATTGAACTGTCACTTCCTATTGGAAGGGTTATTAAGTTATGCCGTTGAGGTTAAATGATGGATGTTAGCACCTTTGGGACATGTTTTAGGTGGATTGTGCTTTCTAGCCTACATTTGTTTCGAAGGGAGGATTCATCATAAAACGAAAGGATATGTTCCTGAATTAGGACACCGCTCTTGCTGTCCTTGTTGATACACAAAGAAATACCAAAATCAGCTGTACCGTTAGATGAAAATGGGGCACGCTGTCTAGCTCTATTTGGCCGTTTGAGTTTTGAGCTCACTCAATGGGATTTCCCCTTTTCTTATTTTTTTAAATATACACATTTAAGGACTCTTATTGTAGGAATAGACAAAATCCCAATAATTGAAGTTTTCATTCCAAATCAATAGGTTTCCTTGGAAAAATTAAAGGTAGAGAAGGGACCGTTCTTTTTTTAAGAACAACGGCGCTATTATGAAATTATTTCTCTCACCCCAAATATCTCATGTATTATAAACTTAAATTAACTCTCCTTATCTCATGAAAATTCAAATCCCTTCCCAAATAGATAATGCAATTCATGTCTTTTTCCCTCCCTATTGACATGCTTGTGCCTTTTTAGCTAGTCTTATTAAAGAAGAAAATAAAAAAGAGAACAAGAAAAACGAGAAACATCTCAAAGAGCCGGTCAACTAAACCTCTTTTCATCACCATCCTTGGTACCTACCCATACTATATTTGGAACACAAACTAAACATAAAGTTAAATTGTTGCCATATAATTAATTATTGTTTCCATTGGCGACATTGATTCTGATTTCCTTCTTAATATCAGTAATGTTTGTAGATCTTCTTTCCTTCTAAGGTGCTCCATATCCACTATAAATTATCCCTCTTCGATTACCAAAATACACTAACACATACAGATCAACTCTCGTAACGCCCTCTTGTGTCTTGTCGAGCATGAGGAGTGCCATGAGGGCCCTCCACATTTTCCTTGTCCTAGCATTGCTCAACGCCATTTTCGTCAAATCTGAAGCTCGACCCTTCAATGCACTGGAGAAGAAAGCTATTATACAATTTGCCAGGGGAAGGTTCGTTGATGGGTCATCACTTGGACCCATCCGGTCCAAGCTACATCAAGTGCACTCATCCGGTCCAAGCCCACGTGATCCTGGACATGGATATCCCCCACCCCCAAGCCCAGACGTTGCGGGTCAATTTTAGTTCCGAGTAGCATCGAGTTTGATTTTCAATAAAATGTGTTTTCTTTTTTCTGCCGGCTAGCCCAACCAGGTGTTCTTATTGAATCTGGACTTAAATGAATGGTACCTTTTCTCTCATTTCAAGTCCATATGAGATCAGCATTTTACTTTCGATCTAATATAAAAAAGTGAATAGACTGGAGTTTTGTGGTTTCGGCATGTTAAGACATAAAACTAAATTCCTAGTATAGCTTAGTTTTTAGAGTAGATGACCATGCACTCATTTTCAAATTTGTTTCACAATTAGAGACCGCAGGTTCGATTCCACGCGGCCTCTTCAACAATCGTTCATGACTGAAATTCTTGCCCGCAGAAGGCACACGCATCTGTGGGAAAATGATCACGTTGATCAGGCAGCTCATGTTTTTCCGGTGGAAGTTCCCAAAATGCAGATTAAAAAATTAATTGTTCTGATTCTTGCTCACGACCACAACAAAAAATTGGATCAATAAGGAAAACTACTGTCTAGGGAAAAACAAACACACGGGTCGCTAGAAAACGCTCTTCACGACTAGGAAAGCGCCACGACTGGAAAAACGCCAATTGGTGAAACCCCAACCTGATCACGCAATGGAGCTCAATAGACAACTTCTCGTTTCGGCAGCATTGGGCAGGTTCATAGGCATTGGTTAGATGAAATTATTATGTTTTTCTTATATAGAAAGAGTCGTGTGTGACGAAAGATAGTGAAAAAAAGAAATAACTTTGGAACTTTGATTTATTTTGGGTTTATAAAAAGAATAAAGATGCGGTTTTAGAAGACGTAAGAAATTTTATGGATCACATTTTGATTGTTTTATCAACTTAAGTTACATTTTTGTCCATCACGTATTGTTTCATCGAAAGAGGTCGATGATGTTGAGAAAACTCCTACTAAGTTTTGAAACAAAAATTTCTTGTTCTTATTTTTATTCTGAAAAATAGTAGACTTATGAAGTTATATCGCAGACTCTTGTCAAAGTGTATTCATTCCAGAAGTCTCTCCCACTCTGACGCAATCTAGACTAAAACCAATTCCAGAATCAAACTCAGATTTATTGATAGTGCGACAAGGATTCAGATTGAACACAATATGACTTTATTCTTAAACATCCAGCTCTCTAGCGAATAATCTCACTTACCTTTTATAAATACATCGATGAAATCAATCACAAATTGATGAAATCAACCTTGAAGACAAGTTTCTTTTTTGGAAGCATCTACTTATGGAACCAAGATTCTAATTGTATGGGTGACCAAAATCAATGGATTTTCACTTCAATTTTCAAACGGCTATAAGATTTCCTCAATCAATTATGTGTAATAGATGGATTAGAATAAACTTCTCTGGAAAATGCCAATGGGTAGTGAGGCATGGAATAGTATTTAAGGAGGTCATTCAGTCTATTTGAAATAGGGTGTGAAAATTGAACTTACAAAGTCCAAAGTCTTTCCAACCACTTGTTCTTCATCAACAGTTCTTACAAATTGTATTCAAGAAAAAAAAAATCACAAGAAGAGTGACTTAGTGTCACGCCCCGACCCTCAGGCACACACACATCCCTTACTTTTGGTCGATTTAAAAATGCGATATCTCAGGACTATGTATCGCCGACCCTTTCATTTATATATGCACATGCGAAAGCAATTATAATTCCCAAAACAATAAAGCAATGGGATAGAAAAGTAGGCCATATATTTTTCTTATTGAAAATTCACAACTACATCTTTTTATATGCAAATAAGGTCTGACAAGACAAGATAGGATTTTAGTCCTCATCCGGGTCGTACTCGATATCATACTCGGGGTCCTCCTCCGCGTACTCCTCTTCGGGTTCCTCAACAAGGATCTCCTTGTCAGATTCATGCTCCTTATGCTCCTCATCCAAGTCTTGAAATGGTTATTCAATAACCACTGAGACCACGTCTCAGCAAGTTCTACCTCCTAAGACCCGATTAGCAAACTAATACACCTTAGGGCTGCCTATGCACAACATGAGTCAGAGGACTTACCTTAGCCTTAGATTCCACCTGCATATTAGTACAGATCGAATAGGCACACAAGCAATCACATCACAAATCGAAGCATCGATCTAATCGACTTAGTCGATTTCATATCAGGAAGACCACTCACGATCATCTACCTTCAATCATTCAATTCACAACATCAAACCAAGGCAATGAATCACATCAAGCCACGCTCAGGTCGAATCATCGATCAATCGACCTAGTCGAATCATTTCTAGGTCATTCATCCCACATCAAGCAATTCCTTAGATTTAGTGGCTTTACGATCCCACCCGATCCTCTCCAGAACTAGTGGCTTTACGGTCCCACCCGACCCTCTCAAAATGCCATACTATGTCACCGAGCCACGTGCATTTTCCAGGAAGACATACCGAGTCTCCGAGCCACGTGCATTCTCTAAGGCTACCTTTTCGCCAAGATGACATATCAAATCACCGAGCCACTTGTCTTTCCCAAGTGACATTCCAATTCACGGGGCCACATGCATTCTTCAGGTGATTTACCAACTCACTATCAATACTGACAACCGATACCCAACCAATTCTCAATCACAATGCCAAAATTGCATTATTTAATAACATACTTAGAAATGCACCATTAAATCATTTCGACACAAATTAAAGCTCAAATAAATAAACGGACTGCTCCACGACAATCAGCACGAAATTCTGGTCACTGGCTATCCCAGTTGAATTTCCGGAAAATAAATAATTAAATAACTAATTTCGAAAATTAAATAAATAAATACAATAAATTCAATTTAGCACAATATAAAGCTCAATTAAATAAATGGACTGCGCCACGATCATCAGCATAAAATCCCGGTCACTGGCCATCCCAGTTGAATTTCCGGGAAATAAATAATTAAATAATTAATTTCGAAAATTAATATTTAATTCCTAAAAATTCCACTTAGGCCCGAATCGCTTAATTAACACCCGATAAGGGACGGGAAAAATCCCAAGAAGCATCCAATAAATACTACATGCAATTCTCTATCTAATTACACTAATTACATCACTAATATACAAAGCAATTAACTAATAATTCCTAATCCATTCTAATCTAACAACCTAAATACACTTAATTAACACTAATCAACCTTTAAGTATAATTAGCGCACTAAGAAGGCATTAGTGAGTAAAACTCACTTGAAAGCGAAGACCGGAACACCGCAACGATGACGCGATGGCGGCCGAATTCCAAAATTCCGGTGGCGTCGACAGACACTCGGGCCAAGCCTACAAGCCTCGCAAACCTACAGCAAAAGCTGGCCTTGGCCCGACTTGCTTCACGGGCCCCAGATGGGCTGAACTTGTTGGGTCTCACTGAAATACAAATGATGATGGGCTTGAAACTTGGGCTGAGATGGGCTTGAAACAAAACTGAATTGGGCTTCGAGTTGTGGGCTTGAAGATAGGCTGAAAACTGGGCTTGGGCTGCTGTGAACTGGGCCGAAGACTCAGTCAATGGGCTGTTCCCTTGGGCTGTTGCTGCACACAATTTGGGGACACGGAGATCGCGAGCTGGCCGAGGACGCAGGCGCGGGAGAAGAAACGGATGAAGCAGCTGCTGGTTTTGTACGCTGTTGCAGAGCTGAATTGAGGACTTCACGGACGTTGAGGTTGGAGGCGTTGCTGGCGCTTGCTTGATGGAGACACGAGCTGGAAGAGACGAATTTGCTGGCTCATTCGTCGACCGTGGGAGACGCCTGGCAGAAGACACGGATGAAGAAGCTGCTTCGCCTGGGCCACGAGAGACACGCGGTAGCTTCGGTCTTCAAGGTTCGTGGATGCTTGGACGGCAAAGCTGGCGTGCGGCCATGGAGATGCTGGGGACGCGAGGCAGAAGAAATGGAGAAGCACGTGGGAAGCTGAAGCTTGTTCGGTGGAGATGGGCAATTAATGGAGGAGCAGATGGTTGGCAGTAGCTTCGGTGGGGTTTTACGAGTCAACTCCAAGCTTTCGGTGAAATTGTGGTTGACCGAAAGATGAAGGAGACAGCGAATGGTGGAGCGACCAAATGGAGAAGCAGCTGCTGGCGTCGACCGGTGACTTCGCTGGCTTCGGTTCACGGTTGAATTGTCGAGCTTCAAATAAAAATGAAAGAAGAGGCAGATCCGAGGAGGAGTAGTCTTCAATGACTTCTTCGTTTCTCTTCAGCTATGGCGTCGCATGAAATGGGGAGAATGAAGGAGGAATAATTTACGACAACTAGAGAGAGAGGATGAGGGAGAGGTAGATGGATAGAGATGAGAGGTGAGGGGGCTCCACTTGACTTAATTTTTCCACAAATATCTCCCACACTCACTCTAGGCCAAGTATTTATCCATTGGCTGTCATTGAACCACCCAAGCTCTTTCTTGGACATGTGAATTGGTTCAAAATGGCTAGTGGGATGGGGGCACACGAAATTGCTTGATACCTCCTCCAATTGATCACTCATTTCTTCTCAATTTAACCTTGTAAGGCCTCAATAAATCCAAGTGATGCCTCAATGCTTCAATTGAATATTCTCCTCATCCAATAGCTCATCTCGCATCTCAATTTTGTATTCCATTTTAATCCCCGGCTCCAATTGCATAGGAATGACCTAATTAATTCAATTGAAACTAATACCGAAAATTCTGGATGTCACACTTAGTGAGGGAAAATGAATTTTCCTTTAAGTGTTTGCACTCAAAATATTGTACTTCTTTGTTAATACTATAGTGAATTCGAGCTAGAAGGCTGCCAACGTGGGAAAGTGAACGTAGGTTTAATCTAACCCGAACCACTATAAGTTGCGTATACAATTTTCTCTTCCCTTAACTCTTTTCATTTAAATATGTTGCATCATTTTAAAGTATTGCAAAAATCTATTCCTTTTCTTATCTGATTATGAATTTTCATCAGAAGTCTGGTGACTTGCTTATCAAACTCTATTTGGTTCTCAAACTTTATTCAAAATTTATTTACTTTTTAAAAATTCTTTCAAACACCTATTCACCCCCTCCTATAGGTGTTTTTACAAGCTTTATCAGATGAAACACGTTTCAAGAAGTGGATCAATGAGTAAATCATCAAGAGGCGTGTAGGGTTATTTGTTGATTCATGGACAAGAAGTGTAAAGGACAAGAAAATTAAAGGTATTGGGATTGGAAACAATTGTTACTAGCCATATAAAAGTATAGGAAATGCAAAGATAAACTTGAAGCTGAAAATGAGCAACCGATGTTCATTGATTGACTAACAGTCATTTCTATAAACTGCAATTTAAGCGTTTATACCTACTATCGACAGCAATTCCTATCTATAAATAGTTACCTAGAGGTAATTGACCCCACTACCATGTATCTTCTCCACTTCTTCATGATTGCCATTATCGGTTGCTCTGGAACTGTGGGCTCTATTATTAGACACGTGTGTCGGATTTACTACTTTATGGGTGCCTCTCCAGTGATTGCATATGAAATCATCGGCTCCATCACATGAAAAGTTGTTTTATTTTCACTTCGCCAACGGTTACCGCAATCACAGCCTTTCTGTTGATCAAATTGATCTACATTGGTCGAAGTTTTGCTTCAAGATGGCTATTTTCACCCGTATACTCCGTCGGCTAAAACTATATTCTTTGTCAACCAATTAGGTTTGTCGACCAGCGGCTCTCTACACTTGGTGATTCCTCGCTTCTTTGTCTTTCTACCCAGCCTTTGTCAGCTGAGTCATCGGTTAGGAACTTGGACGTTTTTTTTTTTTTTTGGTGTCACATGCCCCTTCTAAAAGAATTGAATCATTCTTTCATTCTTTTTAATATTCGTGAACAACCATTATCTAAAGATTAGAGAGACAAGTAAATTGATCGTACCTTTTTCAGTCCACACCTTTTCACCGATAAATCCGCTCATCTCTTGCCAAGCCCTTTCACGAAACGCCATCGACGTTCCATTAGACAATCTATTTATTTAGATGGCGCAAACTGAACCAAAGGCCACACCTTTCATTTGCTCTTTCGCAAATTGAATCGTCTTCAAGCTTTCACTCTCAAACTGATCACTCTCAAGCCCTTCCTCCATGGCACTAATCACTCTCTTTTAGCCGTCCTGAGGTGTATATTGGTTGGTTTACTAATCTATGGGGATTTGAACGAAAACGTAGGCCCCTCTAATTCATGGATGAGAATAAAGATAACACTGATCAAGTTATTCTCAGCCCTTATTTTAAATGCTATCGGTTCCACCGAATTTTTACTAATGTTTCCAAGAAATCTCCTTATCCATCGACATTTCATTTCTGAAAAACGCTTGGTTGAAAAATAAATTGGCGAGTCATGTTTTTTGATTTTTTTTATGCACGATTTTTTCAGTAGATCTCAAGGATAAAGCCTTACATGTTGACCATTTGGAAACAAGCAAGAACTAACCAGGCTTTTGAACTCTGTGGCCTTAACTTTGATCTGGAATTTGGTTTGATAAGTTTTCTTTGCTCATCTGGTTTTTCTTCTGTGAATTGTTTCTTTCTTCCTTTAAGACCACTGTCCATCAGTCTTTGCAACTACTGGACTCTCCCCTCACCATACCGACGTTCCCGCGTTAGAGACAGACCAATGCTCATTTATCTGATTTGTCCTCATGATCTTTCCTACAATTCTTTTATCGACAAATAGTCTCGGTTCGAGGGAGAAGTTTCATCTGAGGAACATACAGCCTCTCTTCTTCATCGGCTTTCTCCTTTTGTCTTTTGTCAACAATCATTAAAAACTTCCACAGAGTTCGTCGATCTGACTTACTTTCTCTCTCTTACAAGAAGCTTATCTCTTTGGGATGAACTGTACTTGCTATTCTTTACAGAGCCATCTCGGTTATCCTAGGATGGCTTTGTTTGAACTTCCCAACTCTTTTTGCCAACTGAAGTCATCGTTTTTCGAAGGCCTTCTGGCTTAGACTCTGATCCTTTCTTCCCACACAATTTTGGTGGTTGGCTACTCGGCCATCCACTCTTACCAATTCTTGAGCACGCTCTTTCAATGTCACTTCTGCTAACTGCCAGCTTGTGTTTTTGGAAGACGCTCTTGGCTTCTGTCGACCTCCCTCTCCAGTTTTCAAAGAGAGGGAAATTCTTCCCTGGCTTTGGGGTTTATCACCTAAAATTTTGTGCCCGACAATTTGAATTGACACACGGACTTCCTATGCCTACAATATATTCGCCGGATTTTCCTTTTCCTCCACTAACTGAACGTAGAGATGATAACGCCTTCTGCCATCATTTCGGCATTTGCCTGTATATCTTCAATTGATATAAGTATGTTTCATTCTCATAGAACCCGCAGAATACCATGACTGCTAACGAGCAGTGGAGTTCTTATGCGTAGATATCCTAGATAGGGTAGGGAAAGGTGATCCATGGAGAATGTCACTGCTTTTTCATACATCCCCATCAACCCCAACACTAGCAATACTCGGAGATGATCGGCAATAAGATATGGTGAACTCTCTATGAGATTTTTGTGAGATTACTGTCAACTGTTTTAAAAGTCTGTCAACTATTCTAAAAGTTTAAACTAATAGATGAAAGCATGGCTTATTATTTAAATATCTAATAGTTTCTCTCATGCTTAATCTGGTTTTTTGCCTAATACTAAGCATGGAAATTTAACTGAGGAGGCAAATGGAGTCTAAAAAAATTTGAATTCATGACTTCAGCTCTTATATCATATAAAATTTTGTGAAAATACCGTTAACTATTCTAAAAGCTTAAATTATTATATAAATGTATGATTTATTATTTAAATATTTTAACATTCTCTACGTCACTTTTCTGTTTTCTGCTCTATGCATTAGCTAACATCCATAACTGAATCTTCCAAACATAAATCAATTGACTTTGAGCATTAAAGAAGGAGAAGAAAAAGAAATTGAGACTCGCTTGGCTAAAAGGAACAGGATTCCAAGTACCCAAGGTTCTACCAGTGGCGATGTCAGTCGAGGAGGTTCGAACTCTGTGGCCGTCCGCACGGCTTCATATTCCATTGTTCCGGATCTATCAACCGGTGAAGCTGTCAATAGAATAGAAGTCGAATGGGGGATCTTACACCGACACTCATCGGGCTCGTGGAGCAACGGGGGTTTAGACCTCACGACCATGGCAGCAGGAAGTTCTTCGAGCTTGGGGCCATGACCTCCTGAGCTTCGTCGAGCTTGGCCATGGCCGCTCAAATTTTGTCAATCTCGGAACTAGGGTCGCTCGAGCTTTGTCAAAACTTGGCTATTCCGCCATGGCAGCCGGAAATTTTATATAAATTTTTAGCTTTTTGTGGTTTCATTCATTTTTTTTTCCTTTTTCTTTTTATTTTTATCCTTTTATTGCCTTTTATATTTTCAATTTTTTATTGTGCTAACAAGCGCCGCATCGATGCTATGTGTCTCAATAAAGTAATAAAGAGGTCCACCACTTTTTTTTTTTCCTAATTAGTCAAATTGCACAGAATACGGTGGGTGGGAGTTGATCGATTGCGAATTTTAAAAGTTATAAAACTCAATTGAGCTTAAACAATAAGTTTTATAACTTGTCGTCCCTTGAAAAATGTTAGACAAACTCAATATGTTAGATTCGCTCAACATATAGAATGGTGAAAATAATGAATAAGTACATTGAAAATTCTAAATTTTGTTATCAAAGTACAAATGAATCTTAAAATTTTCAAAATATGTAATCGAGTCCTAAAAATTATTAACATTTTCCATTTGTCAAGTTAGACGAAGTTAATTGAAGGACTTTAATACACCAACTTGATAAAATTTAAGACTTAATTGAATTTTTTTTTTAATTTTAGAGTTCAATTCCATTTTCGTGACAAGAAATGATTGCGACCGTTCATATAAATGGGTACTAAAATGTGAAGATAGTCCCTTGCTCGAATCATAATCTTAATACTTATAACTATTGCAACCAGCTAACACAGTTAACACAGAAAAAAAAAAGGCAAAAAAACATTCTATGTGACTCGTAAAATTCAACAACATGTATTTATAAACAGTTACAAGCAAACCCACTATTTCAGCATTAGGCTCAACAACAATAGTTCCTCATATGGTTCTACTTCGTTACAATTACAACAACCCATATTCTCGGCCACTACAGCTAGTGGCTTCCGAAATCGGCGGATCTAATAATTGTTTTGTTTTGGTCCTACAAGTGTATTTATTTCACAGTTGCTCCCGAGATTATCGGTTCCACGAATTGGATGACTGCCTTGTGACTAATGCAATCCATTGCCAATCACTACGGGGTTGACTTTTTTGTCAACTCCCAACATTTAGCGAACTTTATTTCTGCCGCGTTTTACTTGGTCTCTCCTAATCCGAGTCATCTGTCGAAACTTCAGTATTTTTTTGGTGTCAATAGCATTTAATCTAAGTTCCACGGATAAGAGATATTTTCTTTCTAATTACAACCATGAATGTAAGAATTTTGGGACTCCTTTCACATGATGTACAAGTTCCTTTTTACTTTGCAATACATAAATTTCCCATCCGGAGCTCGACTTCTCTCGCTTTTACAAAAGTTCCAAGCACATCTAAGGGGGTTCAACGTATAATTAATTGGTGAATGTAAGTGCTATGTAGGCGCAAAATTAGATTAGGCAATAAGAGATCCACCAACTCTCTTTAGGACATCTAAACACATTAGAGTAAACCCATTTACAAAATGATAGTCTAAGAAATTCCTGTTCCGTGCTGGCTGGGCTTAGTTGAGAGAACAAAACTGGTGTAAGGATCAAATCAACATATATAGCGTGGCTTAATCGTCAAAAAGAAGTTTGTAACCAAACGAGGTTCTTTCATTTGGAATGTTCTATTCCGCACAAATTTCGAGTTCCATATTCAATTCTGAACATGGTTATTATGTGCATACAAACACATAGTATACAATGAGATGCTATGCATGTTTTCGAGTACGTTCAATAGGATTTGACCCTGAAAAAGAGGTTCTACATCGAAATTCTGCAGTGATGCTCTATGCTGAAATCGAATCCATCCGAATCCTTCCCGTAATCAAGCATTATTTCCACCATAACACCCAAATTGATCACATTGATTAGGCAGCTCATGTTTTTCCGGCGGACCTTCTCGATATACACTTGACAAAAATACTTGTTCCAATACTTGCTTGCGACCACTACCATTGGGATCGATTAGGCTGCTGTTCAGGGGATAAATAAACACACTGGTCGATAGAAAACACGTTTCATGACTGGAAAAGCGCCGTTTCGGCAGCAATGGGCAGGTTCATAGGCAGTGGTTAAATGAAATCAGCGTGTTTTTTTCATAGACAGAGTCGTGGGTGATGAAAGATAGTAAAATGGAAGTGTGGAAAAAAGAAATAAAAAAATTGGAACTTTGGTTTATTTTGGGTTTTTGAAAATTAGGAAAGATTCAGTTTCGGAAGATGTGATTAATTTTATTTAAATAGCCTTTCAATATTTTTATCGACTTAATTTACATTTTTTTCCACCATTTGTTAATTTAGAACTTCATTCATTTCTTAATGACTAATCATAAAGGGAAATTAGGGGATTTTTGAGAAATAGAGGTTGAAATCGATCCCACGGTTACCGAACTCCTCTGAAGAAGGAATGTTGTATGCGCTTTCACATGTTAAAGAAATATGTTAAAGATACATTATTGACACATTTTCTAATAATTCATCAAAAAAAAAAACGATTTTTCTAATATGATATTAGAGCACAAGTTTAAAGTACCAATTGCCGCACCCACGTCTTAATATTTGTTGTCTATCATTAATGTTATTTTGCTTGTTTTCCTGTTCCACTGTCATTCAATCTTGCACGTTTAAGGAATCGGTTTATATACGAGGAAGAGTGTTAAGGAATTTTTTTATAGATATATTGCCCGCACGTTTCTATACAACTAAAACTTTGATGGGAAAAATTTATCTAACATTATCATTTTATTTCGCTAATGACGGTCGTTGCAACTCTTAACACCCGATCACTAAACTTCGTTAACTGTGAAGTTTCCCTTGCTTTTGCTCCCAGAGCCGGCATTCCAAGAATGTGTTAGTACTGTGATTCGAATTCAAGTTAATACTGAAAGAAGACATTTGGGAGATTTCCCCAACAGTTCCACTATTGTCGGCCTGTAAAAATTCAAGCTGTCCACCCAAAAGTCTTCGAAATACACCGTCATCCTCACGGTCTTTGGTCTTCGGTCCGGGGTAATACCATGCTTCTCCATGGCTGCTTTGACTATGTTCTCTCGCCCGCTGAAAAACTAGACAGAGAAATTACAGTCCAACTTCTGACTCTCATCTTCTAAACCTTCAAACTTGGTGCCTCTATATCTACTTGTGTGAAATAGAGTAATATATGATGTATCTAGCCTTTTAGATGAGCGCAAACGTTTTAGTAAACGGTCAAAGAGTCGTCTGCTACATTCTTCCTTCTTCCCTTGGCTTCCATGTGCGTTCTCTCGGCCACAACAGAAGCTCCCTCGTTGCTTCCTCAAGCTGGCTGAATGCAGAAATGCAATACTCACGTTGCCTTTGAACAGGGAAAAGACTAATTATTCCACGAAGAAAAGGAGAGGAAGAACAAGGAAACCGGGACCATCAAGAAGAGCCGGTCAAACAAAACTCTTCGTTGCTCGCACTATATATTAGAGTGCCTGCTCGGCCATAGACTCCGCATCACAAGCTCCCTCCAAACGAATCATCAAAAAGTTCTCTGTTTATTGTCTCTGTCGGTGATTTCATCGAACATGAGGAGCGCAACAAGGGTTCTCCACATTCTCTTGGTCCTGGCGATGCTCAGTGCCGTTTTCGTTGGGAACGAAGCTCGACCCTTCAACGTGATGGAGACGAAAGCGCTAGTGGGAGTTGCCTGCGGAGGGTTCTTCGATGGGTTGTCGCTTGGGGCCATCAAGCAAGCTGGGCCAAGCCCAGGTGAGGGACACAAGTTCACCAACTCAAGGACGCTAGGAGGGATAAAGGACTCAGGCCCGAGCCCAGGCGAGGGACATACGTTCACCAACTCGGAGACGCTAGGAGGGATAAAGGACTCGGGCCCGAGCCCCGGTGAAGGACACGGGCATGTCACCGACACGAACCAATGACGATCGAACTTTGATTGCTGGCAGAATCCTAAAATATTTTACGGTTCCTTCCATTATTTGGTTGTTTGATTTTTATTTTTTGCAATATCAAAAGTTAAGGTTTTTTTTCATTCATTGGGGTTTGAGCTTGGATATAGAAAGAATGTTTTTTGCTGGCTAGAAATGCCAGTGTTGTTTAACTTTGTTTTATTGAATGTGTTCATGTCAAATTGGACGAACTCACGTGCATCTGTCATTCGAATTATTCAAAAAGATTGAAAGTAGAAAGGGACATTATTATGTATAACATTTCATTACATCATGTGTGATCATTATGTAGTTATGTGATTATCATGAAATTTTCACACTTATAATGTTTAATTGACAAGTAAAAAGTTATCTTTTCGGAACCATGCTAAGGTAATGGCACCTTTATTCTCTATAAATAAAGGTGCCTTTTGGACCATAAACTCCCTTTCCCGGATGATTGGCAACCAGCAACAATAGGCAGTGTGATTAACTTTCTATAGCATATTGGCTTTAATTAACTTTCAGCAAGGATAAGAAAACTAAAAACCAGTGCATCAAGTATATCGGATTACTAAGAAAAATGGCGGTGGATGATGGTTCGTCACTTGTATTGCCAACAACGGACCCTCACCATCTTATTTTCCATTTTTTTTCCTTGTAGCCTGCTATTGGAAGATTACTTTGAATATTAACCATAATTCAAGTATTTTAAATAATGAGAGGAATCCAAAACTAAACTAGCTTGACTTGACATTGACATCAACTCCAAACCGAAACACAAAAATCTCGAGCTCTGTATTATTGAATACCCTAATTCGGAGCATGATCGGTTTAGACGAAAAATCATCTACATAAGTTGCCTTGAATGATCATTTTGGACGAAACTCAAGGAATTGAGTGAACAACATCTTCTAATCATCTTCATGACATCAACCAAAAAACCAATCTCAATATACCAGCATTATCCAAACATAAAAGTATGAATATAAGGATAAAAATAAACAGAGCCACTGGGATAAAATCATCTAGATTAAAAATAGGTTCGGAGTGCTCCCCCTTGAAGGAACATAATTGTTTGCTGCATACTTTCTTTTATTTATACTATGTTTTGGGAAAAAGGAGTAGTGGGAAAGAAAATAAAAAGAGTGACAATAAGAGATAATGAATATGAAGAGGAGGGAAAAATATATTGCGTTATATTCTATGAACGAGGAAAATAGAAAAAAAATTAAAAATAAGGAATTGATAAGGGCAATGCCTTTATGCTAAGGAGTTAAAAATTCTAAATAAAAATGAAATATGTAATAATAAATAAATATATATATATATATATATATATATATATATATATATATATATATATACATACATGTATATGTAGAAAATAGAAATGAAGTTCCATATAAACTTGTAGGCAAATAAAAAAGACATCTCAAAGTAGTATTCCAATATTGAGTGAAGTCTTAGAGTTTTCTTCTTGGGCAATGATATCATGCGTTCCTAAATTTTTGTCTTTTCTACGATTTAATACCTCAACTTTTTTTTATTCAATCAAGTACCTAAAATTTTCAAATTTCACTTGATGTAAAATCTCAGTTGGATATATTGTTATGTGATGTGATTGTGGTAACGTAACACGCTTACTCAACAAGTTTAAGTACAAATCGTTACACGAGTCACTCGCTTAACAAAAGGTGTGCACTCTCCATTTAGATGTGAGGTGACGGGAGGAGAGATAGTGCCAGCTTCGAACGCTTGAGTCGTTCAATATGTCTCTGCCGCAACATCATCTCAAGAAAACACCGTCATCCTCAAGATCTTCGGTCTTTGGTTTAGGGTAAAACCTTTCTTCCCCATGGCTACTTATAGACTATCTAGCCCGCAGAAAAACTAGACATAGAAATTACGGTCCAACTTCTGTCTCTCTTCTTCTAGACCTGCAAACTTGCTCTCTCTCTCTCTCTCTCTCTCTCTCTCTCTCTACTTGTGCGATATAGAGTGATATAAAATGTATCTAGCCTTTCAGATGAGAGCAAATATGTTTTAGTAAATGGTCAATCAGTCGTGTGCTACATTCTTGCTTCTTCCCCGGCTTGCATGTGCGCTCTCTTGGCTGCAGCAGAAACTCCCTTGTTGCTTCCTCAAGCCGGCTACACGCAGAAATGCAAATGCTCACGTGGCCTTTGAACAGAGGAAGACTAAATTATCATACGAAGAAAAAGAAAATAAGAACGAGGAAACCGGGACCAATAAGAGCCGGTCAAAGAAAACTCTACGTTGCTCGCACTATGTATTGAGCACCTGCTCGGCCATAGACTCCGCATCACGAGCTCCCTTCAAACAAATAATAAAATTTGCTCCTTATTGTCTCTGTCAGTAAAAATTTGCTTTTTGTTGTCTCTGTCAGTAATTTCAACATGAGGAGCACAACGAGGGCTCTCCAGATTCTCTTGGTCCCGGCGATGCTCAGTGTCATATCGTTGCGAACGAAGCTCGACCCTTCAATGATGGAGACGACAGCTCCAGTGGGAGTTGACTGCGGAGGGTTCTTCAACGGGTTGTTGCTTGGGGCCATCAAGCAAGCTGGGCCGAGCCCGGGTGAGGGACACAAGTTCATCAACTTGAAGACGCTCAGAGGGATTAAGGACTCGGGGAGTGAGCCCTGGTGAGGGACACAAGTTCACCAAGTTGGAGACACTGGGAGGGATAAAGGACTTGGGCCCGAGCCCCCCTGGTGAAGGACACAAGCACATCACCGGCAAGAACTAGTGAGAAACAAACTTTGATTGCTAGTAAAAACTAAGAATATTTCATGGTTCCTTTCATTATTTGGCTGTTTAATTTTTATCTTTTGCAATATCAAAAGTTACGGTTGCCATCATTCATTGGGGTTTAAGGTTCAATATAGAATAAGGTCTTTTGCTGGCTAGCAAGGCCAGTGTTGTTTAACTTGTTTTATGGAATGTGTTCATGTCAAATTGGACCAATTTACATCAACCTGTGTCATTCGAATTATTCATGAAGATTGAAAGTAGAAAGGGACACCGTTATGTCTTGTGTGATCATCGAGTAGTTCGACTATTATGAAGTTTTTAATATGATTGGAGGATTCAATTGGAAAAAAGGGAATGGATATACTATAGAACTTCTAGTACAGTTGTTTTTCACCTTCTTATAATGTTTAATTGACAATTTAAAAGATACCTTTTCAGAACCATGTTAAGATAACGGCACCTTTATTCTCTAAAAACAACAGTGCCTTTTGGACCACAAATTCTCTTTCCCATATGATTGGAAACAGGCAACAATAGGCAATGTGATTAACTCTCGATGATGTACTGTCTGCAATTTTCCATCTTTTTTTCCTTGTAGCCTATAATTGGAAAATACTTTTATAATTAACCATAATTCAAATACTTCAAATAACAAGAGGAATTAAAAAGTGACTTGAGTTGAATTGACATCAACCTAAAACTCATTGTCAACCAAAACACAAAAATCTCGAGCTTCATGCTATCAAATACCCTAATCCAAAGCTTGATCAGGTTGGGTGAAAAATCATCTACATAAGTTGAGTTGAATGATCAGTTTAGATGAGACTCAACGAATCAAGTGAACAAGACCTTCTAATTGTCTTCCTGACATCAACCAAAAGACCCATCTCAACATATTGGCATTATCCAAATACAATAGTATTAATGGAAGAATAAAAATAAACAAAGCCATTGAGATAAAATTATCCAAATTAAAAATAGGTTTGGAATGCCTTCCTCTTCCTTGAAGGAACATAATTGTATATATGTCTGGGGAAAAAGGAGGTAGAGGAAAAGAAAATAAAAGGAGTGACAATAAGAGAAAATGAATATGAAGAAATTATATTGTGTTATATTTTATGAACGAGGAAAATGGAAAAAAAAAATAAAAAAATAAGGAGAAAGTTGATAAGGGTAATGCCTTTGTGCTACGGAGGTATAAATTTTAAATTTTTCATCTTTTGTATTATTCAATACCCCAACTTTTTCTTGTTCGATCAAGTACCTAAAACCTTTGCTGAATAAATCCTCATGTAAAGTGATTGTGACACGTGGCTAGCTTACTCGGTAGAGCTTAAGTGTAAATCGTCACATGAGTCGCTTACTCAGCAAAAAATTGTGTCATATCCCGATGGAGAGAGAGAGAAAAAAAGAGGGTTATGGTTTTCGAATAATTGAGTCGTCCAATATGTCCTTATCACAAGAAAACGCATCCAAGTTGGCATTTTTTTCCCTCCAAGTCACAATTATAAGGGAGACTCCTCGTCTATCCGTGTTCGAAGTAAAATTAGGTTTGCTCGAAGGCAAAATAGACCACCAATCCACGTACTTGTCTTGTGATGTCATTATTTTTTAAAAATTTTGTGAAAAAAAAAAATATAAGAGTTGGAGGCCAATGACGTGGCATTTTGAGTGAGACTCAAAGGCCCTCCCTCTTCCCTCAAGTAACAAAGCAAACCACTTGCATGCCTTGTCCAGTTATGAAGTACCGACACTCTCCTGAAGCCTACGTGTAGTATCGAACACTCTAACACATCTCTGACACTATTCGATACTCGATCAACATATGTTGGAAAATCCGACACCTGATCAATTTTCTCAATACTCTCCGATATTTGAGTTTGGAATTTCAACATATGAATGCAGGATTTTGACACTTGTTTCTGACATGAATGGAATCAATTTTAAAATTTTTCAATAAATGAGGAGTTAAAATGTAAATATAAAAAAATAATAAATGAGGAAAGAAGAAAAACACAATCTTCTTTTCTCTTTCGACTCTCACTTCTCCTGACACACAATTCACCTCCAAGTTTTTTTTTCTCTACTCTTCCGACACTCTCTACATGTGTGTCTGAAATGTAGATTACTTGTTTTTTCATACAAGTTTTATAGATTATTGGAATGTGATTAAATTTATCAAATTGAAACACTAAATGATATTAATAAATGGTGGATTAATGTTATTAGTGTAAATTCATTATACACTCTTTCATTATTATTTATTTACTTGTAAATTTGAATCAAATTAATTTGATTACAATAATCATAAAAGTGATAATTTATTATGTATATATATAATACGTGTCCCAATATATCAGAATTCTCTATTTTTTTAGAAACAACGCGTTGGTATATCGTGTCGTGTCGTATCGTGTCGCGTCGCGTGCCGCCTATCAATATCGGTGCTACTTAGTTGCCCAATCACCCCCGTCGATTATAACGCCCCTTCGAGTGTAATGAGCACATGGTGTGGAGAGTTTAACTCAATCACTCCCTCCCTGCCTCCCTCCTTTTATAACCTTTTACCGACCAAATCAGCAGCCACGACTAATTCCAACTGACGAGCAACCTCTCTTCTTCTTCTTCAGTTTCATGGCCTGAGGAGCTCTCCTCCTACGCCTCTCCTCCGCCAATGGAAGCCCTCCCCTGCACGGCAGATCTCTGCACGTTCCGATCCCCCGCCTCCCGCACCTCCACCGCCGCTTGGCCACATGGAGCCAGTGCTGATCGCCCGCTGCTCCATGTTTCCAACGATTCCAGCTTCTGCGGTTCATTGCTGCGGATCCGATTCACAGGTGCTCCTCGCAATTGGCGATCCCGCCCCCTCGCCAAAGCTAGCGATCATGACCATGGCCACGACCACAACCATCACCACCATGACCACCACCATCACCACGGCCACCACCATGGCCACCACCACGGCAACAGAGGCAACGTGGAGCTGACCGGGCTGCAGAGGGCTCTAGGCGAGTTCGCGTGGGTGATTGGATGGGTGGACCTGGCGAATTCGTTGAAGGAGAATTTGCAGATTTGCTGCAGCTCCGCGGCTTTTTTCCTAGCTGCCGCCGCTTGCCCTTACCTGGTTCCTAAGCCAGTGGTGAAGCCGTTTCAGAATTCTTTGGTGGTCCTCGCGTTTCCCCTCGTTGGAGTTAGAATTTTCATCTCTGGCTTTTCATGTTGCTCGTTAGTTTGGCGACCTAAATGCGATCGAATGCGGAGCCTTTGTTCATGGATTTTGTCGGTTTCGTTGTGCTTTCCGACGTTGCGCGGTCTGTCGCAAGCAAATAAACGTGAGGAAGTTGAAGCATTTTCTGATGAATTTAATCGGATTCTATTTTTTTCTGATTGAACTATCAGTTCCTGTTGGAAGGGTTAATTAAGTTATGCCATTGAGGTTAAACGATTTAGCACCTTTGGGACATGTTTTAGGTGGATTGTGCTTTCTGGCCTACATTTGTTTCGAAGGGAGGATTCATCAGAAAAGGAAAGGATATGTTCCTGAATTAGGACACTGCTCTTGCTGTCCTTGTTGATACACAAAGAAATACCAAAATCAGCTGTACCGTTAGATGAAAATGGGGCACGCTGTCTAGCTCTATTTGGCCGTTTGAGTTTTGAGCTCACTCAATGGGATTTCCCCTTTTCTTATTTTTTTAAATATTCACATTTAAGGACTCTTATTGTAGAAATAGACAAAATCCCAATGATTGAAGTTTTCATTCCAAATCAATAGGTTTCCTTGGAAAAATTAAAGGCAGAGAAGGGACCGTTCTTTTTTTTAAGAACAACGGCGCTATTAGGAAATTATTTTTCTCACCCCAAATATCTCATGTATTATAAACTTAAATTAACTCTCCTTATCTCATGAAAATTTAAATCCCTTCCCAAATAGATAATGCAATTCATGTCTTTTTCCCTCCCTATTGACATGCTTGTGCCTTTTTAGCTAGTCTTATTAAAGAAGAAAATCAAAAAGAGAACAAGAAAAGCGAGAAACATCACAAAGAGCCGGTCAACTAAACCTCTTTTCATCACCATCCTCGGTACCTACCCATACTATATTTGGAACACAAATTAAACATAAAGTTAAATTGTTGCCATATAATTAATTATTGTTTCCATTGGCGACATTGATTCTGATTTCCTTCTATATCGGTGATGTTCGTAGATCTTCTTTCCTTCTAAGGTGCTCCATATCCACTATAAATTATCCCTCTTCGATTACCAAACTACACTAACACATACAGATCAACTCTCGTAACGCCCTCTTGTGTCTTGTCGAGCATGAGGAGTGCCATGAGGGCCCTCCACATTTTCCTTGTCCTAGCATTGCTCAACGCCATTTTCGTCAAATCTGAAGCTCGACCCTTCAATGCATTGGAGAAGAAAGCTCTCATACAATTTGCCAGGGGGAGGTTCGTTGATGGTCCATCACTTGGACCCATCCGGTCCAAGCTACTTCAAGTGCACTCATCTGGTCCAAGCCCACGTGGTCCCGGACATGGAGGACCCCCACCCCCAGGCCCAGACGTTGCGGGTCAATTTTAGTTCCGAGTAGCATCGAGTTTGATTTTCAATAAGATGTGTTTTCTTTTTTCTGCTGGCTAGCCCAACCAGGTGTTCTTATTGAATCTGGATTTAAATGAATGGTACCTTTTCTCTCATTTCAAGTCCACATGAGATCAGTCGATCTAATATAAAAAAGTGAATAGACTGGAGTTTTGTGGTTTCGGCATGTTCAGACATAAAACTAAATTCCTAGTATAGCTTAGTTTTTAGAGTAGATGACCATGCACTCATTTTCAAATTTGTATCACAATTAGAGACCGCAAGTTGGATTCGACGCGGCCACTTCAACAATCGTTGATGACTGAAATTCTTGCCCGCAGAAGGCACGTGCATCTTTGGGAAAATGATCACATTGATCAGGCAGCTCATGTTTTTCCGGTGAAAGTTCCCAAAATACAGATTAAAAAATTAATTGTTCTGATTCTTGCTCACGACCACTACAAAAAATCGGATCAATAAGGAAAACTACTGTCTAGGGAAAAACAAACACACGGGTCGCTAGAAAACGCTCTTCACGACTGGAAAAGCGCCATTTGGTGAAAGCCCAACCTGATCACGCAATGGAGCTCAATAGACAACTTCTCGTTTCGGCAGCATTGAGCAGGTTCATAGGCATTGGTTAGATGAAATTATCGTGTTTTTCTTATACAGAAAGAGTCGTGTGTGACGAAAGATAGTGAAAAAAAGGAATAACTTTGGAACTTTGATTTATTTTGAGTTTATAAAAAGAATAAACATGCGGTTTTAGAAGATGTACGAAATTTTATGGATCACCTTTTGATTGTTTTATCAACTTAAGTTACATTTTTGTCCATCACTTATTCTTTCATTGAAAGAGGTCGATGATGTTGAGAAAACTCCTACCAAGTTTTGAAACAAAATTTTCTTGTTCTTATTTTTATTCTGAAGAATAGTAGACTTCTGAAGTTATATTGCAGACTCTCCTCAAAGTCTATTCATTCCAAAAGTCTCTCCCACTCTGACGCAATTTAGACTAAAACCAATTCCAGAATCAAACTCAGATTTATTGATTGTGCGACAAGTATTCAAATTGAACACAATAGGAATTTATTCTTAAACATCCAACTCTCTAGCGAAGAATCTCACTTACCTTTTATAAATACATCGATGGTATCAATCACAAATTGATGAAATCAATCTTGAAGACAAGTTTCTTTTTTGGAAGCATTTACTTATGGAACCAAGATTCTGATTGTATGGGTGACCAAAATCAATGGATTTTCACTTCAATTTTCAAACGGCTATAAAATTTCATTAATCAATTATGTCCAATCAATGGATTAGAATAAGCTTCTCTGGAAAATGCCAATGGGTAGTGAGGCATGGAATAGTATTTAAGGAGGTCATTCAATCTATTTGACATAGGGTGTGAAAATTGAAATTACAAAGTCCGAAGTCTTTCCAACCACTTGTTCTTCATCAACAATTCTTACAAATTGTATTCAAGAAAAAAAAATCACAAGAAGAGTGACTTAGTGAGGGAAAATGAATTTTCCTCTAAGGCTCCGTTCGTTTCACGGAAAATATCATGTTTTCGGAAAACATTTTCCTGGAAGTTATTTTCCAGGAAAATGACTCTATTTTCCGGTGTTCGGCCAAAATCTAAAATTTGAATGGAAAATATTTTCCACTGTTCGTTAGCTCAAACATTTTCCCGAAAAAAATTATCAAAAATTGAATTTTAATATTTTTAATTGACCAAAAAATTTATTTTATTTATTTATATTTTTTTAAAATGATTTTTTAATTATTTATATTTTTTAAAATAAATTTTTTTATTATTTATTATTTCTTTTTTTTTTCCTTCCTCCTTCCTCCTCCTTCTTCCTCCCGATTCCTCCCGAGCGGCTTCGTCTGCCGTCGCCTCCTTCTGCCGCCGCCGCCTCCTTCTCGCCTGACGATGGCCGGCTGCCCAGCGGCAGACCAAGACCCGGTGGCCAGATCTGGCGAGCTCGAGGCTCGGCCGATCTCACCCGAGCTCGCCGGATCTGGCGACAGAGCTCGAGCTCGCCCCAATCAGGAGCCCGAGCTCTGCCGCTAGATCTGGCGAGCCGCGAGCTCCGCCGCCAGATCCGGCGAGCTCGAGGCTCGCCGGCGGATCTCACCCGAGCGCGTCGAATCTGGCGACAGAGCTCAAGCTCGCTCGGATCGGGAGCCCGAGCTCTGCCGCTAGATCCGGCAAGCCGCGAGCTCCGCCACTAGATCCGGCGAGCTCATGGCTCGCGGTCGCACAACGAGTGGCCTGGACGGCGGGCTCCCCGCGAGCCCCCCGATGCCGCCGCGGTGCTCCCTCGTGAGCCGGATCCTCCCGAGCGGCTTCGAGCCGCCGAGGAAGCGGAGCGCGGCAGCGCCCCGGCCGGAGCAAGCGGGCAGGAGCGGCCGGGGAGGGCGGAGGCTGATCCCGGAGAAGGACGTTGTCGAAGCCATTGCAGCAGGGAGAGCAAGAAAGAGAGAGAGAGAACATGAACTGATGAAGGAAGGAGAGAGCAGCGGGAGCGCGCAAGAGATGCGGAAAATGATTTCGTCTTTTCAAAAGAGGAAATCATTTTCCGTGATTTCAAGAAGGATTTTCCGATCAACGGAAAATATTTTCCGTTGACCCTGTACTTTCCGCGATCCGAACACCAGAAAATTCGGAAAATATTTTCCTGGAAGTTATTTTCCGCGAAACAAACGGAGCCTAAGTGTTTGCACTCAAACTATTGTACTTCTTTGTTGATACTATAGTGATTTCGAGCCAGAAGACTGCCAGCGTGGGAGAGTGAACGTAGGTTTAATCTAACCTGAACCACTATAAATCCCATATGCAATTTTCTCTTCCCTTAACTCTTTTCATTTAAATATGTTGTATCATTTTAAAGTATTGCAAAAATCTATTCCTTTTCTTATCTGATTCTGAATTTTCATCAGAAGTTCGGTGACTTGCTTATCAAACTCTATTTGGTTCCCAAACTTTATTCAAAATTTATTTACTTTTCAAAAATTCTTTCAAACACCTATTCACCCCCTCCACTAGGTGTTCTTACTAGCTTTATAAGATGAAACACATTTCAAGAAGTGGATCAATAAGTAAATCATCAAGGGGTGTGTAAGGTCATTTGTTGATTCATGGACAAGAAGTGTAAATGACAAAAAAATTAAAGGTATTGGTTTTGGAAACAATTGTTACCTGCCATATAAAAGTATAGGAAATGCAAAGATAAACTTGAAGCTGAAAATGAGCAACCGATGTTTATTGATTGATTGGCAGTCATTTCTATAAACTGCAATTTAAGCATTTATACCTACTATCGACAGCAATTCCTATCTATAAATAGTTACTTAGAGTTAATTGACCCCACTACCATGTATCTTCTCCACTTCTCCATGGTTGCCATTATCAGTTGCTCTGGAATTGTGGGCTCTATTAGTAGACACGTGTGTCGGAATTACTACTTTATGGGTGCCTCTCCAGTGATTGCATATGAAATCATCAGCTCCATCACATGAAAAGTTGTTTTATTTTCACTTCGCCAACGGTTACCGCAATCATAGCCTTTCTGTTGATCAAATTGATCTACATTGGTCGAAGTTTTGCTTCAAGATGGCTATTTTCACCCGTATACTCCGTCGGCTAAAACTATATTCTTTTGTCAACCAATTAGGTTTGTCGACCAGCGGCTCTCTACACTTGGTGATTCCTCGTCTCTATGTCTTTCTACCCAGCCCCTGTCAGCCGAGTCATCGGTTAGGAACTTGGACGTTTTTTTGGTGTCACATGCCCCTTCTAAAAGAATTGAATCATTCTTTCATTCTTTTTAATATTCGTGAACAACCATTATCTAAAGATTGAAGAGAAAAGCAAATTGATCGTACCTTTTCAGTTCACACCTTTTCACCGATAAATCCGCTCATCTCTTGCCAAGCCCTTTCACGAAACGCCACGTCGTTCCATTAGACAATCTATTTATTTAGATGGCGCAAACTGAACCAAAGGCCACACCTTTCATTTGCTCTTTCGCAAATTGAATCGTCTTCAAGCTTTCACCTCCATGGCACTAATTGTTGGAGAAATCTTCCTGGAGTATTTTGAAGCTAACAAACGTTTCCATCAGTCTAGTCTGAAGATTTGCAAACTCTACTATTCAAAGTCTGAAGACCTCTGGATTGCCAGACTCGAGACTCAAAGCCTATTCTCATTGACAGTTTCTAATCCGTCGAAGAAGGGTTATCCAGAACTGGATATTTTATTAAGGATTTGACCTTATCGACTGGAGAAGATCTCTTGGCTGGATATGTCATAACGGAATAATTTATTTGATCATGATTGATTCAAAGATTAAGGATCCGATGATTGGTGAAGTATACTTGGAAGGTTCTACTTATGGAAATCGAAATCCTAATTGTATGGGTGAGCAGGATTGATGGGTTATCGACATGTTCCTTTAATAGCTCGAATGATCTTCCTAATTGATTCCGTCCAATGGATAGATTGGAGGAATTCCTTTGGTAAGTGCCAATGGTATGATAGCATAAAGGAGTATAAAAGGAAGATGTTCTAGTTGTTCAAGTGGGTGCGCAATAGAAGAATTCCAAAGTCTGAAACTCTTTGTTCTTAGTCAATTCATTTACTGAGCGAAACATTGTACGCAAAAGAGAGTTTATATTCTGAGAAACTTGAGGAAGTGTGGTAAAGTATCTACACTGTGGAATCAAAGAAGAGACTTGTTGTAATAACTCTTTTGTTTATAGTGAAATCCAACCGGTGGGCTGTCAGTGCGGAAGAGTGGACGTAGGCTTGGAATAAGCCAAACCACTATAAACCTTGTATTCAATTTTCTCTTCCCTACTCTCTGCTTTACTTTGATCATAATTCGTTTTGTTAACCAAAGAAGAATTTCCTTTCTATTGTCTGCTTAGTATTGCTCTTATATCTCGAGAAATTATTTTTTCACCTATTCACGCCCTTCTAGGTGCTTATACTAGCTATCTCACTAATCACTCTCTTTTAGCCGTCCTGAGGTGTATATTGGTTGGTTTACTAATCTATGGGGATTTGAACGAAAACGTAGGCCACTCTAATTCATGGATGGGAATAAAGATAACACTGATCAAGTTATTCTCAGTCCTTATTTTAAATACTATCGGTTCCACCGAATTTTTACTAATGTTTCCAAGAAATCTCCTTATCCATCGACATTTCATTTCTGAAAAACGCTTGGTTGAAAAATAAATTGGCGAGTCATGTTTTTTGATTTTTTTTTATGCACGATTTTTTTAGTAGATCTCAAGGATAAAGCCTTACATGTTGACCATTTGGAAACAAGCAAGAATTAACCAGGCTTTTGAACTTTGTGGCCTTAACTTTGATCTGGAATTTGGTTTGATAAGTTTTCTTTGCTCATCTGGTTTTTCTTCTGTGAATTGTTTCTTTCTTTCTTTAAAACCACTGTCCATCAGTCTTTGTCTCCCCTCACCATACCGACGTTCCCGCGTTAGAGACAGACCAATGCTCATATTTATCTGATTTGTCCTCATGATCTTTCCTACAATTCGTTTATCGACAAATAGTCTCGGTTCGAGGGAGAAGTTTCATCTGAGGAACATACAGCCTTTCTTCTTCATTGGCTTTCTCCTTTTGTCTTTTGTCAACAAACATTAAAAAATTCCAAAGAGTTCGTCGATCTGGCTTACTTTCTCTCTCTTACAAGAAGCTCATCTCTTTGGGATGAACTGTACTTGCTATTCTTTACAGAGCCATCTCGGTTATCCTAGGATGGCTTTGTTTGAACTTCCCAACTCTTTTGCCAACTGAAGTCATCGTTTTTCGCGGGCCTTCTGGCTTAGACTCTGATCCTTTCTTTCCACACAATTTTGGTGGTTGGCTACTCGGCCATCCACTCTTACCAATTCTTGAGCACGCTCTTTCAATGTCAATTCTGCTAACTGCCAGCTTGTGTTTTTGGAAGACGCTCTTGGCTTCTGTCGACCTCCCTCTCCAGTTTTCAAAGAGAGGGAAATTCTTCCCTGGCTTTGAGGTTTATCACCTATAATTTTGTGCCCGACAATTTGAATTGACAAGGGACTTCCTATGCCGACAATATATTCGCCGGATTTTCCTTTTCCTCCACTAACTGAACGTAGAGATGATAACGCCTTCTGCCGTCATTTCGGCATTTGCTTGAAAATCTTCAATTGATATAAGTATGTTTCGTTGTCATAGGACCCGCAGAATACCATGACTGCTAACGAGCAGTGGAGTTCTTATGCATAGATATCCTAGATAGGGTAGGGGAAGGTGATACATGGAGAGTGTCACTGATTTTTCATACATCCCCATCAACCCCAACACTAGCAATACTCGAAGATGATCGGCAATAAAGATCTGGTGAACTCTTTATGAGATTTTTGTGAGGTTACTATCAACTGTTTTAAAAGTCTATCAACTATTCTAAAAGTTTAAACTATTAGATGAAAGCATGGCTTATTATTTAAATATCTAATAGTTTCTCTCATGCTTAATCTGGTTTTTTGCCTAATACTAAGCATGGAAATATAACTAAGGAGGCAAATGGGGTCCAAAAAGAATTGAATTCATAGCTTCAGCTTTGATATCATATAAAATTTTGTGAGAACACGGTCAACTATTCTAAAAGTTTAAATTATTATATAAATGTATGATTTATTATTTAAATATTTTAACATTCTCTTCATCACTTTTCAGTTTTCTCCTCTATGCATTAGCTAACATCCATAACTGAATCTTCCAAACATAAATCTTTTGACTTTGAGCATTAAAGAAGGAGAAGAAAAAGAAGTTGAGACTCGCTTGGCTAAAAGGAACAGGATTCCAAGTACCCAAGGTTCTACCAGTGGCGATGTCAGTCGAGGAGGTTCGAACTCTGTGGCCGTCCGCACGGCTTCATATTCCATTGTTCCGGATTGATCAGCAGGTGAAGGTGTCAATAGAATAGAAGTCGAATGGGGGATCTTACACCGAAATTCATCGAGCTCGTGGAGCAACGGCGATTTAGACCTCACGACCATGGCAGCAGGAAGTTCTTCGAGCTCGTGGCCATGGCCTCCTGAGCTTCATCGAGCTTGGCCATGGCCGCTCAAATTTCATCAAGCTCAGGACTAGGGTCGCTCGAGCTTTGTCAAAACTTGGCTATTCCGCCATGGCAGCTGGAATCTTTTTCATAATTTTTTTGGTTTTTTGTGGTTTCATTCTTTTTTTTCTCCTTTTATCCTCTTTTTCTTTTTTTTGATTATTATCCTTTTGTTGCCTTTTATATTTTCAAGTTTTTATTGTGCTAACAAGCGCCGCATCGATGCTATGTGTCTCAATAAAGTAATAAAAGGGTCACCACTCTTTTTTCCTAATTAGTCAAATTGCATAGAGTACGGTGAGAGTTGATTGATTGCGAATTTTAAAAGTTATAAAACTCAATTGAACTTAAAAAATAAGTTTTATAACTTGTCGTCCCTTGGAAAATGTTAGACAAGCTTGAAAAATGTTAGACAAACTCAATATGTTAGACTCGCTCAACATATAGGATGGTGAAAATAATGAATAAGCACATTGAAAATTCTAAAATTTGTTATAAAAGTGCAATTGAATCTTAAAATTTTCAAAATGTGTAATTAAGTCCTAAAACTTATTAACATTGTCCATTTGTCAAGTTAGATGAAGTTAATTGAAGGACTTTAATACACCAACTTTTTAAAAGTTTAGAGTTCAATTGCACTTGCGTGACAGGAAATGATTGTGGCCGTTCATATAAATGGGTACTAAAATGTGAAGATAGTCCCTTGCTCGAATCATAATCTTAATACTTGTAACTATTACCACCGGCTAACACAGTTAACACAGAAAAAAAAGGGCAAAAAAGGCAAAAAAATTCTATGTGACTCGTAAAATTCAACATGTATTTATAAATAGTTACGAGCAAACCCACTATTTCAACATTAGGCTCAACATCAATAGTTCCTCCTATGGTTCTACTTCGTGACAATTACAACAACCCATATTCTCGGCCATTGCAGCTAGTGGCTTCCGAAATCGGCGGATCTAATAATTGTTTTGGTCCTACAACTATATTTATTTCACAAGTTGCTCCCGAGATAATCGGTTCCACGAATTGGATGACTGCCTTGTGTCTAATCCAATCCATTACCAATCACTAAAGGGTTGACTTTTTTGTCAACTCCCAACATTTAGCGAACTTTAACTCTGCCGCGTTTTACTCGGTCTCTCCTAATCCGAGTCATCTGTTGAAACTTCAGTATTTTTTTGGTGTCAATAACATCTAATCTAAGTTCCACGGATAAGAGATATTTCCTTTCTAATTACAACCATGAATGTAAGAATTTTGGGACTCCTTTCACAGATGTACAAGTTCCTTTTTGAAAGTGCTAGTATGAACATCTAGAGGGGGGTGAATAGCTGTGAAGTAAAATTTTCGCAAAGAACTATAAAAATATTTTTCTTTTGAATCTGAGTTTGATGAACAACAGACTTTTGAAACTGAGTCTGAAGAACAACAGACTTTAAAACTGAGTTTGAAAAATAATAGACTTTGAGCGAGTTCAGACTTTAGCAGTTAAATAGAAATACGAACAAAATAAAGAAGTTCAAGGAAGAGAATAAAAACACAAGATTTATAGTAGTTCGGTTTAGATCAAGCATATGTTCACTCTTCAACACTAACAGCCTTCTGGCTAGATTCCACTATGCAATCAACAAGAGATTACAACTCTGAGTGCAAACACTTAGCAGTAGATCACATTATCTCACTAAGTCACTATTTTGGTATTTCTCTCACGATCATAAACGTTTAAGCTCACGAGAGACAAGAGTATGATCGAAAGTCACTCAGACTTTAGAATTATAAATTCTACGCTCCGTCTCTTACTTGCTCGTCAGTCCTTGATCTCCTTAAATACTCCTCCACTTCCAAACTAGCTGTTGGACAGTATCTTGAGGATCGTCTTCCAATCTACCCATTGGACAAATCTGTATCTAAAAGATTTGGTAACTGTTGAGTAACAAAAGTAGAATCCCAAATTGATTCCGATCACCCATACAAACAGAATCTTAATTTTCATAAGTAGAACTTCTTCGTATCAAAAGTTCTTGTCTTCAAGATCAAATCGTCAATCAATTAAATTAAGTCAATCAAATTAATATTGATGTAGAATCCAAACCAGATCACTAGCCGTTATATATTTGGAACTTATGTTATGTTCTATCTCATTCTAGATGTAAAGTTTAAGGGCAATAGACTTTACAATCTGAGTCTGAATGTAATAGACTTTACAATCTGAGTCTGAACATATTCTGCTTCTAAACAGATTAAGCTTTAAGGTTTAAACATAGTCTAAATAAGTTCAGCTTCAGCATAGAATCTGTTTTTTTGTTCTTCATTCACGTTCAGTCTGAAATTTGTCAGAGTTGGCAAACTTCTAATGTAGAATAGGCTTTGACACTAAAGTCTAGCAATCTTCAAACTTTGACACAGAAGTCTGAAAATCTTCGTAATATACTTTAGACATATGCTACGTTCAATCTTTTGGTTGTCTTAGACTTTGACAATATCATTTACATATTCTATTATCTGTATGGTCTATTACTCAACCATTAAACACGTTAGTAGCTTTTGATTTATTTTGTCATCTTCAAAACATTATAAGAGATTTCCCTAACAATCTCCCCATTTCTTATGATGACAAAATAATCTCTGAATATGCAAATGTGTAATCACACTTTTAAAGATAATAAAAAATCAAGGCAATCTTAAACACAACATAATTTCCATCAAAAGATAGCAAAAGATAACAAATAGATTGAGCATAACAATATATAGAAAAATAATCGCAGCTCAACATTATAATATCAACACATATTCATATTTATATTCTCTCCCCCTTTTTGTCATAATCAAAAAGCGATAACAATAGAAATAGTATCACGTAGAGAATATAAAATGATAACAAATATATCTTGCACAATTTATAAAAAAAGAAAATCAGCATTTATAAAGTAAGTCAAATATTAAAGATATGCAATATAACTCATTTCGATCATATATATCAGCAAATATCCAATAAAAATCATATATGCATTATAAAATTCACTTATCCTTTTTGTCATAATAAAATTATAATATTAATAAGAGATTTGTTAATGACAAAAGGTAATAAGAGATGCACTAATCGGATTTTGTAGAACTTAAATTCTAATGTATTTACCTTTTCCTTCCTTCCATAATAAGATCACGATCAATCCGAAAGGATTTTTCCATAATTGACCAAAGCTTTTCCTCAATTTGTTGCCTTTTTGAGATGATCATGATTCTTTCCTTTCTCTTGGATTCACTTTCTCCCCCTGTCATCATGACAATATTTGCGAATAGAAACAATTGTTGCTTGTGCACGTTGAACAAAATATTTTTCCATTATTCCTTTTGTAGCAACAACATCCGCAATGATCACTTGCATTTTGAAATTCGAGGCAAAAAATTATTTTCTTCAATCAAGCTCTTCTCGAATTCAACCTGCATAAACTTAACGAACTTTTTGCACAAATAAGCTGTAATAATATCCATGTAATATATAATGTCATTTCTTCAAATAAATAAATTGAATGGCATATATAAAATGATCAATTATTAAAATTCAGAACTACTCAACCTTCCGTACGATACATAAGGGATTTCCTCAATAAGCAAAAATTTTGCACAAGGAATAGAATTTTTGAACCTCCAAAAGATAGTATAGAATCTCCATGATTTTCTGATCGAGCTTTCCAAAATTCATATGGAAGATTCTATTGCCACTTGCAAAATCTTGTATAATAGATAATAATCTTTGCAAAAAAAAAAATCAAGTAATATCTTCCTTTGATTTGCAAATCAAACTTGCTAGATATAAAATATCTTTTATTAATATAGCAAGAATATGCAATAATATCTTTCGAGATCAAAGGGATTTCCTTGAGCATAAATCTCAGATATATATTATTGATGCATTTCACAAAAAGAAAATAGATATTTCTCACATGCAAAAATTGCAATGCCTTATATTTATGACAAAAGATATTTGCAATATAATAAACAATCATCCAAAATTATAATAAATGCACATAGAAATTTATAAGGCGGGATGATAAAAAATATTCTCTTACCCATGGTATATGTTTGAAATATACCATTGAAAAAAAAATAATTACCAATCTTCGTAGGAGATATTTTTCTGATTGCACCAAAATTTGCGTAGATTCGCAATCATTCTTGCCATATTGAATTTCCTGCAATCAACTAATTTCTTTTTTGGTATCCATTAATTTGGATCCTTCTATCTCGTTAGAGTAAAATAGAAAATCTCTGTAGATAAACAAATTCTTTCTTAATTCATCATAACAAACTATTCAAAGAAAGAATATTATGCACAATGATATTTTGAAAAATAAATTCTCACTTAGTCATAGTACGACAAAATCAAGGAGAATGAAATCTTTGAGTATTTACGAATATCTTGCATAATAAATTAATATCACATAAAACAGATTTTCACTTTGCAAAATATGACAATTTGAGAGCATAAAATCAAACCAAATAAAGTCAATTATCTCTAAGCAGGATATCAAAAATTATCACACATATCAAATCAAATCTCGAATCACAAAAATAAATCACATGATTCTTTCTTCAATAAAACAAATCATTGAATACGGTCATAATAAAGTCTAAATCAACTAAGGCACAAAGAGAGTACAAGTATAATGAGAATTTTTGAATTATGTACTCAAATCAAATATACCTTTCTTACCGAATTCTCTTTCTTCTTTTCCTTTATTTCCTGCAAAAATAACTCATCTTTTCTTTGGTACCCATTTTTTCTTGGGTCCATGAGAGTTAGTAGAGTTTGTTGTTTTTACCCAATCTTTCTTAATAGGTCTCCATACTGTAGGACATTCTTTCTCAAAGTGTTTCGAGTCTCCACAATTTGAACACTTGAGGGCATTTCAACCAACAGGTTTTGTAAAAATCCTTTCAAAATGGTTCTTGTATGCAAGTCTAGGAGGTCTTTGTCTAAGTCTCTCATTGACTTTAGGAAAATCTATTAGAGAATCACTTTTCTTGTTGAAACCAAGTCCCGACTTATTATAGTAAGGTATTTGTATGGAAAGAATATACTCTAATGTTTTTGAACCTTTTGAAAATTTTGTCGTATTATTTGAAAATTCCTTTTTTAATGAATCATTTTCTTTGACAAGTAAATCTCGACTTTCTTTTGTTGGTAGAAAATCTTTTTGCAAAATTTCAAACTTTTCTTTTCAAGAACGATTATGTTGCCTAAGCCGAGAATTTTCCTTTTTAAGTTCGAAGATCCTTTTAAGAAAAGATTTGAGATTTGAGCAAAGCTCATTTATATACTTTGAAACTTTGATAGGAATTTTTAAATGGCTTATCTCGATTTCCTCATCAGATTCTGAGTCTGTATCTCAGTTAGACTTTGATTCTGAGTCTGTGTCTAAGTCAAACTCAGATTCTGAATGTGCCATCAAGTATATATTTCCTTGCTGATCATCTTCTTTCATGGTTCTTTTTTGCCCATTTTGCTTGTATTGTTTTCTTCCATTGAAGTTTTTTTTGAATTTCTTGATCATAAAAGCAAGTTCTTCGTCGTCCATGTCATTTTCTGAGTTTGTATCATTAGAATCAACGTTAGATTTTAAAGTAATGGATTTTTTACCTTCAGGATCTTCATTGTTGATTTGTTCCACTTCGTAGGATTGAAGGGTGGCATAATCCTCTGAGTTTCTCTTATTGAGGTATTTACATGGTTGCAATCTTTTGAAAGACCTTGCAAGAGTTTGTTGACCTTCATTCAAGAAGAAATTGGTTGACCTTGATATGCTAAACCATTTAAAATTTCTATAAAACGGCTAAACATATCTCTAATCGACTCTCCTTACTTCATCTTGAATGATTTATATTTGCCAAGCATAAAGTTTACTTTTGTCTCTTTTACATGATTAGTCCCTTCATAAGTAACTTGAAGTTTATCCCAAACTTCTTCGGCGGTTTCACATGAAGAGATTCTGTTATATTCAATAGGAGACAAGGCGCAATATAAAGAATAAATTGATTTCGCATCAAGAGCTTCTCTTTTCGACATCTCCGTCCGAGATATAAGAGCGGGGGGTTTGGTTTCTTTGTCTTTGCCATTCTTATTTGATGTAAACGCGGCAGTGGGATTGATTCCTTTTTCCACAACATCCCATTGCAAGGGATCTCTAGATCTCAGGAATGCTTTCATCTTGTTCTTCCACACGTTGTGTTCATTTCCATCAAAATATGGTGGCTTGGTATTGCTTTGCCCTTCCATAAGTCCTAGTGCCAAAATACTAGCCATAGAAGATTTTTAACTCAAAAGTAAAAATATTTTTATAAAACAAGCACATGGCTTTGATACCAATTGAAAGTTCTAGTATGAACACCTAGAGGATGATGAATAGGTGTGAAGTATAATTTTCGCAAAGAACAATAAAAATATTTTGCTTTTGAATCTCAGTTTAAAGAACAACAGACTTTGAAACTGAGTCTGAGGAATAACAGACTTTGAGCGAGTTCAGACTTTAGCAATTAAATACGAACAAAATAAAGAAGTTTAGGGAAGAGAATAAGAACACAAGATTTATAGTAGTTCAGCTTAGATCAAGCCTATGTCCACTCTCCAAATGGTAATAGCCTTCTAGCTGGATTCCACTATGCGATCAACAATAGATTAAAACTTTGAGTGCAAATACTTAATAGTAGATCACACTATCTCACTAAGTCACTATTTTGGTATTTTTCTCACGATCACAAACATTTAAGCTCACGAGAGACAAGAGTATGATCGAAGGTCGCTCAGACTTTGAAATTATAAATTCTACGCTTTGTCTCTTACTTGGTCATTGGTCCTTGATCTCCTTAAATACTCCTCTACTTCCAAACTAGCTGTTGGACAGTATCTCGAGGATCGACTTTCGATCTACCCATTGGACAAATCTGTATCTAGAAGATTTGGTAGCCATTAAGTGACAAAAGTAGAATGCTAAATTGATTCCGATCGCCCATACAAACAAAATCTTGGTTCCATAAGTAGAACTCATTCATATAGAAAGTTCTTGTCTTTAAGATCCAATCGTCAATCAATTAGATTAAGTCTATCAAATTAATCTTGATGTAGAATCCAAACCAGATCACTAGCCGTTATATGTTTGGGGCTTATGTTATGTTCTGTCTCGTTCTAGATGTAAAGTTTGAGAGCAATAGACTTTACAATCTGAGTCTGACCATATTTTGCTTCTGAACAGATTTAGCTTTAAGGTCTGAACACAGTCTGAATAAGTTCAGCTTCAGCATAGAATCTGTCTTCTGGTTCTTCATTCACGTTCATTCTGGAATTTATCAGAGTTGGCAGATTTCTGATGTAGAACAAACTTTGATACTAAAATCTAGTAATCTTCAAACTTCGATATAGAAGTCTAGAAATCTTCAGAATATACTTTGGACATGTGTTACGTTCAGTCTTTTGGCCGTCTTTAGACTTTGACAATATCATTTACATGTTCTATCATCTGCATGATCTATTACTCAACCATTAAACACATTAATAGCTTTTGATTGATTTTGTCATATTCAAAACATCATAAGGGATTTCCCTAACACTTTTTACTTTGCAATACATAAATTTCCCATCCGAAGCTCGACTTCTCTCGCTTTTACAAAAGTTCCAAGCACATCTAAAGGGGTTCAACGTATAATTAATTGGTGAATGTAAGAGATCCACCAACTCTCTTTAGGATATCTAAACACATCAGAGTAAACCCATTTACAAAATGATAGTCGAAGAAACTCCTGTTCCATGCTGGCTGGGCTTAGTTGAGAGAACAAAACTAGTGTAAGGATCAAATCAACATATATTGCGTGGCTTAATCGTCATAAAGAAGTTTGTAACCATATGAGGCTCTTTGATTTGGAATGTTCTATTCTGCACAAATTTTGAGTTCCGCATTCAATTCCGAACGTGGTTATTATTGTTGGAGAAATCTTTCCAGAATATTTTGAAGCTGACAAAACGTTTCTTTCAGTCTAAAGTCTGCATGTTCGGAGAACGTCAGTTTAAAGTCTGAAGACTTTGTTCTCTCAAGACCCAAGTCTCAAGACTCAAGACTTAAGTCTCAAGACTCAAGACTTAAGTCTCAAGACTCAAGTCTCAAGACTCAAGACTCAAGTCTCAAGACTCAAGACTTAAGTCTCAAGTCTCAAATCTTAAGACTCAAGACTCAAGACTTTATTCTCACCGACAATCTTTCTAATCCAGTGTTGAAGGAAATCCAAAGCCAAGGTTTATGGTTGAGGATTCGATCCTATCCTCTGGAATAGATTCTTTGGTTGGATAATCATTTCGGATTTTTTAATTCTTCTTTAAGGTCAATTGAAGATCCGATGGTCAACGAAATAATTTTGGATTATTCTATTCTTGGAAACCAAGATCCTGATTGTATGGGCGAACAGGATTGATGGGCTATCATCAGATTCCTTAAATAGCTCGGATGATCTTCTTGATTGATTCCGTCCAACGGGTAGATTGGAGGAATTCCTTTGGTAAGTGCCAACGGCTATGATGGCATGGAGGAGTATAAAAGGAAGACGTTCTAGTTGTTTTAAGTGTGTGTGAATGATAGAAAAATTCCAGAGTCTGAAGATCCTTGATTGTTAGTTGAGACTGAGCGAATTTGTATACAGAGAGTGTTTATACTTGGTGACGCCTTGAGTGAGTGTGGTAGATCATCTACACCTAGAAATCAAGGAAGATCAACACTGTAACAACTCTTTGATCATAGTGGAATCCAGCCAATCGGCTGTCAGTGCAGAAGAGTGGACGTAGGCTTGAATCAAGCCGAACCACTATAAACCGAGTGTTCAATTCTCTTTTTCCCTTACTTAAGTCTTGCGATTGAATTGTTAACTGTTGCAAATACTCTAATTGATATCGTGCAAGCTTCGAGAAATTATAGTGTACCTATTCACCCCCCCTCTAGGTACTCGTACTAGCTATTTCAATTATGTGCATACAAACACATAGTATCCAATGAGATGCTATGCATGTTTTCGAGCACGTTCAATAGGATCCGACCCTGAAAAAGAGGCTCTACATTGAAATTGTGCAGTGATGCTCTATGTTGAAATCAAATTCATTCGAATCATTCCTGTAATCAAGCATTATTTCCTCCGTAACACCCAAATTGATCACATTGATTAGGCAGCCAATGTTTTTCTGGTAGACCATCTCGATGTACACTTGACAAAAATACTTGTTCTAATTCTTGCTCGTGACCACTACCATTGGGACCGTTTCACGATTTATCTAACATTATCATTTTATTTCGCTTATGACGGTCATTGCAACTTTAACACCCGATCACTAAACTTCGTTAACTGTGGAGTTTCCCTTGCTTTTGCTCCCAGAGCCGGCATTCCAAGAATGTGTTAGAACGGTGATTCGAATTCAAGTTAATACTGAAAGAAGACATTTGGGAGATTTCCCCAACAGTTCCGCTGTTGTCTGCTTGTGAAAATTCAAGCTGTCCACCCAAAAGTCTTCGAAATACACCGTCATCCTCACGGTCTTTGGTCTTCGGTCTGGGGTAATACCTTGCTTCTCCATGGCTGCTTTGACTATGTTCGCTCGGCCGCTGAAAAACTAGACATAGAAATTACAGTCCAACTTCTGTCTCTCATCTTCTAAACCATCAAACTTGGTCCCCCTATATCTACTTGTGCGAAATCGAGTAATATATGATGTATCTAGCCTTTTAGATGAGCGCAAACGTTTTAGTAAACGGTCAAAGAGTCGCCTGCTACATTCTTCCTTCTTCCCTTGGCTTGCATGTGCGCTCTCTCGGCCACAACAGAAGCTCCCTCGTTGCTTCCTCAAGTTGGCTGCATGCAGAAATGCCAATACTCACGTTGCCTTCGAACAGGGAAAAGACTAATTATTCTACGAAGAAAAGGAGAGGAAGAACGAGGAAACCGGGACCATCAAGAAGAGCCGGTCAAACAAAACTCTTCGTTGCTCGCACTATATATTAGAGTGCCTGCTCGGCCATAGACTCCGCATCACAAGCACCCTCCAAACGAATCATCAAAAAGTTCTCTGTTTATTGTCTCTGTCGGTGATTTCATCAAACATGAGGAGCGCAACAAGGGTTCTCCACATTCTCTTGGTCCTGGCGATGCTCAGTGCCGTTTTCGTTGGGAACGAAGCTCGACCCTTCAACGTGATGGAGACAAAAGCGCCAGTGGGAATTGCCTGCGGAGGGTTCTTCGATGGGTTGTCCCTTGGGGCTATCAAGCAAGCTGGCCCGAGCCCGGGTGAGGGACACAAGTTCACCAACCCAGAGACACTTGGAGTGATTAAGGACTCAGGCCCAAGCCCGGGTGAGGGACACAAGTTCACCAACTTGGAGACACTCGGAGGGATTAAGGACTCGGGCCCAAGCCCTGGCGAAGGACACGGGCACGTCACCGGCACGAACCAGTGACGACCGAACTTTGATTACTAGCAGAATCTAAAAATATTTTATAGTTCCTGACATTATTTGGTAGTTTAATTTTTATCTTTTGCAATATCAAAATTCAAGGTTGTTTTCATTCATTGGGGTTTGAGCATATGGAATAAGAATGTTTTTTGCTGGCTAGCAAGGCCGATGTTGTTTAACTTGTTTTATTAATGTGTTCATGTCAATTTGGACAAAATATTGTAATTCGAATTATTCATAAAGAATGAAAGTAGAAAGGTAAATTGTTATGTATGACACTACATCATATCACGTGTGATCATCACGTAGTTATATGACAATCATGAAATTTTCACACCCTTATAATGTTTAATTGACAAGTGAAAAGCTAGCTAAGGTAACGCCACCTTTATTTTCTAAAAATAATGTTGCCTTTTGGACCACAAACCCCCTTTCCCGGATGATTGGCAACCAGCAACAATAGCCAGTGTGATTAACTTTCTACAGCATATTGGCTTTAATTAACTTTCAGCAGGGATTAAAAAAAAAAAAGTAAAAACCGATGCAACAAGTATATCCGATTACTAAGAAAAATGGCGGTGGATGATGGTTCGTCACCTGTATCGCCAACGACGGACCATCACCATCTCATTTTCCTTTTTTTTCCCTTGTAGTCTGCAATTGGAAGATTACTTCGAATATCAACCATAACTCAAGCACCTTAAATAATGAGAGGAATCCAAAACTGACTTGACATCGACATAAACTTCAAAACTCATCGTTTACCGAAACACAAAAATCTCGAGCTCCTTTATATTGAATACCAGAATTCGGAGCATGATCGATTTGGATGAAAAATCATCTACATAAGTCAACTTGAATATCATTTTGGATGATACTCAAGGAATTGAGTGGCGTCTTCATGACATTGAACAAAAAGCTAGTCTCAACATATTGGCATTATCCAAACACAAAAGTATTAATATAAGAATAAAAATAAACAGAGCCATTGGGATAAAATCATTCAGATTAAAATCAGGTTCGGAGCGCTCCCCCTTCCTCGAAGCAACATCATTGTTTACTGCATATTTTCTCTTATTTATACTATGTTTGGGAAAAAAGTGGTAGTGGCAAAGAAAATAAAAGGAGTGACAATATGAGAAAATGAAGATGCAGAGGAGAGAAAAATATATTGTGTTATATTCTATGAATGAGGAAAATTGAAAATAAATTAAAATAAGGAGGAAATTGATAAGGGCAATGCCTTTGTGCCAAGGAGCTATAAATTCTAAACAAGAATGAAAGATGTGAACAATAAAAATATATACATGTATATGTGGGACATAGAACTGAAGTTCCAGATGAACTTATAGGCAAATAAAAAAAGACATCTCAAGGTAGTATTCCAATGTTGAGTGAATCCTTAGAGTTTTTTTCCTGGGCAATGATATCATGAGTACCTAAATTTTTGTCTTTTCTACAATTTAGTACCTTAACTTCTTCTTTTTCTTCTTCTTTTGTATCAATTAAGTACCTAAATTTTTCAAATTCCGCTTTGTGTAAAACCTCAATTGAATATATTGTCATGTGACGTGATTGTGATAACGTAACTTGCTTAACTCTACAAAGTTTTAGTGCAAATCGTTACATAAGTCGCTTACTTAACAAAAGTTGTGCCATCTCCATTCAGATAAGAGGTGGCGGGAGGAGAGAGAGTGCCGGCTCCGAACACTTGAGTCGTTCAATATGTCTCTGCTGCATCATCATCTCAAGAAAACACCGTCATCCTCAAGGTCTTTGGTCTTCGGTTTCGGGTAAAACATTTCTTCTCCATGGCTGCTTATGGACTAGCCGGCTGAAAAACTAGACATAGAAATTGCGGTCCAACTTCTGCCTTTTCTTTAAGACCTTCAAACTTGCTCTCTCTCTCTCTCTCTCTCTCTCTCTCTCTCTCTCTCTCTCTCTCTACTTGTGTGTTATGGAGTGATACAAGACATATCTAGCCTTTCAGATGAGTGTAAATATGTTTTAGTAAATGGTCAATCAGTCGTGTGCTACATTCTTCCTTCTTCCCCGGCTTGCATGTGCGCTCTCTCGGCCACGACAGAAGTTCCTCGTTGCTTCCTCAAGCCGGCAGCTTGCAGAAATGCAAATGCTCACGTGGCCTTTGAACAGGGGAAGACTAAATCGTCATGCGAAAAAAAAAAGAGAAGAAGAACTGGGAAACCGGGACCATCAAGAAGAACCGGTCAAAGAAAACTCTTCGTTGCTCGCGCTATATATTTTGAGCAACGGCTCGGCCATAGACTCCGCATCACAAACTCCCTTCAAACAAATAAAAAAATTTGCTCTTTATCGTCTCTGTCAGTATAAATTTGCTTTTGCTTGTCTCTGTCAGTAATTTCGTCGAACATGTGGAGCACAACAAGGGCTCTCCACATTCTCTTGGTCCTGGCGATGCTCAGCCCCACTTTCGTTGCCAACGGAGCTCGACCCTTCAATGTGATGGAGCCGAAAGCTCCAGTGGGAGTTGCCTGCGGAGGGTTCTTCGACGGGTTGTCGCTTGGGGCCATCAAGCAAGCTGGGCCGAGCCCAGGCGAGGGACACAAGTTCACCAACTCAGAGACACTTGGAGGGATTGAGGACTCAGGCCCGAGCCCCCCCTCCCCTGGTGAAGGACACAAGCACGTCACCGGCACGAACTAGTGATGACCAAACTTTGATTGCTAGTAAAAACTAAGAATATTTCATGGCCCCTTTCATTATTTGGTTGTTTAATTTGTATCTTTTGCAATATCAAAAGTGAAGGTCCTGGTCATCCATTGGGCCTTAAGGTTGAATATAGAATAATAGTCTTTTGCTAGCGAGCAAGGCCAGTGTTGTTTAACTTGTTTTATGGAATGTGTTCGTGTCAAATTGGACCGACTCACATCAACATGTGTCATTCAAATTATTCACAAAGATTGAATGTAGAAGGGAGACTATCGTGTCTTGTGTGATCATTGTGTAGTTCTATAACTATTATGAAGTTTTTAATATGGTTTGATGATTTAATTGAAAGGAAGGGAACGGATATATAATAGAGCTTTTGGTGCAATTACTTTTCACCTTCTTATAATGTTTAATTATAAGTTAAAATATATCTTTTCGGAATTTTGTTAAGGTGACGGCATTTTTATTCTCTAAAAACAATGGTGTGGACTGCAAACTCTCTTTTCCAAATGATTGGCGACAAGCAACAATAGGCAATGTGATTAACTTTCAACGACATATTAGCTGCAATGTTCCATCTTTTTTTCCTTGTAGCCTACAATTGGAGAATACTTTTATAATCAACCATAAATCAAATACTCAAATAATAATAGGAATCCAAAAGTGACTTGACTTGACTTGACATCGACCTGAAATTCATTATTAACCAAAACACAAAATTCTCGAATTTCTTGCTATCAAATACCCTAATTCAATCCACCAATGGGTAGCTGAGTTAGTTTGGCTTTGGGCACTTCATCGCAGAAGTCCCAGGGTCGAAACTCCGTGACTACTAACACGTCTTAAGTGGGGGGCCATAGTGGTGGGGTCTTATGCTAGCTTCCCTTTAGGTATTGACACTTGGTTCAAGGTGTACCGCACACTCTACGAGCCGTAGGCTGCCCGACGTAAGCTCGGCGGGCTCAGTAGATCCTAGGCATAAAAAAAAAAAAAAACCCTAATTCAAAGCCTAATTAGTTTGGATGAAAAATCATCTACATAAGTTGAGCTGATTGATCAATTAGATGAGACTAAATAAATCGAGTGAAAAAGATCTTCGAATCGTCTTCATGACATCAACCAAAAGACCTGTCTCAACATATTGGCATTATCCAAATACAATAGTATGAATGTAATTATAAAAATAAACAAAGCCATTGAGATAAAATTATCATATTAAAAATAGGTTTGGAATGCTTCTTCTTCCTTGAAGGAACATAATTGTTTACTGCATACTTTCTCTTTGTTTGTACTATGTTTGGGGAATAAAAGGGGTAGAGGAAAAGAAAATAAAAGAAGTGACAATAAGAGAAAATGAATATGAAGAAGTGAGAATATTATTTTGTGTCATATTCTATGGATGAGGAAAATGGAAAAAAAATAAAAATAAAATAAGGAGAAAGTTGATAAGGTCAATGCCATTGTGCTAAGGAGGTAAAAATTATAAAATTTTCATATTTTCTATAATTCAGTACCCCAATTTTTTCTTGTTCGATCAAGTACCTAAAAGCTTTGCTCAATAAATCGACATGTCAAGTGATTGTGTCGACATCGCTAGCTTACTCGATAAAACTTAAGTATAAATCGTTACATGAGTTGCTTACTCAATAAATAAATAAAAATGTATCATATTCAAGTGTAGAAAGAGAGAAAGAGAAAGAGAGAGTTCTTATTTTTGAGCATTTCAATTGTCCAAGATATCTCTACCATGGGATCTTCTCAAGAAAACGCATCCAAGTTGGCATTTTTCCCTCGAGTCCCTTAGGCTATGTTTGGTCATCTAGGTTTTTAATCGAGATATGACTAGATAGGATAGAATATGAAATCCTATGATTTTTTTTATATTATGTCTATTGTTTTGTGGATCAAAGTATTAAAATCGAATATGTTCACATCATATCATGTACATTTTTTTTTATATAAATGGCATATCATTGTAAATGAACCTAAATGTTCATAACGGAAATGATGAAAATCTCTCGTAACACTATTCCTTTATTTTTATATTATTTTTCCTCTTTTTTATATTATTTTCTTTATTATTTCTTTTTTCCCCTTTCATAATTCTTTAATAAAATTTTATCAAATAGTAAACTGTACTAACATACCTAAAATACAAAAATACCTAAAATATATAATAGATATAAATACTTAATTTATAGATTTAATGTTTATTATAAGATAGAATTAAAGTTGAACATATAAATTAAAATAAGATTAATTAAAAATACATTTTTAAAATTTTTAATTTCTTAAACTATAATTCAAATATTATTTATATTGAAATATAATTTCAGTTTTGTTAATCTAATAAGTTTGTTATATGAGAAAAATAACTTTCCTATTATGGACATTAAAAATTCTATCTACCTTTATCCCACCTCTCTCATGGAATAATTTTATCCTGTCTATATCCCCATCATATTCAACTTTATCTTGTCTTAAGCGAGCACCAAACGTAGAATAGGATAAATTGTATTATATCTCGAATTTTATTCCAACTGCCAAACGCAACCTTATTGTGTTATAAGGGACACTTCTCATCCGACTGTGCTCAAAGTAAAATTAGGTTTTGCTAGAACCCAAAATAGACAAAACCTCCACGTAACTTGTTCTGTGAAGCCATTATTTTTAAAATTTCTTAATTTTTTGTTTTACTAAAGTTGGAGGCTGATGACATGGCATTTCAAGTGAGAGTCCCCCCCTCTCTAAAGTAACAAAGCACACTAGCAATTGCATCATGCCGTGCCCCAGCCGCCCCCTCGACTATACAATGAGCACGTGGTGTGGCTAGTATAACTCCATCCCTCCCTCCCTCCCTCCCTTCTATTTTATAACCTTTTAAAGACCAAAGCAGCAGCCGCGACTGGTTCCAACTGCCGAACCAACCTCCCTTCTCCTTCTTCACTTCCATGGCCTGAGCAGCCCTCCTCCTGCGCTTCTTCTCCGCCAATGGAAGCCCTCCCCTGCGGGGCCGATCTGTGCGGGTTCCAGTCCCCGACCTCTTGCCTCGCCGCCGCTACGCGGCCGCGAGGAGTCGGCGCTTCCCGCCTGCTTCTCCGCATTCCCAGCAACTCCGGCTTTCGTGGTTTGTTGCCACGGTTCGGATTTGTGGCCACTCCTTGGGATTGGCGGTCCCGCCCCCTCGCCAAAGCCAGCGATCACAACCACGACCACGACCACGACCACGACCACGGCAATCACCACCATAACCACGGCCATCACCACAGCCATCACCACGGCCACCACCACCACCACGGCGATGGAGGCGATGTGGAGCTGACCGAGGCGCAAAGGGCGTTGGGCAAGTTCGTGCAGGCGGTCAGATGGGCGGACTTGGCGAATTTGTTGAGGGAGAATTAGCAGATGTGCTGCTACTCTACGGCTTTGTTCCTAGCGATCGCCACCTGCCCTTACCTGGTTCCGAAGCTGGTGGTGAAACCGTTTCAGAATTCTTTGATGCTAGTCGTGTTTCCCCTAGTTGGAGTGAGAATTTTTATCTCTAGCTTTTCGTGTTGCTTTTTAGTTTTGCGACCTAAATAAGATCAAATGCAGAGTCTCTGTTCCTAGATTTTGCCGATTGCATTGTGCTTTCCGACATTGCGTGGTCTGTCGCAAGCAAATAAACGTGGGGAAGTTGAAGCATTTTTTGATGAATTTAATTAGGTTAGATATTTTTCCGATTGAACTGTCGGTTCCTGTTGGAAGGGTTATTAAGTTATGCCATCAAGGTTAAACTATGGATGTTAGCACCTTTGAGACATGTTTTGGGTGGATTGTGCTTTCTGGCCTACATTTGTTTCGGAGGGAGGATTCATCAGAAAAGGAAAGGATATGTTCCTAAATTAGGACACCGCTCTTGATGTTCTTGTTGATACAAAAAGCAATACCAAAACCAGTTGTACTGTTAGATGAAAATGGGGCACGCTTTCTAGCTCTATTTGGCCGTTTGAGTTTTGAGCTCACTCAATGGGATTTCCCTTTCCTTTCTTTTTTTTTTCTTTTGTTTAAATATTCACATTTAAGGAATCTTATTGTAGGATTAGACAAAATCCCAATAAGTGAGGTTTTCATTTCAAATCAATAGGTTTCCTTGGAACAATTAAAGGTAGAGAAGGGACCATTTTTTTTTTAAAGAACAACGGCACTATTAGGAAATTATTTCCCTCACTCCAAATATCTCGTGTATTATGAACTTAAATTAACTCTCATTGTCTCATGAAAATTCAAATCCCTTCCCAAACAAATAATGCAATTCATGCCTTTTCCCCCTCTCTAATATGCAGGGAGGTGTTGAGGCGAGATAAGTCTTATATGGTGCATGTTTAGGCTACCTCTAGGTGAATTCTCGTCCTAATCAAGGTTTAAGGTGTGAACTCGTTGAGACTTTGTCTCACCCTGTTGTGGTTTCAATTTTACAAGTCCTTAAATGGTGGTACGCCACATTCGTTTTGGGCGGCCACAGGAGGCGGAGACCCAGCGTACCATACTCCCTATCCATGGGACCCCCTGGACCCGTGAGCTCATCGTGACCACCATTTGGGTTGATGAGGGCCTACCTTAGTTGGTACCTCATCGCTTCAAAGTGTGATTTCATCAAGGGCCTAACGGGATTCGGGAGGGCCCCTTGGACGGCTTTGACGGACTTGCCGTCGATGCCGAGTATGAGGCGGTACTCGTCCCTGTCATGGATGCTGATATTTTGGAAAATATCGTGGCGAACCAGGGGCCTGAGGTTGATGAGCCCGGAGTAGAGGTGGCTAACCCTTTAGACATTGACATCCCCGATAGTGTCGTAGTAGACCCGAATTCCAAGTAGGTAAGGTCCGAGGTAGGGTTAGCCTAGTAACTTCTTTTGAGCTTTAAACTTTTGTATATAAACCCCATGTGTTTATAAAGTTTGGCTTATGTTAATTGGCTGTCCTATTTTTCTATCCCATGTTTAATTGATGTATAGAGTTTAATAATTTGCTTCCGCATGTGTATGGGTCCGCGACGCATCCTGGGAACGTCGCAATCCTATCGACCATCGAGGGCTGTTTGCGAGCTCGAGGTTCAGGGCGTGACACTACCTGCTGCCAGACCTCAGCCACATAGGATCACTTAGGATAGAGTTTTGGTGGATACCGCTCCAGCTACAACCATGTAGTATAAGTTGCCCATCTTAACCCTGAAATTTTTTTCTTGAATGTCAAAGGTCCCCACCCTAGTATGCAACCATGCGACACGGATCGGTTCTTTGATGAAGCCGGAGTCATGGGAAACACAACTTAGTTGCGATCTTGTTGGTTCGGTCCGATAATCCTATGGCTCCATTTTGAGCTATATAGAGTAGAAATCGAACCACATCCCCTGTGCATGTTTATGTAATTAGAGAGAGAGAGAGAGAGAGAGAGAAGTCGTGCCCAATGTAAGTATCATTCTTCTTTTTATTCGATTTTTTTAATTGAATTTTCATCTTGAAATTCGCGGAAATCAATCGAATGCCCTCAGTGATGTACGGTTACAATAATACAATTGACAAGCACTCTTGATAAGTGAACATTGAATGCAGGTTTTAAACACTTTGATTTGGCCCTGTTAAACATATAACCTTGTCTAAATTTTTAATTATGGGCTCAAAACCACTTTTTGTTTAGAAATTCTTTCAAGCCAGGATTATATTTTGGGGTACAAAAAAAAAATTGAGATCATATTTTCGATCAAATTCTTTCTCTCTCACATCTAGGATTGAAATTCATATAATAATTTGTGTATAGATTTTTCAAAACAAAAGTCACTTCATTTTTGTCACGCCCCGACCCTCAGGCATGCACACATTCCTTACTATTGGTCGATTTTAAAATGCGATATCCCAGGACTATGTATCGTCGACCCTTTCATTTATATATGCACATGCAGAAGCAGTTATAATTCCCCAGACAATAAAGCAATGGGATAGAAAAACAGGCCATATATTATTCTTACTGAAAATTCACAACTACATCTTATCAAGGTCTGACAAGACAGGACGGGATCTCAATCCTCGTCAGGTTCGTACTCGGGGTCATCCTCTGGGTCCTCCTCCACGTACTCCTCTTCGCGTTCCTCAACAGGGATCTCCTCATCAGATTCATGCTCCTTAGGCTCCTCATCTAGGTCCTGAAATGGTTATTCAATAACCATTGAGACAACGTCTCAGCAAGTTCTACCCCCTAAGACCCGATTAGTAAACTAATACACCTTAGGGCTGCCTATGCACAACATGAGTCAGAAGACTTACCTTGGCCTCAGATTCCACCTGCATGTTAGCACATATCAAATAGGCACACAAGCAATCATATTACCGATCGAAGCATCGATCAAATCAACCTAGTCGATCACAAGTCAATCAGACCATCTCATGGTCATTTCCAATCTATCGGTCCATTCACAACATCAGATCAAGCAATGATCAATCGACCTAGTCGATTACATGTCATCACGACCCACACTTGGTCGGCACATTCCATACTATCTATAAAGTCCTATCAAATCAGGACTGCTCACCCAAAGCTGACAATTAGATAGTATAACTCGCTCAAAGCTGATAATAAAGTATACTGCTCACCCAAAGCTGACATATCGCCCGTAGGTCGATATAGTATACTGGTATACTGCTCACCCAAAGCTGACATATCGCCCGAAGGCCGATATAGTATACCATATGCTCACCCAAAGCTGATAATAAAGTATACTGCTCACCCAAAGCTAACATATCGCTCGTAGGTCGATATAGTATACTGGTATACTGCTCACCCAAAGCTGACATATCGCCCGAAGGCCGATATAGTATACCTCCAATTCTCACCAGAAGTTGCCAACCATACCTTTATAGTATGCCGGAATAATCATTTAATCAAATCACCATTTTTATCCTTTTTAATAAAATACCCGTACGTGGGCACACGGTCGGCCTTAGCCAAAATAATATAATTTCCTTTCCACAAATCCCACCATTATTTGTAGTCCACCAAAACACTTTTGGTGCTGTTAACCGACACCCGGTTATTTTCCAATTAATAATCAAATATTATTCCATGCAAGAATAATTCCCAATTTCACAAATAATTCAATTCAGCACAAAATAAAGCTCAATTAAATAAATGAACTGCGCCACGACAATCAGCACCAAATTCCGGTTGCTAACCATCCCAGTTGAATTTTCGGAAAATAAATAATTAAACAATTAATTTCGAAAATTAAATAAATACATACAATAAATTTGATTTAGCATAATATAAAGCTCAATTAAACAAACGGACTGCACCACGATCATCAGCATAAAATTTCGGTCACTGGCCATCCCAACCTTAATTTCCGAAAATACATAATTAATTAATTAATTTCGAGAATTAAATAATTAATATTAAAAACTCAATTTAGCTCAAAATAAAGCCCGATCAAATAAACGGACTTCACCACGGTCATCAGCATAATTTTCCGGTTCCGGACCATCTTAGTTGAATTTCGGGGAAATAAATAATTAATTAATCAATTTCGAAAATTAATATTTAATTCCTAAAAATACCACCTAGGCCCGATTTGCTTAATTAACACCCGATAAGGGACGGGAAAATCCCAAGAAGCATCCAATAAATACTACAAGCAATTCTCTATCTAATTACACTAATCACACCACTAATATGCAAAGCAATTAACTAATAATCACTAATCAATTCTAATCTAACAACCTAATTACACTTAATTAACACTAATCAACCTTTAAGTATAATTAGCGCACTAAGAAGGCTTTAGTGAGTAAAACTCACTTAAAACGGCGGGTTCGACGCGAGGATCGACTTTCCTCAAAGCGGGCCGAGCATCCGGGCTCGGGAAGGTGGCCAAAACGGGCCAAAACCCTCTGCGATACCCATTTTCTGACTTCTCTGTGCACGGCTGGTTGAGGTGGTTCCGGCGTCGGTTGAGGCGGCCAAGGGCGGCTGAGGGCGAGGCGGAGCTTCGGCGGGGTCGACGGTGGCCGGAGGTGGTCAGGTGGCGGCCGGAGGTGGCCGAACGAGACCGGGCAGAAGTGAAACAGGGCCAGACGGCAGCTCGATTGGACCAAGGTAGACGGCGTACGGCGGGCGAGCGTGAAGCGGACGGGGCAGCGGCAGTGCTCGACGACGGCGACGGCAGCTCCGGCGCGGTTGAAGCTCCTTCAAGCGACGCCGGTCACTGCTTCTACTTCTGCTGGTCCGTTATGTTCGAACCAGAGGGAGGAGAGGGGGCGAAGGCGTGCGGACAGCAGCTCGACGGCGAGCTTGGGTGCGCGCGAACAACTCCGGTGGTTTGCGGGCGTGCGACGACGGCGGCGAGAAGCGGCGACGACAGCTCGGTCTTCGGTGGTCTTCGACTCCCATGGAGTTTTGAAGAAAAATGAGAAGATGGGGGAGGATTCGTCGATGGAGGAGAGAGGGGAGGAAGAAAAATTCAATTTCCCCACTTCCTCTCACACACTCTCTCTTAGGTCATCACACATGGGCCACCATGACATCATGTGATGTCACCTTCCACCCACCATTTCTTGACAACTTTGCCCCTTCTAGAAGCATTTAGGTAGGCCAAAATGTTGGGGTATGTGTGGCATACGAATTTGCTAGGTTTTCTTTCCAATTGGCCTTAATTCCTCTTGAATTAAATCAAATTGACCCCCATTAATTTATGCAACACCTCTTCATTCCAATTGGTATTTTTCCTTACCAATGTAGCCCTACTTGCATCCCAATTTCACAATCCTTGGCTTCAACCGAACAAAAGCGGCCCTATTATCCAGTCGAAATTAGAACTCGAAAATCTGAATGTCACAATTTTTGCAGGAGTAAAATCATAAACCAATCTTTAAAAATCAATGTCACTTTTGATATGAAACTTTTAGAATAAAAGTGGACGTTCGATTAATGGCCGTTGATTGATCTTTCTTAATGATGTCTTCTCTTATGATAAAATCTTAACAAAATACTAAAACCCCATAATAAGGACTATGGGGCATGTACAGTCGCCTCGATTTTGTTGTAAGAAGCGACCTCATCGAGAGATCATTTTCTTTTTTACATACTGACATTGTTGTCTTTTTGTAGGTTATGCACGATGCTCCTTGACATTCTCGTGTTTGACCACATAGAGAAGTAGAATGAGTCTATTTGAGATCGACATTTGCCCCTTCTAAAAGATAAAAGCGTAGGCTCATGGAACTTAAGAAGCAAGCATGTGTTGAGGCTTCGTCGGCACCAATCTTCTATCGAGGCGGAACGAAGTTGAATTCTGTTCTAGGAATTTTCTTTATTTGGCCTACATTTGTTTCGGAGGGAGGATTCATCATAAAAGGAAAGGATATGTTCCTGAATTAGGACACCGCTCTTGCTATTTTCGTTGATACACAAAGCAATACCAAAATCAGCTGTACTGTTAGATGAAAATGGGGCACGCTTTCTAGCTCTATTTGGCCGTTTGAGTTTTGAGCTCACTCAATGGGATTTCCCTTTCCTTTCTTTTTTTCTTTTTTTTAAATATTCACATTTAAGGAATCTTATTGTAGGATTAGACAAAATCCCAATAAGTGAGGTTTTCATTTCAAATCAATAGGTTTCCTTGGAACAATTAAAGGGAAGGGACCATTCTTTTTTTAAGAACAACGGCGCTATTAGGAAATTATTTCTCTCACTCCAAATATCTCGTGTATTATGACCTTAAATTAACTCTCCTTGTCTCATGAAAATTCAAATCCCTTCCCAAACAGATAATGCAATTCATGCCTTTTTCCCCTCTCTATCCACATGCTGGTGCCTTTTCAGCTACTCTTATTAAAGAAGAAAATCAGAAAGAGAACAAGAAAAACGATAAATATCACAAAGAGCCGGTCAACTAAAACTCTTTTCACCACCATCCTTGCTACCTACCCATACTATATTTGGACCACAAACTAAACATAAAAATAAATTGTTGCCATATAATTAATTGTTGTTTCCATAGGTGACATTGATTCTGATTTCCTTCTTAATATCAATGATGTTCGTAGATCTTCTTTCCTTCTAAGGTGCTTCGTAGATCTTCTTTCCTTCTAAGGTGCTACATATCCACTATAAATTATCCCTCTTGGATTACCAAACTACACTAACACATACAGATCAACTCTCATAACGCCCTATTGTGTCTTGTCAAGCATGAGAAGTGCCATGAGGGCCCTCCACATTTTCCTTGTCCTAGCTTTGCTCAACGCCATTTTTCTCAAATCTGAAGCTCGACCCTTGCATGAGTTAATTGGTGAAGTGCACTCATCGGGTCCAAGTCCACCTGGTGAGGGACACAAGTTCACCGACTCGGAGACACTCGGACGGATTAAGGACTCAGGCCCGAGCCCGGGGGAGGGACACAAGTTCACCAACTCGGAGACACTCGGATGGATTAAGGACTCAGGCCCGAGCCCGGGGGAGGGACACAAGTTCACCAACTCGGAGACACTCGGACGGATTAAGGACTCAGGCCCGAGCCCGGGGGAGGGACACAAGTTCACCAACTCGGAGACACTCGGAGGGATTAAGGACTCGGGCCCAAGCCCTGGTGAAGGACACAGGCACATCACCGGCACGAACCAGTGATGACTGAACTTTGATTCAAGGTTGTTTTCATTCACTGGGGTTCGAGCTTGCATATGGAATAAGAATGTTTTTTGCTGGCTAGCAAGGCCGATGTTGTTTAACTTGTTTTATTAATGTGTTCATGTCAATTTGGACAAAATCACATGAACTCGTCATTCGAATTATTCAAAAAGATTGAAAGTAGAAAGGAACTATGACATTACATCACATCATGTGTGATCATCACGTAGTTATATGACAATCCTAAAAATTTTACGCTCTTATAATGTTTAATTGACAAGTGAAAAGCTATCTTTTCTGAACCATGCTAAGGTAACGCCACCTTTATTTTCTAAAAGTAATGTCGCCTTTTGGACCACAAACCCCCTTTCCCGGATGATTGGCAACCAGCAACAATAGCCAGCGTGATTAACTTTCTACGGCATATTGGCTTTAATTAACTTTCAGCAGGGATTAAAAAAAGAAGAAGTAAAAACCGATGCAACAAGTACATCCGATTACTAAGAAAAATGGCGGTGGTTGATGGTTCGTCACGTGTATCGCCAACGACGGACCATCACCATCTCATTTTCCATTTTTCTTTTCCTTGTAGCCTGCGATTGGAAGATTACTTCGAATATCGACCCTGATTCAAGGACCTTAAATAATGAGAGGAACCCAAAACTGACTTGACTTGACTTGACATTGACATCAACTCCAAAACCCAACGTTAACCGGAACACAAAAATCTCGAGCTCCTTAATATCGAATATCATAATTCGGAGCATGATCGATTTGGACGAAAAATCATCTACATGAGTCGACCTGAATGATCATTTTGGATGATACTCGAGGAATTGATTGGCGTCTTCATGACATTGACCAAAAAACTAGTCTAAACATGTTGGCAATATCCAAACACAAAAGTATGAATATAAGAATGAAGATAAACAGAGCTATTGGGATAAAATCACTTAGATTAAAAATAGGTTCGGAGCGCCCCCCCTTCCTTGAAGCAACATCATTGTTTACTGCATATTTTCTCTTATTTATACTATGTTTGGGAAAAAAGTGGTAGTGGCAAAGAAAATAAAAGGAGTGACGATATGAGAAAATGAACATGAAGAGGAGAGAAAAATATATTGTGTTATATTCTATGAACGAGGAAAATTGAAAATAAATTAAAATATGGAGGAAATTGATAAGGGCAATGCCTTTGTGCCAAGGAGCTATAAATTCTAAACAAGAATGAAAGATGTGATCAATAAATATATATACATGTATATGTGGGAAATAGAACTGAAGTTCCAGATGAACGTATAGGCAAATAAAAAAAGACATCTCAAGGTAGTATTCCAATATTGAGTGAATTCTTAGAGTTTTCTTCGCGAGCAATGATATCATCAGTATCTAAATTTTTGTCTTTTCTACGATTTAGTACCTTAACTTCTTCTTCTTCTTCTTTTGGTTCAATCAAGTACCTAAATTTTTCAAATTCCGCTGTAAAACCTCAATTGAATATATTGTCATGTGAACTGATTGGGATAACGTAACTCGCTTACTCGACAAAGTTTTAGTACAAATAGTTACATAAGTCGCTTACTTAACAAAAGTTGTGCCATCTCCATTCAGATGAGAGGTGGTGGGAGGAGAGAGAGTGCCTGCTTCGAACACATGAGTCGTTCAATATGGCTCTGCTGCATCATCATCTCAAGAAAACACCGTCATCCTCAAGGTCTTTGGTCTTCGGTTTGGGGTAAAACCTTTCTTCTCCATGGCTGCTTATAGACTATATTCGCTCGACGGCTGAAAAACTAGACATAGAAATTACAGTCCAACTTCTGTCTCTCATCTTCTAAACCTTCAAACTCGGTCCCCCTATATCTACTTGTGTGAAATAGAGTAATATATGATGTATCTAGCCCTTTAGATGAGCGCAAACGTTTTAGTAAACGGTCAAAGAGTCGCCTGCTACATTCTTCCTTCTTCCCTTGGCTTGCATGTGCGCTCTCTCGGCCACAACAGAAGCTCCCTCGTTGCTTCCTCAAGTTGGCTGCATGCAGAAATGCCAATACTCACGTTGCCTTCGAACAGGGAAAAGACTAATTATTCTACGAAGAAAAGGAGAGGAAGAACGAGGAAACCGGGACCATCAAGAAGAGCCGGTCAAACAAAACTCTTCGTTGCCCGCACTATATATTAGAGTGCCTGCTCGGCCATAGACTCCTCATCACAAGCTCCCTCCAAACGAATCATCAAAAAGTTCTCTGTTTATTGTCTCTGTCGGTGATTTCATCGAACATGAGGAGCGCAACAAGGGTTCTCCACATTCTCTTGGTCCTGGCGATGCTCAGTGCCGTTTTCGTTGGGAACGAAGCTCGACCCTTCAACGTGATGGAGACGAAAGCGCCAGTGGGAGTTGCCTGCGGAGGGTTCTTCGATGGGTTGTCGCTTGGGGCTATCAAGCAAGCTGGCCCGAGCCCGGGTGAGGGACACAAGTTCACCAACTCGGAGACACTTGGAGGGATTAAGGACTCAGGCCCAAGCCCGGGTGAGGGACACAAGTTCACCAACTTGGAGACACTCGGAGGGATTAAGGACTCGGGCCCAAGCCCTGGCGAAGGACACGGGCACGTCACCGGCACGAACCAGTGACGACCGAACTTTGATTACTAGCAGAATCTAAAAATATTTTATAGTTCCTGACATTATTTGGTAGTTTAATTTTTATCTTTTGCAATATCAAAATTCAAGGTTGTTTTCATTCATTGGGGTTTGAGCATATGGAATAAGAATGTTTTTTGCTGGCTAGCAAGGCCGATGTTGTTTAACTTGTTTTATTAATGTGTTCATGTCAATTTGGACAAAATATTGTAATTCGAATTATTCATAAAGAATGAAAGTAGAAAGGTAAATTGTTATGTATGACACTACATCATATCACGTGTGATCATCACGTAGTTATATGACAATCATGAAATTTTCACACCCTTATAATGTTTAATTGACAAGTGAAAAGCTAGCTAAGGTAACGCCACCTTTATTTTCTAAAAATAATGTTGCCTTTTGGACCACAAACCCCCTTTCCCGGATGATTGGCAACCAGCAACAATAGCCAGTGTGATTAACTTTCTACAGCATATTGGCTTTAATTAACTTTCAGCAGGGATTAAAAAAAAAAAAAGTAAAAACCGATGCAACAAGTATATCCGATTACTAAGAAAAATGGCGGTGGATGATGGTTCGTCACCTGTATCGCCAACGACGGACCATCACCATCTCATTTTCCTTTTTTTTCCCTTGTAGTCTGCAATTGGAAGATTACTTCGAATATCAACCATAACTCAAGCACCTTAAATAATGAGAGGAATCCAAAACTGACTTGACATCGACATAAACTTCAAAACTCATCGTTTACCGAAACACAAAAATCTCGAGCTCCTTTATATTGAATACCAGAATTCGGAGCATGATCGATTTGGATGAAAAATCATCTACATAAGTCAACTTGAATATCATTTTGGATGATACTCAAGGAATTGAGTGGCGTCTTCATGACATTGAACAAAAAGCTAGTCTCAACATATTGGCATTATCCAAACACAAAAGTATTAATATAAGAATAAAAATAAACAGAGCCATTGGGATAAAATCATTCAGATTAAAATTAGGTTCGGAGCGCTCCCCCTTCCTCGAAGCAACATCATTGTTTACTGCATATTTTCTCTTATTTATACTATGTTTGGGAAAAAAGTGGTAGTGGCAAAGAAAATAAAAGGAGTGACAATATGAGAAAATGAAGATGCAGAGGAGAGAAAAATATATTGTGTTATATTCTATGAATGAGGAAAATTGAAAATAAATTAAAATAAGGAGGAAATTGATAAGGGCAATGCCTTTGTGCCAAGGAGCTATAAATTCTAAACAAGAATGAAAGATGTGAACAATAAAAATATATACATGTATATGTGGGACATAGAACTGAAGTTCCAGATGAACTTATAGGCAAATAAAAAAAGACATCTCAAGGTAGTATTCCAATGTTGAGTGAATCCTTAGAGTTTTTTTCCTGGGCAATGATATCATGAGTACCTAAATTTTTGTCTTTTCTACAATTTAGTACCTTAACTTCTTCTTTTTCTTCTTCTTTTGTATCAATTAAGTACCTAAATTTTTCAAATTCCGCTTTGTGTAAAACCTCAATTGAATATATTGTCATGTGACGTGATTGTGATAACGTAACTTGCTTAACTCTACAAAGTTTTAGTGCAAATCGTTACATAAGTCGCTTACTTAACAAAAGTTGTGCCATCTCCATTCAGATAAGAGGTGGCGGGAGGAGAGAGAGTGCCGGCTCCGAACACTTGAGTCGTTCAATATGTCTCTGCTGCATCATCATCTCAAGAAAACACCGTCATCCTCAAGGTCTTTGGTCTTCGGTTTCGGGTAAAACATTTCTTCTCCATGGCTGCTTATGGACTAGCCGGCTGAAAAACTAGACATAGAAATTGCGGTCCAACTTCTGCCTTTTCTTTAAGACCTTCAAACTTGCTCTCTCTCTCTCTCTCTCTCTCTCTCTCTCTCTCTCTCTCTCTCTCTCTCTCTCTCTCTCTCTCTCTCTCTCTCTCTACTTGTGTGTTATGGAGTGATACAAGACATATCTAGCCTTTCAGATGAGTGTAAATATGTTTTAGTAAATGGTCAATCAGTCGTGTGCTACATTCTTCCTTCTTCCCCGGCTTGCATGTGCGCTCTCTCGGCCACGACAGAAGTTCCTCGTTGCTTCCTCAAGCCGGCAGCTTGCAGAAATGCAAATGCTCACGTGGCCTTTGAACAGGGGAAGACTAAATCGTCATGCGAAAAAAAAAAGAGAAGAAGAACTGGGAAACCGGGACCATCAAGAAGAACCGGTCAAAGAAAACTCTTCGTTGCTCGCGCTATATATTTTGAGCAACGGCTCGGCCATAGACTCCGCATCACAAACTCCCTTCAAACAAATAAAAAAATTTGCTCTTTATTGTCTCTGTCAGTATAAATTTGCTTTTGCTTGTCTCTGTCAGTAATTTCGTCGAACATGTGGAGCACAACAAGGGCTCTCCACATTCTCTTGGTCCTGGCGATGCTCAGCCCCACTTTCGTTGCCAACGGAGCTCGACCCTTCAATGTGATGGAGCCGAAAGCTCCAGTGGGAGTTGCCTGCGGAGGGTTCTTCGACGGGTTGTCGCTTGGGGCCATCAAGCAAGCTGGGCCGAGCCCAGGCGAGGGACACAAGTTCACCAACTCAGAGACACTTGGAGGGATTGAGGACTCAGGCCCGAGCCCCCCCTCCCCTGGTGAAGGACACAAGCACGTCACCGGCACGAACTAGTGATGACCAAACTTTGATTGCTAGTAAAAACTAAGAATATTTCATGGCCCCTTTCATTATTTGGTTGTTTAATTTGTATCTTTTGCAATATCAAAAGTGAAGGTCCTGGTCATCCATTGGGCCTTAAGGTTGAATATAGAATAATAGTCTTTTGCTAGCGAGCAAGGCCAGTGTTGTTTAACTTGTTTTATGGAATGTGTTCGTGTCAAATTGGACCGACTCACATCAACATGTGTCATTCAAATTATTCACAAAGATTGAATGTAGAAGGGAGACTATCGTGTCTTGTGTGATCATTGTGTAGTTCTATAACTATTATGAAGTTTTTAATATGGTTTGATGATTTAATTGAAAGGAAGGGAACGGATATATAATAGAGCTTTTGGTGCAATTACTTTTCACCTTCTTATAATGTTTAATTATAAGTTAAAATATATCTTTTCGGAATTTTGTTAAGGTGACGGCATTTTTATTCTCTAAAAACAATGGTGTGGACTGCAAACTCTCTTTTCCAAATGATTGGCGACAAGCAACAATAGGCAATGTGATTAACTTTCAACGACATATTAGCTGCAATGTTCCATCTTTTTTTCCTTGTAGCCTACAATTGGAGAATACTTTTATAATCAACCATAAATCAAATACTCAAATAATAATAGGAATCCAAAAGTGACTTGACTTGACTTGACATCGACCTGAAATTCATTATTAACCAAAACACAAAATTCTCGAATTTCTTGCTATCAAATACCCTAATTCAATCCACCAATGGGTAGCTGAGTTAGTTTGGCTTTGGGCACTTCATCGCAGAAGTCCCAGGGTCGAAACTCCGTGACTACTAACACGTCTTAAGTGGGGGGCCATAGTGGTGGGGTCTTATGCTAGCTTCCCTTTAGGTATTGACACTTGGTTCAAGGTGTACCGCACACTCTACGAGCCGTAGGCTGCCCGACGTAAGCTCGGCGGGCTCAGTAGATCCTAGGCATAAAAAAAAAAAAAAACCCTAATTCAAAGCCTAATTAGTTTGGATGAAAAATCATCTACATAAGTTGAGCTGATTGATCAATTAGATGAGACTAAATAAATCGAGTGAAAAAGATCTTCGAATCGTCTTCATGACATCAACCAAAAGACCTGTCTCAACATATTGGCATTATCCAAATACAATAGTATGAATGTAATTATAAAAATAAACAAAGCCATTGAGATAAAATTATCATATTAAAAATAGGTTTGGAATGCTTCTTCTTCCTTGAAGGAACATAATTGTTTACTGCATACTTTCTCTTTGTTTGTACTATGTTTGGGGAATAAAAGGGGTAGAGGAAAAGAAAATAAAAGAAGTGACAATAAGAGAAAATGAATATGAAGAAGTGAGAATATTATTTTGTGTCATATTCTATGGATGAGGAAAATGGAAAAAAAATAAAAATAAAATAAGGAGAAAGTTGATAAGGTCAATGCCATTGTGCTAAGGAGGTAAAAATTATAAAATTTTCATATTTTCTATAATTCAGTACCCCAATTTTTTCTTGTTCGATCAAGTACCTAAAAGCTTTGCTCAATAAATCGACATGTCAAGTGATTGTGTCGACATCGCTAGCTTACTCGATAAAACTTAAGTATAAATCGTTACATGAGTTGCTTACTCAATAAATAAATAAAAATGTATCATATTCAAGTGTAGAAAGAGAGAAAGAGAAAGAGAGAGTTCTTATTTTTGAGCATTTCAATTGTCCAAGATATCTCTACCATGGGATCTTCTCAAGAAAACGCATCCAAGTTGGCATTTTTCCCTCGAGTCCCTTAGGCTATGTTTGGTCATCTGGATTTTTAATCGGGATATGACTAGATAGGATAGGATACGAAATCCTATGATTTTTTTATATTATGTCTATTGTTTTGTGGATCAAAGTATTAAAGTCGAATATGTTCACATAATCTCATGTACATTTTTTTTTAATATATAAATGGCATATCATTGTAAATGAACCTAAATATTCATAACGGAAATGATGAAAATCTCTCGTAACACCATTCCTTTATTTTTATATTATTTTTCCTCTTTTTTATATTATTTTCTTTATTATTTCTTTTTTCCCCTTTCATAATTCTTTAATAAAATTTTATCGAATAGTAAACTGTACTAACATACCTAAAATACAAAAATACCTAAAATATATAATAGATATAAATACTTAATTTATAGATTTAATGTTTATTATAAGATAGAATTAAAGTTGAACATATAAATTAAAATAAGATTAATTAAAAATACATTTTTAAAATTTTTAATTTCTTAAAATATAATTCAAATATTATTTATATTGAAATATAATTTCAGTTTTGTTAATTTAATAAGTTTGTTATATGAGAAAAATAACTTTCCTATTATGGACATTAGAAATTCTATCTACCTTTATCCCACCTCTCTCATGGAATAATTTTATCCTGTCTATATCCCCATCATATTCAACTTTATCTTGTCTTAAGCGAGCACCAAACGTAGAATAGGATAAATTGTATTATATCTCGAATTTTATTCCAACTGCCAAACGCAACCTTATTGTGTTATAAGGGACACTTCTCATCCGACTGTGCTCAAAGTAAAATTAGGTTTTGCTAGAACCCAAAATAGACAAAACCTCCACGTAACTTGTTCTGTGAAGCCATTATTTTTAAAATTTCCTAATTTTTTGTTTTACTAAAGTCGGAGGCTGATGACATGGCATTTCAAGTGAGAGTCCCCCCCTCTCTAAAGTAACAAAGCACACTAGCAATTGCATCATGCCGTGCCCCAGCCGCCCCCTTGACTATACAATGAGCACGTGGTGTGGCTAGTATAACTCCATCCCTCCCTCCCTCCCTCCCTTCTATTTTATAACCTTTTAAAGACCAAAGCAGCAGCCGCGACTGATTCCAACTGCCGAACCAACCTCCCTTCTCCTTCTTCACTTCCATGGCCTGAGCAGCCCTCCTCCTGCGCTTCTTCTCCGCCAATGGAAGCCCTCCCCCGCGGGGCCGATCTGTGTGGGTTCCAGTCCCCGACCTCTTGCCTCACCGCCGCTGCGCGGCCGCGAGGAGTCAGCGCTTCTCGCCTGCTTCTCCGCATTCCCGGCAACTCCGGCTTTCGTGGTTTGTTGCCACGGTTCGGATTCGTGGCCACTCCTTGGGATTGGCGGTCCCGCCCCCTTGCCAAAGCCAGCGATCACAACCACAACCACAACCACGACCACGGCAATCACCACCATAACCACGGCCATCACCACAGCCATCACCACGGCCACCACCACCACCATGGCGACGGAGGCGACGTGGAGTTGACCGAGGCGCAAAGGGCATTGGGCAAGTTCGTGCAGGCGGTCAGATGGGCGGACTTGGCGAATTTGTTGAGGGAGAATTAGCAGATGTGCTGCTACTTTGCGGCTTTGTTCCTAGCGATCGCCCCCTGCCCTTACCTGGTTCCGAAGCTGGTGGTGAAACCGTTTCAGAATTCTTTGATGCTAGTCGCGTTTCCCCTAGTTGGAGTGAGAATTTTTATCTCTAGCTTTTCGTGTTGCTTTTTAGTTTTGCGACCTAAATAAGATCAAATGCAGAGTCTTTATTCCTAGATTTTGTCGATTGCATTGTGCTTTCCGACATTGCGTGGTCTGTCGCAAGCAACTAAAGGTGGGGAAGTTGAAGCATTTTTTGATGAATTTAATTAGGTTAGATATTTTTCCGATTGAACTGTCAGTTCCTGTTGGAAGGGTTATTAAGTTATGCCATCAAGGTTAAACTATGGATGTTAGCACCTTTGAGACATGTTTTGGGTGGATTGTGCTTTCTGGCCTACATTTGTTTCGGAGGGAGGATTCATCAGAAAAGGAAAGGATACGTTCCCGAATTAGGACACCGCTCTTGATATTCTTGTTGATACAAAAAGCAATACCAAAACCAGCTATACTGTTAGATGAAAATGGGGCACGCTTTCTAGCTCTATTTGGCCGTTTGAGTTTTGAGCTCACTCAATGGGATTTCCCTTTCCTTTCTTTTCTTTTTTTTTAAAATATTCACATTTAAGGAATCTTATAGTAGGATTAGACAAAATCCCAATAAGTGAGGTTTTCATTTCAAATCAATAGGTTTCCTTGGAACAATTAAAGGTAGAGAAGGGACCATTTTTTTTAAAAGAACAACGGCACTATTAGGAAATTATTTCCCTCCCTCCAAATATCTCGTGTATTATGAACTTAAATTAACTCTCATTGTCTCATGAAAATTCAAATCCCTTCCCAAACAAATAATGCAATTCATGCCTTTTCCCCCTCTCTAATATGCAGGGAGGTGTTGAGGCGAGATAAGTCTTATATGGTGCATGTTTAGGCTACCTCCAGGTGAATTCTCGTCCTAATCAAGGTTTAAGGTGTGAACTCGTTGAGACTTTGTCTCACCCCGTTGTGGTTTCAATTTTACAAGTCCTTAAATGGTGGTACGCCACATTCGTTTTGGGTGGCCACAGGAGGCGGAGACCCAGCATACCATACTCCCTATCCATGGGACCCCCGGACCCGTGAGCTCATCGTGACCACCATTTGGGTTGATGAAGGCCTACCTTAGTTGGTACCTCATCGCTTCAAAGTGTGATTTCATCACGGGCCTAACGGGATTCGGGAGTGCCCCTTGGACGGCTTTGACGGACTTGCCATCGATGCCGAGTATGAGGCGGTACTCGTCCCTATCATGGATGCCGATATTTTGGAAAATATCGTGGCGAACCAGGGGCCTGAGGTTGATGAGCCCGGAGTACAGGTGGCTAACCCTTTAGACATTGACATCCCCGATGGTGTTGTAGTAGACCCGAATCCCAAGTAGGTAAGGTCCGAGGTAGGGTTAGCCTAGTAACTTCTTTTGAGCTTTAAACTTTTGTATATAAACCCCATGTGTTTATAAAGTTTGGCTTGTGTTAATTGGTTGTCCTGTTTTTCTATCCCATGTTTAATTGATGTATAGAGTTTAATAATTTGCTTCCGCATGTGTATGGGTCCGCGACGCATCCTGGGAACATCGCAATCCTATCGACCATCGAGGGATGTTTGCACGCTCGAGGTTCAGGGCGTGACACTACCTGCCGCCAGACCTCGGCCACATAGGATCACTTAGGATAGAGTTTTGGTGGATACCACTCCAGCTACAACCATGTAGTATAAGTTTCCCATCTTAACCCTGAAATTTTTTTCTTGAATGTCAAAGGTCCCCACCCTAGTATGCAACCATGCGACACGGATCGGTTCTTTGATGAAGCCAGAGTCATGGGAAACACAACTTAGTTGCGATCTTGTTGGTTCGGTCCGATAATCCTATGGCTCCATTTTGAGCTGTATAGAGTAGAAATCGAACCACATCCCCTGTGCATGTTTATGTAATTAAAGAGAGAGAGAGAGAGAGAGAGAGAGAGAGAGAGAGAGAGAGAGAGAGAGAGAGAGAGAGAGAGAGAGAGAGAGAGAGAGAGAGAGAGAGAGAGAGAAGTCGTGCCCACTGTAAGTATCATTCTTCTTTTTATTGGATTTTTTTTAATTGAATTTTCATCTTGAAATTCACGGAAATCAATCGAATGCCCTCAGTGATGTACGGTTACAATAATACAATTGACAAGCACTCTTGATAAGTGAACATTGAATGCAGGTTTTAAACACTTTGATTTGGCCCTGTTAAACATATAACCTTGTCTAAATTTTTAATTATGGGCTCAAAACCACTTTTTGTTTAGAAATTCTTTCAAGCCAGGATTATATTTTGGGGTACAAAAAAAAAATTGAGATCATATTTTCGATCAAATTCTTTCTCTCTCACATTCTAGGATTGAAATTCATATAATAATTTGTGTATAGATTTTTCAAAACAAAAGTCACTTCATTTTTGCAAGAGTAAAATCATAAACCAATCTTTAAAAATCAATGTCACTTTTGATATGAAACTTTTAGAATAAAAGTGGACGTTCGATTAATGGCCGTTGATTGATCTTTCTTAATGATGTCTTCTCTTATGATAAAATCTTAACAAAATACTAAAACCCCATAATAAGGACTATGGGGCATGTACCGTCGCCTCGATTTTGTTGTAAGAAGTGACCTCATCGAGAGATCATTTTCTTTTTTACATACTGACATTGTTGTCTTTTTGTAGGTTATGCACGATGCTCCTTGACATTCTCGTGTTTGACCACATAGAGAAGTAGAATGAGTCTATTTGAGATCGACATTTGCCCCTTCTAAAAGATAAAAGCGTAGGCTCATGGAACTTGAGAAGCAAGCATGTGTTGAGGCTTCGTCGGCACCAATCTTCTATCGAGGCGGAACGAAGTTGAATTCTGTTCTAGGAATTTTCTTTATTTGGCCTACATTTGTTTCGGAGGGAGGATTCATCATAAAAGGAAAGGATATGTTCCTGAATTAGGACACCGCTCTTGCTGTTCTCGTTGATACACAAAGCAATACCAAAATCAGCTGTACTGTTAGATGAAAATGGGGCACGCTTTCTAGCTCTATTTGGCCGTTTGAGTTTTGAGCTCACTCAATGGGATTTCCCTTTCCTTTCTTTCTTTTTTTTTTTAAATATTCACATTTAAGGAATCTTATTGTAGGATTAGACAAAATCCCAATAAGTGAGGTTTTCATTTCAAATCAATAGGTTTCCTTGGAACAATTAAAGGGAAGGGACCATTCTTTTTTTAAGAACAACGGCGCTATTAGGAAATTATTTCTCTCACTCCAAATATCTCGTGTATTATGACCTTAAATTAACTCTCCTTGTCTCATGAAAATTCAAATCCCCTCCCAAACAGATAATGCAATTCATGCCTTTTTCCCCTCTCTATCCACATGCTGGTGCCTTTTCAGCTACTCTTATTAAAGAAGAAAATCAGAAAGAGAACAAGAAAAACGATAAATATCATAAAGAGCCGGTCAACTAAAACTCTTTTCACCACCATCCTTGCTACCTACCCATACTATATTTGGACCACAAACTAAACATAACAATAAATTGCTGCCATATAATTAATTGTTGTTTCCATAGGTGACATTGATTCTGATTTCCTTCTTAATATCAATGATGTTCGTAGATCTTCTTTCCTTCTAAGGTGCTACATATGTTCGTAGATCTTCTTTCCTTCTAAGGTGCTTCGTAGATCTTCTTTCCTTCTAAGGTGCTACATATCCACTATAAATTATCCCTCTTGGATTACCAAACTACACTAACACATACAGATCAACTCTCATAACGCCCTATTGTGTCTTGTCAAGCATGAGAAGTGCCATGAGGGCCCTCCACATTTTCCTTGTCCTAGCTTTGCTCAACGCCATTTTTCTCAAATCTGAAGCTCGACCCTTGCATGAGTTAATTGGTGAAGTGCACTCATCGGGTCCAAGTCCACCTGGTGAGGGACACAAGTTCACCGACTCGGAGACACTCGGACGAATTAAGGACTCAGGCCCAAGCCCGGGGGAGGGACACAAGTTCACCAACTCGGAGACACTCGGATGGATTAAGGACTCAGGCCCGAGCCCGGGGGAGGGACACAAGTTCACCAACTCGGAGACACTCGGACGGATTAAGGACTCAGGCCCGAGCCCAGGGGAGGGACAAGTTCACCAACTCGGAGACACTCGAAGGGATTAAGGACTCGGGCCCAAGCCCTGGTGAAGGACACGGGCACATCACCGGCACGAACCAGTGATGACTGAACTTTGATTCAAGGTTGTTTTCATTCACTGGGGTTCGAGCTTGCATATGGAATAAGAATGTTTTTTGCTGGCTAGCAAGGCCGATGTTGTTTAACTTGTTTTATTAATGTGTTCATGTCAATTTGGACAAAATCACATGAACTCGTCATTCGAATTATTCAAAAAGATTGAAAGTAGAAAGGAACTATGACATTACATCATATCATGTGTGATCATCACGTAGTTATATGACAATCCTAAAAATTTTACGCTCTTATAATGTTTAATTGACAAGTGAAAAGCTATCTTTTCTGAACCATGCTAAGGTAACGCCACCTTTATTTTCTAAAAGTAATGTCGCCTTTTGGACCACAAACCCCCTTTCCCGGATGATTGGCAACCAGCAACAATAGCCAGCGTGATTAACTTTCTACGGCATATTGGCTTTAATTAACTTTCAGCAGGGATTAAAAAAAGAAGAAGTAAAAACCGATGCAACAAGTACATCCGATTACTAAGAAAAATGGCGGTGGTTGATGGTTCGTCACCTGTATCGCCAACGACGGACCATCACCATCTCATTTTCCATTTTTCTTTTCCTTATAGCCTGCGATTGGAAGATTACTTCGAATATCGACCCTGATTCAAGGACCTTAAATAATGAGAGGAACCCAAAACTGACTTGACTTGACTTGACATTGACATCAACTCCAAAACCCAAATTTAACCGGAACACAAAAATCTCGAGCTCCTTAATATCGAATATCATAATTCGGAGCATGATCGATGTGGACGAAAAATCATCTACATGAGTCGACCTGAATGATCATTTTGGATGATACTCGAGGAATTGAGTGGCGTCTTCATGACATTGACCAAAAAACTAGTCTAAACATGTTGGCAATATCCAAACACAAAAGTATGAATATAAGAATGAAGATAAACAGAGCTATTGGGATAAAATCACTTAGATTAAAAATAGGTTCGGAGCGGCCCCCCTTCCTGGAAGCAACATCATTGTTTACTGCATATTTTCTCTTATTTATACTATGTTTGGGAAAAAAGTGGTAGTGGCAAAGAAAATAAAAGGAGTGACGATATGAGAAAATGAACATGAAGAGGAGAGAAAAATATATTGTGTTATATTCTATGAACGAGGAAAATTGAAAATAAATTAAAATAAGGAGGAAATTGATAAGGGCAATGCCTTTGTGCCAAGGAGCTATAAATTCTAAACAAGAATGAAAGATGTGATCAATAAATATATATACATGTATATGTGGGAAATAGAACTGAAGTTTCAGATGAACGTATAGGCAAATAAAAAAAGACATCTCTGATATTACTAGTATGAGTACCTAGAGGGGGGTGAATAGGTATATAAAAGATTTTTCTTCAACAATTGCACAATACTAGAGAGTAGAAGGAAACGTTAATCAAAGTAAGACTGAGAGAAGAGAAAATTGAACACGCGGTTTATAGTGGTTCGGCTTATATCAAGCCTACGTCCACTCTTCTTCACTGACAGCCTATTGGTTGGATTCCACTATGAACAAAAGAGAAGTTACAGCACAGCTTTGCCTTGATTGCACAGTGTAGATGTTCTACCACACCTCCTCAAGATTTCTCACAAGTATAGACTCTCTTTTGTATACAAGTATTCGCTCAAAGGATTTGTCTAAACAAAAAGGAGCTTCAGACTTTGGAATTCTTCTATCGCGCACACCTTGAACAACGAAGACCGTCTTCCTTATATACTCCTTTATGCCATCATACCCGTTGGCACTTACCAAAGGAATTCCTCCAATCTACCCGTTGGACAGAATCAATTAGGAAGATTGTTCAAGCTATTAAAGGAACGTGTTAATAGCACATCAATCCTGTTCGCCCATACAATCAGGATCCCAGTTTCCATAAGCAAAACCTTCCAATAATATTTAGGCAATCACCGGATCTTTAATTATCGAGTCAATCTTCAATCAATCAAAGGACTCCGTTATGTCTTCTCCAGCCACGAGATCTTCTCCAGTTGATAAAGTTAAATCTTTAACAAAACATCCAGTTCTGGATAACCTTTCTTCAACGGATTAGAGACTGTCAATGAGGATAGACTTTGAGTCTTGAGTCTGGCTGTCTGAAGGTCTTCAGACTTTAAACAGCAGAGTCTGCAAGCCTTCAGACTAGACTGATAGAAACGTTTTGTCAACTTCAAAACACTTCAAGAAGATTTCTCCAACAATCTCAAGGTAGTATTCCAATATTGAGTGAATTCTTAGAGTTTTTTTCGCGAGCAATGATATCATCAGTATCTAAATTTTTTTCTTTTCTACGATTTAGTACCTTAACTTCTTCTTCTTCTTCTTCTTCTTTTGGTTCAATCAAGTACCTAAATTTTTCAAATTCTGCTTGGTGTAAAACCTCAATTGAATATATTGTCATGTGACCTGATTGGGATAACGTAACTCGCTTACTCGACAAAGTTTTAGTACAAATAGTTACATAAGCCGCTTACTTAACAAAAGTTGTGCCATCTCCATTCAGATGAGAGGTGGTGGGAGGAGAAAGAGTGCCTACTTCGAACACTTGAGTCGTTCAATATGGCTCTGCTACATCATCATCTCAAGAAAACACCGTTATCCTCAAGGTCTTTGGTCTTCGGTTTGGGGTAAAACCTTTCTTCTCCATGGCTGCTTATAGACTATATTCGCTCGACGGCTGAAAAACTAGACATAGAAATTGTTGTCCAACTTCTGCCTTTTCTTTTAGACCTTCAAACTTGCCTTTTCTTTTAGACCTTCAAACTCTCTCTCTCTCTCTCTCTCTCTCTCTCTCTCTCTCTCTCTCTCTCTCTCTCTCTCTCTCTCTCTCTCTCTCTCTATGTTTTAGTAAATGGTCAATCGGTCGTGCGCTACATTCTTCCTTCTTCCCCGGCTTGCATGTGCGCTCTCTCAGCCACGACAGAAGCTTCCTAGTTGCTTCCTCAAGCTGGCCGCATGCAGAAATGCAAATGCTCACGTGGCCTTTGAATAGGGGAAGACTAAATTGTCATACGAAGAAAAAGAGAAGAAGAACGGGGAAACCGGGACCATCAAGAAGAGCCGGTCAAAGAAAACTCTTTGTTGCTCGCACTATATATTTTGAGCACCCGCTTGGCCATAGACTCCGCATCACAAACTCCCTTCAAACAAATATAAAAAAAATTGCTCTTTATCATCTCTGTCGGTAAAAATTTGCTTTTACTTGTCTCCGTCAGTAATTTCATCGAACATGAGGAGCACAACAAGGGCTCTCCACATTCTCTTGGTCCTGGCGATGCTTAGCCCCATTTTGGTTGCGAACGGAGCTCAACCCTTCAATGTGATGGAGACGAAAGCTTCGGTGGGAGTTGCCTGTGGAGGGTTGTTCGACGGGTTGTCGCTTTGGGGCCATCATGTAAGAGTTTTTGTAATTGTGGACTACATAAATTGATATTGTAATTTACCGTTTAACATTTATCGTTTTATAGGGTTTGGTCTAAGGAGAGATAGTAGGTTTCTTAATTAGTCTAATATGGGCTGACTGGTGTGGGCCGAGTTGAGCCTGGCCCGTAATGAGAGGGACTGGCTGGAAACTCTATAAATAGTGCTCAAGTCTCTCCTCTAACCATAATTCTCTCCCGTATCCTCATCTAAGGGGCGTTTATCTAACGTCACACGTGAGGGGCCGCCTCATTGAGTCAGTGATACGGAGGGCAATAGAGGAGAAGGACTTGCGCGTGGAACATTGTGTTTCCATTTCTGCTTCAAGAACAATGGATCCCAAAACAGGTGCGTTAATCTTTCTACTCAATTATGCATGTTATTATTCTAGTTATGGAGATCTTGGGGTTACGCAATTTGCGTCTAACACATCAAGCAAGCTGGGCTGAGCCCAGGCGAGGGACACAAGTTCACCAACTCGGGGATGCTTGGAGGGTTGAAGGACTCAGGCTCGAGCCCCCCCAGTGAAGGACACAAGCTCACCAACTCGGGGATGCTTGGAGGGATGAAGGACTCAGGCCCGAGCCCCCCCCCCCCGGTGAAGGACACAAGTTCTCCAACTCCGAGATGCTTGGAGGGATTAAGGACTCAGGCCCGAGCCCCCCCAATGAAGGGCACAAGCACGTCACCGGCACGAACTAGTGATGATCAAACTTTGATTGCTAGTAAAAACTAAGAATATTTCATGGTCCCTTTCATTATTTAGTTGTTTAATTCTTATCTTTTGCAATATCAAAAGTGAAGGTCCTGGTCATCCATTGGGGCTTGAGGTTGAATATAGAATAATACGTTCTTTTGCTAGCGAGCAAGGCCAGTGTTGTTTAACTTGTTTTATGGAATGTGTTCGTGTCAAATTGGACCGACTCACATTGACATGTGTCATTCAAATTATTCACAAAGATTGAAAGTAGAAAGGGAGACTATTATGTCTTGTGTGATCATTGCGTAGTTCTGTAACTATTATGAAGTTTTTAATATGGTTTGAGGATTTAATTGAAAGGAAGGGAGCGGATATATAATAGAGCTTTTGGTGCAATTATTTTTCACCTTCTTATAATGTTTAATTATAAGTTAAAATATTTTTTTTGGAATTTTGTTAAGGTAACGGCATTTTTATTCTCTAAAAACAACGATGCGAACTGCAAACTCTCTTTTCCAAATGATTGGCAACAGGCAACAATAGGCAATGTGATTAACTTTCAACAACATATTAGCTGCAATGTTCCATCTTTTTTTCTTTTTAGCCTGCAGTAGGAGAATACTTTTATAATGAACCATAAATCAAATACTTCAAATAATAAGAGGAATCCAAAAGTGACTTGACTTGACATCAACCCGAAACTCATTTTTAACCAAAACACAAAATTCTCGAGTTTTTTGCGATCAAATACCCTAATTCAAAGCCTAATTAGTTTGGATGAAAAATCATATACATAAGTTGAGTTGAATAATCAATTAGATGAGACTCAAGATATCGAGTGAACAAGATCTTCTAATTGTCTTCATGACATCGACCAAAAGACCTGTCTCAACATATTGGCATTATCCAAATACAACAGTATGAATGTAAGTATAAAAATAAACAGAGCCATTGAGATAAAATTATCATATTAAAAATAGGTTTGTAATGCTTCTTCTTCCTTGAAGGAACATAATTGTTTACTGCATACTTTCTCTTTGTTTGTACTATATCTGGGGAATAAAAGGGGTAGAGGAAAAGAAAATAAAAGAAGTGACAATAAGAGAAAATGAATATGAAGAAGTGAGAATATCATATTGTGTTATATTCTATGGACAAGGAAAATGGACAAAAAAATTTTTAAAAAAATAAGGAGAAAGTTGATAAGGTCAATGCCATTGTGCTAAGGATGTAAAAATTCTAAATTTTTCATATTTTCTATAATTCAGTACCCCAATTTTTTCTTGTTCGATCAAGTACCTAAAACCTTTGCTCAATAAATCATCATGTCAAGTGATTGTGTCAACATGACTCGCTTACTTGATAAAGCTTAAATTCATATTGTTACATGAGTTGCTTAATCAACAAAAAATTGTATCATATCCAAGTGAAGAAAGAGAGAGAGAGAGAGAGAGAGAGAGAGAGAGAGAGAGAGTTCTAACTTTCAAATATTTTAGTTATCCAACATATCTCTACCGTGGGATTTCTCAAGAAAACGCATCCAAGTTGGCATTTTGCCCCCGAGTTGCGATTATTAGAGACACCTCTCATCGAACTATGCTCGAAGTAAAATTAGGTTTTGCTCGAACGCGAAATAGACAGAAAGTCCACGTAACTTGTGCTGTGAAGTCATTATTTTTAAAAATTTCTTAATTTTTTTTACAGAAAGAAATTTTTTAAAAAAAATTTAAAAAGCAAAAAAATCAAAAAAATCAAAAAAATAAAAATATTAAAATATTACTAAAAGTTGTCCACGTCGGCACCGATCAAGCCACGTCAACCGGCCAGTGTCTTGTTAGTAAAATCCAGCCAAAATTGGCTGGAAATGATTAAATTGACACAACATAAAAAGGTTTAGGACTAAATCGGCACCAAAAAAAAGTTTATGACTAAATTGGCTCAAAAACAAAAGGTTTAGGAATTTTTTGGCACTTTTCCCCTTAATCATCAAAAAGAAGTTTGTAACCATACGAGGCTCTTTGATTTGGAATGTTCTATTCCGCACGAATTTTGAGTTCCATATTCAATTCTGAACATGGTTATTATGTGCATACAAACACATAGTATCCAATGAGATGCTATGCATGTTTTCGAGCACGTTCAATAGGATCCGACCCTGAAAAAGAGGCTCTACATTGAAATTATGCAGTGATGCTCTATGTTGAAATAGAATCCATCCGAATCCTTCCCGTAATCAAGCATTATTTCCTCCATAACACACAAGTTGATCACATTGATTAGGCAGCCCATGTTTTTCTGGCGGACCTTCTCGATATACACTTGACAAAAATACTTGTTCTAATACTTGCTCGCGACCACTACCATTGGGATCGATTAGGCTGCTGTTCGGGGGATAAATGAAAACACCGGTCGATAGAAAACGCGTTTCACGACTGGAAAAGCGCCGTTTAGTGAAAGCCAAACCTGATCTCATAGTGGATCAACGACTTCTCGTTTCGGCGGCAATGGGCAGGTTCATAGGTAGTGGTTAAATGAAATCAGCGTGTTTTTTCATAGACAGAGTCGTGAGTGATGAAAGATAGTAAAGTGGAAGTGTGGAAAAAAGAAAGAAAAAATTGGAACTTTGGTTTATTTTGGGTTTTTGAAAATTAGGAAAGATTCAGTTTCGGAAGATGTGATTAATTTTATTTAAATAGCTTTTATATATTTTAATCGACTTAATTTACATTTTTTCCACCACTTGTTAATTTAAAACTTCATTCATTTCTTAATGACTAATAATAAAGGGAAATTAGGGGATTTTTGAGAAATAGAGGATGAAGTCGATCCCACGGTTACCGAACTCCTCTGAAGAAGGAATCTCGTATGCGCTTTCATATGTTAAAGAAATATGTTAAAGAAACATTATTGACACAATTTCTAATAAATCATCCCAAAAAAAAAAAAACGATTTTTCTAATATGATATTAGAGCACAAGTTTAAGGTACCAATTCTCGCACCCACGTCTTAATATTTGTTGTCTATCATTAATGTTATTTTGCTTGTTTTCCTGTTTCGCTGTCATTTAATTTTGCGCGTGTAAGGAATCAGATTGCCCGCACGTTTTTCTATACAACTAAAAACTTGATGCGAAAAACGATTTATCTAACATTATCATTTTATTTCGCTAATGACGGTCGTTGCAACTCTTAACACCCGATCACTAAACTTCGTTAACTGTGGAGTTTCCCTTGCTTTTGCTCCCAGAGCCGGCATTCCAAGAATGTGTTAGAACGGTGATTCGAATTCAAGTTAATACTGAAAGAAGACATTTGGGAGATTTCCCCAACAGTTCCGCTGTTGTCTGCTTGTGAAAATTCAAGCTGTCCACCCAAAAGTCTTCGAAATACACCGTCATCCTCGCGGTCTTTGGTCTTCGGTCTGGGGTAATACCACGCTTCTCCATGGCTGCTTTGACTATGTTCGCTCGCCCGCTGAAAAACTAGACACAGAAATTACAGTCCAACTTCTGTCTCTCATCTTCTAAACCATCAAACTTGGTCCCCCTATATCTACTTGTGTGAAATCGAGTAATATATGATGTATCTAGCCTTTTAGATGAGTGCAAACGTTTTAGTAAACGGTCAAACAGTCGTCTGCTACATTCTTCCTTCTTCCCTTGGCTTGCATGTGCGCCCTCTCGGCCACAACGGAAGCTCCCTCGCTGCTTCCTCAAGCTGGCTGCATGCAGAAATGCCAATACTCACGTTGCCTTTGAACAGGGAAAAGACTAATTATTCTACGAAGAAAAGGCGAGGAAGAACGAGGAAACCGGGACCATCAAGAAGGTCAAACAAAACTCTTCGTTGCTCGCACTATATATTAGAGTACCTGCTCGGCCATAGACTCCGCATCACAAGCTCCCTCCAAACGAATCAAAAAATTCTCTCTGTTTATTGTCTCTGTCGGTGATTTCATCGAACATGAGGAGCGCAACAAGGGTTCTCCACATTCTCTTGGTCCTGGCAATGCTCTGTGCCGTTTTCGTTGCGAACGAAGCTCGACCCTTCAACGTTATGGAGACGAAAGCTCCAGTGGGAGTTGCCTGCGGAGGGTTCTTCGATGGGTTGTCGCTTGGGGCCATCAAGCAAGCTGGCCCGAGCCCGGGGGAGGGACACAAGTTCACCAACTCGGAGACACTCAGAGGGATTAAGGACTCGGGCCCAAGCCCTGGTGAAGGACACGGGCACGTCACCGGCACGAACCAGTGACGACCGAACTTTGATTACTAGCAGAATCTAAAAATATTTTATAGTTCCTGACATTATTTGGTTGTTTAATTTTTATCTTTTGCAATATCAAAATTCAAGGTTGTTTTCATTCATTGGGGTTTGAACTTGCATATGAAATAAGAATGTTTTTTGCTGGCTAGCAAGGCCAATGTTGTTTAACTTGTTTCATTAATCTGTTCATGTCAATTTGGACAAAATCAAATGAACTTGTCATTCAAATTATTGAAAAAGATTAAAAGTAGAAAGGAACATTGTTATGTGTGACATTACATCACATCACGTGTGATCATCACATAGTTATATGACAATCATGAAATTTTCACACTCTTATAATATTTAATTGACAGGTGAAAAGCTATCTAAGCAACGCACCTTTATTTTCTAAAAATAATGTCGCCTTTTGGACCACAAACCCCCTTTCCCGGATGATTGGCAACCAGCAACAGTAGCCAGTGTGATGAACTTTCTACAGCATATTGGCTTTAATTAACTTTCAGCAGGGATAAAAAAGTAAAACCGATGCAACAAGTATATCCGATTACTAAGAAAAATGGCGGTGGATGATGGTTCGTCACCTATATCGCCAACGATGGACCGTCACCATCTCATTTTCCTTCTTCTTCTTTTTTTTTCCCTTGTATCCTGCAATTGGAAGATTACTTTGAATATCAACCATAATTCAAGCACCTTAAATAATGAGAGGAATCCAAAACTAACTTGACTTGACATTGACATCAACTCCAAAACCCGCCGTTAACCGAAACACAAAAATCTCAAGCTCCTTAATATTGAATATCATAATTCGGAGCATGATCGATTTGGACGAAAAATCATCTACATAAGTTGACCCGAATGATCATTTTGGATGAGACTTGAGGAATTGAGTGGTGTCTTCATGACATCGACCAAAAAACTAGTCTCAACATATTGGCATTATCCAAACGCAAAAGTATGAATATAAGAATAAAAATAAACAGAGCCATTGGGATAAAATCATCTAGATTAAAAATAGGTTCGGAGCATTCCTTGAAGCGACATCATTGTTTACTGCTCTTATTTAAATTATGTTTGGGAAAAAAGTGGTAGTGGCAAAGAAAATAAAAGGAATGACAATATGAGAAAGTGAATATGGATAGGAGAATAAATGTATATTGTGTTATATTCTATGAACGAGGAAAATTGAAAAATAAAATAAAATAAAATAAGGAGAAAATTGATAAGGGCAATGCCTTTGTGTCAAGGAGCTATAAATTCTAAACAAGAATGAAAGATGTGATCAATAAATATATATACATGTATATGTGGGAAATAGAACTGAAGTTCTAGATGAACTTATAGGCAAATAAAAGACATCTCAAGGTAGTATTCCAATATTGAGTGAATTCTTAGAGTTTTCTTCTTGGGCAATGATATCATGAGTACCTAATTTTTTGTCTTTTCAACGATTTAGTGCTTTAACTTTTTCTTTTCTTTTTTTTGGTTCAATCAAGCACCTAGAGTTTTCTTCTTGGGCAATGATATCATGAGTACCTAATTTTTTGTCTTTTCAACGATTTAGTGCTTTAACTTTTTCTTTTCTTTTTTTTGGTTCAATCAAGCACCTAAATTTTTCAAATTTCGCTTGGTGTAAAACTTCAATCTCTCTCTCTCTCTCTCTCTCTCTCTCTCTCTCTCTCTCTCTCTCTACTTGTGCGATATATTATAGAGTATTGGAACCAAAAGAATGACAATAAACTTTGGAAACTTGGAATAAGAATACTAGAAATTTGAGGGAGAAGTTTTTATTGAAAATGCTTTCTCTTATTTGTGTCTTCGTGGACTATGGCTCGTGGCTTTATTTACAACTCACAACTTCATCCATTTATATAGGAATAGAAGTTTACAAACGCCAATAACTACATAACAACCCACAAATTTAATGATGGGAATTTAATGACTAAAACAAAACAGCCTCATACATGTAATCATAAAGACAATCAAAATGCACAATAAAGTAACATAAGTCTTCAATAACTTCCATTCTTCAAATTCATGTAGCCTACCATAAAGTTTTTATAGCTCATTTAATGCTTGCGAGTTTCTCATCCAGCAACCATCATCTGATAATCAATTTTATTTTATTTAAACATAGAATGATACAAAATATATCTAGCATTTCGGATGAGTGCAAATATGTTTTAGTAAATGGTCAATCGGTCGTGTGCTACGTTCTTGCTTCTTCCCCGGCTTGCATGTGCGCTCTCTCGGCCACGACAGAAGCTTCCTCATTGCTTCCTCAAGCCGGCTGCATGCAGAAATGCAAATGCTCACGTGGCCTTTGAACAGGGGAAGACTAAATTGTCATACGAAGAAAAGGAGAAGGAGAACGGGGAAACCGGGACCATCAAGAAGAACTGGTCAAAGAAACTCTTCGTTGCTCGCGCTATATATTTTGAGGACCCGGTCGGCCATAGACTCCGCATCACAAGCTCCCTTCAAACAAATAAAAACATTTGCTCTTTATTGTCTCTGTCGGTAAAAATTTGCTTTTTATTGTCTCTGTCAGTAATTTCATCGAACATGAGGAGCACAACAAGGGCTCTCCACATTCTCTTGGTCCTGGCGATGCTCAGCCCCACTTTCGCTGCAAACAGAGCTCGACCCTTCAATGTGATGTAGCCGAAAGCTCCAGTGGGAGTTGCCCACGGAGGGTTCTTCGACGGGTTGTCGCTTGGGGCCATCAAGCAAGCTGGACACAAGTTCACCAACTCGGAGACGCTTGGAGGGATCAAGGACTCGGGCCCGAGCCCCCCCGGTGAAGGACACAAGTTCACCAACTCGGAGACGCTTGGAGGGATCAAGGACTCAGGCCCGAGCCGCCCCGGAGAAGGACACTAGCACGTCACCAGCACGAACTAGTGATGACCAAACTCTGATTGCTAGTAAAAACTAAGAATATTTCATGGTCCCTTTCATTATTTGGTTGTTTAATTTTTATCTTTTGCAATATCATAAGTGAAGGTCCTAGTCATCCATTGGGGCTTGAGGTTGAATATAGAATAATAAGGTCTTTTGCTAGCGAGCAAGGCCAATGTTGTTTAACTTGTTTTATGAAATGTGCTCATGTCAAATTGGACCGACTCACATCGACCTATGTCATTCGAATTATTCACAAAGAATGAAAGTAGAAAGGGAGACTGTTATATCTTGCGTGATCATTGTGTAGTTCTATGATTATATTGAAGTTTTTAATATGGTTTGAGGATTCAATTGAAAAGAAAGGAGTGGATATACTATAGAGCTTCTAGTGTAATTATTTTTCACCTTCTTATAATGTTTCATTATAAGTTTCAGAATCATGTTAAGGTAACGGTACCTTTATTCTCTAAAAACGACGACTTTTGGACTGCAAACACTCTTTCCCAAATGATTGGCAATAGGCAACGATAGGCAGTGTGATCAACTTTCAACAACATATTGGTTGCAATGTTCCATCTTTTTTTTCCTTGTAGCTTGCAATTGGAGAATACTTTTATAATTAACCATATTTCAAATACTTCAAATAATAAGAGGAATCCCGAAGTGACTTGACTTGATAATCGACCTAAATTTCATTATTAACCAAAACACAAAAATCTCGAGCTTCGTGCTATCAAGTAGTCTAATTCAAAGAATTCAAAGCTTGATTAGTTTGGATGAAAAATCATTTACATAAGTTGAGGTAAATGATCAATTTAGATGAGACTCAAGGAATCGAGTGAACAAGAACTTCTAATCATCTTCATGACATCAACCAAAATAGGTTTTGAATGGTTCCTCTTCCTTGAAGGAACATAATTGTTTGCTACATACTTTATCGTTTTTTATACTATATTGGGGGAAAAGGTGGTAGAGTAAAAGAAAATAAAAGGAGTGACAATAAGAGAAAATGAATATGAAGAAGTGAGAATAGTATATTGTGTTATATTCTTTGAACAAGGAAAATGGAGAAAATTTAAAAAAAGAGAGAGAGAAAATTGATAAGGTCAATGCCATTGTGCTTAAGGAGGTATAAATTCTAAATTTTTCATCTTTTCTATAATTTAGTACCTCAACTTTTTCTTGTTCAATCAAAGTACCTAAAACCTTTGCTCAATAAATCATCATGTCAAGGGATTGTGTCGACATGGCTAGTTTACTCGACAAAGCTTAAGTACAAATCATTATATGAGTTGCTTACTCAACAAAAAATTGTATCATATTCAAGTGAAGAGAAAGAAAGAGAGAGAGTTCTAACTTTCAAACATTTCGGTTGTCCAATATATCTCTACCGTGAGATCTTCTCAAGAAAACGCATCCAATTTGGCATCTTCCCCCTGAGTCGCGATTATCAGGGACACCTCTCGCTGAAGTAAAATTAGGTTTCATTCGAACGCGAAATAGACAAAAAGTCCACGTGCTGCGAAATCATTATTTTTAAATTTTCGATTTCTTTTTACGAGAGTTGGAGGCTGATGACGTGGCATTTCGAGTGAGGGTCACCCCCACTCTAAAGTAACAGAGCACACTAGCATCACGCCGTGCCCCCAGCCGCCCTTTCGACTACACAATGAGCACATGGTGTGGCTAGTATAACTCCATCCCTCCCTCCCTTCCTTCTATTTTATAACCTTTTTTACCGACCAAAAGCAGCAGCCGCGACTGATTCCAATTTCCAACTGCCGAACCAACCTCCCTTCTCCTTCTCCACTTCCATGGCCTGAGCAGCCCTCCTCCGACGCCGCTTCTCCGATGGACGCCCTCCCCCGCGCCGCCGATCTGTGCAGGCTCCGGTCCCCTGCCTCCCGCCCCTCCGCCGCCGCCGCCGCGCGGCCGCGAGGAATCGGCGCTTCCCGCCCGCTTCTCCGCATTCCCGGCGACTCCGGCTTCCGCGGTTCGTTGCTGCGGATCCGATTCGCGGCCGCTCCTCGCGATTGGCGGTCCCGCCCACTCGCCAAAGCTGGCGATCACGACCACGACCACGACCACGGCCACGGCCATCACCACCATGACCACGGCCATCACCACGGCCACGGCCATCACCACGGCGACGGAGGCGACGCGGAGCTGACCGGGGCGCAGAGGGCGCTGGGCGAGTTCGCGCGGGCGGTCGGATGGGTGGACCTGGCGAATTTGTTGAGGGAGAATCTGCAGATGTGCTGCTGCTCCGCGGCTTTGTTCGTAGCCGCCGCCGCTTGCCCTTACCTGGTTCCGAAGCCGGTGGTGAAGCCGTTTCAGAATTCTTTGATGCTCGTCGCGTTTCCTCTCGTTGGAGTGAGAATTTTTATCTCTGGCTTTTCGTGTTGCTTGTTAGTTTTGCGACCTAAATGCGATCGAATGCGGAGCCTCTGTTCCTCGTAAGCAAATAAAGGTGGGGAAGTTGAAGCATTTTCTGATGAATTTAATCGGATTAGATTTTTTTTTCCGATTGAACTGTCAGTTCCTGTTGCAAGGGTTATTAAGTTATGCTATCGAGGTTAAACTATGGATGTTAGCACCTTTGAGACATGTTTTAGGTGGATTGTGCTTTCTGGCCTACATTTGTTTCGGAGGGAGGATTCATCAGAAAAGGAAAGGATATGTTCCTGAATTAGGACACAGCTCTTGCTTTGCTTGTTGATGCACAAAGCAATACCAAAATCAGCTGTACTGTTAGATGAAAATGAGGCACTCTGTCTAGTTCGACTCAACTTTGAGAGTGTTATGTCATTTTTCCAAAATTTGTTCAATGTGATAAGGATCCCCCATGTTGTGGTTTATCTTAGGTATCAGCTTCCCTCGATGCACTCACTGATATTGCGGCTGGAAGAGTAAACATCCATGTGTTGATGGCTCTTGCGGGTTTTGCATCAACGTTCATGGGAAACCCCTTGGAAGGAGGCTTACTTCTGGCAATGTTCAATCTGGCTCATATAGGTGAGCAGAGCTGGCTAGTCTGATTCTGATGCACCTAGTACAAGTTGGGAATGTCCCATCTAATTCGTATGAATTGCAGCTGAGGAGTACTTCACCAGCCGTTCAATGATTGACGTGAGAGAGCTGAAGGAAAATTATCCTGATTTTGTGCTTGTCTTGGATGTGGATGATGAGGAATCACCTAAGTTCTCTGATTTAGCATACAGAAGGGTTCCTGTGCATAATGTGGCAGTCGGCTCCTATATATTGGTTGGAGCTGGAGAGGTCAGCAAAGGCCAATTGCCTTACTTATTCATCTTTAAACTATCATGTTTCCTCAAAATTCTGATCAAACAAATCTTGGTCGAGAGAAGTTTGACTTTTTTGTGTATTAGTTGGTCCTGTGTTTATATTTATGATGCTGAGACTTTTTACACTTGCGGTGCTTCCCAAAGTTCTCTTTTTTCTTCTCGAAAGTCCATGATTTTTCTTTTACTTCTTTTTTATGTATTGAAAGTTCCTAACATCTGAGAATAACTCTGGTGTTGCGGTTAGTCTGTGCCTGTAGATTGTGAAGTTCTCCAGGGTAGTGCAACAATAACCATTGAGCACTTGACTGGAGAAGTCAAACCATTAGAGGCTAAATGTGGAGATAGGATTCCCGGCGGTGCAAGGAACTTGGATGGTAGAATAGTTGTAAAGGTAGGTACTGTATCCTACTGATTATTTCTAACCTTCTCAGAATATTAAAAAATGTCATGAAGCTATCTTCTTGTTTATAGTGTTATCTGTTTTTCCCTTTGCCAATTTCAGGTCTGCTTACTTTCAAAGAATTGCATGAAATGCGGGTTTTTTATTTCATAACCTTGAGGTTTAATAAAGTGCAATGTCCTCACAAACTTGCACTGTAAAATTTGAATTCTTGGATGTTGGAGTACAAGCTGACTTGTATGAATGAGCTTTAGTTGCTTGCTTTTTCATTAATTATTACAAGCTTTCTCAATCTTACATAGTAATGATTTAATCTACAAAGCATGAATAACCAGAAATTGATATTTGTTCCATATATATGCCATATACTGATAACCTTTGTGTACTCCCTAGTACTTTTACAAAAGAATTTACCTACTATGATGCTGCCTATGAGGTGCTCAACATATTTTCTCAACAAATATATTTTCAACTTTCATTTAGGCAACAAAGACCTGGAAAGAATCTACACTGAGCAAAATCGTACAGTTGACAGAAGAAGCACAACTCAATAAGCCCAAGCTCCAAAGATGGCTTGATGAATTTGGTGAGCATTACAGCAAGGTGGTTGTAGTTCTATCCATTGCAGTTGCCATCATTGGCCCACTGTTGTTCAAATGGCCATTTTTTAGCACCTCAGGTATGATGTCAATACAGAACTATTTTTGTGAATAGTCTCCATCAAAGTCTTTTTATGCTTGTAAAATACCCAGCTTTATTGGTTATGGTCTTTGTTTTCATTCTGGGTGTTCATAAGAGAGGAAGTGTGTTTTAACTAAATGAACAACGGTAGAAACATCCATACAACCCAACTATTGGTTGGCTCCCCTCTGGAAAGTCTGACTTTATTGGTGGACGTACTCTTTTGCATGGAATCTCTGGTTCTGGAAATCTCCTGCACATGCTTGATACTTTACACTGAAAAGTGATCCCTTCTTTATGAATAGCAAATTATCATATTGGAATAATAGGATATTAAACTAGAATATGCAAAATATTAGCTTTAGGAATATACTGCTGTTGGAGAGTTGTGCTTATTCAGACATTTGGTGGATAAGCTGTATATAAAAGTTTTGCCATTCTTGATAGGTAACATGTAAATCTTAAGCAACTTAAGAATGCAGATGCTCTCTCTCTCTCTCTCTCTCTCTCTCTCTCTCTCTCTCTCTCTCTCTCTCACACACACACAACACTAAGTACATCCAAGATGTGACAAAATATCTCTATAGAAAATGAAATGCTCTCACTAAATTAAGGAGATCATTAGAATTTTCATGAGGAGCATTAATAGGCTATAATAGATCATCATTTGGAATTAGAAAGGCCTTACTCTTGGGTCATGACTCTTGAAACATCCTCAGATAACCTTTTTTTTACAGCAACTATACAATTGCACTTTTAATTCTAGCCTTCCAATTTCATGATCATTCAGATTGCCGAGGGTCAATATATAGAGCATTGGGCCTTATGGTAGCAGCATCGCCCTGTGCCTTAGCTGTGGCTCCGTTGGCCTATGCTACTGCAATTAGTTCTTGTGCAAGAAAGGTAATTGTCAACTAATGCAATAGCATAATTTTCTTTTCTGATTAAGTGTTGGCTCCTCATTTCTGTTTAGCACAATTACTGGTAAATTCTGGAAATTTAGAAATTCAGTTGATGATCATCATGACCTTATGCTTGGCATATTTAAATATGGTTTTTATATTATGAGTGAATTCACTGTCTTTTGGCAAAATATCTGAAGTGCAAAGCTCAACGGATCTTTAAACATGGTTCTATATACCCTTCCATAAGATGCTTTGCACACGTTTGCAATAAATAATACAGCATTATATACAGTTCTGTGCCTTTACTTCTTTTAGAGTCTATTTCTCATACCATTTACTTCTCGTCACCTGTATGAGTGGGAGAAGTACAAGAGTTGCCTATGATTATGATAATGTCTAACACTATCTTAATTTTACTAGGGGATATTGCTGAAAGGTGGGCACGTCTTGGATGCTCTAGCTTCTTGCCACACTGTAGCATTTGATAAAACTGGGACATTGACCACGGGTGGACTAATGTTCAAAGCAGTAGAACCAATCTATGGTCATGGAAAAAGAGAAGGTGAATCAAAAATTGTTACTTGTTGCACTCCGAGCTGTGAAGAAGAAGCTCTTGCTGTAGCAGCTGCAATGGAGAAGGGTACTACACATCCTATAGGAAGGTACTTTGCTTGATTTTCATGTTTTTGTGAGACTTCTGGCTATATGAAGCAGGCTTCTGTTGAATGTTGACATTCTTTCCTTACAGATATTCTTACTGTGAAGTAGCAATTGTAGTTGCTCTTTGACGTGGTAATGCTAAGATATATGACACAGGTCAGCAAGATCTTAAAAGAGCATAATTTATATTAAAAAAAAATGGATAGCAAGGTTTTTTTTACAGTTGGTATATGGTATATGAAGAGCCCAAGGTCCTAATTGATTAGGCATGAGAATATGAATGAATAAAATTTCAGGCTATGAATAGTCGTTTGTGAACATCTATGGTGGCTTCATTGTGGGATCTTGCAGATTGGTGATGTATGATTGCAACCTGTAGAAACAGTTTAGAACTAGTGTATTACAGATCTGATCACGAGTCTCTTTTCATTTCACCCCTAGATTTACCAATGGGGTCAAAAGAACAAGCTTCTTAAAGGCTTCAGGAGTGACTTCAGCAAATTGAGGCACCGCTTTCATTGAAGAGTTTGAAAAAATCAAAACCAGAAAGCCTGCATTTGGTCGTCCAAATTTTTAGTCAGCATAGAACTGGATAGAATGAGATATGAAATCTAGGGATTTTGCTATATCCCATCCATTGTTTGGTGAATTAATAGAGCCAAATATTTTCATATTCTATTCTGCACAGTGTGTGGTGCGACAGTATATCAATGTAAATAAATCTGAAAATACACAAATTGAGATGTTAAGAATATCTTATGTTCATTGCTAAAGAAACCACAGATGCACAAACAGAGATAACTTCTGTCAATAAATCCATAATTATTATACGATTTAAATCTTAAGCAGCAAAGGAGTTCCTGCAGCATTTCATACTCATGTGTGACTTTGCCAAGAAATATAAAGTTAGTGAATGCCGAAATTAGCAAAAGAGAAACAGCATCATCATTCACCTTCGCAATTCCAAAAAGTATAGTGCTTCAGCTCTCTCGCCTTATTTATTTACTTATTTTTTATTATTTTCCCTCTCGTTATTTGTTTCTTTTTATCCCCTTCCATCATTCCTTAATAGTATTTATTAATGATAAACTATTCTAATATACCTAAAATATGTAATAAATATAAATGCTAAATATATATATATAGAAATAAATATTATAGGACAGAAAGAAATTCAAATATATGAACTAAAATAGGAATTAATATCTTACCCTTACCAAAAAAAAAAAATATATATATATATATATATATATATATAGGAATTAATAGAAACAAAATTTTTTTTTTTTGGTTATTTTGAATTTTCTTTTTTATATTAGAATTAGTTTTATTAATTGATGAAGATTGTTATTTGAGACATTTGTTTTCATCCCATGGATATAAGTAATTTTATCCACCTTTATCCCACCTCCCTCATGGAATTTCTTTATCTATGCTATATCCAATTTTATCTTGTCTTGGGTAGGAACCAAACTTAGAATAGAATAAATTTTATCCTATGCTGAATTTTATCCTTACTACCAAGCATAGCCAAAGAAGTAGTTTTATAGATTATCCTACGGTGAATTTTATCTTTTGGACAGGATGCTAGGATACTAGTCAGGTAAACATGAGGTAGTTTGACAGATTTTTCTCATTTGATTTATTATGCCTTAGTCACATTTGGCTCCACTTCATCTTGACATTTGTACATGTCAAAATGTGATGGAGGGATCAACAGCCATCATTGTATTGCTAAAAAAATCTCAGCATCCTCATTCAATCATAAGAAAACAATTTCTAGAGTATTCCTTTACCTTTTTCTCATTATGACGTCCCTATATAGTATTCATAGTAATCGACTGCTGCTAAGATTGACAATCCAGATCAATAGAGGAGGGTAGAGAATATATACTTCTATTCCCAAGTTTGATAATCAAGGTCTGATCAAAAATCCATCTTCAGTGAATATTGTCCATCATGTACACATATTAGCATCACCTACTTTATTTCAAATTGGCTGTGACAAGAGAAGGTCTGTAGATCTACCAGTACATTTATGTGCTCTATTGTAATTTTCTAACATTGTAAAATGTCTAGAGTGAAAGCTCCATTTGGTGACCAGACATGTATATTGGTTTCCAATAATAAGATTGCTGTGTTATTATGAGAGGTGATAAAAAGAGATTTTGCATAGGGATAAATTAGAACACTGATGACATGATTAATACGGCCATGGTCCACTCATGATACTGAGCAGAACCCGGATTGTCTTTTTCTCTATTCTGTTGTTAACTCTATGATGTTGGAGTTCCTTATCTTTGGGAATAGTTTCCTTGAACATGTATCTGAGAAAATTTACTCATTCTGCGTAAGAGCGAATGTATCTGCTACTGCTACACTCTGTTAAAACGATTTATAGGTTCTTTGACATCCAATAAGAAAACAGCTTTCATTCTACAAAACCTCCAATTAGGCTGTTGAAGATGACTACTTATCCTCGTTCAAGTGGAAATAGTACTCTATTTGAGTGATCTATACGACTATACACAGTGGTTCTATTGGTCTGGAATATGAAATTGATTGTATTTTAAATAGAATGGTGTGCTTATTGTATCTTGAATATCCATTTACACTTTTTGCTCTACTTATGAAAGAACTCGTCTTTCTTGTTTGTTGCAGAGCTGTCGTAGATCATTGTGTGGGGAAGGACCTTCCTTCCATTTCTCTTGAGAGTTTTGAGTATTTTCCTGGTAGAGGTCTTGTTGCCACTCTGAACAATACTGAGGTAGAGTTTCCACAGACACCAAATTTTTCATTTGCAAATTTTTGGTTCTAAACTTCATTACTATGTGCAGTCTAATTCTATCCCCCCTTAGATCTGTTAGGAGCTTTAATATTGGCAGCCACATGGATTGAGTTTTCCCCTGAGTAAACAACACTTGATTGAATTCTGTGGTATATTCAAGAGGATATCTTAGCTAGGAGTTTCTTTGATCACTGCCGTCTACTTCCTGCTGGTGTGACAGTAATTTGTCGTCAAGGATGAGATTTTAGTATATGACTAACAGCGACAGAAGTTTGAGAGGTCAAGGCCTCTCTAGGATTAATTAATTCCAGAATACCTCAAGCTTCTCTGCGGATCCCTTAGGCATCAAGTCTAATAGGCCAACTGTCAGATAAAAAGTTTTAAGCTATCAACACCATATACTTATGTTGTTTCTATCCCTTAACTTGCTTTTCACTGATATCAGAGTGTGCATTTTCTCTGTTTCGCTATAGGAAGGAAGTGGAGGTGGCAAAAGTGTGAAGGCATCACTTGGTTCCATAGATTTTATAACTTCATTTGCTAAATCTGAAGATGAATCAAAGAAGATAAAGGAGGCTGTTAGTGCATCTTCTTATGGAAGGGATTTAGTTCATGCTGCTCTTTCTGTTAATAAAAAGGTAATGCTCAAATGATGCTGGTATTCCCCGTTGTGTTTGTAAAATGTGTTTACTTCAACCAAGTGGTACAGCAAAGGTTGTGTATATTTATATGCTGGTGGGTCTACATGTACCATAAATTGGAAAATGGACAGCTAAGATGTTGGGATACGTGTTGATACCCGACACCCACTCTTGAATCTGACTTATTTAGCGTGTGAACATACATATGGATTGAAACTATGTGTTCGATAGCTCTACCTTTGGCATAATTGAAGTATTATACTGAGCTTGGTTATAAGTTCATGCAGATAACACTTATTCATCTCGAGGACAGACCTCGGCAAGGGGTTGCAGAAGTGGTTGCAGCATTGAAAGATGAAGCCAATCTGCGTGTAATAATGTTGACTGGCGACCATGAGTCAAGTGCATGGAGAGTAGCAAATTCTGTAAATATTGATGAAGTTTATTGTGGCCTGAAGCCTGAGGATAAGCTTAATTATGTGAGAAGCATCTCAAGAGATACAGGTGATCTTCCAACCTGAAGTTAAAATCACTCTTCATGGATGATGATGAATGCTGTGGTTGTGCTTTTAAAAACAAAGTTTGTTCTTATAAGTAGTAATAAACTTGTTAACTCTCTTGGGTTAACTCTCTCTTGGATTCATCACATTTTACAAGAGGTTTTTGTGCTTATGGATATGTAGTTTATTTCTATAATTAGCAATTGCTTTTTTTTTGCATTCTAAATTTCAATATGCTAATTATTACATTTATTGACCGGGATTCTTGAAAGATCAATCTCTGTTTGTCTTGTTTTAGCACAGATGAAACTCAACACAAATATATAACATGCGACAACTATTGCATGGCATCATTAGCATGTGTTCCTGAATTTTTAAGTTTATATTTTTTGGGTGAGTACAATGGCATCCTTGGGATCCATGAGTTGGCTTTTAACTGATTATCCAGAGACATGGACTGTCCAGGTCCAAAATGGACACACATTTAGTGTTTTCTTGATGCTTCAGAACAGAAATGATTTGGTACATGATATCTTGTGTTTGTTGCTTCCACTCTACCGAGAAGCATCTTTCCAAGCACACTCAAATTTTCATCTGTTGCCTAACCTCACGGAAAGCATCAGATGCATATTGATCCCTAGTATCCACATACTTGTTTGATGATTCTTCTGTATCCCATTTAAAAACGAATTAGTAGGTGCAAGTTCATCGTCTTCTTTATGCTTTTTCCCCGTTCGATTGATTACTCATTTTAATGGCTAAACTCAAGATATTTGCTTTCCAAAACCGAGTTGGTGCACCAGTTTTACTCCTATTGCTCAGTAGGCTTCCGTTGTGTTTATTGGAATACCTGGTTTAGTTTCTCCATTCCTTTTGCATCTCTTGAGCCACACGCTCTACAACTGGATTTGTTACAGGGGATAAATTGTGATTCTCGCTTCAAAATGTGTTTACACAATATATCACTGTTAGGTAAAGTATTTGGCATTTTTGTTTACAGGGGGAGGCCTTATTATGGTTGGTGAGGGTATTAATGACGCACCTGCTCTTGCTGCTGCTACGGTGGGCATCGTGCTTGCTCAACGTGCTAGTGCAACTGCTGTTGCTGTTGCTGATGTGCTCTTGCTGCGAGATAACATATCGGGTGTTCCATTCTCTATTGCCAAGTCACGGCATACGACATCCCTGGTACTTCGATGCATTACCTTCTATTCTTGTTTATGTTTTCTAAGAATCTTTGTCCCTTGTATCTCCTGTTTGGAGATCGTGTCATGGATTCTGACGGTATGTATTTGCAGGTTAAGCAGAATGTGGCTCTTGCTCTAACTTGCATATTTTTGGCCTCCTTACCATCCGTATTGGGTTTTCTTCCCTTGTGGTTGACGGTATGATTTGTTCTGATTATTTTGCTTTGAACCATCTCGATATCTTCTCAATCTACCATATGAGTTGATAATGACAAGAATCCAATAAGTTGCTTGTAGTGCATCAATATCAAGTTTGTTGACAATAAAAATTCCAATATGTCCTGGATGAAATTTCCTTCCATTGATAATGCCTCCATCTTTGTTTGTTTGTTGGGCTTCTAGTGATCGTAATTGTTGCAGCTCGGGGCATAGTGCGATTTCTCGCATTGCCAACCCCCATTGCAATAGGATGCATAGGGTAACTTCCATGTGCATATGGAATTGTTGTTCTATAAATTCCCACCGTTTCATACAATTTGATTAAGATGGAAGGAGGTGTTTTTCTTATTAAACTAGGGCATCATGGAGTTACTAATGCTAAGTATGTGACGAAGGACCACAATTTTTTAGTTTGCATACTTTCTAGCAATGCCTCTTTTAAGTCTTCACATCGACCCGATTTCACATTCCAATTGTATCTCTCCCCTTTGTTTTGGGTGCATATGTAACTCAGTCGTTTCGATCAAAATGCAGGTCCTTTTGCATGAAGGCGGTACACTCCTTGTCTGTCTTAATTCCATTCGCGCCCTTAATAACCCTACTTGGTCGTTGAGGCAAAATTTGTCACACCTGCTTGGTGAACTGAAAGGAAGATTCGATACCTGGTTGAAATCAAACCTCGACTCGACCATAATCGAGGCTACACATCTGTGAAGTTCCCTTTAACTAGCTATTCTTTCCTTCATCTTCTCCTTGTGGATTGGAACGTGAAGGAACACTCGCAGCAACAAAGTTGTATATCCTGTAAAATTAGGCGATCGGCAAAAGCATCATCTACCAGAGCGAGTATCTTCTTTCCTTCTCCCTTTAATTGATTTTATTCTTTTTCTGCATTTTCATTGTATAATATGAACTGCTGCGACTCAAAGTGAAAAGATTCCCTTTTCTGTCGACGAGTCTGGACTTTATTAAACTGTTCGAGTGCAATAAATGGTCGGGAAACCTAACACGAGGCATTTACCTTGGCCAGTGAAATCTTGGAAGAATAAGGAACTGAAAGAGTCGCGCAGGTCTGGTAGATACTGAAATTCAAAGGGAAGCGCATTCGTGTGTGTAGTGTTCTTGAAGTTCGTCGAGGAGCAAAAAGGAATTAAAGACGTTTTGTTTAAGCCCTTTTGAGTAAGTGAAGATGGTTTTTTTCTTTTTTCTCATTTTTCCCCTTTTTTTTTCTGGCCATAAGAAAGAAAAGCTTAACCTAACAAACATCCACTATGGATTGATGTCATGCCGCATGGTACGCGGCTCCTTTGGGTCATAGTTGACTTTGGTACGGTTTCTAATGGTAATCTGTGAAAAGGATGTTGTGACCTTTACACTGAGCAGACACCCCACACTTACAGTAGCTCCACTATTGGAGGGGTCGGTAGGACAGGCTGTAACCAACTCTGTAAGAATTGATTTTCAATTTGTGGGACTTCAATCTACCCTATTTATCTAGGAAACTTAGGGGGTGTTTGTTTGCGTTTCTATTTAAAAATTGTTCCAGGGAACAGAAATAGAGAAAAATGTTTCTATTCCGGAGAACAATTTTTGAACAAGAAAACGCGTTTGGTAAACTTGTTCCGGGAATAAAAAATAAACAGAAACACGTTTGATAAATTTGTATAATTTTTTATTTTTTTCTTTTTTTCTTTTTTTTCTTTTTTTTCCTTTTTTTTTTCTTTTTTTGGCCAGTCGCCAGCCTCGCCGTAGCTGGGCGAGGCTCAGCCTCGCCTTGGCTGGGCGAGCTCAAGCTCACCCAGATCCGACGAGGCCGAGCTCGCCCAACGGCCAGCAAGGCTCGACCTTGCCGAGCCACCGCCAAGTGACACCGACTTGCCCAGATCCGGCGAGGCCGAGCCTCGCCGGGGGATGGCGAGCCTCGCCGTGGCTAGGCGAGGCCACTGGCCTCGTTGGCCGATCGCCGGCCATGGCCGAGGCTGGCGAACGGCGAAAGAAAAAAGAAGAAGAAAATAGAAAAGTGTTCCTCAAATGTGTTTCAGAAATAAGAAATACAAATTTGTTATTTCTTATTTCTGTTTCTTTTTTGTTCCTGGGAATAAAAGAACAAAAAAGGAATAGAAACGCATCCAAACGCGTTTCTATTCCTTTTTTGTTCCCACGAACAAAAAAAACAGAAAAAGTGTTCAAAAAAAAAAAGAAACACAAACAAACAAAGCCTTAGTTGCTGATTCAATTTTACGGTCAATTTGGGAACTGATTTCTTTTTTTTCTTCATTTTTTTAAAAACTCAAGACAAATAGCAGTTACCGTCAAATAGTATAAGTAATAAAACAGTTTAAAGTAAAATATCGATACAAAACAAAAAACCAATGAGAAAGTTACTCATTTGAAGCATGCAAATTATTTTCTTCCAACTCATAAAATAGGTTATAAACAGTTCTCGAGTAGTGGGTAGGTTCAATATCTAGGACTTGGAATGTACCCGTACCATATTGGTTCCAAAATTTTGGAATCGCGGGTCGAACCTATTCCTATTAGAATTAGGAATCTGACCTATTTGTATGAGTGGTTTGGTCAACTCAGTACTGATTGCGCAGCCCTAATTGGAGCAGCTTATTAGAAAGCTTCGATAAGTCATGCTACCTAACTTTAAAATTTGCAGACTTAAAATACACGTACTTTGCATATGTGTGTGTGTATTATATGTATACATGCACACACACACATAGGAAACATATCGGCAAGCAAATAAATCTTGCTTCTGCTAAGTACAGGAGGTACTTCGCCCATGGACGCCTATTCTGTTGATTCGTTTACATCCCCTACTTCATGAATCTGCTCGAGATAAGCTCTGTCCCCTCATTATCCAACATATTTTCTGTCTTGTCTCTGTCTCTGAGAACCCAACTACCCTTTGTTTTCTCCCTCTAATTTTGTAGTTTCTCGACTCCTACTCCTCCCGTTCTTCTTTTGATTTCTGAGATTTGATCCCATCCTCCAAAAGCTAGATCCCGACCCCTTGGCCTAGTGAATTCCTGAGACGTTGCTTCCTAGTTTCACATCCTTAGAAAAAGGTATTTGAAACATCAATCGCATGATCGGGTGACGTAATCAATTAATCATGATATTCGCATGATATACATCTCAATTAAATTTTATATTTTTTGATTGTATATTTAATACCATTCAATAGGCATTGAATTTTCAAACAAAATACTAGTTTAATTCAATCTCAATGAGTTAATTGGAAAATTTGAAATATGTAAACCATTTTAGTCGGGATTCAACTCCATCCCAATAATTCTAATGACATTTCATATTCGCGAAGAGAGTTTAAGAATTAAAAAGGGAATGCATTGTTACCTCATATCAAACCAAATAAGAGAATTTATGAAGTTGTAGGAAGGGCTTTTTTCGGATGTTCTTTAGCCATTTAGAGAAGTCACAAAATAGATGTCAAAAATTTCAATGAAAGCCATGCTCATCTTCTTCTTCCATTAAATTTATTCACAAACTTCGTTAAACATCCACGAGTTTTATCTGTCGCATGCATCTCCGATTAGCCATCATAATCAAAGTCTACCATAAAACACATTTCACCAAATATACCTATTTAAATAACTCAATGGCAAAAACAAAAAAAATAAAAAATAAAAGATAACTCGACTTTCATCATACTTTATTTCCAAACATATGCACCCAAAATACCATTTTATGTTCATGTTAAACATCTTTAATAAACAAGGGCGGACAAATACTTAACATAATAACATGACAAAATATAGAAAGAGTAATAAAACCCTTCCTTCAAAAATCAAATTAGACACCATCTCCCGGAGCAAATCTTACCTTATCCCCCAAAAAAATTAAAAAAAATAAAAAGAAAGAATGTGCACGAGGGGGAGAGAGAGAGAGAGAGAGAGAGAGAGAGAGAGAGTACAAGTCGTAACAGTACGACGCATGCATACGGCCTCTGGAGATGGGCGGGAATCGTGGGATGCGATCCGACCCCCCACTATTAATCAAATCCCCAATCCCAATCCCCCACGCAATTGCGCTGCAGCAGATGCTGTCCTTTCCAGATTCACTCCCTAAAGCAACCCCCCAATAATTAAAAAAAAAAAAAAAACAATAGTGATATTCGATCAAACTAAACCTCATAAAAATAATAATATTCAAAGGCAAAAAAAAAAAGAATTTTGATAACCCCGATGCGGCAAGCAAGTGCCTTATAGCTGGCAAGGGAAAAAGAAAGGGAAAGGGCGGAGCAGAAAGAGCAGAACCCCATCCCCCTCTCCCCGAGCGACGTCGCGTGCCCTTCGCTTATCCATCAGCTTGACGCTTCAAAAGCCGACAGCAACGTTTTCCCCTTCATTGTTAATGAATCCCACCGGAAAAAAAAAAAAGAGAAGAAAATAAAAGGTGTTCTTGATTATGTGAAATGTTTTTCACTAGAGCCTTCCTTTGATGATACGAAAGGTTAGGTACGATACCCTCTGTGAATTGGTACTTCGGTCCAAGGGTTTAGTTACATTATCCACCTCTTCTTACATTTAATATCATTAAGAACCTCGAACTAATAATATAATTTAAATTTACGCTAAACCCAAAAAATTCCAAACTAGTAGTAAATGTCGGTTAAGGGTATAAGGATATATAGGTTATATAGGTTTGAAACTTTTTGTGAGACCAATTTGATCTTTTTTTTGTTGAAAATTAATTTAAGATAAATCTAATTAGTTTTGAGATTCTCCTTTATCATAATATCGCCAAACTTTCAATGACTGCTTTTGCGAAAATTTGTTCTTCTTCTTTTCTTTTTTATTTTTGAGGTGGGGAAGTACAGAAGATATTTTGGACCCCAAAAAAAAAGTACAGAAGATATTTAAGGGTATTCGGACTACCCTTTTTGAAAAGCATAAAAAGGAATTATTTTCCCAAAAAAATTATTTTGCTGATAAAATAACTTTATGCGTAGTGTTTTTTTTTTTAAATTGAAGATGTCTTAATATAAAGCAGGTCCCATTGAGAACAAGGGTTGTCAGTAAAATCTCCAGAAACATAATAATCTTCATCTAATCTAAGGTTCTAACAGAAAGAATGAAATAATTTCATGATGAGTCTAAATATAGAATAGCCCAATTCCGTTTTCCCTATCTCAACTCCATCATCACAAACCCAAAAAATAATAAATAAATAAAAACATCCAAAAAAACAATAAAAACACTCCATCATCGCTTTGGAAACCGAACCGATTCTATTATTGTATATTGAAGCGCCCTTTAACGAATTTTAATAAAAGAATTCGCAAATGGCATAGGCCGGTGGGCGGAAGGAATGCCGGGTCGCCACGTCAGCTGACAAAACGACAAAGGAAGGCAGCGGCGGGCCCCGCGTCCCCGAAGACCGCGTGACGTGGCGGGAACCGAGGGGGTCGGAGGGGCCGTGACGGGGCTCCCCTACGGCCCTAGGCCGGCGACGAGCCGAACCGAACCGAACCGTCTCGTGCGTGGGGCCCCCCCCGCGCTGACGTGGCGGCACCGGAATTGACCGCGCGTGTGTTGGTTTCCCGCCGCGTTGGGAAGAGGGGAAAAAAAAAGGCAGGGACCCCTTTTTCGAGAAATTACAACTGTCGGAAGTTGTCGTGTTACAGGGGCACGGTTGGAAATGAGCGCACGTTTTCCGCGTGCGACGGAGACTGGCGTGGATGGTAATAATGCAGGAGAGAGAGATGATTGATTTGGACCGCGTGTCACTCCTCTCAAACGCGATTCATGGAAATTTAAAGGGTAATAATTTGATCCAACTAATTTTTCTTAAAATTATTTTCAAGAAAAAACTTAAACTTATTTATTTATAATAAATTTATCATGAATTAATTTTTTGATGATCGAAAATCTCAAATTAATACACCTATAACAAATTTATTATATGCTAACTTCCATTAAATTTTATTATCAAAACTGATAAGTTAGATAACACATAACAGTTAATCAGTGTTATATTTTGGGCTCATGTGATCTATTTATTATAGTTGTATGAGTTTGTGGTTTAGCGGAGAGTAAATTTATTGATTTAACTTTACCAAAAAAAAATTATTGATTTAGAGTTTTTGGTAATTAAAAAATTAGTTCAGGATAAATTAATTATAAGTGTATAAGTTTAAGGTTTGTCATAATGTTAACTTTTTTCCTTATTTGAAGATAGTTTTCTCATATTTCATTTTGTATAAGAATTATGAAAAAATAAATTTAATATGATTTCGTATGATGAAAGATTGACTCTCAAGATACCATAGAAAGGTTCATAAAGATGATTTGTGGTTTTCTTATTTCATTGTGTCCCTTTAGCAGGATGGCCTAAAATTTTGAGTAAGAAAATAATCTATTGTAGTATATTTTTTACGAGAACATATTGATTGCACATATTAATAAAGAAAGTCAAAGCCAAGGATAAAAAATGCGTTTTTACCAGGTAACCTTAAGGAATTAGTTGAGCTAACTAAAAAGTAGAGCTAACACTTGCCGACACATTTTGGAAATAGATGTGTTGAGAGCAACCTAAATAGGAAAAGTTACGATTTCTAACATACATATTTTTCTTGTGATGCGTCATGCATGATCAATATTAGGAAAAAAAAAATCCTTCTTCTCTAATTATGTTTAATAAATAACCTGAAGACCTCGTCAACCTGAAGACCTCGTCAACATAATTTCAGATTGTTTACAAAATCAACATACCTAATGAACCTCAATGTCCAAGATATTTCTCTATAGGTAGGGCGGATTTGAATTTGATGTGAAGGTCGCGTCACACAATTTAGTAAATTGGTTTTATATGTCAATCTTAATTTATTTCTGCAATTAGGTTCACGTCGGTTCGTTTCAATTGAGGAAGCTAACAGGACAAATGCATGGAAGTTGCAGACGGTTACCTTTCTATTAATAAGTTATGCACATTAGTTGAAGAGTCGCTGTAAGGCCCAACCTCAGTTAGTTTCCTTTCGTTTTTTCAATTTTAAATTTTGAATTGTTTGGTGCATATCCCTTTCAGAACTCTATAAGAAAAATAAATTTTTAAAAATCATGCCGTGTATTTAACAACCAAACAACCATTGAACGGGTAGTCCACCGAAAAAACAAGAATATATGTCATATCAAGTAAACAAGCATGACTATTCCATACAGATTCATCTCGGTATATGGTATTCTCAATTTATTTTTATTTACTTTCTATATAAGTTTCGACTTTTAGTTTGGCTTTTGGTTTCCAGCTGTGGGTATTGCAATTTAAACAATCCATATTTTAATCTTTCATTGAGAGTTTAAGTGCGGTATTTACATAAAAGTCTAACAAATAATTTTTTTGGTCGGAGTCTATCAAATAATTAAGTTCATTTAAAGTTTACCACTCATTTTTCTTTTAACGTTACATCTTAAATAGACATTAAGTTCACTAAAGAATGACCATATGTTTTGTTTCTTTGGGATAACGAAAAAAAAATAATGGTTTTTCATTTGGATTTACATCGTTTACTTAAATAATTATATAGTTCCCCTTATTGATAGAATTACAATTGCATATATATTGTCGAGAAATCAAATAGCGAATTTGATTAATTGTCATGTGCACGTCTCTTTTACTCTCATCAAAAAGGAAAAATGAATAAATGAAGTACAATGTCATAGTGTCTCATATTGGATATGATTTACGAGAAACCCATTAACTGATTTATAAGATAACATCGATCCTAAAATGATTGAAAATTTGTGTGATTGTTTAGGGATAAAATCGGTTGCTCTTTCAAACACTAATTCTGCGTCATAGTCATTGCAAAGTATAAACAAGTATATGCTGGCTCAAATCCGAGTCTCGCCAACCATTACACCATTTCTTACCTATCAAAAAGCATTTGTGCACGACCACCGCCCACAACGGCAGTGCTGGCTTTGCGCTCACATCCTCATCCAAGAGGGGGGAGTTCAAATCCCAACTCTGTCGTTAGGGATTCTTAAATGTGGCGCCTTGATAGTGGGTCTTGGGCTAGCGTCGTTGTTGGTTTATTTCACCGGCTGCCGGTTATACCGGGATTTCAAGATCATTAAAAAAAAAAAAAAACATCTGTGCACGCATATGGCATCCCCAAACATTCGTGTTTTTCTATTTCTTTTCTTTATTTTTTTGGTCAGATATGAACTAAATATTGTGGCTTGCGAATTTTCAGATATAAGTTTCGGACAGGGAATATCCCAATTAAGCTCTCGGGAGATTCTCCGAAAGGGACGGCCACTTGTAACTACGTGGAATTGACCATCAGACGTTCAATCACGAAAGTTTCCCTAAAATTTCAAATACGTCAATATATATATATCTGATTGGACCAAGAAAAAACGCATATATTCTGATGTCTATTTCACAAATAAAGTACAATTTTGTATTGTGATAATATAATAAAAAAATCGTACTTGAGATGGATAACATGACTTCTGGATCCATTTCCGTGATTGAGGTCCTTTCAACGATCACTTCAAATTGAATTCCAGATAACCATTTGATTTTATTATTTTTATCCCAACAGTATTCTTTTTCTTTTCCTGAAGATTACATAAATGCAAAAGAAGGAAAATTACTCAATAAATTATGAATATCAATTTAGTCGCAATTTTTTTAATTTTATCAATTTAATTCTAAATTATTGCGCAAAATTTAATTCGATGGAATTCACTACCGATGCAACCTAATTAACGTTAGTCATTCTAGACGGCATCTTGTCATGTCATTTTTTAATATCTCATATTTGGGTCATCCACTTGAGAAGTTGAGAGCTAGCTTGTACATCATCGGTTCATGAGTTTAATCAATGGGGTTGGTTAATAGCTGGTCAATGTTTTATCGAGCTTAGGTAGTTCACACCGCTGAAATGAAATACATCCGAATGATTTCCACCATCGACTTTAATAATTCACCTCCCTGTCCACGTGTGACACGTAATATTTCATCACAACTCTAAACTCAACTAATCCTTGTATAGATATATGCAAGTCGTGTTATTCACATGCGTTGTATAAGATTCCATAAAAAAATATATGATAAAATTACTCCGGATTAAAAATAAATAAATGAAAGTTACTCAAATATCACACGCCTAAGGTTTTAAATAACAACCTTTAAATTCCGACAACACGTAATTCTATTCACATATGTTCTAATATCATCTAATGTTGGTCAGTAAAAAGTTGTACATAACAATACTTAACAGCGTGATTAAGAATCATTATGTTCCTATGAATAATTTTTGGCCAAAAATAAATATTTCTATTTTTATTCCCCGACAAGTTTCTAAGTATCTGATTGCGTTTAAAAACAATACAGAATTTCTATTCCTAAAATATAAATTCATTTAATAATAGAATAATTTCCGATCTTCTCCTCCTTAATCAGGCCTCTCGGAGCATGTCGTCCTCATTCACCTTGTGCAAAGCTAGGCAATTTTAAAGAGGCAATCATTGGCTTTAAACGACATCTTCATCACCACGATGCTGCTACTCTTGATGTAGTTATGGACAAGGATCATGTTGAGGCTGATGTTGTTCGTGGATGTAACCGAGGCCATGCGTGACGTCGGCGGTGATCTACATCCTTGACGTCCAATTCTCGTAAACGTAAAATTTGGCATCTTAAGGTTCCGCAGTAATCGGAGAGGCTAGTGTTGTCAACAAACTTGTAGACCCAAAAGATGTTATTGTTTGAGATGGGGGCGTCGAGTAGCTTTGTGATGTTGACTAGATGTCTCTAGCAGATCGTCCCGGAGGAGGTCCTTGAGATAGCCCATGTCAATCTTTTGCCTAAACTAGCTCTGGAAGATGACTATGTCATTGCCGCAGAGGGGGCAGCACCAGGAGGAGGAGGAGTGTTAGGGCTTGGTGAGGAAGTTGTTGGTGGTAAAGCGGAGCTCGGAGAAGTTGTAGATGACTCGATTGTCCGAAAGGGAGTGGTGGAAGCTATATAGAGTGGTGTTGCCATTGCCGGTGTTGGTATCAGAGGAGACTTTGGGGGAAGAGGTGGAGATGTAGTAGCAGCCACCAGAAGAGGCGGCAAGGGAGGGGGCCGGAGAGGTGGAGGAGGCAGGACCAATCTAGGAGTCTAGGATGGGAAGAGTCTTGAGGAGGAGGAGGATGGTCTTCTCTAGTAAGAATGAAGCGAAGAATGAGCAATGAGAATAGTTTTTATTTCTATTTCCATTCTATAAATAAAAAAATAAGAAAATTTTCCACTTCTCATGTTTATTTTGAAAATAATAATAATAATAATAATAAGTCGCATCACTAAATAAATTATTATTGCAAATTTATGTCCGTTAACAAAAAAATAAATAAACAATATGATTATCATGTACCCCTAAGTACACCGTACATCAATTCAAAGGCTAATTAGGAGGCAAACAGCTCATTCGCAAAATCGATATATTTACAATCGGTTAATCCCGATTGGATGTAGCTCCTTTTATGCACTTATAATTTCCAAAATCACAAATGCCCTCCACGAATATCTTATATGAAATCATGAACCCCCAAAAGAAGCCGCCTTCTTCCCAGTAATCATACGTAATTAGAAAGTTCACCTTAAGACATCAATTATCGGACCTTGAAGGAAGGAACGAGGAAACCCTAAATCCGAGTCAGACTCCAACTCACCCCCGCCCGCCACTCCCTCGATCGGCGCGAAAGGAAACCCCCCGCGATCCTTCCCGTCACGTGCATCACGAGCCTTCTTTATTCCACGGAATCGTACGAGACCAGTGCCAGATCGTACTCCCGATTCACCACCCTTTTTTTATTTTTTTAAATTACCGCTGTCGTCTTTTGGATTATTCGCCAAAAGAGGCTAATCCGAGGAGCTCTGTAAAAATTATTTTAAGTAACATCTTCTTTTTTTATAAAAAATTTCTCGTGGTTCTTTTTTAATTTAAGGTTATTGTGTCTGAAAATTCGCCTGCTGCTCTGGGAGGGCGCAAGTCGCACGTGTGTCCCCTTTCTGCCGGGCCCGGGCACGTGATAAAGTCACCACCCCGCACATGCCTCCTTCACCACTACCTTCGCCGAGGGAGAGATTGCCTGACAGATGTCGCGATCCGACGGTTGGAAAGGCTGAAAGTAGGATCCTGCCTTCCGCCCATATCTCCTTTTTTTTATTTGTTTATGTTCTTTTTTATGCGGTAATAATTGTAAATATTTTATTAACCCCTTTTTTTCTTACAGGAGCAAAAAGAAAAAAATCGCCGAGAAAAAGGTCGAAAGTCAAAGTCGGCTGCTCTCCCTGCCGGGTAAAACTTTTGCGCCCGCCGATTTACAGATCTTCTCTTTATTTTCTTCCAAATCTTTTTGGCAACAATTCAAACATAGTATTTATGTCTCACCATTTCACCTGCTGATTTACAGCTTACTAACTTCTTTTGATTTAGACTTAGGGGATGGTTGGTTTTGAGTTCATTAAATAAATTTGTCAAACTACAAGAAATTGTGATATCGTAAATGTATTACAAGAATACTTAACAAAGATAGGAGATCATAAACTTTTTGAAAACACACGAATCACCTAAATTTGTTGTTTTAGTTGGAAGAGATACGTGGTTTAGTAATTTTCAAAACATAACACATAATGACGAACCACAACCGAGATGTTTGCATTTTGATTGATTGTCATTAGAACCGACTTACTATGAAACAATTAGAATGCCTCTAGTTTCATTCGAACTAACCGATAAACAAAAATTTAATAGCGTGAAATGGTAATTATAATGGAATACTTTTTTGCTTTTGCTTTTAACTTTAGTTACAGTTGCTGGCCCCTTTAAGTCTTCGAAGATTTAAATGCTCCAGCAAATTTAAGTCCTTTTTACTATCAAACACTTCAAATTTTTTTTCATTAAAAAAAGATAGCATAACTCCCCTAAAAAAAAAAAAACATAACATTAGGTCCAATTTCAATTCTTCTTTGAACTTTTTTTTTTGTCTCGGCAAAAATCTTAAATTTTAGGTCCAATCCTAAATCTATCAAGAATTTTGTTTTGTTAAAAAAAAATCACAAACTTTCCATCTATTCTAACATTTTCCATCGTGGTCCACTCCTAATTTGACATGGCATTTCCGTGTAGATAACAAATCGACACCAACAGGTTGACATAGAAAATCGACTCTAAAATTAAGCTGTTTAGGATATGAAAATTAGGGGTGACTAATGGCTATTTTTGGATGGCAAAGGGCTAAAGGGATAGATTTTAAATTAGAGTTAAAGTTGATTTTTCTTTTGGAAAAAAATTCAAAGTTGGGGTTTTCATTTTTTAGATAAAGCAAAGTTCAAGGTAGATTTGGACTGGACCTAAATTTTGAGATTTTTTCTTAGATAGAAAATGTTAATGATAGAATTGGAATTAAAGTTACGTATCCTTTTAGAGAATTAGCCGGTAACATTACATCAATTGGAATTCTGTTCTATTCTTTTTATAAAAATTAAAGTAAATCTTTTTTTTTTCCCGTTGACAAGAAATCAAGAGCGCTCCTTTTAAGACGCAAAAAAGGGAGAAAAACGCACCTCAATTTCGTAAACAACACAAAAGGAAGGAAAAAAGAAGAAAAAGAGAAAAAATGAAGGGAGGGCGAGAGGAGCAGTTAGTTTGGGATCGCATTAAATGCCCAACAAAATTTCGTGACATGGCCAACCATCAATGCTAGACGCACCAAAATTCAAAAAGGTTCGAGGAGGCACAAGGAATCATCACCATCCCACGTCCCCATACCAAACGGCAGGCATATTTAGGTGAGCAGTAGGTACGTCGTACCCTGTAACCGAAACCGGATACGGACATCAATCTCCCCTCATTTAATACAACCCCCCCACCCCAACTCCCTCCTTTTCCATAAATCTAATTATTAATTAATTAGATCGAAATCTCCCCTTTCTTTCCCTTAACTTTCCCAAAATCCTCGATTGATTGACCCAAATTATGGGTTCCATTTAGCTTGATTTGGGTCTCAATCTTGTCCCCACGAAGCTCCGTGGAAGGTCCTCCTCTTTGTGGGGGAAGGCGTGCGCATCGGCTTATTGTATCTTTGACCATGTTTTAACGGGTGATTAATTATATGCTTTGAGTATACTAATCACGTTATTAAAAGGGTTCTGTTAATTGGTGTCTCAAAGGTATACTTGATAAGCAACTTCTTAAAATGAATTCAATAATTTTTAATATACCGTATGTTGTTGTCTTGTGAGACCATCAACGTCTTGAAAATTGAACGGTTTCAAATAAACAAATCGTTAAATTGAACATGGCTAAGTGACATTTCGAGGGCTTGCATGGCTTTGCAAACAAAGCATTGTGTTTTGTTAATGTGAGAATAACAATTTATTATGAAATATAAATTTTTAAAGAGATGGTTCTACAATAGTTTATAATTATTTAGTATTTGATTTTTTTATATTTAAAATAAACTATTTTTTTATACTCACGAACCACCATATAGGTGACAGCCAACGACCTAAACCTGAGGAGCACTGGCGTGGGGATCCACCATTCACAGCACCCCACTTAAGTTGCGCATCTTAATGAGTTGATAACCCCGACCTTGCGTGTGGCTAACGTTCGATTCCACCAACTCGGCCACCACGGGATGAGTTATTTAAAATAAACAGTTATTTTAGTAGTAGATTTAAAAACCGTTACGCGATCAATTTTTTGAAAGGAATTTATCAACTGATTAAAACAAAAAATAAAAGTTTATGATTTTAAATAAATGGCTTTCTTGCTTTGTCCATTAGCAAGTTACCAAAGGGCCAAGAAAAAATCTGCGTGACCGGATAAGACGGTTTCGGTCGTACCCGGAGTGGTTGGGAATGGGGCATGGGCTACGGGCAGCTGTCGGTGGGAGGTCCGGGGGCAGAAAAAGCCGTTGCGTTACGGTGGCAGGTCTACAGGCTGGACCGGACAGGGAGGCATTGGCACTTCGCCCTCCGAATCGGCGACCGCTCTTGTCGTCTTGCGCCAGCTCAGCACTTCCGTGCTGCCGTTGCTTCACTCTCTCTCTCTCTTCATTTTATTTTATTATTATTTAAAAAAAAATCGCATCTAAAGCGGTTTTCGAAAAAGGCAAAAAAATAATATCATGCGACAACAGTGGGACAGCGATAATGCTCGACAGCCTGGAGTCCCCCGGTCAAAGTCGGACCTCAGCCTAACCGTTAGTTATTATCCGTTAAAAAAATAAAAATCAATATAAAATAATTTCCGCTTCGAGATATTTTTTTGTTTCGTCATTAATTAATTATGGTTATGTTAGGTGTTTCGGTTTCATTAACTTCCAGCGGACCGCCGGTTTTGCATTTTGCTTGCTGCCGTGGGGAGCACGCGCTGGCGCGGGAGCGTGTGGCGCACTCGCCGCGCGCCTGCCCACCGGCCCATGCATATCATATTTGGAGGGTTTGATGTGATGCGCGGGTGGTGGTCATATGGACTTTTCTCGCGTCTGTTTGCGCCTTGGATTTTGTGCTTCCCTTTTTTATATAATTGTGGGGGAGCCCCTTCTGGAGGTTTCGCTTTTGACCCCAGAGTTTTTGTGAGTTCTATGATTTGACCCACCAAGGATCTGGATTGTACTCGAAATTATACTTTTATTTTACTTGAATGTATATTTTCATTATGCACGTCTGATCTACTTTCGGTATGTGCGATCCAATCCATTTTTTCAACTTCCTTGGTCTTTTTTATATTCCTTCTTGAATGTGAATGGTCCGTTGATATTATTCTTGTAATGCTAAAATGCTTGTGTAATTTAAAATTGGTAGTCCCCCAACACCTCGGAATATTGGGTATTGGGTCATTAATACACTACGGACTATTAAGTGTATTAATGAGGATCTAATCAAATTAAACAAGTCTTGATATATGGTTTGGATGTAATTTTAAGTGTTTTTGGTCATAAAATCATCATGAAAAATTTGAAACAACTTGTTTGCCGAGAGCATGATTTTTTGAAACCGCAATAAATGAAATTAAACAAAGCTCAAAATCTAGAATCAAGACTATTTTCCATCTAGGGGAAAAGATCACTAAAAACTAAAACTTTGTGATGAAGCATTTAAATCCTAATATATATATTTTTTTCTAAAAGGCGCAATAGAGTAATTCTAGCATTTTGTTTGGAAGAAACATAGGGAGTTGAAAAATCCTAGAAAATGTAGGGGAAAACGACACAATAATTTATGAACTTGGATTCAATGCGCTATGTGATCCATAAATTTTTAATTTATTTAATATGATATTTAAACTGTAGCTGAATGCGTAATATGATCTCTAGATTTTTAACACATGTTCAATTTTTTTTTTTTGGTAAAGACACATGTTCAATTTAATCTTTGAATTATTAAAAAATGTTCGATGTTATTCCTAAATTTAAATTATGGAGTAATGATATTGAATATTTCTATATAATTTAGGAATTAAGTTGAACATATACTAAAATTTTAGGGATTATAATTATATTACATATTGATTTAAAGTTCAATGATCACATCGAATAAAATTCAAGGATCACATTATACATTATATTAAATTCGAGGGAGGATTTGTATCATTATTCTAAAATGCAAGGAGCTACTGAATTAGGCATTGAAATTAATTGGTATGTAATTAATTTTTTGTAAGGTGCACAAACAGTTCAAGCTGTGGTTACTTCTTTTACTCGAGATAAAATAGGCAAACAGCCGTGTACTGGATTAACTCTCCTAAAAAGGAAATCTTTCTTTTTCTTGCTGTTCCTTTAAATTAAATAGGATAAGGATTACATTTCATGCCCCCACCAAAAAGGAAAATCTCAAAAAACGCAACAAAGTAAATCGGAAATAGTCCGTTAGAATATATAGCCGGTCAACACATCTGTAACCGAAAAGATTTACGGAAAAAAAGCTACTTACCATTGGGAGATGTTTGAATATTATAGGGAAAAAAGCCATAAAAAAATCCTAAACTTTTTTGATTATAACGCATTTATTCCAATTTTTTTTCGTGACTCATACGATCCAAAATTTGTATTCGTGTGACACATTTTTCTGCGATACAAAAAATTCAAAACTTATACTCGTGTGATAAATTTATTCTATTTTTTTTTGCAACATCATATTTATGAATTGAGGTAAATATGTCACAATGACATAATTTAGGGTCTTTGATGATTTTAACCCAAAATTACATAATTTTGTTCTAAAATGCTGCTGTAAATTTAACTTGTTAATTAATCAACGATTTTGTCCATTTTATAATCTCGTCCCCCGATGCCGCTACATCTTAAATTTAGACAAAAAAAAAAGTTGGCTGTTGGTTGAATTTCGTGATAAAAAGTTGGAGAGATTCAAATTCCCAATTGAGGTTTTTTTGAAATTACGAAACCAAACCGTTGGGTCATCAAATTTTCCACAGAGCACAAAAGATAGGTACAAAAGAAAAGGAGGAAGGAGATGAAGATAAGGGAGAGCGGGGCTGGGAGGGAAGCAAGGTCAAAAGGCCGCAATCATAATCGCTTCGGCTCGCCCCGGCTTCCCCCTCCCCCACTCAAAATCCGACTCTCGATTACTTCCTTAGCCTCATCAAAGATAGAGAGAGAGAGAGAGAGTGCAGAAGACGCTCCCAAGAGAGAGAGAGCAAAGTAAAAAGAGAGAGCGACTTGTGTTAATCAGTGCAATCTGGGAAGCGACGCGTGTCCCCGGCCTCAGCCAGCTGTATCCCAAGTCCAACCGCCTCCCCACTTCCACACCGGTCCAACCGGTCACCCCCGCCCCCCCTTCCCACCTTCATATACCCCCCTCCCTTCTCTCCCTTCCCTAACCCCCTCTCTTCTCCATCCAAATTCCCACCTTCCTCCCTTTCCCCCTTTCCTTCCTTCTGCACCGAAGGAAGCCCCCGCTTCGCAAGCCACCTCTCGGTAAAGTTCGCTCCTTTTTGGGTCGGCGAATCTTGGGTCGATCGATGGCTTCGAGGAAGGAGGTGGATCGGATCAAGGGACCGTGGAGCCCCGAGGAGGACGAGGCCCTCCGCCTCCTGGTGCAGAAGCACGGCCCCCGGAACTGGTCCCTCATCAGCAAGTCCATCCCCGGGCGGTCCGGCAAGTCTTGCCGCCTCCGGTGGTGCAACCAGCTGTCCCCGCAGGTGGAGCACCGGGCCTTCACCCCGGAGGAGGACGACATCATCGTCCGCGCCCACGCCCGGTTCGGCAACAAGTGGGCCACCATCGCCCGCCTCCTCTCCGGGCGCACCGACAATGCCATCAAGAACCACTGGAACTCCACCCTCAAGCGCAAGTGCTCCCCCCCGCTCTCCCCGCTCGCCGAGGAAGGGAACAACAGGGCGTTCGACGCTGCCGCGGCGGCGGTCGTGGGGTACGACGGGGACTTGAGCCCGCGGGAGCGGCCGGCGAAGCGGTCGGCCTCCGCCGGGCCTTGCCTGAGCCCCGGCAGCCCGTCCGGATCCGGCATGAGCGACTCCAGCGTGTACTTCGTGTACCGGCCAGTCGCGAAGACCGGCCCCGTGGTGCCCCCGCCGGTCGAGGCGACGGCGGCGGCGGTCTCTTCCACCGAGGATCCGCCGACGTCGCTGAGCCTGTCGCTCCCGGGGGCCGCCGACCCGTGCGAGGTCTCGACCCGGGTCGCGGCCGAGCCGACTCAGCCGGCGACGCGCCCGATCTCCTTACTGCCCATGGCGTCAGATCCCGCTCCGACGCCGGCGTGCGCTCCGCCACCGCCTGCGGTGGCGCTGCCCGAGTACCCAAGGTACAGCGGCAACAACAACAGCAGCAGCATCTTCCCTTACCCGCCTCCGTCCCCAAGGGTCGGAGCCGACTTCTCGCCGTTCAAGGCGGAGTTCATGGCGGTGATGCAGGAGATGATAAGGGCGGAGGTGAGGAACTACATGGCGGGGATGTGCTCGCAGGCCGCGGCGGCCGACATAAGGAACGCCGTCGTGAAGCGAATCGGGATCGGGAAGATCGAGTGAAGACAACGACAGAGAGAAGAAGAACCGGGATGATGATTTCTTAGTTGGTTGGCGGCGGCGGCTTCGGAGAAAAAAAGGAGAAGTCGAAATGCGAAGAGGAGGAGGAGGAGGAGGAGGCGAGGAGATGGAAAAAACTGGGACTCTGTTTTTCCACCCCTTTTTTTTCTTTATTTTTATTTTAAGTAGAGTAAAAAAAAAATAATTTTGGCCGATGTACAGTGGGAAAAGAACCAGGAAGGAGACTCAGCGAAACCTCTGATCTGTCTCCTCTTCAGGCCTTTGGTCGAGCAAAAAAGGCGAAGGAGTAGAAACAAGAAAATGTGAAAATCTCAAAACTCGAAAAACCCAAAAAAAAAAGAAAGTAACTTTTATGAGTTTAATTCCTCTTAAGTTCTTTGTTCTCCGGTCTTGTCCTCTTCCCAGATCTTTGCTGTGGTGTGATTTTCGAAAGTGGAAACGGAAAAAATCCGTCTGAAGAGTTTTCTAAACAGTGATTCACTCTCTCGTAGGAAAAAAAATTTGGAGCGAATTTAAATTCCGACAAAAACTGTGTCTTTTAAGGAAAGTTGTCTGCGCTTTATTTTTCTTTTTCTGGATTTTGGCTTTGATGGGGTTGAACCTAGATGGAAAAACTTATCCAGCATGATTTGGTACCACACAATTCAAACACCAGATTCAGATTTTATGAGAGTTTTCTCCGGAAAGTGAACTGGAAATTGAATGCACGGATGAGATGGCCGTTTAAAAGCTGAAAGCGTGTTTTCCCTTTTGAGGTCGCAGGGACTGTGATTGGTAAAGTCACTAGTATGTCTACAGACGGTACTCTGAAGTCCAAGATCAGATTTTTAAGTGGGGTCATTATATGTCATAATAATTTAAATTAGTAGAAAAAAAATGCGTGGTTTTGTAACTAATGTCGTATTTATGGGATGGAAAATTGAAGCGGTCACAAATCGAATTTGTTTCCTTAATTAGTGGTTTAAGGATATCTATTAACAAAATGCGAAGGGAAATCATCCCCCAAAGGCAAAAAAGCCTATGGAACTACGCGTTGATGGGGGCCCATTTTGGGTTTCTTTCTCTGCCGGTCCATCCGGAATTTCCGTGACTTTATTAGCAACGGTGATGCACAAATCCTTTAATCCTTGTTGCATTATTAGGACTGAATTCTCAAATATCTGAGAAAAAAACCCAAATTTTTAAAACATTATTGTAAATCTAACAGGAACTTTTGAACGTTTCCGAAAAATTCGCATAACGTTTTTGCCATTGTCAAATTGTTGTGCTAATGTGCATACAAGCAATGCTAACCCTTCGGAATGACATGGCGCAACTCATTCTCATCCAAGTCAATGTGAAATCAGGGCTAATCTTAATTCTTCAAGGGCACATCCTCCCCTGTTTTTTTTTTTTTCTCTCTATGATATCGGAATGATAGTCTATCATTTAAAAGCACGAATATCTTCATGTAGATTCCGCATAAGTGCAAGTGGGGTCTATACGGTATATATAGAAATTAATCAAATAACTTTAATGATGACGTGAGAAAAAATGGATTGGGTCTCAGAAGATTAATTTGTCAGTAGGCCCTAGGCAGCTCAAAGTGATTGAAAGATACTTCAAGTCCATATAGGAAGGTAGTTGGGATTCTAGACCCTGTGATAGAGATATTAATAAAATTTTATGAAAAATGAATGATTTATAAAATAATTTAAGAAAATAATAGTTTGTGCCATTTGAAATATTTAGTCAATAAAAAATTTCATTATCGATAAAAAAATAAGTAAATATTTTCGTGGATGATCAATTTTTTTTTTGTTCATTCATTTTTGTAAGCGGCACAAATGATTAATTTTAGGAAAATATTTTTTAAAATCATGCAGTACCATGTACATACCTCAATTGGTAAACCGAGTTGTATAGGAGGTGATGGAAAAATTGACGTTTGACCAATAACTCACCAAAGGAGTTAATTCTTCCAAAAGAAAAACCGAAAGCCAAAAAAAGAAAAAAAAATGAAAAGAAGAAGAAGAAGAAACCTCCAAAGGGATACGGAAAAATTGGGTTAGCTTTGTTTATCCCTAAGTATTTGATTGCTTAAATATTTGTTCTTCTGTCTCAGTTTTTAGCATACTCCAAAAGAATTTTTCATGCTTCTATCAATTGTTTTTATTTTTTAAATTTTATTTCATATAAAACTAATACATACACAGGAACGAGTACAATGTCCAAATGAGAGAATTTATAGTGATTCTACACAAGGGCTGGTACTTCGTTTTGCATATCAAATTCCGGCTGCATGTTTAAGGTTATAATAATACCAGATACATTAAGATTACTTTAGAAAATTAAGGGTTTCATAGAAAACGGAAGGTTTGGAAATTTTTTTTTCTGAAAATGATGAGTTTTCTCGCTTAAAAATCAGTTAATGTAGAATAATTTCGTTATTGACTAGAATTTATGTCTCACTATTTTTGTGAGTGATGAGTTTTTTTCATTTATTTATTTTTATAGATGGTACAAGAAATTATTTTTTTCGAAAATATGAGTATGATTTTTAAAGGGATAAATCGAGTAACGCACTTAGACTTTTCCGCATCAAATAGTCATAGGAAGGAAGAGGGGGCGATGGTTTTTATTGAATCCAAGTGGCAAAAGCAAAATTGTCTCACTCATCAATTCAATAATTGACCAAAGCTTCCAAAACTATCAACATCGAAAGCGATTGCGGGGTGAGAATGCTCCAAATTCCCTTTAACAAAGCAAAGAATTTTGACAAAAAACCAATTACTTTTAATCATACCTTATAATTGACCATCTTAGTCCAAAAAATGAGTGGTGGGTTGCCATCATGTCATTGAATTCTGGCCAGCACTACCGAAGCCTTTGATCTCATCCTCTCGTACATTAAATATTCGGAAACCTTAGGACAAATAACATACGAATGAGTAGTTAGTGACAAGAGCAATAATTCACCTAACATGATAAAGCAAAAGGAGGAGGGGCTCCACATAGCTGGGGGGGTTTCCTTGTCGCCTAAGGTGCAGTCTTGAATCCAGAGAGTCCTCGAAATTTAGCTACATTTCCACGCCATGGTGGTGCTGATGCAAACAAAAAGAAGTCTCCTTCACCAATCATCGACCCATTGGTCACTAGGGTTTGGAAGTGCTTGTCATCGATTGGTTTAATGTTTTCCTGATTAGGATTTGGAAAACATTTTCCCGATTAAGATTACATGTATCCCTTAATTTTTATTGATGATGAAAATATTTTTTAAATCATTCATTTTTTGCTAGACAAATAGAGCCTCGATTATAACTTATTCCCCACTCTCCGTAATTCACAATAACAAGGGTGCAATGGATGGTTAGGAACTATTAAATTACCTTAGGGAATTAGAGTGCTTGCGTCTTGCCTAAACTAGGAAGTTGTAGTACAAATTATTGAAGATATACGTAGCTTTCGCTTGTAGTGGAAGGATATGTTGTTAGTGCTGATACTATGGCTTTTTCTTTTCACGATTATAAAACTACCCTCAACTTTACCTTCATAATTTGTACCTTTCGGTTTAAAAAAATTGCACATGTGTCTCGAGATTTGAAGAAAAATCAACTTTGCACCCTAAGATTTGACCAATATTCTGTTGTTGGGTTATAGACATGATGTCGCCCATGTTTATATTTAGTTAAAACATGCTGGTGATTTTCCTAAGTTGTAACCCACCAATTAGAGGCATATTAGAGAAGATCGTATGCCTTAATCAAAAAAAGAAATTTCTTTGAGAAAATTTAGGTCCAAAACCATGTGATTTAACTCCTCGATTGCCCTCAAGTTCTACTTAATGGGGTCAAGCTTGAAGATTTCAAGTATAGATTGAAATCTTAGGTGCAAAATACTGGGTTTTGAAATAAAAGGATGCAAATCGTAAGTAAAGTTAAAGACGAGCGAAGCCACTGAACTATATAGTTTGGTTCTCCGGCCACTCCATTAAAGCAAGTGTGGATTCATGCATATTTTTTTTCTTCATATATTTGGATCATTTTATTGACAAATAGGATGGATGAAAGTGACAGAATTTAAATCATAAGATTCTTATAATGAGTACAGGACATTGGATTGAACCATGCCTGTTCAGCACCAACGTGCTCGAGGGTCCAAGCGTACGCGAACCCGTCATTCTAGTCCCACATGTGTGCATCAACAGTCCATAACACTTCATACAAGATAGAGTCAGTTGGTCACTCGCGATTGACTCGAACTTTGTAGGACAAATTGAGCACCTGACTACTGAGCCAACCGAGCTAGATGGTGTTTCTATTTCTAGATTATTTCTGAGTAAGCTCAGTCGCGTAAGCAATTGACTCATTTGGTCTCCGCAATCTTAGACCTATCACGCAGATAAGAACAAAAGCCATGTGGCTACACCCCTTTTGATGATGAAGTCGCGCACCAATCCATGCAAAGCATATAGCGAGTGGTCAGCGGTGTTGCTTGGAATTCCAGCTCGGGTGCTGGTGCTGTGCAGAAAGTCCAATGAGCGTACGCTGGAATTGGGCGTACAGCTAGGGCACAATTCTCGTAATGGGACAGCGGGGACGGTTGTAAAGTGAAAGCTTCCAAGCAAAATAGCTTGCGAATAATACGAACCGACATGTCGGCAAGAAAATTGACGGTTCAACCTCTAGGGCCTAAGTCATGGCCGGCCTCCACTTTGCACCGCCGAGTAATGGAGTTTTTAGAAAAACGGGGCCAATTGTCGTTGCACGACGACTTGTGGGGCCTCACTATTATTGATCGAGAAAATTATTCAAAAAGTTCTAAACTCTTTGTATTTTTACTAATTCAATCATAAGTAATTTAATTTTACTAATTGAATTTTAATTATTTTCATATTTTGCCAATTGAAGATAAATTTGACAAAAAATTGTTGATGTGGACATCGGCCATCTTGTGTGGCACGGCTGGTGCTGACTTGAAAAGTTTTCATTTTTCTTTTCTTTTTTTCTTAATCCTAGGCTGGCGAGGTTGCTGGCCATGGGCGAGGGCTGGTGACACTAGTTTGGTCTGGGCAAGTGTGTCATTGCTCTCACCAGCCATAGGTAAAGGCATCGGCCCTTGCCCAGATCCTATCATCAGTCCTCATCACTCCCATTAACGGGAACAAGACAGCAGTAATGAGCCAAGGTTGACGGCTCAGATTGAGATGTGCATGGCCCTTGCATCCCTTGCATCATAGAAGCAAGGGTCTACGCGACTCTTTCTCATGAGAGTCGAGGGTCTTTCTTAATTTTTGGTTTGTGCTGCGATTGTAGTCGTAATTTTTTTTTTCTTGGATTTCGATTAATAATATTCAATGTGAAAATGGAAAGATTTGTTTTGTTATGAGCAGTTTCAATTCATCAGTTTTAAAATCCACTTATCAAGTTCTTATTCATTCCTCGATGCACAATTGCTTGTCAAATTGAGTTATGAGAACTGCGATGTTTGACCAGTATCATCGACTAGTCAAACTGCGATGATTCTTGCTATCGAGTCGAAGATTTGGAGGAATTGATTTTCGAGCGAAGCAGGGCCCAAAAGAGATATCTAAGATTGTCTGAATGGAAATTCTTGGTTAGGATAAATAAATGGAGATTCAAGGATCTCTATGTGCTCAGACCGGTGAATGGGAGTGGACACAATTTTCGGAGTCGTCATCATTTTCCCAAATTCTTTCGTTTTCCATCCGTGGGACACGTGAGGACTACATTAGGGTGGCTTCTTCTTGTTCATCTGAGTCTGTTTCGCATTTGCAAATCGGCATTCTTTGTATCCTTTTTTGACATAATGACTATTAATTGCGCTAGGTATTTCTCCTAGAGCAAATTTTGGCATTGGCTATCAATGTCGCCATAATTAAACAGACTCCCTTCTTCCCTGGCTGATATAAACTTAATTAAAAATCCTAATCTTAAGGGCCCATTCCGCGGTCCGACCACTTTGGGCACTCCAATTTGCCGTGCTCAATCCTACAGTTGAGACCAATATAAAAACCTCACAAGTTAACAATGTAAGATGACTTTACACCTTGCGAGGGCGAGTTCACCCACCAAAACAGAGTTAGGATAGTAGTCAATAACTAACATTACACTTAGTATAGGGGTGATCAATTTCCAGTTTGGTTTAGTTCCAAGGTGGAGTCGAGAATCGGACTGGGAGAACTACTTCCCAATTTTTGAGACTGGGGACCAAACTAGTCGGTCCTAGATTTGGGAATTGGACGGACGGACCAGTCCATTTTACTCTAATCGAGCTGGTCTCTATTTGACTTTCATAGCGAATCACAAATGTGACCAAAATAATGTCGTTTTTATTTTAATTAAGTCACGTGAGCGCCTTGTCAACACCATTTTCCTTCCGGCATACATCTAGGTAGATTTTTGACGATGCTCATTGACGAAATCTTGACAAAGGGTAAATATGTTACACAAATACAAGTTTAAGATTTTTGGTGTCATAAAAAAATATTTAGGGTAAATGCGCTATAATGAGCGTAGTTTGGGATTTTTAGTGACTTTTCCCTCTATTATATTCGAATTGAGAAAGTAATTGTGCTTTTACTTTGGGAAATCTTTGAAATAGTTTTTATTTATTTATTTATTGGAGAATTAGGTATTCTGAAAATTGGGAAAATTTTAATTAAGGGCTTAAAGTGGAACCGTTTTCTCAAAAGAAGGCCTAAAGTGGACATTGTATTAAATAAGGGCCCGAAGTAACTGATTTAGTTTCGAATAAGGGTTTCAACTTGAAAGCCAATCAAATCTTATTTGCAGCTAGGGGTATTTTCGTCTAAAGACTTTTTTTCTTTTTCCTTTTTGTTTTTTCTTTTCTTTCTTTTTTCATCTTGCTCACCTCCTTCTTGACAAATGCATCAAACTCCTGACGCACGAGCTTGCACAAGTGCAAAACAATTTGAACAATTTAGGAAAAGAAGAAAACGAAAAGATATTCGAGAAGTTATGCAATTTTGCAAAACTGCAAATTGCGTGCTTCAGTTTTGCAGCCTCCCCATCAGCAAACTTCAAAGCACATGCTCTACATTATGCAATTTTGCATCCTCACCCAAGAACTCATCGATTTCGGCATGAGTCGGTTTTTAAGTTATTCGCCACCACTCACCTTCTCCGATGACGATAGTGAACTTGAGAATTAAGAAATATCCATAAGTGGGTCTTGTTTTTATTCAATTTTCTTGTAAAAACTTATTATGGCAATTGAAGTAACAGTTTCATGCTCTCCCCGCCAATGAAATTGCCTATGCCACGATAACTTTCACTTGTAGCTTCTTAGGAATGTTTTATTGGGTCTAGGTTGGATTATTCATAACATTCATAGATGCAGCTTGCATTGAGGTGAAATATGTGGCTTCTTGAGAGGGTCCAATTGTGTTGTGCATGCTAGTTATTTTCAAAGGTTGCTGAATCATTCTGACCCGTGACCTCACCTTTGGTGGCGATTCGAATCAGACAGCACTCAATCTAAAAAACGAATGACTCTTGTCTACACATGTTCAAACAAATTTGCCTCTCTAACTCTGAAATATTATCTACAGAGATTTGAGAGAGAATAACAAGTTGAAAAAAGTGCAAAATCACTCAGAAATTCCCAAAACCACGTATTTCATTGAACAAATCAATGCACATGAGTATCACAGAGATTTCTCAAAAACCTCTAATAAATTTGGCTTAGGCACTTCAATTTGGCTTCTCCTTGCTAAGATCGATCATAGCTTGCGTGAGCACCGATTTGAATTCAAGCATCGACAACAACAAGGGTAGCAAGCTAATGGCTTATATCTCATCATGCTTCGTGCTTGACCACGACCACAAGATGTGGGGATCAAATCAAGTGAGCGTCGCATCTTGGTCCACTCGTGCTCGATCTAGGGCTTGGATTGACCTCCATCTTTCAACAAAGGTACTGGAATTGCTATTGAGGGCAATGACAAATGAGGTTGAGGGCATTGATGGCTAATTCAGCAAGGAGGATAGAGATGGACTTTTGAGAACGTGATCTAAAGAGTGAAAAAGGTGAAGGCTCGATGATGATGAAGAAAAGAAAGAGAAGGAGAAAATAAATTAAGAAAAGAAGGAAAAAAAAGTCTTTAGACGAAAATACCCTTAGATGCAAATAAGTTTGGTTGGCTTTTAAGTTGAGGCCTTTATTTGAAACTAAGTTGGTCACTTCAGATTCTTATTTGAGACAATATCCATTTTGGGTTCTTTTTTGAGAAAACGGTTCCACTTTAGGCACTTAATTGAAATTTTCCCCTGAAAATTTACCTTCTCTAAAAATCTAAAGTTATAGAGGTAAAATATGATAATAATAAATAAAAGACTGCAAGGTAAGAAAAAGATTGCAAGGTACTTTTAGTATGCAATAACCAAATATATATCAACCAGATATAGGCTATAGATTGAATGTTTTAAACATATCAACCAAATATAGGGCAATTGATTAATACCCAATTAAAAAACAAAAGAAAAGCCGCGTTACTTTCTTAACAGTGGCAATGAGAATCCGTGTAGAAAAAGAAAAACAAGGAAAAATAATTAATTCAGGTCCACCATTCTAAATTTCAATTGGATTTTTATAGGCAATTTTGTCATAATAAAGAGCTAGTCATAAAAAAAGAGTCGTAGTAGCCCCACTAGAAAAGAAAATCTAATTTGTAAAAACAACCCATATTTGGTAGGTGTATCAAGCATTACTGTAATGAAATTTTGGGAATTGACAATTTATCATTCTATTTAGGTTAATTACTAGAAAAAACCAAATTACCAAATAAACAAATGAAGATTATCCCAGTGTCCCGCATCTATATAAACAGTAGAATCATATCACTCTTGTACCAAAATACAGTAAATACACTACGAACATTACACATTTGAGAACAAATTAGACATGGATGTCCTGAGTTGTGCTAAATTAGTGATGCTGACGCTCGTGGCCGCGATAGCATTGCAGGCATCTGCCACTGAGGTGGAATCATTTAAAAAGGAACTTTGTAAGGTCGAATGCTTGACGGAGTGTGCAGCGCTCACTGACAAAAAGGCCTGCTATCTCACGTGCTTCAAGAATTGTTTAGGCAATTCGGAGGTCGAGACATTCGCAAGCCGATGCAACCACGGTTGCGTGATGTCCAGATGTTTCGACCCACTTCCTGGTAGGAATATAAAACCTTCTCCTTTTATATAGGAATGATGTCTGCTTTTCTTTGTTCATCGATAGTGATGGGCTAAGACCTTTAACTTTTGTCTGATAATTAGATACGAAAATGTCACGAATGGTCCCTATATTATTACTTAATGTGCAATTTGATTCATAAACTTTCGATCGGCTCAATTTGGTCTTGAACTATTAATAAATATCCGATTTAGTCCATGAACGTTCAATCGGCTCAATTGATAAATGTCCTTTGTTACTCTTTTTCCTTTTTGGAGGGAAGCCAGTGTCGGGCGAGGGCCACCCTCACAGATCTGGCGAGGTGGCGATGGAGCACCTTGGTGTCGGGCGAGGGGCTCCCTCTCAGATCTGAGAACGAGCCCCTCGTCGGACGCCGGCTTCCCTCCGTCGGCCAGTAGAGGGAAGAGAGAAGAAGCCAAAAAAAGAAGGAAAAACAGTAACGAAGGACTAAACCGGACATTTATCAATAGTTCATGGATCAAATTGAGCCGATCGAAAGCTCAGGGACCAAATTGGACATTTATTAATAGTTCAGGACCAAATTGAGCCGATCGAAAGTTCAGGGATCAAATTGCACATTAAGTAATAGTATAGGGATCATTTGTGATATTTTTCCTAATTAGACTGCTCGAAAAAGCAAAGTGCTTTTTACAGTTGTTTTGTGGAATAAAAATCTATTATTTCTATTATTCATACGTTTGGGATCCATTTGCTTTGCAGACAACTTGATTTTTCTAGGAAATGTCTGTGTTTTTTCAAAGAATTTGCTATTGTTTGGCTGGACATGAAATTAGTTTCCTATGTTTTTTAACAAGAAAACATTGCTATGTTTTTTAACAAGAAAACTCTAAACTTATTCTTACATATTTTCTTGGGATTGGTTTTTGAGAGTTGGATTTATGGGACAGGTCTAGGCAATGAGGATAAATTATTACATGAAATGTAAATCATAAAAATCAATATTATTTGGACTATTGATCAAGTGGATCACCATATTGTTAATAATGTGGGTTTTGCATGATCAATGGTGTAGACGGGATTGGTCTACATATTCTTTAACACACCACGCTATAGTTTTGTTTTTTTTTTTTGGGGGGGGGGGGGGGGGGGGGGGGCATTAAAGACCTTGATTTCTTCCTTCGGATTTTTTTTCCCAAGTTTTGAATGGCCAATGATGATGATTTGAGGTCTAATGACTTCTGGTTTTTGAAAGTATAGATCTTATTTTTGTCGATAATTATTCTTTTTTTAGCCCCATTTTCCCAAAGGAAAAAGAGAGAGGAAAAACTACCCAAAAAAAAAAAAAAACCCTTTGGTGCAGGTGGATATTAATTGATCATTAACTTTGGAAAAAAAAAATACTACCTACTGACGATTCTTTTAATTATCTTTTTCATTATTTTTTAATACTTGGAAATGTATAATACGGGTTTTTATGTACTTTCTTATATTGCAGATGCCAAGATAGCTAAAGGCTGTGTGAATTCTTGCTCAGAAAGTTGCAAGAAATCTTAAGCCGTTCAAGAGTTAGAGAGATCGCGAGCTCAGTTAAAGCGAAATAAGAATATTGAGCACTAGATTCGAAGTGCACATTACTTTGGTCCGATATTGTTTTGAGCACTAGATTCGAAGTGCACATCACTTTGGTCATATGTCGATTTACCTAAATAATTGTCATTGGGCTTCTTAAAATTACGCATCTCATTATCTTTTCATGTAAAAGAGATACTATCTTCTCTGTCATTTATGTCATCGATATGTTTCCTCATAGATGGCAATTCATTGACTGAAATATATGCGTATATTTTAAATGAAGAACTCAAAAATTGAGTCAAATAATATTATATATAGAGATATCACCACCTATAATTATGGTAAAAGATAAAGATAAAAAGTAACAATTTTATCTATAAGGAAATTGAATTAAAAAATCACAAAATATCTCCAAATGATTGACTCATGATACTTTATTTGATTTGTTATCTTCATACTAATTTGTAGAAGATTCTTCATTACAAATATTCTGATTTTTCCCTTCTAATTTGCTACTTTAATATGAAAGACGTTAAACTTGAAATTCTATTTTCAGTGCCTAGACGTATGAAATCAAGGTACTAATATTTCTTCAGGAAGAAGTTACAAAAGCCTTAAATTATGCTTATTGTAATGTGTTTATCATGATTTTTTTTTGTGGCATCAGAAATCCTAAATTATGTTTACCGTGACAAATTTATCTCAAATCTTTTCTTGTGATTAAAAAAAACCCAAAACTTGTATTTATGTGATAGATTTACCCATAAAAAAAATTTGTTTTTATTTCACTTAAGAAACGTAGACGCCACGTCAATGCTATTTACTTTATGATGTCAGTTTTTTAATTGTTGAAAAAACTTTGACTATAAATATGTTACATAGATACAAATTTGGGACTTTTGATGTTTAGACTAAATGTGTCATAATAGACATAGTTTATGATTTTATGTGACTTTGCCCCTAGTGTAATGATCTGTCATATCATGAGATACTTAAAAAATGTGATCTATTAGTTTTTTAAATGGCCTTTTGGTCCGTATATATCTGGCTAATAAGTAGGCATAATTTCTTGAATATATATTATTGTATTAAAAAATTATTTTTAAAGTAAAATCACTTATAATGAGTTAAATGTACGTTTCATCAATGCATGTGCTGTGACACAAACTTTATTCGAATTTACTACAAAATATTTTATTGTATTTTCCAAGTTAATTATATAGAACTTACCAAAGAACTAAGTTTACTCTTTTCGAAATATTTCTGGTGAAAAAACCGGTGAATCCAAATGCAATCTCTTCACCAATCATACCTCATCCTCGACCGTGAAGGCTCTTGTTAGATTTGGGCAAGGTGGCCTTGCCTTTCTTTGCAGCCAATGAGGGCAACCTTGTCGGCCAAAAAAGAGAGCAAAAGATAGGGAGATTAAAAATTCAAACAAATAACTGAAAAAATAGAAAATTATTATAAAATAGTCCATATTAGCGCTAGCGAAGTCACGTATGACGACTGCCATCCACATCTGATTTTTCAACAAGGCAAATTTCCTATGGCACTCAAGTGATTAATGATAAGGAAAATATTTTTCATTTATCATAAATTTACATGTGACATAGAAAATCACAAATTTGTATTTATGTGACACATTTACTCTCCATCAAAGTTCCGTCAAATGATTCTTTTTTGGCCAAAATAATGCCATTTTTATTTTATTTAAGTCACGTGGGCGCCTTGTCAACACCATTTTCTTTTTGGCATACATTTAGGTAGAATTTTGACGATGATCATTGATGAAATCTTGACAAAGGGTAAATATGTTACACAAATACAAGTTTAAGATTTTTGGTGTCATAAAAAAATATTTAGGATAAATGCATTATAGTGAGCATAGTTTGGGATTTTTAGTGACTTTTTCTTTCTATTATATTTGCATTGGGAAAGTAATTGTGCTTTTACTTTGGGAAGTCTTTGAAATAGTTTTTATTTATTTTTTGGAGAATTAGGTATTCTGAAAATTTACCTTCTCTAAAAATCTAAAGTTATAGAGGTAAAATATGATAATAATAAAGAAAAAGACTGCAAGGTAAGAAAAAGATTGCAACGTACTTTTAGTATGTATTAACCAAATATATATCAACCAGACATAGGCTATAGATTTGAATGTTTTAAACATATCAACCAAATATAGGTCAATCAGATTTTATCAATAAAATCTGATTGCCCTATATTTGGTTGATTAATACCCAATTAAGAAACAAAAGAAAAGCCGCGTTACTTTCTTAACAGTGGCAATGAGAATCCGTGTAAAAAAAGAAAAACAAGGAAAAAGAATTAATTCAAGTCCACCATTCTAAATTTCAATTGGATTTTTGTTGGAGGTTTGTTTATCAAAATAAGCTAAGTGCGTTTTCCTTGTCTCACATAGGAAAAATGGGATGAAATGAGCCAATTTATAAGTGTGGGGTTTCTTGCGTATCTCAAGGAATGATTGGGTGGAGCTAGACCCCACCATACCCGTGTGCGAATAATTGCGCGGTTTAATTAGCATTAAACCTTTTGTTATTTTTTTTATGTTATTACTTTTTAATCAATTCAAAGGTTGCCTTTTGTTTTGAGAATTTTCGGAAATAAATATAAAAAAATGAAAAATTCGAAATTTTATTTATTTTAAAAAATTATTATTGCGAATTTTGTTTGAAACTTTCAAGACAACCTTTGGAAAAATTACTTATTTGGTTTGCAACTTTTCCCGAAGGGTTGCATCTGTTCGGTTTTCGACTTCTTTTGAAGGGTCGCATTTGTTTATTTGAATAATTGATCATTAACTTTGGAAAAAAAAATACTACCTACTGACGATTCTTTTAATTATCTTTTTTCATTATTTTTCAATATTTGGAAATGTATAATATGGGTTTTTATGTACTTTCTTATATTGCAGATGCCAAGATAGCTAAAGGCTGTGTGAATTCTTGCTCAGAAAGTTGCAAGAAATCTTAAGTCGTTCAAGAGTTTGAGAGATCGCAAGCCTAGTTAAAGCGAAATAAGAATAATGTATGGGACAAAAGGAGCACTAGATTCGAAGTGTACATTACTTTGGTCAGATATTGTTTCGAGTGGTAGATTCAAAGTGCACAAAACTTTTGTCAGATGTCAATTTACCTAAATAATTGTCATTGGGCTTCTTAAATTTACGCATCTCCTTGTCTTTTCATCTATGTAGCACTGACATGGACACGTCACATTTCTAAAAAAAATAAAGAATTCCGATATGTTCTGATACGTTATATATAAAATATATATTTATATATAAATGCAAAAATAAATAAATAAATAACAATAAGAGCATACAATTAATTTATACTAAAAATATTAATCAAACATTTGTTAATATCATTCATTATTTTAATTTGATAGATATTGAACAAGAAATTCAAAAGTTGCAAACATGAAAGAGTAAACTTAAAGGAACATGACCCGTTTTCTTATACTTGTTGGAGATTAGTGAGATTTTTTATAGTTCTAAACAATTCATGATATATAGACTAGCTTGGTGAGAAAAATCAAAATCTAGAACAAGAACTCTCGAAGTAATGACCAAAAGAAAAGGAAATCACTAAATTCGCCACGGAAAATGTGGAAAATGTGAGAGATAACTCACAAGCCAATAACATAGACCAAAAGAGATAACTCGCAAGCCATACTTGCGAGAGGCGAAAAGAAGCAAAAAAAATTATAAGTACGTGGGGGCAATGGAACGACACCGACGAGAAGAGGGGCCATTGTCACTCACGAGAAGATCGTGACTTTTAAGTAAGAAACTTGAGAGTAGGAATTTTCTTCTTTCCCCTTTATTTTGTTATTCTTATTATTTTTTTCATATATTTACATTTTGACCCCTTAAGTATTGAAATTTTTTAAAATTGACCCCATGCTTGTCAGAGTTTTGGACTCGCGTGTTGAAGCGTGTCGGAAAGAGTTGATCACGTGTTGGATTTTTCGACACTTGTTGACCATGTGTCGGACATGTGTCAAAGCGTGTTGGACACGTGTCAGAGTGTCGGACACGACACAAAGGCTTCTGGAGACGGAGTGTCGGATACGACACGAAGGTTTCCGGAGACGGAGTGTTGAACACGATACCAAGGCTTCCGGAGAGTGTCGGTGCTTCTTAGCTTTTCACGTCAAAGAAATACTATCTTCTCTATCATTTATGTCATCGATAAATGGCAATTCATTGACTGAAATATATGCGTATATTTTAAATGAAGAACTCAAAAATTGAGTCGATAAAGCGTTATTTTGCATTGATATGTTGTATAATATATATAAAGATATCACCACCTATAATTATGGTAAAAGATAAAGATAAAAAATAACAATTTTATCTATAAGGAAATTGAATTAAAAATTACTAAATATCTCCAAATGATCGACTCATTGATACTTTATTTGATTTGTTACCTTCATATTGATTTGTAGAAGATTCTGCACTACAAATATTCTGATTTTTTCCCTTCTAATTTGCTACTCCAATATGAAAGACTTTAAACTTGAAATTCTATTTTCAGTGGAATTACATGAGACTCTAGGCCTAGATGTATGAAATCAAGGTACTAATATTTCTTTGGGAAGAAGTTACAAAAGCCTTAAATTATGCTTAGTGTAATGTGTTTATCATGAATTTTTTTTGTGGTATTAGAAACCCTAAATTATGTCTATCGTGACACATTTATCTCAAATATTTTATTATGATATAAAAAAACCCAAACTTGTACCTATGTGACACATTTATCCCGTAAAAAAAGTTATTTTTATTTCACTTAAGCAACGTAGACGCTACTTTATGACGTCAATGTAGACAGCTTTTTTATTGTTGAAAAAACTTTGATTATAAATATGTTACATAGATACAAATTTGGGACTTTTGATGTTTAGACTAAATATGTCATAATAGATGTAGTTTATGATTTTTTGTGACTTTGCCCCTGGTGTAATGATCTTTCATATCATGAGATACTTAAAAAATGCGATATATTAGTTTTTTAAATGGCTTTTTCTTCTGTATATATCTAGCTAATAAGTAGGCATATTTTCTTGAATATATATTATTGTATTAAAAAATTATTTTTTAAAGTCAAATCACTTATAATGAGTTAAATGTACGTTCCATCCATGCATGTGCCGTGACACAAACTTTATTCGAATTTTCTATAAAATATTTTATTCTATTTTCCAAGTTAATTATATATAACATAACAAAGAACTAAGTTTACTCTTTTCTCAATATTTTTGGTGAAAAAACTAGCGAATCCAAATGCAAACAAAAGATATCTCTTCACCAATCATACTCTCTCTCTCTCTCTCTCTCTCTCTCTCTCTCTCTCTCTAGGAGTCTCCACCAATCATCATTCAATCAAAACTAGGAGTCTCCACCAATCATTATTCAATCAAAACTACTAAAGTTGGGCTCTTTTAGGGTTGGTGAGGGTCATTGGCTATCCTCACCCTCGACCGTGAAGGCTCTTGTTAGATTTGGGGAAGGTGGCCTTGCCTCTGGCCGCCCAAATTTGGCAAGAGTGAGGCCTTTGCAGCCAATGAGGGCGACCTTGCTTGCCAAAAAAAGAGAGCAAAAGATAGGAAAATTCAAAATTCAATAAAATAACTAAAAAAAATAGAAAATTATTAAAAAAGAGTCCACATTAGCGCCACCGAAGTCATGTATAACAACTAGCGTCCACATCCGATTTTTTGGCGAGGCAAATTTCCTATGGCACTTAAGTGATTGATTTTTCAAATTTATGGCACTTAAGTGAATGAAAAAAGTTATAGCACTCAAATGAGTATCATATGAAAGTTGTGGCACTTGCATCATACTTATCCCTGTTATTGGATACTAGAGCAAAAGTAGAACTATTTGTTTGTATGATGTAATGCTAAGATAGGTCATGAAAAAGATGGTAACATGATCCTATAGCAAAAGGGATAACTCATTAGTCAGAATCTACATTTGGCATTGCCTCCTTTTGATGGATTCGTGTCGCGACCTTCTCAAAGAGGAAAGTTTGTGGATTACTAAGTCCAAAAACTTCGTTCAGTCTCTTCTAGTTCCTACCAATCACAACTTTGGGCCTAATTAATTTTAACATGCAATTCAATTCAATTAGGAGTTGCCACTAATCAATTACTATTTATTAGAAAGCCAAGTAAAGTAGAAAGAGTACTTTACTTCTATGAACCAGAGATTCAATGGATTTGAGAACTTGATTACGCTAGATTAATGAACGCTATTGCTATACATTTTCTCTTTATTTCTCAAAGATAATTTGCAATCAATCTTGATGGATTTTAAATTTAGAATAATAACATGCAAGGGTGGTTGTATGGGTGCACAATCAATAATGTAACAACCAATAGTCAAAGCAGCAAATAAACTACCAAGAGTAGGATAAAAATTTACATATCTCAATGCAAAGCAAAAATGATGACATTATTCATATTATTTTTTCCAAATATTTGCTTAATTAATAAAAGCAAATTTTGCTAGAAAACATCACTATTGGATTTTGATGATCACCAAACTATCCTTATTACTAATGGTTACAATGATGAAATGAAGATAGTGAAACAAGTTATCATTATCGATGATCCATGGTAAAGATGAGATAATAGTCTTGGACCTTTAGGGAAACAAGTACGAACAATGGCAACTTGGAAGGGCCAATCCAGATAGTGTTCTTGAGAGCCCCTAGTACTAACAATCATTGATCCTAACATCATGTGTCTACAATTGGTATCATCACTGAAGATGGTTAGTTCGACACTCACAATCAACATTGGTGATGATGTGCAATAGATTGGTAGTAATGTATCGGGTTTGATGATATTAAGATACACACTAAAAGAAGACTGTTGATAGTTCAGAATATAGCCATTGAAGCTCTCGATTCCATAGCTTAAAAACTAGGTGAGGCAACAAAAAAGCAATTGACAATTCTCACAGACATGGCATGAGCTAGTAACCAGTTTAGGTAATCTGCTTTGATTAGTGAAGCAACTAGAGGAACAACCCGATGACTGCCATGGTCTATCAAATGGCTAGTTGTCTATCCTTGAAGGTCTCCAATGGATCAATTGAATACCTCAGCATAAAAGAAGCAGTGTTGCTTTAAAGAGAAGGCTAAGGTTTGAGATATACTCGGACTACTAATATTGTCACCTGAGCTAGAAATTGCCTTTGATCTTGTTCTACGAATCTCACTGTATTAGTTTAGCACTGTAATAGCTTATACTGAAGTCTACAAGAGTAAGTGTAGTGTTCTTGTGTCCTGATAGTGTGATTTATCTTGTGAAAAGAACTACACTAGCCATTTGTAGCGCTACTGATTACTTGTGGAATCTAGTCGCTATTTAGATTGTTAATCTAAGAGTGAATGTAGGCTTAGTTAAAAGCCGAACCACTATTTATCATTATGTGATTTGTTTACTCTACTCCGATTTTACTTATTAACATCACACATACTAATTTATTTACAACATCACCTTGAGTGTTGATTGTTTGACATTCCGCAAAAGTTTCAATACATTAGCACTCAACCTATTCAAGCTCTCTTCTAGGTTGTATTATTAGCCCCAACGAATGCCCGCCCAACCTAAACATTATTTCTAAATAAATATGAAATTCTAACTAATTCTTTTTGTTCTTTATTTATTTATCTATCAATTGATTACATGCAAAATTCAATCTAACTTGGAATTTTGCACTAATGACAAAAGAAATGCAATTTATATGGCCTAATTGTAATGATAGGCAAAAATTATGAACTTTGCTAACATGATATGCATTCTAATTTATATGACCCTAAATATACATTTTACTAAATGGCATGCAATTGACAATACGACATACAATGACGTAGCATAAAAATGACATGGTATTAATGATGTGGCAATATGATATGGCAACGATGATTGATTTCATGGTGTTGAGATCTATTGGAGAATAAAGATGGGATACTATTGACTCTGTCTGTTTGCAAAATATAAATGATTTGAAAAACATTTTTCTAATAATAATTACTTATATCCATTATAAAAATAAATGAATGAAAAATAAGTTCATCATTCATGAAAATATTTAAATGTAAATTATTATTAATGGTTATTTTAGAAAAATATTATTCAAATTATTCATTATTTGCAAAACATACAAAATCTCAAGTCTAACTAAGTCTCCACTCACCATTGTTCACAATAATGAGGGTGAAATGGATGTTTAAGGACTATTGATTACCTTAGGAATCTATTAGAGTGATTGAGTCCTGTCTAAATTAGGAAGCTAGTACAAATTCTTGGAGATATATGTAGTTTTGCCATATAATGGAAGGATGTGTTGTTAGTGCTAATACTATAGCTTTTCTTTCACAACTATAAAACTATCCTCAACTTTACCCTCATAATTTATACCTTCCGGTTTAAAAAAATTGCACATGTATCTCCAGGTTTGAAGAAAAATCAACTTTGCACCCTAAGATTTGACCAGTCTCCCGTTGTTGGGTCACAGACACGACGTCGCCCAAGTTTATATTTAGTTAAAACACGTTAGTTGATTTTCCTAAGTTGTACTTCACCAACTAGAGACATGATTCGAGGAAAACTATACCCCATAACCGAAAACTGTTTGAGAGTATTTAGGTCCAACACCGTGTGGTTTAACACATCGACTGCCCTCAATTTCCACTTAATGGCGTCAAAGAATTCAATTAAGATGGAAATCTTAATTGCAAGTATAGAGTTTTGAAATTGAAGAATGCAAATTGTAAGTAAAGTTGAAGTCGAGCAAAGCCACTTCAGTATAGTCCGATTCTCCGACCATTCTTTTAGTGCAAGTGTGCATTCATGCATATTTTTTTTCTTCGTATATTTGGATTTTTCTATCAACAAAAATGATGATTAAAGCTAGCGATGTTAATCATAAGAATCTTATGATGATTACCAGTTGTTGGATTTGGACCATAATTATTCAGCATCAACTTACTCGAGGGTCTAAGGGTACGTGAACCCCTCATTCTAATCCCACACGCGTGCGTCAATGGTCCATAACCCTCCGTACAAGATAGGGTCAGTCGGTCATTTGCGATTAACTCGAACTTCGTAATTTCACGGCAGACAAACTGAGCATCCGACTATTGAGTCAACTGAGCTAGATGCTTTTTTATGTATCTAGATTATTTCTGAGTAAGCTCTGTCGCACAAGCAATTGACTCTTTTGGTCTTCGCAAATCTTGGACCTGTTACGTTGATAAGAACAAAAGCCATGTGGCTACATCCCTTTTGATCATAAAGTTGTCAGTGGTCTTGTTCGGAATTGGCTCAGATGCTATTGCTGTGCATGAGTCCAATGACCGTATGCTGGAATTTGGCGTACCGGTAGGGCAAAATTCTCGTGATGGGACAATGGAAACGGATGGCAAGGCAAAGCTTCCAAGCAAATCGCTTGCGAATAAATACGAACCGACATGTCGGCAAGAAAATTGACGGTTCAACCTCTAGGGCCTAAGTCATGGCCGACCTCCACTTTGCACCGCCATGCAATGGAGGTCGTCAGAAAAACGGGGCCAATTGTCGTTTTGCGACGACTCGCGGGGCCTCACAGTCACCGGCCATAACCTTCGGGAGTGGGTATTGCGTGCACCCGGATCTAGCTCACATGTTTCCGATGCATGCTTAGATTTTTGGCAACCCATGCATTGACAACAGCCTATAAACTCTTTATATGCACCAAGTAAAGAACTTTTCTGCGAGGATTTTAGATTTTTTTGAGCTAAGTATTAGATTATCATCTTTGATTGAGTTTAACATCAATACAATATATCAAAATTAAATAAGAATAACTAGTAGTTAAAAATTTTGATGGAAGAAGGCGAATGGGAAGCGGGTGGTTGGCGAGCACTGTCATGTGCTGTTGAGGTTGGATGAGGGCCGAGAGATCTTTGTCCTGCCAAGGCGAGGGTCTTGCCAACCCTCGCTCCGCCATGGCAACGGCTGGGCAGCCATCCATTAGCGGTACTTTGGCAATAACTAAGGCTACGCGGATGTTGCCTAGTGTTGGACATGGTCTAAGCGACTCTCTGTCCGTCGGATTAAGGGGATATGGTCTAAGCGACTCTCTCTCCGCCGGCTGTGCAACCATCCTTTTCTCTTTTCCCTCTTTTCCAATCCCATTTGGTCTCCTCTTAACAGCTGCACCACATAACCACTTCTGCCCTTGGTCCGCCGAGCACGCCACTGCTGCCCGTCATCACAGTCACGGCTGTTGGGCGCTATTGTCTTCATTGCACCCGATCCCCTTCCCTCCCTCTCTCTCTCAGCCTCGCTCCGATTGCCTATGCCCCTCTCTAGCTCACCTATCACCACTCCTTGTCATACCCATTAACGAGAACGAGATGGCAGCGATGAGCCTAGATCCATGGCCGGGATGGAGACGAGCCTTATGGCACTTGCATGACACAAGCAAAGGGTATATGCGACCCTCTCTATCATCAGCGGCGAGGGGCATGCCACCCTTGCCGAAGCTTAGGCTAGCGGTGGGGCAGCCCTCACCAGTATTCTTAGAATGTGCCTTGCCTCTGTCCCTCAGTCTATTTCTTCTACATTTTTGGTTTGTTCTTTCGATTTTAGTTTTGAGGTTCTTTTTTTTTTTTTTTAAGGATTTCGATTATGAATATTCGATGTGAAAAACGAAAAGGCTTCTGTTGTCATTAGTGGATTCAATTCATCAGTTTTAGAATCCAATTATCAAGTTCTTATTCCTTTCTTGATGCACAACTGCTTGTCAATTCGGAGTACGAGGACTGTGATGTTTGATCAATATCGTCGATTGGTCGAACCACGATAATTCCCACTATTGAGTCAACGATCTCAAAGGAATTGGTCTTCGAGCGAAAGGGTACGAAAGCGTTATCTAAGACCAAGTACGGTGTTTGGATAGAAATCGTTAAGTTAGGATATGTGGGGGCTTCGAGGATCTCCATTTCGTCCCTTGGGTCGTGTTCTCGCCAACCTAACACGAAGAAAAACTCCTAACCGGTGGGGTTGGGCGTGTGGGGACGGGAATGGACGTGATTGACACTCTCATCAATTATTTGAACTCTTCCTTTTCTTTCCGTGGGAGATGTGATGTCTGCATTTGTGTGGTTTCTTCTTGTTCATCCGTGGCTGCTTTGCCTTTTGAAATTAGCATTCTCTGTATCTTCTTTTGACACGATTACTACCGGTCGCTTTGTATTTCTCCTAGAGCAAAGTTTGGCATTGACTGTTGGGGACGCCACAATCAAACAAACTCCCTTTTGGCACGGCATGCATGGACTTGACAAACCCTAATCTTAAGGCTCATTCGGCGGTCCAACCACTTTGAGCACCGCAGTTCGCCGGGCTTAATCCTACTGTTGACAACGACAACTTTCGACCCAACGACCAACTACACATATCGATCTGACGGCTGTCATTAAATGAATAAAAGTGCAACATTGAGAGAGAGAGAGAGAGATCCAACCCAAAGTTCAAGTAATAACGCATTTGGCAACCGGTCAAATAATATTTGATTCTATTCTTTTATTCTTTAGAGTATATTTGGAACAGAAATCTGTTTGGTAAATTTTTTGTTCTCAGAAACAAATTTATTTCTGAGAATAAATTTGTACTAGAGTCAAGAAGGAAAAAAATGTTGATTCTTTGCTCCTTGGAATAATTCAAGAATCAAGCCAACCAAAATTTTTTCTTTTCTTTTCTCTTCTTTTTTCCTTCTTGTTTTTCCTTCATTTTCTATTTTTCTTCCATTGCCGTTGCCATCAGCCACCGCCACTACCGCCGTCCACCGCTGACTGCGCCGATGACAGGTTGGGCGAGCTTCGACGAGCTCGCTGGAGGCTCCTAAACTAGGTTGAGGTTTGGCGAGCTCGCCGGTGGCCGAGCTCTTCCTTTTGTAGTACCCTACCCCTAGGGGAAGTTGAATCCCTGCTACCTCCTTGAAAGAGAGCCTCGTCCAGGCCTCCCCCTGCCATTGGCTCGACTGATGGGGTGCGGCCTTGTTGGGGGCCGGCAACCCTTCGGCGAGGTCTCCAGCCCTCGTCTGACTGGTTGCTGGTCATCCTAAGGTTGGCGACAGGCTAAGGAAAAAGATAAATAAAAAAAAAGAAGAAAAGTAAAAAAGTAATAAAATCATTAAAAAAATTAGAAGAAAATAATTTGGATTAGAAATTTTGAAAACGGTGCCAAATGCAATTCTATTCCAAGAATAAAAATTTTGGGCAGTTACTAAATGCCTTCAAATGCTTAGAATTTGATTTCAAGAATAGAATAAAAAAATCATTTCTAATTATAAATTGTTTCCGAAAACAAAATGATTATCAAACGCATCCTAAGGAGCGGAATCTAATTGGATGTAAAAAATCCAATCCCAAAACTTGTTTTGATATATATGAATCCCATAAATTAGAGATGTAAGGTATTTCAACACCTTACACGAGTGAGTTAACCCCTCAAAATGAAGTCGGAATCGTAGTTGACAACTAAGATTGCATTTAGTTCATATAAGCACATCCTTTCTTTATGTATTTATCATATGGGAAATTTCAAATAAATGTCTAAACTGGTTCTGTTTTATCAAAAGAGAGCTTCAAGTAAACATTGTCTAAATTAAACCCAATGGCTAACTTAGTCTCAAATAAAGTCTCGAACTCACTAGTTGACCAAATTTTGAAGCCCATGCATCTTATGTGCATTGTGTGATATGTGCACCAAAGATGCATGGCTCATTGGCTCGGGAAAATTTGGCTGGCCAATAAGCTTGAGATCTTATTTGTGACTAAGTTGGCTACTTAAGATTTTATTTGAGATAATGTCTACTTTAGGCTTTCTTTTGAGGAAATAGTCCCATTTTAGACCCTTACTAAAAATTTCTACATTTTTCATATAATTTCTTGGTGTACATTGTATTTACCCGATGAAGGCTCGATCTAACAATTTCAAAAGTAAATAAAGTTCTTCAATCGGTTCATCATGAATGTTTAAAAGGTCACGTGAAAGTTGTGGAGCACCTCATCATGTTCCATGAAATGATGCATCCAAACGAACATTGAAGAAATTATTGTCATAGTCGTAAAGTGTTGTATTAAATTTGACAAAGCTTTTTTTTTTTTTTTATCTGCATTGTATGACTTGTTCATTTTGACTGTCCAATTTAAACTGTGATTTTTTTTACCTTTATTGTGCGAAATTTACAGCTACTCACTCCTTAGAAATTCCATATCCAAATTTCATGCTTTTTCTCGCTCCTACGTGATGAATCTTCCAGTTTAAAAAGTATTACTTAATACAAAAACGGTAGCATGCAAAATATTTAGACCCTATAGATTATCGAACCCGTTTAGTTTATAAAGAAGGATAAACTTCCTTAACTGCGAAGATAGAAAGTAATTATTCAATGTCACGCACTTGCACACGTTCTTATTTCCACAATTGAACACCCAAAATTTTTGGGTTTCTCTTAATTATTAGTACACGAAGTTTCATTTACACAAGAAGCTTTAGATGAACGCATGTACGTACAAAGACTTGATTCAAAATTTCCAAAACTAATTTTCGAAAAAAAGCATGCCATCCATTCAAATCAGTTACAAGGAAGATTTTATAGAAAAATATGCAACCAGTCGGGGTAGCCGAGTTGGCATCTCTTGCCAATTACATCTAACAATAAGTGAGTAAGGCTTTAAAGTGGAATTGCGCGTTGCTCTATGAGAATGATCAAAGGTTCCAAAAGCCTCAAAATTGCAAGTGGTTGTCTAATACAAGTGGAACACTCATTTTCCTTTCTTTCTTTCTTTTTTCTTTTCTTTTTCTTTTTAAAGAATAAGGAGGAGATTATCCATACATCTAATCAGCACCCGAGTCCAATAATGAGTGATTTGTTATGATATCTTGGAATTCGCCACCACTAACAAGCTTTTCATTTCGTCTTGCATGCAAGTACTTCAATTTATGCAACTATGCATATACAAATGTAATAATTCACCAAACAAAGTTTATGGAGAGTGGTCCACTAATTAGTCATGGTGCCTACAAAAGAATGCAATAATAAAAATTCGAATCTCGGGTATAGGCTTGCTAAACATATTTAAAATGGACATGATTCGTCACATCACAAGATATTTAAAAAACACAATCTAGTAGACTTTTAAAGGGTTTCTGTTCTTTATATATGTGGCCTACATAAATAATAGACATATTTTCTTGAATGTTTGTTATTATCTTCGCAAAAATCGTTCTTGAAAGCAGAATCACTTATAACGTGTTCAAATGCGCGTAGATTAAGGGCATGTGACGTAACACAAACTTTATAACTATAAAATATTTCTTTATAATTTGCCAGTTGATTAAATATATAACTTAACCATGATCTAAGTTTACTCTTTTTGCAATACTTTGGGTGGAAAAACCGGTGGCTCCAAATGCAAACGAAAGACGTCTCTTCACCAATCATATACTTTCTCTCTCTCTCGCTTGAAGGGACCCTCCACCAATCATCATTCAATCAAGAACGATAAAGTTGGGCTCTCCTAGGTTTGGATCAAGGAGGGATATTCCCAGCAAATTCTCCACTCAAGCTGCTCGCTGAAAGTGACGACTCGACCTTCTATGGTGGGCACTGATTTCTCATTTCTGGGTACCTCATACCAAGACATCATTGGCTCCTTCGTGGTTTCCTAAGGTGGACCGCAAAGTGCAAGTCCTAAAGTCGTCCCTCTTTGGATCTTTTAAGTTTTATTAGCTTTGCAAAAAATGTGACATTTTTGAAGTGTTTGACTGAGACTCGAAAATGAACTGAAAAACATTTTCTATTGTAAGATTTTCCTAAATATGCATATACTATTCAAGCGGGAAAATTACTAAAATTGTTGATACATATGCTGATCATATAATGGGCATTGACATAAATAATTCTATTTTTATATATTTGAGTAGGAAAATTATTAAAATTGTTGATATGGATGTTGGTCGTATGTCAAGCATTAATATGAACAATTTTTACAATTTGTTGAGCCTCTACTACGGGCCCTCATTAGCCTCAAGTGATGCTCAAGCTCATCGAGCTTAGTGAGGTCGAGCTTGTTTGATCTCGGCAAGCTCGAGCTTTGCTGGCCTCGAGCGAGGCTGATGTAGCTCAAGCTTGCCTGAGGCTAGTGAACTGGTGAGCTCAAGTGTCACCGGTCCTCTCCTATGGTTGGTCCTCAGTTGTCGCCAAGGCTCGGCGATTGGTGAAAAAGAAAGAAAAAAATAAAAAAATAAAAAAGAAAAAAATTAAATTTCTTTAAATAATTGTAAAAATTCTAGCCATACCACATACGATGACTAACATCTATGTTAGCAATTTTTAGGTTTAGCGTTCCAGGTATCGATGTTCCAAGCAAGGCCTCAATGGACTCAGGCACAGTTGTCAGGATCTTAGATGTGGCTTATATGGACTTGGGCCCGATCCTATTGCCAAGGGCTTGGGAATGAGCTTTGGTTCCTGTGGCCCAGCACAAAGTTTTTGATGCAAGTATTTAGTCATACTTTGAAAATTGATTTCCAATTCGAAAGAGGAAATCATTTTTTTTTAATTCAAATTTTGGTAGGAAAACCTTTTCCGTTAACTAGGAAAATATTTTCAGTTGACTCATCTCCTATGCGAACCAAACATCGAAAAATGTTAATCGCAAAATAAATTGAGACTTAGATGTCAACCAATTTCAAGCAATCGTTGTGTCATGACAATCGGGCATCGTAGACATTTCAATAAGCTAAGGCACGTTACCATGCATGATTGTTGTCAGGTTCATTAGTATCATTCGCAAGGAAAAAATATACCCTGAATTATGAAAATTAGATTTCTCATGAATCGACATTTATACAGAAGTATTCGGTATTTTGATAAAGGAATCGGGTCATCTTTTTTTTTTTGTCAGAATAAAAGTTTATTCAATTACTAGGCAAAACCAGAAGGGGCCTCATTACAAAGCAACGCTCCCAAAGCTTCAGGTGGGCTAAAAAACCAATTTCGTGAAAGACAGATTTTCCTATGGACTCCGGCTCTACAACCAGCGGTTCTGTTTGCCTCTCCAAAACAAAAGCCCATCTGGATATTTGAGAAGTGAGTGATCGGGGTGCCACTCATCAGAAGAAGAAAGAATTAGGTCATTTCACCACCAAGTGTGTTTGCCATTTTCATTTTGGATTGGTGGGATGTGCATATGACGTTGATTGATTCTCCATTTTTCGGCTGGCAAGAATACACTATTGATTAGGATCAACCATTATGATGTATCTAAGTGATCTTAAAATGAATAAACGTTCTGCGAGTCTCTCATTCCTGGGTTAACACACTTAAAATTATACGTGCAACCATTTATTTAGAAAACTTAAGCTATTAGAGTGCCGTACAGAGTATACTATACTGAACATCCCCTCACGCGAAGGATGATAGCATGACAAAAGCCTAACACACGTGAAAGGATTTTAACTCTAGACTTTTGACTTAAATTTAAACTATCATAGTAAACATTATTAATTCAAATTATCAGTTTAAGAATACGAAACGTTCGACAGTCATCTGCTACAACGATGTGTTATGATCTCAAGAGGCTAATTCGAATCAATTTGGTATTATGTAATTCTGTAAAAGTTTTCAAAAATCATAAAACAGCCAAAAAGCAGATTATACCAAAAGCCATCATAATCATAGTGTTTTTATATTTTCCTGGGAAGTTGGTGATAATATGTTTTTTTTGATAATATATATTAGTTTCTTTCTCGAGGTCAAAATGTGATAAAATACGTTGACATTCCGTCAAAATCAATGAGTATTTTGAAAAGAGTCTTGTTAACGAGTGTTCTCGAGATGTTGGTTAACTATCCCAATTCAAAGTGTTTTCCTCTTCAATGCACTTATTACACGTTACAAGAGACAAAACGTTGTACTAATAATGATAAGATTTTCTTAATTAGATGTTTAACAGGGGGCGATTTTAATAAAATCCATTTGGAAATTGGCTTTGTCTAACAGAAGTATCGATTCCGTTGAGAATTACTTGCTGCACTCAGAAGGGTCTAAGGAGCTCGTTATCCAATTTCGATTTATCAAGAGTCTTGTGCCAGTTGTGTTGACTGGATCAGCATCGTTTCGGAGCGACCTTTCGCCATCAAGGTTTAACAGTATAAGATCGATTGGTTATTAAAGTGATTCATTATCAAACCGGTAGCCTGATCTGGAGTTCAAGACCTTGTGGTAGAAATTGAATGGTTTGTATTTCAGACAGGATTTTGTTAGCAAGTGCTGCAAGGCACTTGTTAAGTAGCTGATTAAGGAAATTGTATGATTTTCATTGCATTAACTGCTCTCGTGTTATGCATAATCAGCTGCCTAAAAAGTAAATTATTTCATGTGAAGTGTACTTAATCGGTGTCGTGCAAGTGCTCATTAATATGACCTTCTCAAATATTACAAAATATTTTTTGGGTAAATTGTTTTTATTTCTAGCTAACTACCAATGCTATAGTCTTTCACACTTAGAAAAGAAGAGGAGCAAGTCTTCCATAATCCTCGCAACTTATATGAACCTTTAAATCAAGCGGGGCTACGTCATCCAACCGTGTGAGGTCTGCAATCTTCAGAGGAGAACAAAAGCAGCGCTCACCTCTAGCTGAATACAAATGTCATTGTGCGAGTCTCTAACGCTACCGATCCCAATTCCTCCTTGATGGTGTAGAACTATACGATTGTACGGTTCAATGCCAAGTTGGATCATGGAAAAGATGGTGACCCGACCCCGTAGCGAAAGGGATAACTCCGTATGTCAGCATTTGCATTTGGCATTGCCTCCTGTCAAATGGATTGACTGCAGTAGCGATTCCTTCCCACGCCCTGATTGTTCGACCCCACTTGAAATTATGTATCTACTTATCAAACTTTTGCCCTTTGCTCGCTATCGCTGCAGCAGGTTTTCTCTTCATGAGTTGGGCTCACATGTGCAGCCTTTCCGAAGTGTTGAGCTTTTTTCTCTTTGGTCCAATCGGGACCGAGAGAACTTGATTTATAGTAAGATTATTAGCTCTTACTAATTGGGTGGAGTCGAAACCGCACCCGGTCATGACAGAACAAAGGGGGAAAAACCACGTTAACTTGTTTGATATAGCTCGCAGCCTAGACGGAACCGATAATCTTCATATTAGGTTACGTTCTCAAGCATGGGCTGGGCTATAAGTAATGATAACCGTCATATTCGCCAAGCCTTTTTTTTTAATATATTATCAATTCATTATTTTATCTCTCACAAGAGTCCTCTCAGCCAGAGCATGTGATTCAGTGGCATTTCCCTTGTATTACAAGGGGAACGAAAATGAAAAGGGAATTGATACGGTGGTTAAATTACGAAAGTAGGACATGTATTTAGGTAGAATAACAAGTCGACAAAAAATGAATAATTTAAACATGGTAGCACTACGTAGGATGAGATGCACACAAAATACTTACTCGAGAACCAGGGCACCATGAGGTGAGTTAGATGGTTTTTTTAATAGGAACACTGGATTGTTGACCCATAAAGAAAAGAGCTATCTCATGCTAAAACTACTAAAGCACCTCAGGTGTAGAGAAGTTTTGCTTACTGAAGGATTAAGCTTTGCGCATAAATAACACTCAAAGTAGGATGAAGTGGAGAGGATGTGAGAAGAAGAGTGGGCCTAGTAGACTCAAATGTTGGGTGGTGGCTAAAATTTGATAATGAGCTGGTAGCCCCGAAGCCATCTTGAACCAAATTGGCTTGAAAGACACTTTTGAGCAGGCTTAGACAAGACTTTTTAATTATAAAATCCAACCCAGCTTGATTAGGCTGGCCTTATAATGTTACACATAACATTTCATTATGAACAAATCTAGCAATAAATTCTTGTTCATGAATCATTTGATGGCTGCTGAAGTCCAGTGATCACCCTTATGTTAACACCATACACTGAAAGTGATCATCGATACGACGACTAGTTGAGCACCTTCATGCCCACCAATGTTCTTATGTATAACATAATATTGAGCTTATTGTAGAATTAAGCACCAAGATTTTCGTTGGAACAAAAAAGTTTAAGAAGGCAGTACCCAATGAGCACAATTTAAGCGAACATCACCTCCCTTGTTAAGATATATAATTATCACCTCTAGAGAAGATGCCAAGCAATTAGCGTTGATCTCTACCATTTTCACTATTACAGCACTCTGTTGAAAAGCATGAGATTAAACACGTTATAAATTCACGACCACTACTTATGCTAGCTCAGACTAACAGAATTGAACCATGTGGCTCCCGTTCACTTGTCTTCATTTTCAAACAAGACATGCGGCAGAATAATTGCGCCTTTCAGAATCAAAAGGCCATGGACCAATTCAACTTTTGCACAAATTAAGGGAACGAATGGCTTATCAACCCTAGAACTCATCAATCTCTTTGAACAAAAGCTTATTGACCTTTTCTGTTCTTTTGAAGGAAGAGCTTGTACTTGAACCAGGTATTTTTTGCGTGACAAATTCACCATGGATCCCTCAACCGGCAGGGTAAATTCCTATTCATAAAGCTGAATCGATCTTGATAACATTTTATTTATGCAGTTTGAATCCATTGATGAAATCGCTAACATGCTCCATTTGAGGATGTTTTCTTCAGGGAATCAATGACAAAAATGGATCGGGAGCAGAGCAAGTAAGCATCGTGGACACAATTGATTATCGTTCATCGGCAGGACAAGGCCAAGAAAAAAGGGATGTACAAATCATCCACCAAAATTGTTCCAAGGGCAAGGATTCCACGTCGAGCGGGGGCATATTGGCCGATGCTGCTGCTTCCGTGGCATCTACCCTTCAATCTGCTAAGGATGTCATCGCCGGGAAATGAAGCTGATGGTTTTGATTATTGGATGTAGAAGATAGAGAGTTTTTTCTTCTTAACATACATTTTAATATCTTGAAAGTTGATTCTAAAATGCCGTTGGTCCCCCAGAGCGTATGAAATCAATTCCCTGTTCTGAATTTAGGATATATTCCGTCAATTTATTGTTTTCATCATCAAAATAATGGCATCTCTTTTTAGATTTGTTTTGATAATGTCCTTGGAGAATCTCAGAAGTCTTGATATTCTGGTAATTGTATCTGCATTTATGATCTTAAATGGAGTTGATTGTTATTGTATGGTCTATTCTATAATATATTGTCAAAGCTGGAGTCGAGAGAATCTTCACTATTACGTGCGCTACATGACACTTTATTTTGCTTCAGAGACTGCCATGTAGATACATTGCGTATTTTGACCACATAGCCCATGTTCGATTGATAAGCTTTTAGATAATTGATATGTCGTCTCCAAACTTCATCTATTATTATGTTAAAATTCAATATGCATATATAAAATATACATCGATTTTACTGATTGAGATTAAACTTGAAAAAAATGGATAAATTAGAAAAAAAAAAGGTCTTTTAAACATACTCTTAACTTATATGGCTTATTTTTCTAATATACTACTCAATGGTATATTTTTGACTCAAATAATATAAATTCATCATAATCTCTTTAACCACGCAAAGAATAGATTATATTAAATTAAAATGAAGATAATTGATCTATAGTATTAGATTCTAAAGTAAATTAAACGAACTGGTATAGTGACGTGATGGGAATATTTGCGTTGTCTCCATCAAAACCACTTAATCAAAGTAAACAAAAGCAAAGCAACTAAAGTTTGGTAATTTGTAAGTCATTTTATTCAATAATTCGATTCAATGCATAAAAAATTGAAAGTGAACACAGAAAAGCATTTAATTTTACGTTTCAAAAGTATTGATACGGAGAAAACTCACAAACTTTAAGTTTTGTGATACAGTTTTTTTTTTTGTCTTTTTTTATCTGCAATTCCAAAATTTGAGTTTAAACTTGCCAAATAAATAAAAAAACTATCTTCAAATATATTCCCAAATGATACAGCTTATCTTACAAATATCACAATGACAAAACTCAGGGAAGTAAAAATAAGCAATTGAAGGGTTGTGCAAACTTGAATTGATTATTTTCATCCAAAACACGTAGATGGGGCAACTAGTATGTAGTCATTAGTATTTTCGAGTTGAAAATTGGATATCCATGTTATGATTGTTATCCAAAGAGAAGTTACTATTACAATCAAGTGATGCTCAAATGATTGTGATTCATACTTGAACTCTCCTCAAACCTCATAAAGTCCTAACCAAACATAGTTGGAATTATCTAACGCCAAATAACAACCTACTAGGATAGCCCTAGTTGGTGTCGGGCTTGATTAGAATATTTTCCACCATCCTTGATCCACTTAGATGTTCATCTTGCAATTGCTTCAACATGTTGGTGCATTTAATAAGCCGAGCAAACATCTATGGATGTTTTTTTTTCCATGAACTCGAGATTTCAAGTTTCAAAGTTCATTAGTGACAGAAATATAGAAATCAAGTTTGTGCAACAACACTTCCTTTTTGGCAAAAAAAAACAAAGTTTACAAATGAGTTAGGTACACTTTGCTTTTTTCCTTTTCAGACAAAAAAATATTGAGTCATTTTGGCAAAAAAAAAAAAAGAAAGAGAAAGAAGTCATTAAAGGCATTATAAATAAAAAAGAAAAAAAGAAAAAAAGATCGGGACTAGTTCTTCCATCCCCTCACAGTTCACACCTGGTAGAGAATAATATATGGCTTGCCAGATTCTACTTCATCAGTGAGCTGATATTTCATTCAGAAAGCGACTACACTCTATTCTCTCCCTAGAGCTCATCCGAATCTGATTCTGTCGCCTTTATGCCTCCTATGCAGGTCCCCAACACCTTCCATTTTGTTCCAAGAACTTATTCTCAGCGAATGTATTTACTTCTTCCTGCTGCTCTCTGTTTAAGCTCAACCATTTGAATCACAAACTTCTATCCTCTCCTTCCATCTTTCACGGTATGTAAACCTAACTAGGTCCATACTTTGTCCTTTTTCTACTTAAATAATGTAATATCTCTCTTGCTGTGTAAAAATAACAAAATTTAAACGAGTCTTGATTGTATCAAACACTCTCTTTGCAGTATCAGTTGCCAAGATGGGTTTGGCGATATCTCGGTTTGTGAAAATGCTCTTCGCCAAGAAGGAGATGAGAATTCTGATGGTGGGTCTTGATGCCGCTGGAAAGACAACCATCCTCTACAAGTTGAAGCTCGGTGAAATCGTCACCACAATTCCCACAATTGGTTGGTACCGCGTCCAATTCCATTTATTGAGGTGTTTGACTATAAGTGCAGATGTGTGGTTTTCTTAAATATATATGCAGTACAATCGTGACTCCGATTTTTCTTGCAAGGACATCAATTTTTGTAAGTTCTTGAGTGGAGTTAAAACTTGAAATGAAAGGATCAAGGTTTAGGCAGTAATGTTTCCTGCAAGGACATCAATTTTTCACTGAAGAAGCCATGAAATTGCGTCAAAGGTGATCCACCTAAGATAGTTGACGATCAACTAACTAATAACTGCAAAAAGTGATACTCAAACGTAAGCAGAACATTTTGATTAATGATGAACCTTGTGAGCAGGATTCAATGTCGAAACTGTCGAGTACAAGAATGTGAGCTTCACTGTCTGGGATGTCGGCGGACAGGACAAGGTACTACAGCAGTTCTTAACTCTTTTTTGTTTTATTTTAATTTTTTTGGATACAAATAGGATGGAAGTTTACATACTTCAGCATAATCTCGACTCTGTGACTATATCTCCACGGATACATGATCCATATGTCCTTCAAAAAGCGTGATGGTCTTTGTGATGTGCTTAATGCCTCGTGCGAGATTCGGTTGCCTCTTATGGGTCGGCTTTACTGCAGATTCGACCCCTGTGGAGACACTACTTTCAGAACACCCAAGGACTTATCTTTGTGGTGGATAGCAATGACAGAGAGAGGATATCGGAAGCAAGGGACGAGCTTCATCGGATGCTGAGTGAGGTTAAACTCATTTCTTCCTGGTCACTGGTTTGCCTTATTACACGCTACTAACGAATGCGAACTAACATAGTAGTCTTTCAATGTGAAACAATTGCAGCATGAGTTGCGCGATGCGATACTGCTGGTGTTTGCAAATAAGCAAGACCTTCCAAACGCAATGAGTATCTCCGAGATTACTGATAAGTTGGGCCTGCACTCACTCCGACAGCGCCGCTGGTAAATACCAACTACCTGACGAAAGAAAAGTCCTGTACCCCATCACACGTATCACACCTCAACTGATGTTCGATAATTTCTCTCATAGGGTGACACAGACTTGAGCCCTCGATTTCCACCACATTTAGAGCATCTTTGTTGAATTAAAAACGAAAGAACTCCTGATTCATGTAATAATCCCAGTTCAATTATGGTGTCGATTCCGTTTTTGGCACGCCATGCACTTTCTCAGGGAAAGTCATCATTGCATCAGATTGATTTCAGCAACATCAACTTTAACACTTATCCATGATGTGTAATATAGATTCTAAATGCTTATCCTAATAGTGTATTATTTAGTTGATCAGTCATTCTTGTTTTTGGTGACTGGCTGGTTCAGGTACATACAGGCAGCCTGTGCAACGAATGGCCAAGGACTCTATGAAGGTCTCGATTGGTTATCCAGCAACATAACCACCAAGGCAAGTCAAAATCGAACCATGCCTTTTCTTCTAGAACTTTTATTTCGTGAACTGCCAGTAGAAGAACCATTTTCCACAGATTCTTATCCATGTGAAACATATGGATTCCGATTAACTAAAATCAATCATTCCAAATTCTATAAGTTCACATTATATGTGCATTTTGTCGCCCTGCAAATACCGGTTCTGAAAACATCTCATATGTACACTTGCTTCAGCCCTACTATTACAAATCTTCATTCTGCAAAAGGGAACTGATAGATGCTGATTTATGCGTCATTCTTCTCTCCAGGCATAATTGATGCAGCAGCTGAAGCTATGGATGAAACGCCCCAGTCCGATGAAATGCATATCAAATTATTAAGGCTTGAACAGATAAAAGAAAGACAAATCATGTACCTCTATAAAACAGTGAGAATTGGCTACTGCTCTTCACTTATTTTTCAAAGCTGCTATTAATATCCTATACGAGAAAATATAGTACTCTCTATGTCTGAACTTGAAGTTGTGATGATATGTTGATGAAAAACCAGTTTCTCCACACTCATCGAATCTTAAACGTTCACATCATCTCGGGTAAAGAAAGGCGACGAACACTTCTCTTTTGTGTAGCATGTAACTACAACAGTGTCACTAGCTCGCTATGGAAAGCATATTCTTCAGATCAAAAGTAAAGTACATGATCATATAATCTGAAAATTTCTAAAAGGTTGATGACTATTACCTGTTTGCCTAGAATGTGAGTCAAGTATAGCCTATACGATATAATTATGCCGTATAGGCTATAATTTACTACATCGCGAGATCGTTTGAGACCACTGAAGGTGACCGCAGATCGACCAACAGTGGTCACAGACAGAGCATTATGCAAACCTATTGGTGCCGACCTGTGCTCGACTTGCTATAATTGAAAATCAATCAATCCAACTGGAGACGCACCAGCACTATCCAAGGAGCAAACGGCAACCCATGATGAGCGAGCTTTCATCCCCTAATCACTCCAAGTGTTTTTCGCTTTGGCTCATCTCACGTACCGAGTCTTATTGTTTTGTCATTTGGTGAACGTATAAACATTTGCTTAGAGGTCAATATTCTGGTAGTACTTTGAGCGCATTTAACATTGAAATGTTAAACAATATCCTTATATCAAAATGCGCCTTTTGTGAATCAATTCCGATTTCATATACATAACAAGAAAATACTCTTGCCCCTATTTGGTATGTAATTCGGTACATTGATGCCTTATGTATCGTCTTAGAAGCTTGTTAGGAGTTGCACCTTGTTCCAGCACTTTTTAATAGAATACCACTTCTCACCCTCGTTGAACTAAGTCGTGACAAGCCCACCAACTTTCCCGTGAGCCACACACATATAGTTATAAAAATTCTTTCTCTGATCTACTTTAATGGCATCATAGCTCAACTTACTATCAATGTGCTGTTCTTTTTGACTCATCTCATACCGAACCTCACAATATTGTCTTTTGACATACACAAAATGATGTGTGATGGGAATGTGTTTCGAGTGATGATAGATGAAGTTCACCACCAAAGTTTAAAGGAACACCACCAGCTAACAAGGGAAAATTACCAAAAAAATCATAAATTGTAGCTATTGGAAAAAGAGATTGTAGTGTATGCTTATCATTGATTACAACACGAGACTAGGTGATCGAACGTTGTTCATCTATTTTGATGCCGAGATAGATCAATCCCTATGAGATGAGATTGTGCTTATCATAGTCTGTAAATTAAAATTCTACTTTATTGTTTGGGACTTGTTGTATTTCGAATCTTTTATGTATCACCTTAAGATATAAATAAAATATTTACTTTTGACCAAAAAAAGTTAAGACTCTTGAAATTGACACAAATTTGGGACACATAATAACCTATAATTAAGACGCAAAGTAACTAAGACTAAATGCATTGAATTAGGATTAGACTCTCCAAAAATTGTCCACCAGCCTTGGAAGTCGAATATCCATTTTAGAAGATCAACAAACAGCCATAGAAATTGGCCAAAATAGTCTGTAGTCATTATGTGGTTGATTAGTAACCTGGAAGTTGACAATAAACTCGTAAATCAACATCTTGATAGTCGTTTGTGAGAGTGCTAGTATGAACAAAATAAAGGAGTTAAGGAAGAGAATAAGAACACAGAAATTATAGTGGTTCGGCTTAATCCAAGCCTACGTCCACTCTCCCACGATAACAGCCTTCTTGGCTGGATTCCACTATGCAATCGACAAGAGATTACAAGTTCGAGTGCAAACACTTAGTAGATCACACTATCTCACTAAGTCACTCTCTTGGTATTTCTCTCACGATTACAAACGTTTAAGCTCTCAAGAGACAAGTATATGATCGAAAGTCGCTTAGACTTTGGAATTATAAATTCTACGCTCCGTCTCTTACTTGCTCATCGGTCCATGATCTCCTTAAATACTCCTCCACTTCCAAACTAGCCATTGGACAGCATCCCGGAGAATCGTCTTCCAATATACCCATTGGACAGCTCTGTATCTAGAAGATTTGGTAGCCGTTGAGTGACAAAGGTAGAATCCCAAATTGATTCCGATCGCCCATACAAACGAAATCTTGGTTTCCATAAGTAAAGCTTCTTCGTGTAGAAAGTTCTTGTCTTCAATCAAATCAATCTTGATGTGGAATCCAAACCAGATCACTAGCCGTTATATGATTGGGCTTGAGTTACGATTAATCGAATCTGGATGTAAAGTCTGAGTCTTTAGACTTTACAATATGAGTCTCTAGACTTTACAATCTGGGTCTCTAGACTTTACAATCTGAGTCTCGAGTCTGGCAATCTTCAGTTTTTGAGTCTTGAGTCTTGAGTCTTGAGACTTTGACACAGAAGTCTGGAAATCTTCAAAATATACTCTGGACATATGTTACGTTCAGTCTTCTGGTCGTCTTCACACTTTGACAATATCCTTTACATGTTCTATCATCTGCATGGTCTATTACTTAACCATTAAACATGTTAGTAGCCTTTGATTTATTTTGTCATCTTCAAAACATCATTAGGGATTTCCCTAACAATCTCCCCCTTTTTGATGATGACAAAACAATCTCTGAATATGCAGATTTGTAAACATACTTTTAAATCAAAGGATATCAGAAGATAACAAATAGATTGAGCATAAGGATATATAGAAAAATAATCGTAGCTCAATATTATGCAATAATATAATATCAACCAATCAGCACATATGCATATTCATATATTCTCCCCCTTTTTGTCATAATCAAAAGCGATAATAATGGATTCACGTAGAGAATGATAACAAATATTTTGCATGAATCACAATTTCCAAAAATCAGCTTTTATAAAGTAAGTCGAATATTAAAGATATGCAATATAGCTCACTTCGATTATATCAGTAAATATCCAATAAAAATCACAGATGCATCATGGAATTCACGTACACTTTTTGTCATAATAAAATGATAATATCAGTAAGATTTGTTAATGACAAAAGGTAATAAAAGATGCACTAACCGGATTTTTTTTTTAGACAAATTCTGACACATTTACCTTTTATTCCATCCATAATAAGATTAAGATCAATCCAAAAAGATTTTTCCATAATTGATCAAAGCTCCCCCTCAATTTGTTGCATTTTTGAGGTGATCACGATTCTTTTCCTTTTCTTTTGGATTTGCTTTCTCCCCCTGTGATCATGACAATATTTGCGAATAGAATTGTTGCAATTGTCGCAGGAGATATTTTCTGATTGCACCAAAATCTGCGTAGATTTGTAATCATCCTTCCCTTAAAGAATTTCCTGCAATCAACTCATTTCCCTTTTTGGTATCCATCAATTTGGATCCTTCCTTGACGTTAGAGCAAAATATATAATCTTCATAAACAAATATTCTTTCTTAATTCATCATAACAAATTATTCAAAGAAAGAATATTATGCATAATGATATTTTGAAAAATAAATTCTCACTTAGCCATAATACAATAAAATCAGAGAGAATAAAATCCTTGAATATCTCAGAAAAAAATATCTTGCAAAATTAGTATAACGTAGAATCGGATTTTTACTTTGCAAAATATGACAATTTGAGAGCATAAAATTAAACCAAATAATCTGAATTATCTCAAATAATCACACGTACTAGATCAAATCTCAACTCACAAATCATAAAAACAAATCATACGATTCTTTTTTTTTTTTTCATAAAGCAAAATATGATCATTATAAAATCTAAATCAATCAAGGATATATCGAATATCAAGCATAATGAGAAATTGAGAATAAAAAAATTCCTTACCAAATCCTCTTTCTTCTTTCTTCTTTATATCCTGCAAAAATAACTTATCTTTTCTTTGGTACCCATTTTTTCTTGGGTCCATGAGAGTTAGCAGAATATGCTGCTTTTATCCAATATTTCTTAAAAGGTCTCCAGACTTTAGGACAATCTTTTTGCCTAAGCCGAGAATTCTCCTTTTTAAGTTCGAAAATCCTTTTAAGAGAAGATTTGAGATTTGAACAAAGCTCATTTATATATTTTGAAGCTTTGAAAGGAATTGCTAAATGACTTACCTTGATTTCCTCATCGGATTCTGAGTCTGGTTCTGACTCAGATTTTGATTCTGAGTCTGTATCTGAGTCAGACTCTGATTCTGAGACTGTGTCTGAATCAGACTTTGATTCTGAGACTGTGTCTGAATCAGACTCAGATTCTGAATATGCCGTCAAGCATATATTTTCTTGATCATCATCTTCTTTCATGATTCTTTTATGGCCATTATGCTTGTATTGACTTCTTCCATCGAAGTTCCTTCCTTTTCTACTCAGCTTTTTGAATTTCTTGACCATAAAGGCAAGTTCTTCATCATCCATGTCATTTTCTGAGTCTGTTTCATCAAAAACAGCATTAGATATTAAAGCAATGGACTTCTTACCTTCAGGATCTTCATCGTTGATTTGTTCCACTTCATAGGATTGAAGAGTGCCAATCAATTCATCAATGGAGAGTGGCATAATCCTCTGAGTCTCCCGGATTGAGGTCTTGACATGATTCCAATCTTTTGAGAGACCTCGCAAGAGTTTGTTGACCTTCATCGGGGTAGAAATTTGCTGACCTTGATATGCTAAACCATTTACAATTTCTGTAAAATGGCTAAACATATCTCCAATTGATTCTCCTTGCTTCATCTTGAAGGATTCATATTTGCCGAGCAGGAAGTTTACTTTTGTCTCTCTTACACGATCGGTCCCTTCATATGTAACATGAAGTTTATCCCAAATTTCTTTTGCTGTTTCACATGAAGAGATTCTATTATATTCAGCAGGAGACAAAGCGCAATATAAAGAATAAATGGCTTTTGCATCAAGTGCTTCTCTTTTGGACAACTCCGTCCGAGACATAAGAGCGGGGGGTTTGGTTTCTTTGTCTTTGCCATTCTTATTTGATGTAGACGCAGCGATGGGGTTGATTCCTCTTTCCACAACATCCCATTGCAAGAGATCTCTGGATCTTAGGAATGCTTTCATTTTGTTTTTCCACACGTCGTATTCCTTTCCATCAAAATATGGTGGCCTTGTGTTGCTTTGCCCTTTCATAAGTCCTGGAGCCAACATACTAGCCATGGATTTTTTACTCTGAAGTAAAACACTTCAAACAAAGTGAGTACACGGGCTCTGATACCAATTGAGAGTGCTAGTATGAACAAAATAAAGGAGTTAAGGAAGAGAATAAGAACACAAAAATTATAGTGGTTCGGCTTAATCCAAGCCTACGTCCATTCTCCCACGATAACAGCCTTCTTGGCTGGATTCCACTATGCAATCGACAAGAGATTACAACTTCGAGTGCAAACATTTAGTAGATCACACTATCTCACTAAGTCACTCTCTTGGTATTTCTCTCACGATTACAAACGTTTAAGCTCTCAAGAGACAAGTATATGATCGAAAGTCGCTTAGACTTTAGAATTATAAATTCTACGCTCCGTCTCTTACTTGCTCATCGGTCCATGATCTCCTTAAATACTCCTCCACTTCCAAACTAGCCATTGGACAGCATCTCGGAGAATCGTCTTCCAATATACCCATTGGACAGCTCTGTATCTAGAAGATTTGGTAGCCGTTGAGTGACAAAGGTAGAATCCCAAATTGATTCCGATCGCCCATACAAACGAAATCTTGGTTTCCATAAGTAAAGCTTCTTCGTGTAGAAAGTTCTTGTCTTCAATCAAATCAATCTTGATGTGGAATCCAAACCAGATCACTAGCCGTTATATGATTGGGCTTGAGTTACGATTCATCGAATCTGGATGTAAAGTCTGAGTCTTTAGACTTTACAATATGAGTCTCTAGACTTTACAATCTGGGTCTCTAGACTTTACAATCTGAGTCTCGAGTCTGGCAATCTTCAGACTTTGAGTCTTGAGTCTTGAGTCTTGAGACTTTGACACAGAAGTCTGGAAATCTTCAAAATATACTCTAGACATATGTTACGTTCAGTCTTCTGGTCGTCTTCACACTTTGACAATATCCTTTACATGTTCTATCATCTGCATGGTCTATTACTTAACCATTAAACATGTTAGTAGCCTTTGATTTATTTTGTCATCTTCAAAACATCATTAGGGATTTCCCTAACAGTTTGATAATCATGAAGTAGATAAATAGTCTATTGAGTCGACAACTCTCTTACAAAATCAACATCTTCAACCTTAGGCCCATCGAATTAAGTTGTGACTGAAATTTGCCTTGGCTTGCATGAACAATGATTGAGCCAGTTCAATCAACAAAACATGAGTCGGATTTGAAATTTTTTCCATAGAATGCGATGTTACTGCATCATAAATTCTTTTTCACAAGGCCACCCAACTTGTGAATGCTATAAACAGAATGCGCTAGGCATTGGAGTTGTGATGCTAAAGAGTGTGCTTACAATAAAGAGATCTCTTGTAAGCTAATTTTGAATTTTGCATATGTAACCAAAAATTACTCTCTTCTTGCTTAGCATATATTTCGGTCACTCCGGTTCCCATTATCATCTTAGGAATTTCTTGTTCAGGGTGTAATTCTATTTTCTTTTTTTTTCTTTTTTGCTTCAATTCATACTAGAAATCCGCTAGAAGCCACGAACCAAGATTTTCCTTCCCTGCGCAGCATAGAAAAGTAGACACAGAGGACAAACCTGGCCAACGCATTGAAACAGCCAAAATCTTGGATCTTGGTTGCTCTCCAGCAAAGAGGTCCCCAATCGACATTTTGACCAAGATTGATCCTTTGAATTGCATCACTAAAAAAAGGAGAAAGAAGGAAAAAAAAAGTCTTAAATCTATCGTATATGTGTTAATTCAGTTCTAAATCTTTTATTTGAATTAATTTAGACCTACACTCTTTGCATTTTATAAATTTATGTTGTTGTACCTCACTCCTGATTATGTATCTACTTATCGTGTTTTTGCCCTTGCTTGCTAGTTCTGCAGCACTTTTTCTCGGGAATATCATTTCTAGGATAAAAAAGGCAGGCGCTATAATGACCCACGCTTGTGTTTGATTCTCTACATGAGTAGGGATCAAACGTGCAGTCTTTTCAGGAGGAAGAAAACAAGTCTTGAACTTTTTCATTTTGGGCCTATCGGACTGAGAACTTGTTGATTTAGCTCGCAGTCTAGACACAACCGATAATCTTCGCATCATTCTGCGTTCGCATGCATGGGCTGGGCTTATAAGTAATGATCATCATCATGGTCGCCAAGCCCATCTTTGTTATCGATTCATTCTTTTATCGCTCCATACCGGAGCTCGTGATTCAGTGGCATCTCCCTTGCATTGCAAGGGCGAGGAAATGGAGAAGCGACTTGATATGCCGTTTTAAATTACGTGACAATGACTTGAAGATAGTAGCGCTATGTAGGATGAGATCCATATCGCATGGCTGATGTGAATGTTCGTTGGTTACCTTATGTTCACTGTCTAGACAACACATAAAATACTTTCTCGAGGAATAAGGCACTGCAGGGTGGGCTAAAAGGTTTCTTATGGAAGCCATTTGGATTGTTGACACATCAAGAAAAGAGCTATCTCATGCGAAAACTACTTTAAAAAACTCACATGTAAGTATGGTGTAGAAAAGGTTTGCTCCCAAGATTCTCTTGCGTCAAAAGGGTTAAGCATTGCACATAAATAACACCCAAAGTAGATGAGCTAGAGAGTGTGTGAGAAGATGAGCGGGCCTAGTAGACTTGAATGTTAGGTGGTGGCAAGATTTGATAATGTGCCTAGCGGCTGTTGAGCTCACTTGAGCGACGTTGGCTCGAAAGGCACTTTTAGGTAGGTTTAGATAAGACTTTCTAATTATAAAATTCACCTAACCCAATTGGGTTGGCTAGACACATATATATGTTAAAATTTGTTATGGGTGGCCTTAACAACACTTTGTGGTCATGGTGAGAAAATATATTGTTGTCCCTTTAGAGTAGCAATAAATTATTGTTCATGAGTCATTTGATGGCTTCTGAAGTCCAATGACCATCCTTATGTCAAGAGCATACGCTATTCTTATTAATATAGTTGATCACGTACACAACAATTCGTTGGGCAGGTCCATGCCCACTAATCTTCTACTTTGGTTTGAATAATGATGAACTTATTCTAGAACAAAGCACCAAGATTTTCATCTAACAAAATGGTTTATGGAGACGGTACCGTGAACAAAATTTAAGCGAAAAATCACGCTGACCATCACTTCTAGAGAAGACATCAAGCAATTTGCCTTTGATGTCAACCATTTGCAATGGTACAATCAGTCGAGGTAAAAATCCAAAAGTGAAAGAGCCAAAAAATACATGAGATTGAACTCGACATGAATTCACAGCCACTGCTTATGCCAGCTCAGACCAATAGAATTGAACCACGTGGCCTATTTTACTTTCAAACAAGACGTCTAGAATAATTGTGCTTTTCAGAATCGGAAGGCTATGGACCAATTCAACTTTGCTTGAATAAAACGAACAAATAGGACAGAGCTTATTGAACTTTCCTTTGGAAGAAGCTTATCAAAATTCAACTTGGTATTTTGTGTGACCGATTCACCATGATCCCTCGACCAGTAGAGTAATTCCTCATTCACCAACCGAGTCAATCTCGAGACTCTTTTTATTTATGCAGTTCAAATTCATCGTCGACGTCGCTAACGTGTTCCACTCGAGGATGTTTTCTTCAAGGAATCCCCGACGAAAATGCATCAGGAGAGGAACAGGTAATCATCGTGGACACCACCGATTATCGTTCATCGGCGGGGCAAGGCCAAGAGTGGAGGGATGTGTAGATATTACACCGAATTCGTCCCAAGGGCGGCGATTCCATGTCGAGTGGAGGCATATTTGGCTAAAGCCGCCGCTCCCGTGGCATCTATCCTTCAATCCGCTAAGGATGTCATCGCTTGGAAATGAAGCCAATCGTTTGATTATTACTGGACGTAGAAGATGGATGGTTTCTCTTATCGACAAGAATTTTGGTTTCTAGATAGTCAATTTTTAAAATGCCGTTGGTTCCCCTAGAGCATACGGAATCGATTCCTCGTGCTGAAATTAGGATATATGCTCATCAGTTCAATGTGCTTTCACCATCGAAATAATGACATCTCTTTTTGCGATTTGTTTTGGTTACCCCCTTGCGAAAATCTTAGATGTCTTGATATGGTAGTAATTGTATTTGCGTTTGATGCTTCATGGAGTTGATAGCTGTCTACGTTTAAACTATTATATTACGTTTATATTATTATATATTGTTAATGTCAGAGTTGAAAAAACAGTAATTTTTATATGTGCCGCACGATATCAATTTGCTTTTGGGACTACCACGTCGCTTGACACATTAACTAATTGTACCAAATGACCCATGTTCGATTAATAAGCTTTTATATAATTGATATGACGTGTCCAATTTTTTTTCGCATTTAAATCTAGAATATGCGTGAATAAAATGTGTATCCAAATTTTAGCTCTTATTGAGATTACATTTGAAAAAAATTTCGATAACTTAAATAAAGATTTTTCAAATATGCTCTTAAATGATATGTCTTATTTTGAATATAATTTCTCATATACTACTCAATGATATAATCTTATCTCAAATAAAATTTTTTTTTTAGTTCACAAAAATCTCTTTAACCGAGAAAAGAATAAGTTATGTTAAATTAAAAAGAAGAAAATTGCTCTGTAGTATTGGATTCTTTATTAAAATCAAATGCACTGAAATTGTGACATCATGTGGAGTATTTGTGTTTTCTTCTCCGAGAAAAGAATAAATTATGTTAAATTAAAATAAAGAAAATTGCTCTATAGCATTAGTTTCTTTATTAAATTAAATGCGCTGGAATTGTGACATGATGGGAATATTTGTGTTTTCTTCTCCTAATCGCTCAATTAAACTAAACAAAAGCAAAGCAAACTAAAGTTTGACAATTTGCAAGTTATTTTATTCAATAATTCAATTCAACGCATGAAAAACTAGTAAAGTGAACAAAGAAGTGCATTTTATTTTATGTTCAAAAGTACTGATAAGGAGAAAGCTCATAAACTTTAAATTTTGTAATACATTTTTTTTGTCTTTTTTATTTGCAATTACAATTTTGGAATTTAAACTTGCAAAATTAACCAATAATATCTTCAGATAATATTCCCAAAATAGTTATAACTTATTGTACAAATATTACCTAACAAAACTTTTATAACTTATTGTACAAATATTACCTAACAAAACTTAGGAAAGTAAAAATAAACAACTGAAGAGTTTTTCAAACTTCAACCGATTATTCTCATATGATACATACGGATGGACAATTAATATGTATTCATTAGGATTTTCGAGCCGAACTTTGGATATCAACGTTATTTACAGAGAAGTTACAACTACAATCAAGTGAGGCTCCGATGCTTGTGATGCAAACTTGAAGTATCTCTTCAAACCTCATAAAGTCCTGACCAAACATAATAGGAATTATCCAATGCCTAATAATGTCCTAGTGGGATTGCCCTAGTCAGGGTTGGGCCAGACCAAAAAACTTTCTAGCACAGCATTTTTCTTCTGTGAACTCGAGATTTTAGATTTCACACTTCTTTAATGAGGAATTGAGAAATCAAGTTTGCGCTTTCAATATTTTTTATTTTTTGTGTCAAAAAATGAAGTGCACTGAGTTAGGTACGCTTTGCTTTTTTTTTTTCCTCCTTTAGACAAAAAAAAAAAAAGATTTGGACGAGTTCTTCCACTCCCACGCAACTCACCCCAAGGTACCAGATTCTACTTCAACAGTGAGCGGATATTTCATTAAGAGAGGGATTACACTGTATTCTCCCACTAGAATCCATCCGAATCTAATTCTGCTGTCTTCATGCCTCCCACGCAAGTCCCAAACACCTTCCTTTTGGTTCCTAGTACTTGTACTGGGTGAATATATTTGCTTCCTCTGGCTGCTCCCTTGTGTAAACTCAACCAATTGAATCCGAAACTTCCATCTTTCGCGATAGGTAAATATAACTAGGTCCATGCTTCATCCTTTTTTCTACTTAGATCATGTATAATTTCTCTTCTCGTGTAACATAATGTAATTAGATCAGTCAGGATCGTATCGAACGCTTTCTTCATCACATCAGTTGTCACGATGGGTTTGGTGATATCTCAGTTCATGAAGATGTTATATGCCAAGAAGCAAACAAGGATTCTGATCGTGGGTCTCGATGGTGCCGGGAAAACAACCATCCTCCACAAGTTGAAGCTTGGTGAAGTCGTCATCACAACTCCCGCGAGTGGTTGGTACTATGTCCAATTGTTTTTTTTTTTTTAATCTTTTTAAGGCGTTTGACTATATGTGCAGATATGCGGTTTTCTTAAATATATACGCAGTACAATCCTGACTCAGATTAGTTTCTTTAAGTTCTTGAGTGGCATTAGGACTTGGGATGCAAGGTCTAGGCAACTATTTTTCTTGCAAGTAAATTAATCTTTTATGGAAGAAACCTGAAAATTGCGTCAAAACTGATCCGCCAGGAATAGTTGACCATCAGTTAACTAATAACTACAGAACATGATACTGTGGTCATCACTTACTTGAACCGCAAACATTAGCAGAACATTTTGATTAATGACGAATTTCGTTAAGCAGGATTCAATGTCGAAACTGTCGAGTACAAGAATGTGATCTTCACCGCCTGGGATGTTGGCGGACCGGACAAGGTACTAAAGCAGTTCTCAACTCTATTCTTTTTCATTTCCTTGCATAGAAAGAGAATGAAGTTTACGTACTTCAGCATATTCTGGATGCCTCTGTGACTGCATCTCCTTCGATACATGATCCACATCTCCTTCAGAAAGCGTGATGTTCTCTGCAAAGTGCTAATGCCTCCTCCAAGATTTGTGTCGCCTCATATGGATCGGCTTAAGTGCAGATTCGAGCCCTGTGGAGACAATATTATCAGAACACTGAGGGAATCGTCTTTGTGGTGGATAGCATCGACAGGGAGAGGATTTCAAAAGCTAAGGACGAGCTTCATCGGCTGCTGAGCGAGGTCTAAGTCATTTCTTCCTTGCCATTGGTTTGCCTTATTACATGCTACTGATGATTGCGAACTGAACGCAGCAGTCTCTAAAACTGAAAAGTAATGTTTGAAACAACTGCAGGATGAGTTGCGCGATGCGCCACTGGTCGTGTTTGCAAATAAGCATGACCTTCCGAGAGCAATGAGTGTTTCTGAAATTACTGATAAGTTGGGCCTGCACTCACTCCGACAGGGCCGCTGGTGAATACCTTCTATCTGACGAGGGAAAAGTCCTGTATCTCGCACGCGTCTCGCCCCTCAACTGACTCACAATGAATCCTCTCAGGGGGTGACGCAGGCCTCAATTTTGTACCTCATTTAAAGCATCCTGGTCGAATGAATAGCGAAAAGAACTCATGATTCACGTGATAGTCCCAGTTCAATTACAGTGTCAATTCTGTTTTCGGTACAACATGCGTTTTCTGAAAGGATTGATTATCGCATCGGATTCATTTCAGGAATATCAACTTTAGCACTTGTCGATGATATGTAACACAGATGCTAAAAGCAAACCCTGATGTTCTATTAAATAGTTGATCAGTCATTCTTCTTCTTGGTGACTTGCTGGTTCAGGTACATCCACTCATCTAGCGCGACCGATGGCCATGGACTCTTTGAAGGTATGGATTGGCTATCCAGCGTCATAGCCTCCAAGGTAAGTTGAGATCAAACCCTGCTTTTGCTTCTATAACTTTTGTTTCGTGAACCGCCAGTAGAAATATCGTTTTCCTCACATTTTTATCCGAGTGAAGCATATGGTTTCTAATTAAATAAAATCAATCATTCCACATTCTATAAATGCGGCGCACTTTGTCGCACTGCAAATACCATTCCTGGAAAAGTGTCCCGTGTACACTTGCTTCAGCCATTTTGTTCTAAATAATCATTCTATGAAGAGAGACTGGATGCTGATTTATGCTTTATTCTTCTTCTTTTTCAGGCAAAATGATGCAGCGACTGAAGCTATGGATGAAGCTCCTTAAATAGATGAAAAATCCATATGCAAGTTATAAGGACTCCGAAAAGATAAAAGAAAAGTAGTATGCTTCTGTAAGGGGTGAAGATTCGCTACTGCTCTCCATATCGTTTTCCCAGCTGCTCTTCATGTCTTTTTGGCAGCTGCTACAAATGTCCTATACGAGAAAATAATGAACTCTCTATGTCTGAACTTGAAGTTGTGATGGTATGTTGATGAAAAACCAGTTTCCCCGCACTCCTCCAACATTGAAATGTTACATCATTTCGGGTAAAGAAGGGCGACAAACGCTTCTATTTTGTGCAGCATGTAACTACGACGGTGTTACTGGTTTGCAATGGAAAGCATATCCTACGGAACAAAAGTAAAAGTACGTGATCATATCCCCGAAAATTTCTGGAAGGTCGATGATTATTTCCTGTTTGCCCAGAACGCGAATCAATTATAGCCTGTACGATATAATGATGCCGCATAGGCTACAACCCCAGATCAATTGAGACCCTTGAAGGAGACTCCAAATCGGCCAACATTAGTCGCAGCCAAACCATCACGCAAACCTACTGGTGCTGACCTGAGAGCGACTTGCTATAATTGAAAATCAACCAATATGACTTGAGATGCATATGAACATTTTCCCACGACATCTATATTCTGCTAGTACTCTAAATTGAGCGCACTTCACATTGAATCTTCGATGTTAAATAATGTCATTATATTGAAATATGCTTCTTGTGAATGAATTCCGATTTCACATGCATAAACAAAGAACACTCCTGCCCCCAAATTCGGTTTGTATCTCGGTCCATTGATGCCCTCTGTGTCGTCTTGAAAGCTTGTTAAGAGTTGCGCACCTTGCTTGGGCACTTTTCGAATAGGTTATCACTCTCACCCTCATCAAACTAAGTCGTCACATGTCCACCAGCTTTCTCACGACTCATCACGAGTCATACACTTATGGCTTATTTGGTAACGGGCCAAACAGTAACTATTTCTATTTTTTTTTTGTTCTAGGAAACAAAAACAAAAAAATCCATTTGATAAAATTTTTGTTCTTGGAAATAAATTTGTTTCCAATGATAGATTTTGAACAAACTTAAGAAGTAGAAAAATGTTACTTTTTTTTTTTTAGGAACAACTCGAGAATCAAGCTCAAACCTTTTTTTTTTTTCGCTCTTTTCTTTTCTATTTTTTCTCTTCCTCTAATTGGTCGCCAGCCATAGCGATGGTCGAGGCTAGGGAGGTCACCGACTCTCACATGATTGATTGCGGGCCACGGCCGAGGCCAGCAACCGGGTAGAGGAAGAAGAAGAAAAAAAATTTTTAAAAAAAAAGAAAGGAAAAAGAAGAGAGAAAGAGAAAAAAGTAATAAAATTAACTAAAAAATTAAAAGAAAATTTAACTCAAAAAAATTTGAGGGATATACCAAATACATTTATATTCTGAGAATATAAATTTTGTATAGTTACCAAACGTATTCAAATACTCAAAAATTCGCATAGGGAACAGAATCAGAAATATTATTTTTGAGCGGAAAATATTCCTGAAAATAATATGGTTACCAAATGCACCCTTACTAGGGGAGAGGAATTCCATCATGGCTTAACCAACAACCAAGGTATCATCCTTTTTTATCCATCTCGTACGGACCTCACAATCTTGTCTTTTAATGTACGTGAAGTCCTTTTTTCAAAAAGCCACCCAACTTGCTAATGCTATAGATCGAACGCGCTTGAACTTACAATAAAAGACATTTCATTGTAAGGTAATTTCCGATCTTATATACGTATTAAAGGGGCATGATTTGTACTCCCCATCAATCAGATGATATGGTGTCTAAGGAGAGTGCTTCCAAGCCGCTAGAAGGTTTGGTAGTTTGGGTTTAAGTCCATAAATAGTTATTGAGTATATATAATCTTCTTACCTTATAATCGAAGAACGTAATAAAGAGGTTCGATATGTTAATTATAGTGAAATCACCTCTCGGAAGTAGCCCTAATTAAAAGGTGAATCATGATAAAATCTTATATCTCGAATTCTCTTTTTCGCTTTCATTCTTAATTTCCTTCGCGCCTAATCCAAGCGCGTACCCAAGATTATTATTCCCTTCTTGTTCAGCGAGTAATTCGTGTCAATTCCTACTCCTATTACCGCGTTAGGAATTTGCTAGGATCCACGCGAACTATGATTTTCTCCCCTCGCGTGGCACGGGAAAGCAGGCGCCCCGGGGAGGACGATCCCAGTCAAAGGCATTGAAACGGCCAAACTCCGGAACTTAGGTTGTACTCCAGCAAAGAGGTCCCCCTTCCCTTTGGACATTTTGACCGAGAAGCGGTCGATCCCTGGGATCGGACCACTCAAAAGACGTCGGGCGAAACCTTCGATTCTTTGACTTTTGGCCCGTGCCCCTTGGTCGTCCCCAACGTACTTGACTGGGTTCCAGGATCGATTTTGGACGGTCGATTGGCCACTTGTTCTCCGTAGTGCGCCCTTTTATCGTTGGACCTATCGTGGCATGTTCCGCATGGATCGCTAGAATTTGACGCTTCTTTCCTAACCTCAAAAAAGAGAAAAGAAGAAGGAAAACAACAATAAATTCAGTGGATGTTTCGTGTTTTTTTTTTTCTTTTTTTTGGTCGGTAGTGGATGTTTCGTGTTGAGCAGCATCTAGAACGTGGACATACATGGCCTTGAGTTACTTACGTGGTCGCTCTTCAGTCGGCCAATGGGGGATACGAGATCCAAAGCACATGCATTAACTATACTAAATGAGGGGCAAAAAATAGAACGATGAGTAGTTTATTTTTCTTAATCGCATACATGAAAAACTAATTTTAAGGGTACATTTCTTTCGTAGAAAATGAATTACTAAAAAACATATTCCTAAAAAATATCGTTTGTATCACTTATAACAATAAATGAACAAAAAATATTTTTATTATTCGTGAAAATATATAGATACTAACTATTGTCAATAATATAAAAATTTGTCATTAGCTAATCCTTTTCGAGAGCCTTTTTTTAAATAATTTATGTCATGCTAAATAAACGGAACATAATTATATATAGTTTTCAAAATTTCATCAACAAGTAAACTGTGGTCAAAGCGCCACGTCTACATCTCTTTTGCGATTCGGATGGGATCGATGGTTATCATTTAGGTAATTGTGCTTATTTTTGGCCCTCCTCTTTTGATCGCGGGTTTGTCGATACTGATGAAAGACAGATTAGGGTTCTTTTGCGTAATTTCAGCAAGATCGGCAGCATTACCTGGTCTTGCGTGTGGCCATATATATTATTTTTATATCCAAATGAATATATTATGCCCCCCCTTTACGTGGAAAGATAAAATTCATACGCCCCCGTGGGCACGGACATCGATGCAGGCCTTCGATTATCTAAATGATATCTTGTAGTTGGCCTTTGTTTATGAATTCTCTAGATGCGATCTTTGTGAGATGGGTTAACGAATGAGAAAGGGAGTCAAATTTGTACTTCGGATGCAAATTTAAAAAGCTAATATCACGAAAATCTCTAAACTGATATATTTATAATAAATTTATCTTAAAATAATTTTGTGATTATTGAAAACTCCAAAACGGTATATTTACAACGAATTTACCTTCAAATAACTTTGATTAAATTAGGTTAATACAACAAAAAAAATTACAAATTAGTACATTCGTTAATTACCATGTGTTTTTCAATTTAATAGTAAAATATAATGAAACTATTGTAGAGTAAATTCATTACTGACGAACTAATTTGGAATCTTTCTGGATATAAATGCGATAGCAACTGGAACCAAAATGATCCCGTGTCCCTTTCTCCATGTAAAACCAAAGCCTTTGCACATTTACTTGCTTTGGGAAAAAAGGACCATTTGGCCATAACATCAGCTAACCCCGTTCCCATGAGACACGGCCAAAAAATGGGTTTCGACGAACAAAATCGCATGGGCCACGTCGGAGCCGAAGGGGTAGTTGTCTTGTCTCCTATCGAATTCAAGAAGAAGATTCCGCAGAGGAGCGCACTCCTTTCAATCATGCGACTTGGAGAAACACTTCCCCCGTATAAACCTCCCGACGTCCACGCCTGGCGGAAAAGGTTCATAAAGGCAACACGGTACGGCTTAGGAGTCTTTATTTTGGGAGATGCCATTGGAGGGAGATTCGAATTTCATATGACGACGTTCGGTTTTGCATAGGTTTCACGAGTAAAAGCCTGGTCGGATTAGTTTTCTCCAGATCAAAACTTCCGCTCTCTTGTACCTACTCGTACGAAAACTTTTATGCTTCTATTACGCCGGTGCAGCCTGGCGATAGGCCTTGACAACCCAAATCCAGACCTTCGAGGACAAGCTACTGCAGCTCGAAGTTAATATTATGTAACACGTGAGGTTCGTATTAAAAATGAGTGGTCCCAAGGGTCGGTAGAAGTTCAACCTAAAATTTGAAAGCTACCCTGTTGGGATTGATTCCTCACCTAACTTATGTATTTTGGAATCTCTCTTGTCAATTGATTCTAGGGTCTACTTTAGAATCAACAATTTTTTTTTGTTTATTTTTCATTTTTATTTAAGCAAAATAATAGTAAACGCAATATAGTAACAATTTATAAAAGATGAACATGTAAAATAAGATAAATAATAAAAAGTTTAGAACACGTGACACAAAAAGGCTTTTGGTTCCTCTGTTTGGTTCTTACCAAGAATTGGAAACCAAACTGCCTAACTGGGAATTGGATTAATAATTACAGAACTTGGAACTAGACCGATTCCTATGGCCGATTTTATCGCCGATTTTGTCCATTTCCAATTCTACCTAAACTCATGATAACCCTTGGTTTTTATAGTAATGCCTACTTTAATTGCTCTTCCCCAATTTTTTCTTTATTAATAGACAAAGAAATTTATAGAAAGAAAAGATTTCTTGAGATGCAAAGGACGGGTTATGAATCGGACCCGCCCTTTTGAAAATGATTTTTTTTTTCATGAATTCTAGGGAAAAAAAATCGATGAGACTGGGATTTGTGCCCCGCCTTTTCAAAAGAAAGTATGTTTCTTTCTTTTTCTGTCAGAATCCTTGAAAATAAAGTTTTTTTTTTTTTTTGAACAGCTTGAAAAGAAAGTTTAAAGAGTGCAAATATTCTTGTAATTTTTTTGTCCCAACTCTTTTGTGTCAACGCATCCATTTTTACGGTGAGATAATGCATTGCCTTTTTATCGTAAAATATTCCTTTCTTCCTAATACGAGAAAAAAAGTTAGTTGGGTCAAATTAGATCAATCAATATTTCGAATAACTCGAAAGCATCGATCATATAAAATTCTAATTTTATGGGTTTTTATGAAAGGAATGCACTTAATAAGTGAATATGATTATGTAAATACAGTAAGAATTTTTAAAGAAAACATCACAAACTTTTTTCCCTAATTTATGGAGAATTTCAATGTTGTCGGTCATTAATCATGTCTATATGACCCATTTTATTAAACGAGATAGAATGGCCAATTTCGAGTTACATGACTTAAAGCCCTGACACTCTCTATTTAGCAATTGTGCCAAAAGGATTGATATATGTGATCATGATTAATAGTGATGGAAATCGTTAAACTTCGTATCGTGTTAAGCCACATTGTCATTGAGTGTTGGAAGTTGTTGTCCCTATTGAAATTATAGAAAAATCCGAAGTTAAGGTTGAATAGGTGTAATTTTAATTTAATTTGTAGAAATTTCTCTTCTAACTTGAGAAAAGTCTATGTACTTGAGTACCTCTAAAAAGAAAAGTAAAGACGGAATGATCTTCAAGCTAGCGTGACATACAAAGATCATCATAATCCACAAACTATGTGGACCTCATACCACATTATATGAGGTGCCACCCAATATATCTAATTATTTCATATGCGATTTTTACGATCTTCAATGACGAATGTGATAGTATTTTATTGAAGAGCCTATGTTCCCTTAATTATGTCCTATGTGGATATAGCCCACATTGATGTATGGGAACATTACTCCTCAAAGTGATGCGTGATGGGGCAAGTAACTCAAATGGCCTCCCATTGATAGTTATCGATATACCATAAAGTACCGATAATTAATTAATATTATTCATTCAAAATTATCAATCAAAGCACATAATGCCCAATTTCTTTCTTGACTTGGATACACATCGATGGTTCTGAATTGGTTGATGGAGCTACGTTGGATATTCCCGCATCACAAAGGGATTTTAAATATATGAAGGAAAGTAAAATATAAGAAGCCATTACAGGTGATTTTCTTTTGGGTTGACTTTAATGGGTTCTTCTTTGGTTAATGGGTTCTTCGTCGGTGTCCATTTTATAGAGAGATTTGATTTTCAAAGCTACAGGTCTAAAACCAGTAGACAAGCACATACCAGCCGCTTAATGAATACCAAGGCCTAGAAACTTGTAACGTGGGCTATAATTTTTATTTGCTTTTGATTCATGCACCTAGACTCAAAAGCAGAAGATCAATTGAATAAAGTCCATCGAAACTCCACCATGGCAAAAACAAAAACTTCATTTGACATGTTATCAATGCTCAGTCAAAGTATAAGAATGTGAAAAATAGGTGCGACGAACTTATGCATATTATGATCTATATCAAAAAAAGAATATAAAGGCCATATAAAATAATATATCAATCAAGATGTATGCTTAATCTTGAGAGATACGGAGAATCGACAAAATTATTAAGTATCTATAACATATGTAATTATATTAAGGAAATCCACGATCATCTCTAACATGCCCTAACGGAAGCAAAAAAAACATAATGGCGCAATTAGAAAATGCTATTCAAAATCTGAAACCTACGAGTCAAAACCTATATATTGCGAAAATTTCGGAGACGGATTAAAAAGAAATTGAAATGGGTCCTGTGCAAAAACTTGAATTCGTCAAGAAAATGACAATAAGAAACACGGAGTCAATTCGGACTTTAATTTTTCGGGGGAGACCCAGATGCACAGCGGCAGGACGGTTTAACAAAACATGGAATCGTTCACTGCCTCCTACCTACAGTCAACCTTCTCTCCCCTCCCCCCCACCACCATCAAATTCCGCCGTTTGGCCATCGCCATACGCATTCATCATCATCACCGCCCATCACCCATAATTCCCCCAAAAAAAAAAAAAAACCACAAATTTGGACGATCCAATCCAACGGCTGAGATCGGATCCGCGCGGGCCCCACGGCCAATCATGCGCTCCCGAAAACGCGTCCCCCCCCCCCCTCCCAAAAAAAATAAAATCAAAAGAATACCAAAACGACAAAAAAAGTAAATGAGAAAAGAGAAGGAAAGGAAGGTGGAGGAGGAAGGAAAGGAAGGGAGGAGGGGAGGAGTGCGTGATGATTCGTCTGCTCCGCGACCGCGACGTAGCCACGCACCGCTTCAAATCCCCCCTCCCCCACCACTTTTGACGCGAATAATCTCCTCCGCCATCTCCATCTCCACCTCCTCCATATAATCCTCCGATCCGTCGCCCTTTTCCCGACCCGAGATCTCACCCCAAGTTCGCATCTTTCGTCCTTTCCCCACGTACCCATTTGCTCATTCCGCCGGAATTCCTCCTCCGCCGCCGCCGCCGCCGCCGCAATGGGGCAGGTCCCGTCTTCCGCCTCCTCCTCCCCGGAGCCCAGCCACCGCGGCGGGGCGATCTCCTCCAGCCACCGCCTCGACTCCCTCCCCTCCCTCGAGTTCGTCTCGTCGTTCGAGGACGAGGAGGACGCCGCCGCCGCCGACGAGGGGGCCGCCGCCGGGTACGACTACACCGGCGACCTGCCCGACGAGTGCCTCGCCCACGTGTTCCACTTCCTCGGCACCGGGGACCGGAAGCGGTGCTCCGCCGTGTGCCGGCGGTGGCGCCGCGTCGACGGGGAGAGCCGGCACCGGCTCTCGCTGAACGCGCAGGCCGACCTGCTCCCGTCGCTCCCCTCCTTGTTCTCCCGCTTCGACGCCGTCACGAAGCTCGCGCTCCGGTGCGACCGGAAGTCGGTCAGCCTGGGCGACGAGGCGCTGGTCCTGATCTCCCTCCGGTGCCGCGGCCTCGCCCGGCTCAAGCTCCGCGGCTGCCGCGAGGTCACCGATCTCGGGGTCGCGGCCTTCGCCGACAACTGCCGGCAGCTGAGGAAGCTCTCCTGCGGGTCGTGCTCGTTCGGCGCGAGGGCCATCAATGCGGTGCTCGACCACTGCGTGAATCTGGAGGAGCTGTCCATCAAGCGCCTCAGGGGAATCCACGACGGCGCCGAGCCCATTGGGCCGGGAGCCGCGGCGAAGTCGCTGAGATCCATTTGCTTGAAGGAGCTCATCAATGGTCAGTGCTTCGGTCCTCTCCTGGTCGGAGCGAGAAAGCTCTCGACTTTGAAGTTGATTCGCTGTCTGGGCGATTGGGACAATGTTCTCCAGACAATTGGGAGCTCAAATCCAGGTCTATTAGAAGTTCATTTGGAGAGAATTCAGGTGAGCGATGGCGGTCTTTGCGGGATCGCGAACTGCAAGGGTATCGACAGTCTGCATGTCGTGAAGGTCCCCGAGTGTTCGAATTTAGGTCTTTCTAGCATTGCTGAGAATTGCAGGCAATTGAGGAAGCTCCACATTGATGGGTGGAGGATAAACAGGATAGGCGACGAGGGTCTGGTCGAGGTCGCCAAGCAGTGCCTCCAGTTGCAGGAGCTGGTCCTGATCGGCGTCAGCGTGACCCATTCTAGCTTGGCCGCAATCGGTTCCAATTGCAGGAAATTGGAAAGGTTAGCCTTCTGTGGGAGTGACACGGTCGGTGATGCGGAGATTGCGTGCATTGCCGCCAAGTGCGAGGCCCTGAAGAAGCTCTGCATTAAGAATTGCCCCATTACTGATGTCGGGATCGAATCCCTTGCTCAGGGGTGTCCCAATCTGGTGAAGATTAAGGTGAGGAAGTGCAGGGGAGTGAGCGGGCAAGTGGTGGAGCTGTTGAAGGAGCGGAGAGGGTCGCTGGTCTTCAATTTGGATGCCTGTGGAATCGAAGCATTGGACGATATCAGAGGAGTTCAAGAAAGTGTTATGGAGTTCCCTCCTGTGAATACTTCCGATGCGCCGTCGAGTAGCAATGAGAGGTCAATGTTGTTTAGGGCGAAGCTAGGTCTTTTCGCGGGTAGGAATTTAGTGGCCTGCACCTTCAGGAGGTGGTCAAATGGTGAAAATAGCACCAATGGAAACTTGTGATTTCCAATTGTTGTAAGCGCTGAAAATTGTTTTGTTGACATTTCGTTGTGTTTAGACCTTCCCTAGGCAATTCTTGTTCGCAATGATGTACCTATTATCGCCCTTTTGCCTCGTGCAACTTTTCTTGGAAATGAAACTCGAGTTCTTTTACTTCTCTTTGTACAGTTCAGGCGCGGGGCTTCTCCCTTTTGCCAAATGCAACTTTTCGTGAAATGAAACTTGATCTCTTTTAGGTTTCTCTGTACAGTCGAGCATGAGACTGCTATTGTGTTAGCGACCCTTTGTTTTGTGCACGCTTCTGCATAATTTCGTTTCCCACTTTGCGCTGATCTTCCCGATTCCTTTCGATTATGAATTGTCCGGACAGATGCTGCTTCGAAATGCAAATGAAACTCGAGTCCTTTCGGTCTTCTGTGTACAGTTCATGTGCGAGGCTCGTACTGGGTTAGTGACCCTTTGCTTTATGCATGCTTCTGCTTTTTTTTTTTTTTTTTTTGTTACCCTCTTGTCCTAATATTCATAGATGCTGCTTCAAAATGAAGATGAACATAGCCATTCTCAATCTTTCTTTTGCTTTTGGGTTACTTTAGCTACTTTATGGTTGAATACAGCATTTCGAGTCATCAGCAATCTTGGAACTCTGCATATCTGCTATGGTTGCAATTAAATTGCCATTGTCAAAACTCAACTTTCCTCCGGAGTTCCAGGTGTCGCGGTTTGGTGGGAAAGAGTAAAGAGGGGGGCTGGCGATAAAGCTCTCGAATCTGCATCCTCCATCCTTCGGTCTCTAAAGCAGCTTTGCCAGAATACTTTCGACTTTCCTCTTTTTTCCGCCTTTTCTCGTTCATTGGAGTCTAGTCTCTTTCTTTTGCGATTACTTTGAGAGAGTCAAAAGCTGTCCCTTACGACCAAGCCTTGGTTTTGTCCCGCTTCTAACTTGTCCCTTTTCCCGGTCTCACCCGTGCTAGATCGGTCCGATAGATTCTTCCTTTCTAGAGCATGAGAACCCGTCTCGTTCTTGACAGTCCCGGGCCTAAATACATTCAAGATCTCCTGACTCGTTGATACTGTCTGGTGAATTTGCAATACCTGGTTTTCAATCTTCCTCTGTATTTTGGTTCCTGATTTTCTCACGTGGTAGTTTTGCCTTATTGAACAGCACAGCAGATGTGAGAATTTCCTTGTTGAATCAGTCTGTGTTTGAACAAATCAAGAATTCAGATGTCCTATTCATGATGCTAGACGCCATTTTTTAGTTCTCTTTTGTGGGTTTGTAGTCGAGTGGCATTTCGGATAAGTTTTGACTAGGCTTAGATCTTTGTTTTGATCAAAGACGAGTCATCCGTGTTGTAATCGAAAATTCGCGAGCGATTACTTTATTGCGGCTCGATCTCAGATGTTTAGAAAGAATCAAACTAAAGACTTTAAACAAGTTTTTCTTAGGTGTAAAGTCTGATCATTTTATCGACTTGGCAAGTCTTTGAGGTTCAATTGCCCTTGCTTGTTTATTGTTTCTCTAGACCTGATCTAGGCATGGGAAAGAACACTCGGACTGGACATAACAAATGAATGAAAAGAAGACATGGAGCTTCCGATGTCTGCAGATTTCTACATGCCGCGCGCCTTTTGGTTCTTATCATAAACAATTAGTTCTGTCTGTTCTTCACTAGTTTCTCCCTTTTTGGACAGCAGATGCTTCACCACTTACAAGTTGAATGCTACACAACAGCGAGGTAAGCAAGCTCTGCGTATGAGACTGAAAAGTCCAAGAAAGTTAGAAATTTTTTTTTTTTTTTTTTTTTTTGGTGCTGGAGGAACCGGCTTACAGCCGATAGCAGCGCCGTAAACCGCGCCGTAAACCCCCAGGTGACACTTAAGCAGGAGGACCCACCACCCCTGAGTCACACTTAATACACCTAGCGCCTCCCCTGAGTTTTGAACCCTTCACCTCTGAGCTGAGGATCAGCAAAGCTTTATCCAACGGAGTCACCGCGGCCGGTGGTGAAAGTTAGAATTTGTTTTTGCCCACTGTTTCTATGGAATGACAAGTTTCTGCAGGCAATATTGATTTCCTCGATTGAAGTCGTATAAATTTCAAGCTCGCGCCATCGACTAATGGGCAAACATAATGGATGCTAAGAAAGACGCTTTCATAGCGAAAGTCCTTTTTAATAAACACTACATGAAGACATTCATTCTGATGAGCATTGCGAAAGGTAACATAAAACTGCGACCAGGATCCATTTGTTTGGTGCAGCTCGACTTCGACACTTAGGTATGCACACCGATGACAACTGAATTCTAAGAATGAAAGCCTGCTCCTTCCTCTAACTTCAGGCCTAAAAGGAACAGATCATCTGAAAACACAATCTCCAAATCAGGATTGGAGAAATATAAAAAGAGCGCTTCCCACCGTTCTCCAAGTTCTTCCTCTTCCCTTAGCTTAGAGCAGCCAGAACGGACTCTTCAAGGACTTCTAATGTAGTCATTGTCCTCGACTCTGATTTCGCAGGGTTTTGGCTGGTCTTGGTGGGGTATGAGGCTTCCATCACAATGCCGCACTTACCGAAGAAGTTGTCGACGACGTTGCGTTCCATCCTGATGTAACCATCCTCGCCCCAGTTGGTGCTCCATGAGTTCCTCACTATCCAGTAATCCACTCCGTTTTCGCTTCCGTACCCAACAACGATCACTCCGTGGTCAAGGGAAATGCCACATTCGCCAGTGAATACACCCTGCTCGGATCAAGAGCGACGCTTCAGTCAAACTAAGCTTTTTGATTTACCTTTGATAACAATTTTCAATCTAGTTTCCGTTCAAAATTGCACGCTTTCTTTCGGAGAAAATGCAAAGCTAGTTGAATCTCCGTCATAATTAGAGAATACTAGGACTAAAACTCTGGTTCAGTTGACCAAGTTAACATTCGAACAGCACTATCCCCACTTGCGTTATGCATCACGTGGTTTTAAATGCTCTTATACACAACTTCATATTTTCTGCTTTCTAATTCTGTTTGTAATTCGATCTCTATAATTAAGGAACTTGAAAGAACCACGTCAATGATACAGATCGTTTGTTTACTAAAATGAAATTCAAAACCTTTTTCTTCTCGGTGTAGCTGCAACTGAACTGTGGAAACTTATACTTACAGATTGGTAAAGTTGGAAGGCCCTGCCACTGGCTTCAATAGCGATGCTAACTGGTTGATGTGCCACAGCCTTTTTAAGCGCACTCTCATAGGGCGGAACATCTTCATACCCATCGATCGTGACAACCTTTGAATTCACCTGAAAAACTCCAAAACAACTTCAATCAGTCGAGAATCTGATCGATGGAACCTCAAGATCTTAATGAAAGAACAGAGAAAGAATGGTCATTGAAATCATATGCAGTATTCCATACCCTAGAAGCGTCACACTTTCCGCTGATGCCATTGTAAGGGTAGTCCTGCTCAGTGTCCATCCCTCCGTTCTTGATGATGAATTCGAATGCATAGTCCATGAGACCTCCGTTGCAGCCCGAATTGTGCTTCCGATCGCAGTCCACCAGCTCTTGCTCTGATAGAGAAATCAATTCACCCGTCACAATTTGGTTTATTCCTTCCACAGCCGCCACTGTCGAAAACGCCCAGCAACTTCCTGGTGATAAAGAGGATATTGTATATAGTTAGCCTTGCCCTCGACAAGAGAATTCTTGTTTCCATTCGCTACAAAATGCATAAACCAAGATTTACTTCGACTGTGCAATGACAGTAGTTTTAATGCAGTCCATTGCAGAGGATCCTCCTGTTGCACACATATCTATAAGAGGGACCAATAAATGTGAAGACCAAATAGTTCAATTGCTCAACAATCTCTTAGATAGAATCGGAATATCGCAGTCCCCCATTAATTCTTGTTTCGCTCTTCGTTACCATAGTGAACATGGTAATAAGTATTTCAATTTCATCTACGTTTGGCTCTTCCTGAGGTCCTGGAAACTCAACCAGAAACCAGATGGAGTAGTAGGTACAAAGTAAATTGCCAAATGTTTCCGAATATGCTGACAGTAGTGAAGGTCGCCGACTTTCAGTGGACGCTCCTTACTGACTTTCCGCAGACTCAAACAGACGAACATGAATTGAATTTACCAGTTGAAAGCATAGAAGGTTAGGTATTCACCCCTCAGCTGATCAGTCCAAACTTGTTGGTCCAAGGCACTAAACCACCCACCTTTCTTTAAAGAGGAAACGTTGAGTTCCAAAACCTTCGTTCGACAAGTGCTGTGCCTACTCTTGGGACCCAAGAATTGCATCTTTTGTTTCTTTCTTGGTAAACAAACATTTCAAGACATCAGTTCGGGTGCCTCTTCAAGACGGTGAAAAACACTTGAAAAGCTCTCCGTACTTAAAAGTAAGCTACAAAGAGCAAGTTTTCTTCCTTACGGATTCGGACCTCTCGGTGTAGGAATGGTAACTTGGAGATCGCAAGGCTTCGCCAAAACATAAATTTGCAACATTCCAAGCTAAGAACAGATTTGGCTAGTGTGAAAAGTTTGTATCTTCTAGTACCAAGTTTATTTTTTTTTTGGTCGAAATTCTTAGTACTAAGTTATGAAGTGGGTTTTGGCACTGGGCCATAGTTCGACCCGAAATTCAACTTTGCAAATAAATGAACCGATGGCAACAAGGGAAAACAAAATGAATTACCGCAAGTTCCTTGATCCTTGATCGGATTCACCGCGCCCTTCAACCGCCAGTCCACCGCCTCAGGCAACCGGTCCCCAGCTCGGACAGCATACCGCCTGCTGGCATTCCTGGACTTCATCACCCGGCGCTTGGCCTCAGTCCTCGTGCCCAAGTACATCGCGCGGTACTCGTCGTTCGTCAGGTCGGCGAACTTGTTGAGGCCCAACGTGAACGTTCTGTTCTGAGAGCTGTTGTGCTCGTCGATGAACCTCAGGTTGTCCTTGAACACCTCGAACCTCATCTCCCTCTCGCCGAGGCCGTTGTACGCCTTGCCGTGCCTCGCGAGCCAGAGCTCGTACATCTCCACGACCTCTCCGTCGGTCCTCAGGGCCGAGGCGGTCCGGCCTTTGGCGGCGTAGTCGATGATGGAGGCGGGGTCGGATAGTGCTGCAGAGGCCAGAGCCAGGAAGAGGAGGGCGGCGAGAAGGGTCGGCGCGTTTGTTATCGCCATGGTTGAGCTGTTGAGTCTCTTCTCCGTCTCAGTGACACTCTGCTTCCTTCTTCGCTGGAAGAGGAAGATGGAGAGCGTGGACAGAGAGGGAGAGGGAGAGACTTGAGGAGGGAAGAAGGTTTGGTGCGAGAATGGTTATAAAGGCGAGGGAAATAGTTAGAATATTCATGCGTGGGTGGTGACTCTGTCAAATGAGAATTCTTTATTCTTTCGTTTTATTTACAAATTAGAATAATATATCGTTTTATTTGTTTTATTAATTTTTTGGGCTAAGTGAAACAATGTGTTTGGGGGAAAAAGGAAAAATCTGAGTGACTGTGGAAAATTATGGGAGAAATTAATGGCCCCTGGCTTAGGTGCATCCAAGGGTGGAAATTTGTGTCTTTATCGTACTTGTGACATTGTAATTTGATTTAATAAATAATTGAATTACAATGAAAATGCTTAATTTATATCAATCCATGTCGATATATAATGTTTAGTGGATCATGTCATACCATATTCAAAATTTGTCCCCATATTTTACGTTTTGTCATGTGGCTTGTAAATTGATTCTCGATCCTAACTGAGAAAAAAAACTCTGCCATATTTTATAAAGGGGGCTTTTTTTATTTCTTTTATTCATTTTCACCAAGGATAAATAAATTTGTTAACGTGTGTCTCGTTGCTCTCATGTGGCCTTCTTTAAATGCCTTTGCAATCTTTGAGCATAGATAAATTCATGTTGAACCTATCTAGACACATATCTAAAATGTACTTAAATTTCCGAAAAACATGGTAGTCACGCAACAAACATGACTATATGCTATTAACAAACCGATTCACGTTAAATGATGTTATTGTGCAAAAGTAACTTTAATAATAGACACAAATAGGCAAATATACCAACAGCTTTAAAGTTTTCAAAATATTTATTTCCACCGCATAGTTATTGCATAAATTAAAACAAATATATGATCTTATTTTTTGTGTTCCATTATGTACCTTTTTGCGGCAATCATCAATTTTGTCATATATAAATTACGATATATGTACATGCCTTAATTTGAAAGGCCTTTTCATTATAACATGATTTAAGGCATGATCATTTTCGATGAAATTTGGATTCTTTTCCTTTTGTTATGATGAATTAGAAATGATCCATTACAATCACGTTAGATATTTGTAATCAAAATTTTCAAAATGATAGTTTACTTACAAAAAAGAAAAGGAAATATTAATTGTAGTCAATAAGTAAAAGTTATTTTTTATCAGAAAATTGAAAAGGAATATTAACTGCATTTAACGAGCAAAATTCAGTTTCACATTGTCTATTATAGATAATAGAGTGTTTTGTCCTTGGATCAATCAGATTCATTGAAGAGTAAACTTACAGATGGATTGGTTTAGTCTTCGCTAGCTCATGAAATTGTTGATTCAAGTATGAAAATATATTTTATTTCCTAATTTTCTTATGCACTTTTTTGTAGCAAAGATTATTTTGCATGTGTACAAGATATGCCTTTGATGGTTCAAAAACCTGTGCAAAAATAAAGAACTTCTCAAAAACTAAACAAAAAAATAACTACATGCAATACGTATTACTAGTAACAGATTAACGTGATATTACTAAATTTAAGTGGCCTCATTAGTAGTCCAAAAAACAAATCAAGTAATCCCGATAATAATAATAGCGGTGCTAATGGCTACACTATTAACAAGTTATGTGATATGAACTAAAGAGTAACATTGTGTATGATCGGAGTGATAATATAATAATATATTTAGTGATGTGGTAGATTCCATGTAATACCTGATATGAGCTTATCACATTATTTAATGTACCAAGTTTACTAAACTACTTTTGGTATATCTACTATTATCTTATATTTCATGTACATGACATATGCTCGTTGGTGTAATACTTTGAATTTGATGGATCTTTCATCCGTTGATGTTTGGCAAAAAAATAAACTCGTTGAGATACTTTGTCAAACACCCGTCATAAGAAGAGCTTTAATTTTAAGACATTGAGTTCACTTTCCACAAGACTATTGATGCATTATAAGCATATATAAGACCTTCAAATTACTTAATTTAAAAATAACTTGCAAACATTCCTTAGTGAATTTTTCCATAAAAATCCGTCGGGCCCTTTGAATCTTCTCCATTGTCTTGCCCTAAAAAGAGGTCGCTTCTCTGAAAACAAGAAATTGAATTCCGCACTTTTTATGACGGTGGGGATAGGGGTGAGCAATATTCTTGGAACTCCTAGAACGATGATTTCTAGTAAAGCCAATGAGTCATGGCCGTGCATTTAATGCGTTAATGGGTCTCTCCTTCTCTCCTAAGCCATACTCGAACCCTTGTTCGTTTCCCCGCACCTCGCATGCTCACTTTTACTGCAAAAAGATCAGAAGATATAATAAGCTAATTTTTACTTTCTGGGGAAAGAGGAACCCTCAAAAAGATGTCTTGGATGGAAGGAGCCGGGGGTGATGATTCCCATGCGACCGCTGGATTCGAGGGAGGGTCGGTATTGCATGAGAGCAATAGTTATATGATTCTTGTTAATGAGTTATATATTTCTATTATTCATATTGCTGCATCACGTCGAATCTGCTTTAGTTGAATGCCCTTGTCGGGCTTGAAGGGCGAAGGGAGAAAACACCACCATTTTTGGGAGCTTGGTCCCCTTCGACAAGCGGGGGAGTTTAAAGCTCGTGTCTCAGTATCGTGCCTATTCTTGCTACATATTTGAATTCAGGCAGGATAATAAATATCCTATCCATTATTTGACAATTTTTAAGGATAAAATAAATCAGGATATATTGAATAAAATGGGGGTGGGATAAATCCGGATTCTATAAAAGAAAATTACAAAAACAACTTAACAATTTTCTTCCTACTATGGAGTGACGTGACCACCAATTATCATCCCTTCTGACCACCGTACAAATTCTCCATGCCTTCGATCATCGTTGATAATCATTGCCGACCAACCGATCATGCTTTGATGACTGATGATGAAAATGAGAAGTTATACGTTGTATGGCCATCATCATTGAAAAACTCAAATCCTTTCATAAGCGTGCTTGAAGGATCTCGTTATCCACACCATAGACATGTTTGCTTTCTTTACTCATTGCTCCGGTGCCGTCCACTAGTGGATCTCTATCCACCTCCTCTCCATCCCTCACTACCCAGACTGTGGACTTTGATGTCAAGTAACACCCGAGCTTCATGCGTGGCATCCACCACCCCATTGCCATCCTTTACCTCTATGTCAACTTTTGTTGCCTTGTCTACTAGATCGTCGTGGGCAATACCTCCTTAATTGCTTCGCGGCGCTCTTGGTGACTGAGGCTTGTCTCCCCAATGGAATCGTCTCTAATATGGTGAAGCTGAGCGAGGACTAAGGTCCAAAGGTGGAGATGGCGATAAAGGAGACGATCTGGAGGGAGCTATAGAGAGAGAGAGAGAGGGTTTGATACAGCTGTTGAGGGAGCTCAAGCTGTGACATATCGTGTTGGGCAAGTGAGATTTTCAAAGATTTTTATTTTATCTTGGATTACACCAAACATGTGATAGAGTTTTCTACAATTCAAAGTATATTTGGAGGATTTCCAATCCAATCTCATTCTATCCTATTTCAATTCAAATTTGGACAATCAAATGCAGGTCACTCTGAAGAGTTGGGGACGTGTGGTCTTGTAATAATTTGATGTGGCTGAAATGGGAGGAATGTCGTACTCAGTAGAGATTATTCTGCTTTTAATTGTTGCCAGACAGCCTAATGACATTAGAAAAAAAGGATTTGGAGATTAGTCGCAAAATAAAAATGATCAAATTTGTGCTATATATAAAATCAACTCCAGGATTGAATGTGTTACTTGGAGTGTTAGAGTACCTTCAGTTCAAGAACTTAAAGTTGCACATTTAAATTTCATCAATTGCATGTAAATTATTTTGGGCCAATGTCATTTGCGTAGGCTAAAGGCTGAATTTAACCTATTCATGGAGCTCGTACGGTGTTCTATGGATTTGCATGTGGTCGTTATTTTTAAAATGGACAGAAAAACAAAAAAACGAAGAAGAAGAAGAAGAAGAAGAAGAAGAAGAAGAAAAGGGGCTAGATTAGGACCGCACACACTACAGACGGCGGGCATAACTCTCTCCTCGACTTGCGTGACACCTATCTACGAGAGTAAATTCCTAGGATATGCAAAATCCATGTCTTCACTTCAAGCTGAATCTTATAAGTCACGTTCAGGGCATTAAAGAGGATGACATTTCATCAGTTCAACTAGGACCAGCAGCAACTTGTCAACATATCAAAAACCCCTACCCACAGAAGTTATACTTTCACGCCAAGAAGAGGGTGACAAGATTTGGAATATAGTTTTATTTAATTTATAATTTTCCTGAATATAGTTTTATTCCTTTTGTAGTCAAAGGGTTATAGTTTTTCCGGACTTTGGAATGCGTGTTCCAAAGTGATATCTTAGATTTAAACTACGATCCAATTGTCGGAAGTCATGATTTTTCAAAGGGTTAGATTTTTCAATATATTACAAAAACTACATTTTCTACCAAGGGGTTTATGAGAACTAATTCATACTTTAAAAGGGTGAACTTATGATTCATAGATTCAAAGATAAAAAAGCACTAGAAAAAACGAAGAGGAAAACGATTTTTTGTTTGTGAATTTGCGTGTATGGGTTTTTCATGTCATATCAAATTGTAGGTTCTATAAAAGTAGAAATCGAGAGCAAAAGTAGCTTTTGATTGTTTGATATAAATGCTAGGCGAAAAAATGTGATGAGATGTCCATGTTTGCAAGTGCAGAAATAGTCATCGGCATGCAAGATTGTGTATCATCGAAACGATGCTCTGATAATTAGGATTTACTCTCACATGATTCAACAAAGAGATAAATTTCAAGCTTCAAATCCTTTAAGACGACATGTAACTAGAGATTATTTTCCATCTCGTGTTTGACAAATAAATGATTGTGTTGTCATAACTCCATGTGATGATGTTCTATTACTTTATGGGGCGTTTGATGATAAACATCAGCATGGTTGTTCAGTTTTCTTGGCATCGTTCATTTAACAGATATAGTCCTCTACTAGATTAAGGTATAGTCCTAAAAAGTGATGACCACATAGAAGCGTCCAATGTCAAGAACAATATATCGTAAATAATGGATGGTATATCCTATTTATCACAAAGATATCAGAGAGAAGGAAATAAAATCAGCAAAAGCAATAAAAACATAAAAAGATTAAAGATATTAATTTATCATGTGCTTTCCTCAGTGAAGATGGAGATCTTCCAGAGCCGCCCAACAGTTTTGCGGGCAAATACATCCAATCACAACGTTCCCCCCCACCTTATCTTCTTGGCACGAAAATTGATTCAACCACCTTCCATATTTATATTGGAACCTGCCATTTTTAAGCCTGCAACCTCATTGAATGGGCGTGGTCAAAACCTGTGAAAGTTAGATCACACATTATCCAACTACCATTCCGCTCCGTGTTCTTCAGAGATCCAATTTTCAGGCAACCTCGTCCCCCATTCCTCGCCCATTCCTCGGTCGGTTGGTCTTTCATGATTGCCTTTTCAACCTTTCTGATCTTGCCAGAGATCATGTGTTCAGGATTCTCCTGCCTGCTTTGTTGTTTTTCCCCTCTCTCTTGAATCTGCACTTGGACCTTTAACCGGCCCATGTCCATCAGATTTAGGGGACAACAATTTGGACCATTTCAGCTACAAAATTAGGAAAAAACTCTACTTTTTGTCCATATACTTTTGATACTTTTGTAATCAAGTCCTCGGACTTTCAATTTTACCAATCAAGTCCTCATATTCTGGTTAGAACCAGTTGTCGTGGCCATTAGAGGACGTTGGAGTGTGATTAAACAATGCTCATGTGGACACCCCATGAGACAGACGGTGAATGGATTAATGTTCTTCAAGTTACTTTTTTGTTCTCCTGCCCATCCTCTCCATGGGAGTGTCCTCATAGGCTATGCTTATTCACGTCATTCTCTGGCATCCTCCGACAGCCAGGTAAGTTGGATTTGTTCGGATTTTGTACCAGGAGGATTTGACAAGACATTATGTTTAAGTCAGAGGATTTGATTTGAAATTCGATAGCACATGGACTTAACTACCGAAAACAATATGAATACATGGAGAGAAAGTAAAATATTTCCTTAAAAATGGGATTGGTTAGCGATTACTCTTGGAGTGCACTTAAGACGGTTCTTGTTTTGATCATCAAACTTTTATGCTATTTGTGTGGAAATTACTCAACTGTTAGCTTTATTAAATTAAATCTAAGTGATGTCCATATTCAAAATCTACTAATTGAAACAATGGTATCGAGACAAAGGAAAATATTATTTTTTGCTGGAAAAAAAAGAACGGTCTTACACGAAGTGAAATCGTGAGGTTGTTACCAATTCGTCAGCGTTTCTAACAGAATCCGACTGAGAAATGACATCTTCTGCAAGCGTCTCATTACAATGTGGAAGCATAAAATTTTATTGAATACAATAGTCTCGCAGGCCCAACTCAAGTCTCATAATCAACTAAGCCCATTTAATATTTATGCAAGCAACGAGTAGATTGCAGCCATAACATGATCCAATGAATCTAATGAAAAGAAAGCATTCAAGATTGGAAATTCCTGAAGTTGAAGAATAAAGGTAGATCTGACTTGATCAAGGCTAGAGGGCTGTTTCCTAATCATTTCCTGCATAATCTTTTCTAATTCAAATGTCTTTACCGTTACCTTTTTCCTCGTATCTTTAATATTTCCTTCATAGTGTCTCCTAATTCCTCTATAGAGAGGGGCATGTTCTTGATCGTATGCATTTAGAATTGAGTCAACAATACATGAGAGTTTCTCTCGAAAGAGTGAATCTTTTGATTCTCTATCCAATTGATGATGAACTTTAGAATTCTTTATTCTTGATTGATGGAACATTCCCTTATACTTTGGTGGTGAACTCTAATATCCTAGAGTTCTTTTCCTTCAAATACAACAAACACTTCTGTTCATTCCATCATACACATCCATCAACTTCAGACAAACTCACCATGTATCACATTGTACGGTGGAGCTCTTGAAACGTTACCATGCAGGAAACGATGCTCGAATCTTTTTGAACTTGAAATCTACCTTATGATAAATTGGAAATCACATAAAACTAAGGAAGTCTGAACAATTTTTTTCATTATCCTCAGGGACCCACTGATTTTTTTTTTAATCAAACAGCTAAATCTTATATACCAACAACATATTTAAAGCAATAATAGCAAAGACAGTTAAAAAATCTATGTATAAAATTGCACGTGTCCATCATAATTTGGAGTTATCAATGAGCCAGTTAAACTAGAATTTTCAAGTTCCTATCCTCCGCTCTTCCAGAAAAATTCTCAAGAATGTATGCATGGGATAATTTTGACGATGACGAGCTGAAGGAGATGAGAAAGCAACTTCGACTACCAAATGATTCCATTTGCAACGATGTCTCAAGCTGTCCAGAGACAGGAAAATTGTTGAATGAATCGCGATTGTGTACTTCACAATTGGCTTATTAAGCACGACAGAGAACTTTCATGACCTTATACTGGTATTATATACTTCGGAAATGAAATCCTATGCTAAGTATGAGCAAGAACATTTGTTAGAAAATCTCACCACTTCAATGGAAACTACCTGGATGTAACGACAAGAGATAATGCAGATTGCTGAAGGATCAGAAGTCTGCCGGAAACTTGGAACCGGAGGTACATCACATGTCGGGTTGCTAAAATTAGTGAAATCGCATCTAAAGCATTTCGCCAATCTTTGTTTCTGGGGCTGCTGGGTATATATCTGGACTAGGAACAATACTAGTTGAGTGCCCATTTTCTTTTTCAATAAACGTTGATTTTTGTGTTTTGTTCATTTTCTGTTCTTCATATTTGTAGTTTAGCTCATGAATTTCAATACGAGGTAATTAATGAAATGCGATTTGTGGGGATAAGCATAGCGATCTTGCTTGCATACTTTGAATTTTAGTAAATGAGAGTAGCGCTATATTGCGAACTTTTGTCCAAGTTTATTAGATTTTACCATTCGATTTTGCGATTCAAGATTGAAGACCCTTTGACGATTCTAGCTGGAAAAAGCAGAGTTTAACCGCCTAGCATAGAAACAGATCCTTGAATCCTGCATGGACAAAACCTGCTAACCACTCGGCGTTAATGGAATAATGGAATCACCGGCCCTCCTGATTAACTATGATCATACCTCGCGGCGCCTAGCGATCTGGCATTTTGATTGACACCAAGGCGTGAACCATGATTTCACATAGATGTCGAAAGAACTCGTGCAATTTTTCTTACAATCAAACAAATGTCCCATAAAGTTGCGTTATACCATGTACAACTTCTGTAACGTACAAAGACCAAATGAAGAAGATGAAGATGTACTTTTCGTATGTCTGTCCGGTGTTTGAATTTCCGAATATGCGAGCAGTAAGGAAGTGTAAGCAAGAAAATTCCTGTGATTCCTAGATTTTAGGACCCCCGACCAGCATAAAAACCAATGAAACAGAGTGTGGTCTGATGTCCTCGTAATCCAGATCGAACAAAATGGCTAATTTCGAAGTTCGCCTTGGCTGAGGCAATATATAAATACCTTGAAGCCGAAGCTTGTTGAATTCTGAGGCTGTGCATCTTCTCCTGTTCTTAAGATAAGCCGTCACTTTTCTACAGGTTCCCTTCTGAGCAGTTCGGGTTCGACTGTCTCGGTCTCGTGCCTTCTCTTAATCCCAAAACTTCGTTCGTGCCTTTGATTTTCAGCCGGGTGCTGGTCGGTCTCCTCTTCTTCGCTGCTTGCATTTTCTATAGATGGGAGTTCTGGAGGAGCATTGGGCCATGGAGGACGCTTCGAGGGTACCGTGATCCCCAAGGGAGGGTTGATAAGCCATCTGCATCACATGGGGAAGAGAGAAACTCCATTTTCAATGACAGCAAAGACTCGATTATCCAAAGCATTGGGGATATATTTGAAGTGATGAGCTTCTAAAGGCAAGACACTCACCCTTTAGGGAATTCGCTACCAGGACGGGCTTCGACACGAAGCTGCCAGACCATAAGCCGGCGGCTGCAGTTTCCTAGTGGCTCCAACACCGATAGGTCTTTGAGCAAAGACAGGGGACTGTCAACATCTTGATCCCAATTGAGTGAGTCCAAGTCCTTCACCCATTCCGGATTATCTTCAGCATCCTTCCGCAGCATCCTAGAATTTAGCACAAAACCGGCCCATTCCAGCTTTTCTGGCAAAAGCGAACCCTGATCATCTAGGTGACTCGCTCCCCTGTGCATGTTATGTGACCTATTATCGGTGCGCCAGCCAATGAGCTGATTGGCTGAATCACAAACTGGACCTTGGATAGTAAGTGGCGAATTGCTTTCATTCAAGATTTTCGAAACGGCTTGGTCCGATTCATCCACAGTCGATTGCGGAAGGATTCCTAAAGAAACAGCGCCGATCCATTTCACAGCCTGGATCTTGTCAAAGAGCTCCATGCTGTGAACGTTACTGTCATCGGCGAACATCACAATGCCGTCCAGATTCTTCTCTCTCACGATTCTGATACATCGAAATTCTCCACGTTAGAATCAGTTTCCATTTCTATATCAGCAGGCTAACGGATGCGACCTTACTGGAGGCATCTGTTACGGTGGGATTTCCAGTTTACGCTTCCATAATCAGTGAAAACAAGCACAATTTGCTTGGAAATCAGTAGGCCTTCGCGTTTTCTACTTCACAGACTACAAAGAAAACTCTTTTCAAACCACGAGAACAGTCAAGACTTATAATTTTATTCCAGATGATGAACTTCAAATCAAAACAAGAATGACAATTCAGAAGAAATGCGACTACTGGAAAACTTGATTTCTGACCGACATTATCCGAACGGAAAATAAAAGATTGAACAAGTTTCTGGAAAACTATCAAGGACTCGAGCTAGTCGGTGGATCAATCCTAGTAGTTTTTGAAACATTAAATAAGATCTATGGCTCACACTAATATTCAAGAAGTTCAATTGCCAATCCTTTACTAACCAATAACGAAAAGAGCAGGAAAACACTCCAAGAGAAGCCACTCACCTCAATGCATGAACTCTCATCTTCACCTCCAAACTGCGCCGATCCTGCCAGGCTTCGGGCATCTCCTGCTCGAACCCGACATGGACGGTCCTCAAACCCGACCTCTCGATCAGCGATGCCGTCTCGTTGCTCACTCCGCCGGCCTCCACCACGATCCACACCACCTCGTACGGCACGAGCATCAGGGAGTGCATCAGTGCCGTCAGATGCATCGCCTGGAATGCCCGCACGTAAGTCGGGGTGATCACAATCAAAGACCTCGGTTTAGGATTCTTAGCGCTGAACTGAGCCCTCTGTTCTCTCTGCACTCTCTCTATGATCCGGTGCGCCTTCATGACCTCGACAGGGTCCGGGTGCGGCCACGGCCGGACCAGGATCCCGTGCCGGCCAACAGCCACGCGCGCGGTGGACTGGTTGACCGTCGCCGGGCTTGGGTTCGAGAGGAGGAGGACAGGATTGTCGGAGGCCGTTTCATCGGTGGCGCGAAATATCGGCGACGTGGAGAAGAGGAGGAAGACGAGCAGCTGAGAGAAACGGAAGCCGAGCACGAGGCTGCCGAGGCAGCACAGGGCGTGAACCGCCAGCCAGAACACGGTGGCCGGCGACTTGGAGGAGTCGAGCGGGGCCAGCCCCCGGAGGGCGGCGCTGCTCTGGCCGTCGGCGGGGTGGCCCTGCTGCATTGCCAAGAGCTTCATCCTCTCCTCTTTTCTCCGTCCCTCTACAGTGCAAGCTGATTCGTATTAAGGGGCGGAGGAGGAAGGTTGGAGTTGGGAGGCGAGGTGGGGGGGCGATGGCGATGGCGACGGGTGACGGAGACGGTGGTTGGAGGTGATGTTGCCATCAACATCCTCCCCGTAGATGTCCATCAATGGAAGGAATCTTTGGGTTGAAGAAGCAACTGCACCGAAGTCCTTAAAAATATTAGTTTTTTCGCGGTTCTTACCAACTGCGGAATCGGAAAGGAAGAGGAGACGGCGAGGTCGGCGTGGGAGAGAAGATTGGCTCGGCGGCGGCGGCGGCGGCGGCTCTCGGACGGGGAAGATGAGAGGTCGCGCTCTCGATGCCGTTTGGTGCGAATCAGAATCATTAGAAACATTTCCGTTCTTGAAACCTACGGTAAGCTCATCATCGCATGATATGATCTGACTCGAAATCGATGGCAATTGGCTCGTTTTTCGCTCATTTTAATTGGGAAACACCTCATAATCATGTTCAAATATTTGGATGATATAGAATGGATACAAATAATCAGTATATACATGATGTCATGACATGAATTGCCAAATAATTTAAGAAATTAGCAGAACTCAATGAGGAGGTTTGATGCACGGTCTATTCATCATAGAGGTCGGATCGAGTATCCTGCTTGATTCCGGACATTGTAATCGAGACAGTTCATTGGCCAAATCCTAAATAATAAGAAAAAGTCCTCCCAACTAGATGTTGTCAATTGATCTTCATCTCATGAGGTACTTGCATGAATTTTCAAAGATCGGATCCTAGAGTACAATTAATATTCTGGGTTACTACATTTTATACGGGAAGTACAATAAAATGCACCTGAGGGGACGACATTTTAGGACGGTTGATAGAATTTTCAAGAGATCATAGAAATTGCCTCTTCTTATTTGCCTTCACTGAAAATATAAAAGAATTAAAAAAAATCATACAATTATTACTATTTTACTTAGGAAATTGCCATTCTATCCGTACAATTAATTTACAGTATTTACGCATACTTGTTGTGAATATGGAAAAATCCACATTTGAAAGATTGAGGAAAACCACCTTATCACTAAAGAACCATTTAACTATGAAAAGAAAATATTGACAGAACACACTACCTACAAAAGAAATGTAAAAATATAAGAGGAAACATCCATATATTTTAAGATTTAAAATATTTTACAAAGGTTGTTGTAGCATAAAAAATATGCATACCACAATACCAAAACTTGGGTAAGACTATACAAAATTGTTAAAACTTAAATGTTTGTCCATTGATTTAATATGTGTATAGAGGACGTTTGGGGAAGAAAAATCATGGTTGACATTCTTGAAAAAAACGAGAGATTATTTTCACTTCATAAGATAGTATAGATTATTCAATTGATGATGATTTGACTTTTTTTTAAAACTACCCAATTATCTCCAAATTCTATTTGCCTTTTCGGTATAGATTCGCTTTGTTTTAAAGCGGACCGCCGATAAACAATCCATGTCACAAGACTTTTAATTTTAAAAAGCATCTTATATTTTCAAAGGATAATTAAGAAATGTCCGAGAAACACCGATTGACATATTCCTCAAATTTTATTTTCTATCATACCTTCATACGACACCAAAAAAAAGGTAATTTGTCGAAAATTCGTTCTGTATCTTTCGTAAAAATAACTCGGTTTCCCATCTCCCTCGATCGCAACTTTTCAGATTCGTTGTACGAAGGAAACCCTTCCGCGACAGCCTTACGGAGCGCCGCAGGCCGCGGCGGCGATGGGCGGCCGCCTCTTCTCCGCTCCCGTCGCCGGCCCATGAAACCCAAACCCTACGGCGTCATCCTCTCTCTCTTCCCCGCCGCCAAAGCCCCTCCGAAACCCGCCATGGCCGCCTCCTCTCTCGCTCGGACCTCCGCCGATTTCCACACCTCCTCCGCCCCTCCCGAGCCGCCGCCGCCGCCCCAGCACCTCGACGACGACCTCCTCTGCTCCGACCCACGAGCCCGAGACCGCGAACCGGCCGACGGTGCCGCGCCGTTTCCTAACGGGTCGCCGAGCCGGTGCCTGAGCGCCGGGTCGAGGGCCGAGCGCGCGTGGGCTCACTGGGCGGGGCTCGGCCGGCCGAAGCTGATAGTGGCCCCGATGGTGGACAACTCCGAGCTCCCGTTCCGGATGCTGTGTCGCAAGTATGGCGCCGAGGCGGCCTACACGCCCATGCTCCATTCCAGGATCTTCACCGAGACTGAGAAGTACAGGAGCACGGAATTCACTACCTGCAAGGTAAATCTTGTCAAACTTACTTTCTTTTTTAGTTTTTATTTTTGGGTTGTGATGCGGCGGTTTCTTGCTGCGCCATTGCTCTGTGTAAGGAGCATTATTCTGTCCTCGGGAGAGAATGTTACATGCCACCATTGATTGCAGTTTAGACTTGCTTTAGCTGGCTTAAGTCAGTGACTGGGTGGAGGCTGATTGAGGTGATGGCAACATGGCGGAGCATTCATGTAGATGTTGTGTTGTGTTGGTAAGAGCTGTTAGCTAAGGTGCTAGAAAGCTGCAATCAACTTGACTAAAATTGCCATGGCTCTTGGAATAGGCAACTAGAAATACGATTAAAGAGGTGCTTCCATTATGTGAGAATCTCTATCATGATGTGCTTAATGTAGCCAACAAAATTGTCGCTGAGGAGATCTTGTTTTCTTTTGAGAAATGTAAAAGCAGATAGGGTGTTCACAGCCCTTTTAGTCTTAACCTCTGTTTATCCACAGGGGGCCGGCCCATCATAACATGTGTCGAGACTGTGTTAAGTGTGCTCACTTTTTTTTACCATCAGCGAGCAGTATGTTAAATCTTCAGGTCATCAACCATCATTTTGCTTAAGAATGATGGTCCAATTCCGAACAAGGATATTCCTAATATTATTTTGCTTGCAGATTCTGTTGATAATATGTAATTGTAGAGATGGTTATTTCCATTATAATTCTTTTGAATAGGATTATTCAGAACGAATAGCTTTTGTTGTTTAAAAGAACCAGGAAAATCATTCAAAGAAACATTTCTTGTGCAATTGCTTTTCTTTGCCCCATACTCATCTAAATTCAATTCTTGTCAGGATAACAAGTGATAGGGATGGCTATAGGGCACGAATTCCTCGTGGTCCTCAGATCCATGCCTTGTTTGAGTGGTTTAAATGGGCACAGGGAAAAGATACATTTCTTGCTTTTTCGTGTTGCTTTGTTTTTTTTTTTTTTGGGGGGGGGGGGGGGGGGGGAGGTATTTGTCTTGTCCCACCCTGTTACCATGCTGGCAGAGGGTTATCGCAAAAAGAAGGATTTTTCAAAATGCAGAAGCAACTGAAGTTTACATGGAAAAGATAGACACTGACAGAAGTCTTAAAAACCTATTCTTCCTACTCTCTCACAAATCCATGTCCGAGAGATCCTCATCCACAAGCGCATCCTCTGTTCAACGTGGCAATCCATGCGAAGTAGAACTTCATCGTGTCGTTAAGTCTTTATTCATTGGCCAGCATTTTTTCTTAGAATGATGATCCAATTTAAAACAAGACCAACGTTGTTTAGCATGCAGATTCTGGCTACGAAAATGGTATATTTGAGGACATTGTTCCTTCCCTTACTTGTCTTCTTTTTACTAGGATTAGCTTAATGGGTGGCACTTGGGGTTAAAGAACCAGGCAAATCATTCAGTAGCCATTGTTTGTACGCTTCAATCTATTTTGTTGGCTGAACCATCGATATACAGATATTGTTACTATGAGCTTCATTCTGAAGTTCTTTGGCTTTGATAAACTTTTAGGCTTTTAATTTCTATTAAAAACATGTATGTGCATGGGACATGTTCTTTGGAATTTGCTATACTGCCAGTATTTATTGTGTATTGGAGAAGATATCTCTATGTTATTGGCAAATATCCAGTGGACTCGTCCTGCAGATAATGTTCCAAATTGTCTGGATTTTTGGAATATTTTTGGGATTTCTTAGTAATGAAGAGTTGGATCTAAGAGTCTTATTTCCTAGTGTGACATACTTGAAGGTTGCCAACATAATCAGCTTAATTATCTGTACATCATATCCTATCCTGCCCCAAAAATGTATTATTGGATGTCTAATGCTTAGATCTATCAATTCACATCCTCTGATTTGTTTTGGGCCTTAATTCACTTCATAAAAATCTGAAAACTCATTTGACATCTTTTTCCCAGAAACTGATCTGACATTGTAATGTAGTTCATGTGAACAAAAGATATATCACATTTTATTGCCAAGGTGAAAAAATGGCTTTTGCTGCTGATTTGTATTGGAGCATTCTGTCTAGTTTTGACATTCATCTGCATCTTTGAATCTGCTGTTATTTTTATTCTGTTCTAGCACTTGTGGATATCACTTTGGATGAATGTTAAAGTCGCATGGTAATTTGTTTGGATTTATTATATTCAGTGTGTTTCATGCAAGTAGAGCGAGGTGTTTTAGTTGTGACTGACTATAGATGACTTGGATGATTCATACAATCTTCTAGAACGAAAAAGCATATATTGTTAATTTGTCATTCCTCTTTTTAATGTAACTTTTCTGTAATTTTTTTGAATTGGCAGGAGGATCGCCCATTATTTGTTCAATTTTGTGCCAATGATCCAGACATTTTGTTGGAAGCTGCACGAAGAGTGGAACCTTATTGTGATTATGTTGATATAAATTTGGGGTAACATTTGATCCATCATCTTGAACATTTTTACATATATCAGTTTATCACAACATGATATATTATTAGTTGATGTATTATATGGCTGGTACACACTGAAATTATTAAGCATGTCATATGTTGTTACTGAAAGGATTTTTTCTCTGATTGCATATAATACATAAGATATTTGAGTGATTTTATTGACTAACTCTGTCTTCTGAAGCGTTTTTTTTTTCTTTTCTTGGGGGAGGGGGGGGGTCTTTAGCTCAATATATTGCAAACTGTCATAGCCCTTATTGAGTGTTGCACCATAGTCATGATCCAATAGGATGCGATACTTGCTTGAGTTTTTCACGAATTTGGAAGGTCATCTAAGACTCAGATGAAGTGGGGCTTGTTTTAGATTGTACATCCTGTAGGCTATTATGTGACAAGGAGCGACTGATAACTTGTGTTATATCATAAAATTGAGTTGGTAATTTTGCACTCTACAGGTGCCCTCAGCGTATTGCCAGGCGAGGAAACTATGGGGCATTCTTGATGGATAACCTTCCTTTGGTAAAATCCCTAGTACAGAAGCTAGCCCTCAACTTGAATGTCCCTGTTTCTTGCAAAATCAGAGTCTTCCCGAAATTGGAGGACACGCTTAACTATGCCAGGATGCTAGAGGAAGCTGGATGCTCTCTTTTAGCTGTCCATGGACGAACAAGAGATGAGAAAGATGGGAAGAAAATTCGTGCCGACTGGTCAGCAATAAGGGCTGTAAAAAACGCTCTAAATATACCAGTCCTCGCCAATGGAAACATACGGCACATGGATGATGTAGAGAGCTGCTTACAAGAAACTGGTGCTGATGGCGTGCTTTCGGCAGAGACTCTTCTAGAGAATCCAGCTCTCTTTGCAGGGTATCGAACTGCTGACTGGATAGTTGGAAGTGAAGAAAGCCACAAAGATGGACATCTGGACCAGGCAGAGTTACTAGTGGAGTATCTCAAGTTTTGTGAAAAATTCCCTGTCCCATGGAGGATGATTCGTTCTCACATGCACAAGATGCTGGGAGATTGGTTCAAGATTCATCCGCAGGTGAGAGATGAGCTCAATGCACAGTCGAAACTGACCTTTGAGTTTCTTTATGGTCTGGTCGATAAGCTTAAGGACTTGGGACTAAGAATTCCATTATATGTTAAAGATGAGGATGTAGTAAGGATCTCAGCCAATGGTTCTGCCACTTGATCATTTTTTTGAATATTAAGCTGTAGCAGGCACCAAAGATGGGCCTGGTTTATTAAGTTTACTGTAGTGCTTCTTTGTCTGATTCTTTTTGTGCTATGCTGCCCAAAATGTTTTTCGAGGTCACAAGCACACATGGAAAATAGAGGTCCCTCTTTCTTTCACAGTGAAGTGAGCATGTCATGTGGAGAAAGTTTTGTTGTAGAATATTTTACTGAAAATGTCTTGACTTGCGACTGTAGTGTTTATTTTTTAGTTGAACTTTACCTTGTATTAAGTGCAGCCTGCTTGTGGTGTTTCTCTGGCTAAATTAATGCGATAATTATTTTCTCAAGCTTTATGAGCTTTAATGGGTTCATCTCTGTTCCATGCTATAGGTGCACTTCTAGCGAGAGTTTTCTTGTCACTTTTTGATAGATTGGGTTTTCTCTTATTGTTTTGATTACTCGATCTTGGGATGCTCCTTCAAGCATGAGTAAGGAGACTGAAACCATTTCTCTTACTTCCTGGCGAATCCTGGGTATCTTTGCTAGTGGTTTGGAAGAGGGCTAAGCAATGAGTGCACATTAAGATGTTGTTCATGATGGACTGCCTTGCTTGATTTTGGTTGATGCTGCAATTCATTCTGAAATGGATATGGTCCAGCCGATGCTTAGCATCCAAGAAAAGAAAACCTGTCTTGCTTTTCAAAAACGTCATACTATCTTTAAGCCTTTTTTTGGCCAATTTACTGGAATTCTTTAGTCATTTGTTAATTAAGGTAGGCTTTAGGTCCTTGGATTTTTAATCTCTCCAGGCATCTACAGTTATACATTCATTCCTTAAAATTCCACAACTTTCTGGTTTTCTACGTAATGAGAACTGAAATGCTTGGAAGAATTAAGCTCTTACTGACGTGTACATGCAAGTGAACCTCATTCAACCATAGCCAGGACATATATTTAGCACATCACATGGTGGTCTGTGGTTGCATTTGGAAAAATGGCATTGAAGTTCGCAAAGCGATATGCTACAAATGCTCAAAGCTCATGTCACGATGAAAACGCTAAAAATCTTCATTGATAATTCTCAATACCTTAGCAGACTTTCGAAGAGATTAGAAAATCCTTCAAAGTGAACAACTGGAGATTTCCAATGACTGGTGCAATTTGCTTGGCAAAATTTATTTTGCATCCAGGAAAACTAAGGCTTTGTGGGATAAATTATTGACTTTCTTACATCGTTTTGATTACGGTGAACTTAGGATGATGTACTAGTGAGCTGGGTGATGGAGCCGTTGAGTGCGGTTACCACAGAATTGGAAGCTGCTAGGATCCATCCTCTCCAACACGAAGTGACCAAGCTTCTCAGTCGACTCCACCAAGTTCTCTCTGCACAAGAACTCCTCGCTGTACGCCCTCTCCACCTCCCCGCAGAAGTCATGCACGAACACATGCGTCTTCGGGTTACCGCCCTTCTTGCTCCTCGCCAGGACCCCCGCCGTGAATATCGCCGACATCCGGCCTGGCCCGTTGGGCCACTCCTCGCGGGGCCCATCCACGAGAATGACGTCCCAGTCCACCTCGTAGGCATGATTGGGGAGATCGTTGATCGCCAGCTTACACTCGGAGAACAGGAGATTCTGCACGGGCCTGCACTCGTTACGCACCTGCTCCCTTGTGGAGGCCATGAGCTCCCGCATCTCGCTCATCTTCGTCGTGTACTGGACGTCGTAGGCGTCGATCTCGGGATGCTTCTGCTCGACGTATGCGGCGTAGTAGCGGTTCTCGTCGATGAAGACGGTCCTGCCATTGTGGTTGAGGGCTTTCCAGAGGAAGGTCTCGTGAGTGAGGCCAAATACTAGGAAGTTGCAAGGGGAGGAGCATTTCCTCAGGACGTCTGAGATGGGCTTGAGCTCGGGGTAGGACATGCGGAAAGAGTCGTTGGACTTGGATGCATAGTGAAGGAGGGTGTTGATGACGGTCGATGGCAGAGGCGCGTTGCTATAGGCGGTCGTGGTGGGGGGAAAGGTGGTGGTGGCAGCGGAGGCGACGGCAGTTGTGGAATACTCTCTGGTGTAAATGAGGGTGACGACGAAGGCTGTGGTTAAGAAGGAGATGAAAGCGAGGAGCCATAGGCGGTTGGAGCTTCCCTGCTTCTGGATGTAAGGGTGGAGGAGGATGAGTCTTGTGTTGCTGTTGTTGACATTCTTCATTTTGCTCTGTCTCAATGAGAGAGAGAGAGAGAGAGAGAGAGAGAGAGAGAGACTTGCGCTCCTCTGGTAACCTTGCAGATCTTGCACTTAAATGAGGCTGAGACCTCTTAGCTTCTTTAAAGGAGTAAAAAGGGACTGTAGGTAAACGGAATTTTAAAGAAACGAATCACTATAATAATAGAAAATATTAGCTAGGCTTACATTATTATCATTGAAATATATCGTATTAATCATAACGTTCTTTTTTCCCTTTCGAATTTTTATTTTGTGTGCTTGCATCACATCGCAGTTACAACACTATTTTTTCTAAATTACGAATGAGTAAAATCTCCTACTAATATATTCATGCAATGATATTTAAATATCCCTTCATCAATCTGTGAAAAATAAAATTGATAATATGCTTTGATCAAACGCTATGGTACGGTGTTATTGTCGCTCTTTCTTATCAATGGAAATTAATGGGGCATGAACTTCATTCAACGCTATGAGAAGTGGACCCATCTTAGGACTCAGAAGATAGGCTAGCGGCGAGGGATTGGTGATCTAGCGACCCAACAACAGATTACAAGCCAAGAGTCTCTGTTGCTTCTTTGCGTGGGCTTCGCTTCTCAAGCAACCTCCCCAATTGCCCTCAAACAATTACTTGTTAATGAGTTATCTATTTGGATTTTGAGGGTGACATGTCAACTATAGCAGGCTCTATCTTGGTAGGAGAAGCATATGCACCCCACATTCTTATATCCTATACACAATCAACCCTAATAATTTGAACTTTGATTAGAAATCCTTAAAAATTAATGTGGCAACTTCTATATGAGATTATATGTGGCCCAATCGTATTATTTGTATGGTATTGATTGGTTTGGAACGGAGGCCACGAGGCTATCGTTCCTCGTGTTGTCCCCTCACCCGAAGGATGACACGTGTTTTGTTTGTAGTTGCAATGTTAAAAGTTGCACAACTCTGCGTACTCTCCCCCTCTCCTCTCACCAAGCCCACCACCGAGGCCTAAATAGTATCGACACCAACAACTATACGTGATGTGACACGATATGTGATAATGTTATTTCTCAAAAAATAGAAAATGATAACATGTTGGGATACGTTGTATATTAAATGTATATTGATATATAAGATATATGATGATTTTTATGATTATTTTAAGCAAATTAATTTGATTCAAATTTAAAAACAAATAAATAATAGAACAAGAGTTTAGAATGAATTTCACTAAAAATATTAATCCACTATTTGTTAATATAATTTATTATTTCAATTTGAGAAATTTAACTCCATTCCAATAATCTATAAAAATTTGAGAAAAAAATAAGCGATTCGCATTTTAGACTTGCTCTCATAGTGTGTTGGAAGAGAAGAGAAAAAAATAAATTGGAGGGTGAATTGTATATCACAGCAAGTAAGAGTTAGAAGAGAAGAGAATACTATTTTTTTTGTTCTTTCCTCATTTATTATTTTTATTATTATTATTATTTTCATATTTATATTTTGACTCATCATTTATTAAAAATTTTAAAATTTAACTTTGTGCGTGTCAGAATTATGTGTTAGAATTCTGAACTCAAGTATCAGAATTCTTCACTCAAGTGTCGAGAGAGTTGACCAGTATTAGATTTTTTGATACTTGTTGACTGAGTGTCAGACATGACATGAAGGCTCTCAAAAAAGTGTCGGTACTTTCTAGACCGAGGTGGGTCTCCCCCGCCACCAAGTCTCCCCAATGGTCAAGTATGGTCTACCATCGTTTGTTGCTTGTGAAGCATCGAGCCTCGATTTTGCTGACAATTTGTTTATTTTTTATTTTTTTATTTTTGATTCATTTTATTTGAGGGTACTATCAAGAAAAGAATAAATTCTAAACTTGTATGATGGAATATTCGATTTTTCTACACCTTAAGACTCTGTGTCTTTTTATTATTCTTTGAAAAGGTTTTCCACGTAAATCAAATCATTAAAAAAGAGTACAATGCCACCAAATGAGAATGAGACGCACTCCAAATAATCCTCGGTTGCCCCTCATAATCTTTCTTGGATTGTGCTTGAACCGACGGGGCTGCTCAAGCAATCAGTATTGGCAAAGCATATCCGGGAATGGAAAGTGCTTTGGGTACACCGAACAACAAAGTGTGAGATTTACCCTTTTTGTGGTGCTCCTTGTAACTGCAATCAGAGAGATGCACCGCTTTGTGATTGCACTCTTGGATACTTAGATAATCTGAAGCTGGAAGATCGTCAGGGCCAATGGCGAAAGGAGGTCTGCGTCGGAATGTAGTGATGACAAGGAAGATAATTTTTTTCCTCATGCGTAACACACGCTTGCCGAAAAATTCTGATTCGTTCATGGTTGAAAACACCGAAGCATGCAGGTCATTTTGCTTGAGCAACTGTTCGCGCAGTGCATATGCTAACATTGCTGACTGTCAGATATGGACGGATGAGAAATTTTTGGTTCGACTTTTGGCCTATGATGTACTTTCGAGAGATTTCTATGTCCGAACCGCGGCATTGGACTTGAAGGAGGAGCGTAAGAAAAAGAGGAAACCCATTTCGAATTTCATAACAGCAGCTGTGGTTATGTCCTAAGCTTTTCTTGTGTTCTTTAGTGTGTCGCTGGTGATTATTAGGACGAGACGGTCTGCTCATGCAGCAGACGACCATTTGATGCATTTTGTATATCGAGTGCTGAAGAAAGTAACAAAGAACTGTTAGAATATAATTCATATAATACTTTGATGCGGAAATTCATAACAAATCATTGATCTTTGATCTTCATGATTTTCACAAATAGATTCAAACAAACCTTTATCCATAGCGCTACGCTTGATGATGATCGTTGTAGAAAACCCAATGATCTCGAACCAAAAGGAGAAATCTGATTTCTCTCCCTCAACCCACTAAACCTTAATGTATTCAATTGATGGAGGAGAGAATACGTTCTTTAAGTTATTGTTGTTCGTATGTGGGTGGAGAGAGGACCGGACTCTTTTATACGTTCATTGAAAAGGTGCTTTCCATCAAAGCGATATACCCTTTCGTTTTATTAGAGTCGTACATTCTCATAACCAATATTATTTATAGCATTTCAATCATTATTAAACCATATAATAAATCACATAATATGGGCCACAATAATTCTTACATTCTCCCACTTGGCCTATATGATTCTCCTTTCATGATTTAATGAAGACTATAATGTGCACAATAAGATTATGCTATAAAATTTCATTAAATTGGCAATCACATAATAATCACAATTAAGTAAAGAAAACTAATGCGAGTCATAGCGGTTATATGTCATTAATCGACATAGTCCCATCTATGTACTACAACTATAGCACTTTACTTAACATGATCCATAAATGAGAAGTACAGTAATAGTCCAACCATAATGTTTCTTTAGAAACTATCCTGTTTAACATTAATCTATTTCCATAATGTATACTAAATAGAAAACAGGAAATATCAGAAACATGTAAGTGAGCTCAAAGTGTCAAATACATAAACTTAATACAATCATAATACAAACATTAATGACGTCCAATAATGCCCATCCTTTCAACATGCTCATTAAATGTTTTGGGCGGCAATCCTTTTGTTAAGGGATCTGCTATCATAAGATTGGTGCTAATGTGCTCAATTGACACTCTTTGTTTCTGAACTTCTTATTTGACAGACAAGTATTTGATCTCCATATGCTTAGCACCCTTAGAATACTTGTCATTCTTAGAGAAGAAAACTGCTGCAGAGTTATCACAATAGATTTTCAGCGGCTTGGCAATACTGTCGACGATCACAAGCCCTGAAATAAAATTCCGCAGCCATAATCCATGAATTGTGGCCTCAAAGCATGCCACAAATTTAGCTTCCATAGTGGATGCAGCAATAACTGACTGCTTCGCACTCTTCCATGAAATTGCCCCTCCAGCCAGAAGAAACAAGTAACCAAATGTTGATTTTCTTGTATCGACACATCCGGCTAAGTCTGAATCTAAATATCCAATCACCTCGAGATGATACAATCTTTTATAAGTGAGCATATGATTCTTCGTTCCTTGCAAGTATCTAAGAACTTTCTTTGCAGCTTTCCAATGATCCATTCCAAGATTACTTTGATACCTACCCAGCATTCCGACAGCAAAACTGATGTCTGGTCTGGTGCAAGTTTGTGCATACATTAAGCTTCCCACAATAGATGCATAAGGAATATTATTCATTTGTCTTCGTTCCAATTCACTTTTCGGACATTGCATAAGGCTAAATTTATCATCTTTCTGAATTGGAACTATTCCTGCTGAACATTAACTCATATTAAATCTCTCTAAAATTTTCTCAATGTAGGCTTTCTGAGACAATCCTAATAATCCTTGTGATCTATCACGGAATATTTCTATTCCTATCACATATGTTGCCTCTCCCATATCCTTCATTTCAAAATTCTTAGAGAGAAATTTCTTGGTTTTATGTAACAAACCAAGATCATTAGCAGCAAGCAAAATATCATCAACATACAGAACTAGAAAAATAAACTTGCTCCCACTAATCTTCATATATATACACCGATCAACGGTGTTTTCCTTAAATCCAAATGAATTTATGGTATCGTTAAACTTAAGATACCATTGTCGGGAAGCTTGTTTAAGTCCATATATTGACTTCTTTAATTTACATACCATGTGTTCCTTTCCTATAACTGAAAAGCCTTCGGGTTGGTCCATATAAACCTTTTCCTCTAAATTCCCATTAAGAAATGCGGTTTTTACATCTATTTGGTGTAACTCCAAGTCATAATAAGCCACCAAAGCCATAATGATTCTAAGTGAGTCCTTCTTAGAGACTGGTGAAAATGTCTCTTTATAGTCAATGCATTCTTTCTGAGTAAAACCCTTTGCAACAAGTCTGGCTTTATGTCGTTCAATATTGCCTTTTGAGTCGCGCTTGGTCTTAAAGACCCATTTACACCTGACCTTCTTACATCCTTTAGGCAATTCAACTATATCCCAAACTTGATTTTGATGCATGGATTTTAACTCTTCTTCCATGGCATTAAACCATTCATTAGAATCTTCACATTCCATGGCTTGGGAAAATGAATCTGGATCATTTCCAATTCCTAAGTCAATTTCTGACTCTTGTAGATAAACCATATAGTCATCAGAAATAGCCGACCTCTTTTCTCTTTGAGATCTCCTTAATGCTATTTCTTGTGACTCGGCTACTGGAAGTTCATTATTGACATCTCCATTATTGAGTGTTTGTTGTTCTCGATTATTATTAGATTGTACTACAATATCAGAAACAACAACTTTAGAAGCTTTAGGCATAGGAACTTCTACCCTTAGTTCTTGAATGCAAGCATCACGCATTCTTTCACTCCCACTGATGTCACCATTCTCAATGAACCTAGCATTTCCAGATTCAACAATTCTTGTACTATGATTAGGACAATAAAATTTATACCCTTTGGATTTCTATGCATAACCAATGAAATAACCACTGGTCGTTCTTGAATCCAATTTCCTTTCATGTGGATTGTAAATTCTTACTTCTGCTTGACAACCCCAAACATGCAGGTGTCGTAAACTAGGTTTCCTTCCCGTCCACAGTTCAAATGGAGTCTTTGGAACTGCCTTACTAGGAACCCTATTTAATAAGTACATAGAAGTCTTTAAAGCATACATCCACAAAGATAAGGGTAAAGATGAATGACTCATCATACTCCTAACCATTTCCATTAAAGTACGGTTACGCCTTTCTGCTACACCATTTTGTTGTGGTGTACCTGGCATTGTGTATTGAGCACAAATGCCATGTCTTTCAAGGAATTTAGCAAATGGACCTGGACATTGTCCCGATTCATCATATTTTCCATAATATTCACCACCTCTATCCGATCTTACTATTTTCACATTTCTATCTAATTGCCTCTCAACCTCTTTAATATACACTTCAAGTGCATTAACTGATTGAGACTTATCATGCAATAGATAAATGTAATCATAACGTGAAAAATCATCAATAAAGGTTATGAAATAGCTTTCCTTACCAAAAGATGAAACATCAAAAGGACCACATATGTTAGTATGTATAATTTCAAGAAGCTCTGTGCTTCTTGTGGCACATTTCTTAGTGTGCTTTGTTTGTTTATTTTTAATACAATCAATACACACTCCAAGGTCAGTAAAATCCAAATTTGGAAGAATTTCATTATTCACTAATCTTTGCATTCTTTCTTTAGATATATGACCCAGCCGTTTATGTCACAAGTAAGCAGAATTTTCATTCACAAAACTTCGTTTAGTGCCAACATTATGATGTAAGGTCATTAATGTCTCAACAAAAGTATTATCAAGTCTAAATTTGTAGAGACCATCACATAACGTTCCAGTTCCAATAAGAGTATCACTCTTAAATAGACTGAAAGATTCAGATCCAAATTTACAATAAAATCCCGCCACATCAAGTCTTGGCAAAGAAACTAAATTGCGAGAAAATGTAGGTACATAAAGGGTTCGAAACAAATCCAAATAATGCCAAGTATTTAAGATCAAACGATAAGTGCCAATGCCTTCAACTGGAGCTTTGTCTCTGTTCCCCGTAATCACATAACTTTCATTTGGCTTTATAGTTTGGATCATAAGAAATCCCTGCATCGTATTTGACACATGAGTGGTGGCACCAGAATCAATCCACCAAGTATTATAAGGAACTTCAGTAAAGTTTGATTTAAAACATACCAAAGCACAAGGCTTACCTTTCTTTTCGAACCAAGCCTTACATTTCAGACAATCTTTCTTCAAGTGTCCAATTTTGTTGCAAAAATGACACTTAATAAGATTGCGTTCCTTCTTGTGGATTTGAGAAACCTTTGAAGAGTCATTCAGGATGTGTAGTCCTTTCTTCTTGCTCCTTCCACCTTTCCTCTTAAAATTCTTTCGAACTTCTTGATGACTTGAGAGATGAACAGAATGAGCCTTTTGATTCTTTATCATTATTTCCTCTTGAACTAGCATACTGGCTAATTCGTTTACATTCCACTTATCCTTTATAGTGTTGTAATTCATTTGAAATGGCCCATATTGCTCATGAGGTAAGGAATTAAGTATAAATTGTACTAAAAAGTACTCATCCACATTCATTCCCAAAGTCCTTAACTTTGCTGCTAAATTGGTCATCTCAAGTATATGTTCATGCATGGTATGCGAACCATCATATTTCATGGTGGTCAGTGTGCTCATCAGTGTACCAGCAAGTGACTTATCAGCAGTTTGAGAACGCTCTTCCACAAATTTCATAAATTCCTTAGCATTGTTAGTCTTGGGAAGAGAAGTCTTTAAGTTGTTTGCAACTGTCATTTGCATGAACATTAAGCTCAGTCTGTTCGATCTTTCCCAAGCTTTATGGAAAGACTTTTCATCATTGCTACTTTCATCAGTAATAGCAGCTGGTTTCTCGGCTTGAAGTGCTAAATCAAGATCCAGGACACCTAAGTGAAACTGAACTTGTTCACTCCAATCAGGAAAATTTATCCCATTGAATAAGGGAACAGATGAGGCATGTGAATGGAGTGAAACAGGTACAGATACTGCAAATGTGCAAGAAAATACTCATACATTAATGCTTTGAGAATATTATATAATCAGATTAAACTAAACTACACATGCACATCATAGTTCTCCTTTGGGCGATCCTATGATATACAAATATATATAAACCATAATGATGCTAATAACTTTTATTTGATAATTGTAAATATATCTTATTAAAATTTATTTGTTATCTTTGGATATACAAACAAATTTAACAAATCATATTAATTATCAACCATCATGTTCATGGATTATAAGAAAATAATTAACCTTTGGGTTAATCCCTAAGTTCTTATAATAAATGAACTTCAATATACCCATAACTCCAATAATGATATAAAACATATCAATTTCATATATATAGCATCAATTAATCATGGGTAATTGAATAAAATAATTTACGATATTAAAAAAATTCAAAAGACTTCAAGGTTCGGCCACTTTGGTGACTAACAAACCTTTCATAATATGAATTTTTAATATTGTAAAATACAAATATTTACCAAATTGCACACAAGGACATAAAATGCAATCAAAGCATAAGGGCAAAATCGTAAAATCATAATTCCATAAGGGTAGAACCATAAAATTATAATCCAGGGGCAAAATGGTAAATAATCAGCAATGGCAGAATCGTAATTATAAATTAAACATGGGTAGAACAGTAAATAACCATCAAAAGGACGGCAAAACGGTAATAAGGAGCCTCGGGAGGGGCAAAAGCGTAAAAGTCCGCGCGGGAAGCCCCGCGCGTGTGGATCCCACGCACGCAGCGCTTGCGCGCGCGTGGAGCCCACGCGCCTTCTTCCTCGCGCGCAGACGCGATTCTTCGCCGGTTTTTCGCCGTTCCACCGCCGTTTCGCCGCCCGTTTCTTCTCCGACAGCCCATTACAGACACAAATAATTAATGGGTTTTGAAGAGCATGCCGGCACGACCACATGGGTCCAAATTTCAGAGAAAATGACCAAAAATTGGCCCAAATCGAACCAAAGTTTCAGAACACAAAAACTCCACCACCGCCGCTTCCGCCGCTCGATTAGCCTCCGGCGAACACCAATATACCGGAAAAATCATGGCTAATGTTCCTCATGACAGTGCGACGGTGTGGGTCCGAAATCAAGCGGTGGGTTGCCGGATTTTACCCGGAACTGGCGAGTTTCTTCCTTGCCCTCAAAATTCCGAATTCCACCATTTTTGTCCTTTTCCACTCGTGCACACACAGTAACTTTTCTTCACCATTTTAGTCCATGAAAAACGTTATATCATTCGGATTTTCTTCAACAGAACCTTCCATAACATTTCAACAACAACAAATGCTACGAACAGGATCGTTCAACAAATCATCAAACATCAACTATAATATTTCTTTAAACGGAAAAATCATGAGATCATAAACCAAATGCTCTAATACCAACTGTTAGAATATAATTCATATAATACTTTGATGCGGAAATTCATAACAAATTATTCATCTTTGATCTTCATGATTTTCACAAATAGATTTAAACAAACCTTTATCCATAGCGCTACGCTTGATGATGATCGTTGTAGAAAACCCAATGATCTCGAACCAAAAGGAGAAATCCGATTTCTCTCCCTCAACCCACTAAACCTTAATGTATTCAATTGATGGAGGAGAGAATACGTTCTTTCAGTTATTGTTGTTCGTATGTGGGTGGAGAGAGGACCAGACTCTTTTATACGTTCATTGAAAAGGTGCCTTCCATCAAAGCGATATACCCTTTCGTTTTATTAGAGTCGTACATTCTCATAACCAATATTATTTATAGCATTTCAATCATTATTAAACCATATAATAAATCACATAATATGGGCCACAATAATTCTTACAAGAACTTCTCTGAGAAAATTGGGGAAGGCGGGTTTAGTTTGTTTACCAGGCAATACTGCCAGACTCAACTCCTATAGCAGTGAAGAAACTTTTGAACCAAAACCATAGTAACGAACAGCTCCTTGCGGAAGTTAGAACTAGCGGAACAATACAGCACTGCAATGTGGTTCGGCTGGACGGCTTTTGTGCAGTAGAGTCAAAAAGGTTCCTAGGACATGAGTACCTTGCAAATGGTTCGCTCGCAGCTCATTTGTTTCAGAAAGGTTCCAACACCCTCGATTGGAAAACCAGACACAGCGTTGCCATCGGGATTGCTAAAGGATTGGAGTACCTCCATGAGGGGTGTCGAGATTGCATTGTACACTGCGACATCAAGCAAGGGAATATACTGTTGGATGCAGAACTCGCACCACAGATTGTGGATTTTGGCCGCGCAAAAGTCCCAGGATGGGATGTCAGCCGTGTAATTACCACCATGAGGGGAACCAGAGGGTACCTCGCACCAGAATGGATTTCAGGAGCCATCACATCGAAAGTCGACGTTTTCAGCTATGGAAAGCTGCTCTTTGAGATCATATCGGGAAAGAGAAACATTGAGGAGCTGAATAGCGATATGCGCAATTATCTACCACTTCAGGTAGCTAATCCAATCGCCAAAGGAGAAGAAGTCTTGCCACTCGTGGACCGCAGATTGAATGGACTCGTGGAGATGGAAGAAGTGTGCAGAGCATGCAACGTGGCTTGCTGGTGCATTCAAGACAGCGAGCGAGATAGACCAACTATGTCTCAGGTAGTTCAAATTATGGTCGTAGAAAAGCCATCAATCCCGAGAATTTTCTTGCAAATTGTAGGAAGCTATGAGAGTGATGCATAGGACAAAGCAATATGTCTTTTCTTTGATAAATTTTGGGCACGATGTAGCCCCAATTCATCCTCCTTGAGTCTATAGTTACATCTATGTACATCTTTGGCCGATGCCATTTGTAATATAAAGACGCAACAGTTAATGTCGCTGATGGACTGACTGGTCTAGAATCTGCATCATGCTTACCAGACTTTGTAGGTTCCAACCGTATGCTACCATTTCTCCATCCTCTCGTGGCAGAAGATCTGGTAAAGGAGTTTGTTGTCTATTCAGCTCATGTGTCTGAGCCTAATGAAGTATGATGAACTCTATATTAAACATTATATGATGCCCTTATTGCAGCCCCAAAGAGCCCTCGACACTCGACGGTTGGTAGAGGATCAGGGCAGTAGAGGCAAGAGCCTTCCAGAAGTGGCGTGTGCTGCTGAGCAGCGGCGTGTACTAAAAAAATTTGATTATGATGTTCCTCAAGTCCAGGTCACAAACATCTGATGTCCTCGCGGTGTAAATAATGATGCTCTTCAAATCCAGCCCCACAAATATCGGACCTCTAGTTCAAACACACCACCAATCTTGCGTCGAACGATTGAGAGAAATTGAGAAAGCTTACCATTACAATTGTGTTAGCAACTGCTTTCTTGTGTATCTTCATGTACCGATATCACTAATCAATTGTCATATTAAATGTTTTGTTTTTTGTAATTTTAGCAGACACGAGAAGAACTCATTTCAACACTGAAGTGCAGAATGATGTCACACTATCTAATGGCGAAGAATGTGAAAGAGAACTGCTACAGATGAGCCAAAAGGAAATCAAATTGACAAAGAAATTGTAGTAAAACCGAGGCAAGGAATGGTACTCGATTCTGTAGAGGAACTCCAAAAGTACTAGAAAAGATAGGCTAAACAAGTGGGATTCGGTGGAGGAGCTCGCAAAATGGAGATGACAGTAAGATCTAATACTTGACTTTTGCATGTTCTCGTTATGGAAAGAGTGTGGATTGCTTAACGTTGTTAGGAACAATGTGTAAGCAAAGATTAGTGCTTGTTTATGTCCACTTGGAAAGTACAGAATATCATCTTTCCATCTTGACCACAATCGTAACTTGAATCCTGGGAAAGTTCGCGATCAAAGATGCCCCAAGAAGTTGGATGCTCATGTGAAAAGAAAGCTTGAATTGAAACGATATAAGCTGGTATAAGGATCGACAAGAATTTTTTTAATCGCCTGTTGTTGAGGCAGGAGGTTATGAAGATCTTAATTTTGGCGAGAAAGAGCGTCGAAATTTCATTGAAAATGTGAGAAAGTTAAGACTTGGAACTGGAGATGGCGAAGCCATTCATAACTATTTTGTTCAGATGCAAAGTAGAAATGATAGTTTTCTCTATGAATGGAGTTGGATGTCAGTTCCGGGACATTCAGCATTACACCTAGCGTCAGCACCAATCCTCCCATAAATTTATACACGGAATTACGTAAACATGGAATATCCTTATACATCTACTCGGGCAACATCGAACAAATTGAATCGAACAAACTGCTATATATTAGAAAAAAAACTGGACAAAAAAGAGAGAACTAATTTCAAACTCAAATATGGGACGGGCTTGGAGGTGGTCAAGAAATGGAGGGAGGCTCTCTCTGAATCCGCCAATCTGATGGGAACGCATCTGTATGATGATTAATCCCCAATGTCAAACTCATTACCTTCTCCTGTCAAAAATAATTTTAACTGTCTGGGAAAGGAAGTGTCGAGGCTTGACTAGCTTAATGCCAAAACCAATCAACTAATCGAGTCGACCTAACTGATGACATCGATTTCTACCGTGTTTTTGTTGGGTATAAGTTAAGGGCATCTGTATTGAAGTATGGTAGTTCTATTATCATTTCCAACATATGCTTCGAGTGGAAAAGAGAACTTGAAATGAGAAACCTGCGCTCTAAAGTCGAGTCCAATGCATCCTTTCAGAACTTTCTGCATTTCATCCATAAGACATATTGATTGAATAAAATGATCTGTATTCAATGGCACCAATATCCACATTATCCAGCAATAGTAAAGTTACGCGGTAAAGTCTGTGATATGAATTAAAGAGTACATATCCAAAACTTGGCATTCTTCGCTCTACTCAATAGGAGCATATGCTTTGTGTGTGTGTCTAATAAATTTTTTTGCTACCAAAGCCATTATTAACTAGAGAAGACTGAAATTAATCAGAAATTTTTGGGCCCGTTTAATACTCCTCTTATCAGATTATGCTGTACACTTCAGGCTAGATAATGACTACACTTCATAATCATCCATACCTTTCTCCCTCTTTTGTTTCAACAGGAATGAAGATGATTGGATCCTGGCATTGTTGAAGAGATAGAGAAAAATGATGGGAGAGATTGGATGTAAACTAGAATAAAGATCCTCGTAGTTACAGTTTGGTCAGACAGACCAGCTATTTCCCTAGAGATTGGTGTGCGACAATGCTGCTTCATCTGAAGGTCAAAATAACAGAAATTGTTTTTTCATTGTAGAAGATTTTAGCTACTTAAAACTGTTACTGAAACTTGAGAATTAGTAAAGACAAGGGACTACACTTCGAGGCGAAAACTTTCTGAGGTAAATTGTTGGTTAAAGGAAGTGGGAGTGAATGGAGTTTCGTGATAACGTGACTCAACCATAAATCGCCATTCTGTCTACTTCTCTTTTTTCCCCTCAAGAAAGATTTTATTAATGGCACAAAAGCAGGTGAGCAACCTGCTACAAGCTCAAAACATTGTCAGTTCAAAGAAGCCTCTAGTTATGACACAATACTTTGTTTACCTATCCAATTCTGTCTACCTTGTAACAGAGGAATCAACTAATCTTCCCAAGGTGTAGACCTTTTGATCTTTGACGCAATTAGATCAACACTTTCCTAAAGATATAGATCATATCAGATTGAGCAAAACTTGCTATTTTAGAATTTTAGAGTATGAAGCATTGGCATCATTAATTGGATTAAGAGAGGTGACAAAGGCCTAAGTGACGTTCACAGAGCAACTAGGAAGATCATGGCCATTCAACAAGAATCCACTTAAGTTTGGATTAATGCAATCTACATCACAACTAATACAGAAAGAGAGTAAGGAATAGTTCCTCAACCATGTCAGTATTGATAGCATGATGCAGAACCCGTACTTCATTGTGATTTTCAATTTTAATTTAAGGAGCAGACATTTTAAAATTTCTAGTAGAGACGGAAAAAAAAGAAAACGGAAGAGCAAAATGCATTGGAATCGCTTCCCCTAGAATCAACTCCTCAACAAGTCGTGACCAATTCCACCGGAATGTTTCGCAAGCTGACACTCGTATGATATTTGGTGCCAGTGGAACCATAGTTAAGACCATCTTATCTTTGTTAAGTGGATCAGCTTTCCTCTCCATCTGTTTCGATTGGACTATCTTCTTCCTCGGTGTCTATTGAATTGTCTTCCTCTGAGTCTCTTTCCTTGATCATCCAATCTATTTCTGAATTGTCTTCCTCTGAGTCTCTTTCCTTGATCATCAGGCATTGGGGCTCAACCCTCAAATCATCCTCCTGTTGCTGGCATATTAGACGGAACCCACACTTCTTTATGCTTCCTGTCCAATCCCTAAGGTGAACATGAAAATGACTCCAATCATTTTGTAGATACCTCTCTACTTTCCACAGAGATGTTCGTGAACCGTTCTCTACTTCCCACAGAGAGCTGCGCGGATAATACTCAAGCCACACATTATCGGATTCCAGTGAATGTAAGCATCTTGTATAACTCTTCACAGTTCCGCCATTGACAAGAATTTGGATCTCACATGAAAAACCGACCACTTTTCCTTCCTCCATCCCAAGAACCAAACAGAGTGCAAGTCCTAAGAACTTGTCATACAGATCCTTGGGAACCTTGAAAGATATAGGTCCCTTTTCACAATTGTGAATCCATCCTGGCATCTCTCCTCCAATTAGGAGCATGTTGAGTTCCCTCGTCTTCCGGAGATACTGTCATACAGCATTCAAAGTGTGTGAGAGAGAGAGAGAGAGAGAGAGAGAGAGAGAGAGTGAGTGAGTGAGTGAGTGAGTGAGTGAGTGAGAGAGAGAGAGAGAGAGAGACTGACCTCGAGTATTGACACACCAGCCAGATCGAACTCTTTCCGTGATAATCCACAGCATGAAGAGAAGTCAACATCAGAGAAGTTGGAGAGACTCGAAAAATCTGGGAGTTTTTGTAGAGATCTGCAATTATTTGCTCTTATGCTCCTAATATTTGATGGAAGCTGAGGAATCTCTTGCAGTTGCTTGCAATTATCCAGATACAAGTTTTTCAAATTATCATATTTGTGGAAGCACCTCGGCATATGAGTGAACTTGTTCCCTCTAAGATCTAGGTGCCTCAATCTGGGAAAATTGGAAGGAACCTCGAGGAAATCTAACCTTGATAAATTGCAATCCTCAAGAACTAGCCTGTCTAGATTTGGGAATCCCAAGCCACCATCAAGATCAGTTGGATCCTCAAAGTTCTTTGGAAACATGATAAAATTTGAGCAATAATTAAGACCCAAATACTTCAGATTTTGCAATTTATAAATGCTCGATGGAAGCCTTATGAGATTTTTGCAGTGCCCTAAAACTATATGCCTTATAGAGACAAGATTATCAATGGATGCAGGGAGTTCTTTAATAGCCGTTCCTTCTAGATTAAGTCCCTCTAGATGTTCTATCTTTACCAGAATATCAGGGAACTTCTCGAGTTTAGAGCAACCAGAGAGATAAAGTTTGCGAAGAGATTTTGTCTTGAGTTTGCTAGGAAAGATACTAAGTTTAGAGCACGAACTTAATGATAAAAATTCTAACTTGTCAAGATATCCGACAGATTGATCAACCTCCACCAAGCTTTCGCAAAAAAAAAGATTCAATCTCTCCAAATTTGGAGCACACGAAAGGTTAGGAACACGAGTCAGGAAATTGCATTGACTGAAATCGATTTCCTTCAACATTCTAAAATCCTGCAAAAACATATCAGTGCAGTCATTAAGTTCTGCAAATGTAAATAGCTATGAAAATGAAAAGCTACTCATGGCAAGGGCTTACGTTAAATGTGACTCCTAATTGTTTGATATGACTATTAAACATAAAATAGTGACCGATTATTTGAAAATAAAATAAAAAAGAGTAAGACTTTGGTTTTTGACACATTATATCGATGAGTACAATTCTTAAAACTTCGGGCCTCGATTGACTCGTCCATCACTTGGATGCACTTCGGCAATAACCTGTGCCCACCGTGCGAGGCTTGGAAAAATGAGTAGGACTTTGGTTTTTTGGTCTCCCTAACGAGCTCCGACCAAAGCCCAAAAACATGTTTCTTACTCGAATAGATTTTAAATCGGAAAGCCCCACCACAACGGAAATCACTAAGCGAGGAACTATACTGAATAATTTTTCACCATCATTCATAACTTTACTGTCGATAAGTAGTGTTTTCTCCACGCGTTTAATCGAACGGGCCAGTTGCCCGTTTCTTTTGGTTTCACATGAGCCGCCTATGAATAAGTCCGACCCGCCCAATATTCTAATCGACTGATTTTCGTTTTTGAGGCCAGTTTCCTATGTTGAATGGAAGGCCATGGAATGGCCGAAGTGATTGGGCCAAGAAAGTAATCATGTTAGATTCATCCCCTCAATCACACAAGTTGGGCGATCTGTTTCCACCTAACATGAAGCCGCAAAGGAGTCTGGATCGATGATGCAATAAACGTCTTGGCCTCAAATGTAGAGTTAATTTGTCAATGAAATATACATAGTCATGTAATAAAACTCTCCAATTATGGATTTCCCTTTTTTTTCCATGATGGGTAGTTTTATTATATTCATTTATTTGTAAATGACGATGTAATTAATCTATCATTAACCACTTCTTTCAAACTCCTTTCATTGTATATGAAAGAAAAAGGATTTGGATATTCTAGATTTATAAATTATCTCAAATATCAAACAAGGGAAAGAAACAAACATAAAATTATTTATAGATCTTTAAGATATGTTCTCTATAGTAAATGGGTTCAAGAATTACGGTCAACTCTAGTACGAGCTGCGCAAGGTGTGAGGATGAATTTTTTTGTTGATTTATTACCGCTATTTATTTGTCAAATACGAGTTGAATATAATTGATCAATTAGTATTATTATTTCTTAAATGTGATTTACCTCATCCAAGGAGTTATGAAACCATGGCTTCTCAATGCTCTCATGGAAAGGGTCTTTAAAAACATTTGGACTACAACTGACTATATAAAACTACCAACTCTTGTTTGAGTCCTTGTACCAATGTTTATTTCATTTTTGGAATCACCAACCATTTTTTCTATACTATATTTCTTTGTTTGAGTTACCAATGTGTTAAATTTACAAAAAATTTTAAAGAAAATAACCAATTTTTATTTGAATCACTACTAATGTTTTTTCTAGTGTTTTGAAATTGTAAACTGTTTTAATAATCTATGAATGTTTATTTGTCAGCTTAACAACTCCTTTAAGATACTATCTGCTCTAGAAAATTATCAACTGCTAATTGAGTCCACTTACTAACGATTATTAGATTTTTTATAAAAATTAAAGTTGCTTCTATAATTTACCGATATTTATTTGTTGAAGTTATCGATGAGTTGAACTAAATCCTATACCAAATTACCTACTATTATCTAAATTACCAACTAATCCAATAATTTACCAACAATAATATGCAGAGCTAATTTAAGAACTCTTACATGAAAATACCAACGGACATTTAAATTAGTTATCAATATTTATTTGATTGTTTCAAAGGTACTAACCATTCAAATAATTTACTGACATTTGTGGCAACTTACCAACTGGAAAAGGTTAATAACTCATATACAAAATTATCAACTCTTATCTGAGTTAATTAATATTTATTTAATTGTTTAAGAAGAACCCACTGTTTCAATAGTTTACAAAGGTTAATTTGGAAAGCCTACTAGCATGTTAATATTACCAATTATGTTGAATATTACTGACATCATTACAATCACCATCATTTGTGGTGATTAAGTTACACATTCCTAGTTGAATCACTTACCAACTTTTATTTGATTGTTTCAAAAGTATCAACTATTCACATAATTTACCACGTTTGCTTTGGGAAAGTTCCAACTTGTTTAGGTTACAATTAAATGAACATTGGTAAATGGACTCAAATAAAAATCAGTAAATTTAGTAAGAGTTGGTAACTTCAACATGTCAATAACATCTGCAAATTAAATGTCAGTAAATTATTAAATCAGAAAGCAATTTCAAAACAATTAAAAACATCATTAAATCAAATAAGATTTAGAAATACTAACACTAGATGGCAACCTAACCCCTGAGGAGTTGGTAAATCACTCAAATTAATATTAGTAGCTTGAAAGTGCTTGGAAGCTCCTTGAGGTTCGACCACCTACTTAAGTTCAATATCTCTAAATTTGGCACCTCTGAAAGATCAGGGATACAAATCAGCGACTTACGGTGGCTAAAATTCAGAAACTTAAAATTCCTAAAACGCTGCAAGTTAAAAAGAACATTTGAACGAGATTCTAATAAATTCAATTTGTATGCGTCGAAAATTAAAACCATCAACTAAAGAATTTATGATGTACCTTCAAGTTCGCTCCAATTTCCTTAATCCGGCTGTCATGCACATCAAAGCAAACAAGTTTCTTTGGACCAGGACTAAACTCTAAAGTGGATAAAGGACATCCAGGCCATTCAAGCCACCTTAAATCTTTAGGAAGACATACGGGACCTCCGCTGATTTGTGCATTCGAAAGAATGAGCAATTTCAGTTTCCTCATGCTTGTGAAAGCACGGGGACTAATGTGTAGCTCATCTTGTCTCGTCAACTGCAGCACTATGCCTTTAACAGCATCGGTTCCCTATCATGGAAAAGAAAATAATCATTTATAACCAATTTCAATTAGGTAATAGCATGTAAATTAAAAGAGATAAGATTATCGACAGTTTCATGAGAAGCTCTCACCGTAGCTTCCCACAGCACTTCATAAACATCTTCATAGCACCATAATCTACTCCGTTTTCCAGAGTTATTTAGACACTGGTGTTTAACGATATCCTGACCCATCAGCTGAATCAAGTCATGCATTTGTACTATTCCCCCATTGCCAATTGTTACTAAGGATCTCTCTATTAGAGTCTGAATCCCAAATAATGGGTGTGGACCATAGCTATCAAGAACTCTGGTTACATAATCCCTCTCCCTCCCCTTAAAGAAGCAAGCAATGTCAAGAAAAATGTCCTTATGATTTTCCTCCAGCGCGTCATAACTTATCTTGAGGACTTTGTTTATGTCTTTAAGAGGACTTTCATCAAGTTCTTCCAATTTACTCTCCCATTCCCCTCTGCTTCTACCGCATAAAAGGCTACCCAAGACCACAATCGCTAAGGGAAGGCCATTAGCATAGTCCAAAATCTTATGTATGAGATCTGTACTTATGTCTTTCGTCTGGTTTCCTGAAAAAGCAAATGAACTCAGAAGTTTAAAAGCTTCACCTCGATCTAATGGTCCAACTTCATATACCCAATCTTTCGGACAAGAAGTTAGTACTTGTTTATCTCTTGTCGTAATGATGATCCTGCTCCCTTTTCCAAACCATGCACATTCTCCAGCTAATGCATTTAACTGGTTCTCATGATCCACGTCATCTAGCACAAGCAGAATCTTTCTGCAGCAAAGTCTATCTCGTATCAGATTAGCGCCTCCATACACATTCAAGACCGTTATACTTTCTTTCCATAATATTTCGCGTAACAGTTTTTCTTGCAAATGAACTAGGCCATCAGGTCTACCGGAAGTTTCTCTAACATTAGCAAGAAAGCTGCACCCATCAAACTGACTGGCAATACTGTTATAGACATCTTTAGCGATAGTGGTCTTCCCTACACCTCCAGTTCCCCATATTCCTATCATCCGAACATCATCTGAGCCTATACTCAACAACGACGTTACTTTTTCTACCCGGCAACCTAGACCGACGGGATACTTGGCAACACTCAAGGGGACTCGTGCTACTATAGTTGAGATCTCTTTGACGATGCTCTCGATGAACTTGGTATCATCTCTGCCAATACAAAGCAGCAAAAAGAACGAGAATAAATGGAAATATACGATCCATTAAACTAACTAAAATTAACACGAAGCAAACAATTACTCTGTGACATTCCAAAAAATGACTCTTAACGCACTTATCGATGTCATCATGTATCAATAAAATTAGAAAATTCCAAATTCTTTTCCAGGGTCGAACAAGAATACTATGATTACCCATGGTCATAATGCCAACCGGACAAATTGCCGGCTTCAGTTAGGGCTTCCCTCCATTTCTTCACCCTCTCAGGATCCTGTCCCAATTTCTTCTCGTGGCTGGCCAATGCCTTGCCATAACTCTCTCCCTGCCCTCGAATCACCCCGGGCTCCACTTTGTAGAACACGGGCATCACCCGCTGTTTCTTGAGCCTCTTACACTCCATTATCTTCACCAGCTCGTCCAAGCACCACCTAGACGAAGCGTAGTCCTTGGAGAAGACGAGCACGGCGATCCGCGACTCCTCGATGGCCTTCATGAGGGCGGGCGAGATCTCGTCCCCGCGCCTCAGGTCCTCGCTGTCGATGTAGGCGTTGATGCCTCGATGAAGCAGACACCTGTGGAGGTCAGCGAGGAAGCCGCGGCGGACGTCCTCGCCTCTGAAGCTGAGGAAGACATCGAACAGCCATTTCGCTTCGGAAGAAGAAGAAGAAGACGACGACGAAATTTTTTGTTTTTTTTTTGGACGAAACGACGACGACATTGAAAGATTGAATCTGAGCTTAGTTTGGATTCGTGTCGAGCGATGAGTGATGCTTTTTATCGTGGAGTTGGTCAACAAATCGATGCGGACTGAGAAACATCGACGTCGCACCGCGTTAGGAAAAGTGCCTTTTTCATTTCTGTTTTTTCTTTTCATTTTTCGCAAATGGACGAGAAGTTTTTTTTCGTTCATTTTTATTTTAAAATTGTTTTTTTTTTTTGGGTAAGGGTAAGAAAATTGTTTTCACCTTACAAAAAACGGGAAAGTGACTTTATTTTGCGAGTGTTCAAAATGAACCGTTCAAATCAGAACCACCCAAATTGAGCCAAATCGGCCAATTGGGTCCAATTCTCAAGAATGTCCCTCTAATTCTTAATTCTTAAAAGTGAAAATTGAATCGGACTAAACTAACCAAATATATTTTTATTTCTTTAAAAATAAATTTGTCAAATGTAAACTAAGTACTATCTTATTCAGTAGCATCACAAGTTACGACACAATAACTTTTCATTCATCATTACTTTCGTCAATATTTTAAGATTTGTCACTTTCTCATTATGCACAAATACTTTTTAGTGATTTAAAAAAATAATGATCGATTTCATTGGATCGGATCGGGAATCAAACACCCCTACTACTTATTTTATTTGCCAAAGTTCAATATTATTCAAAGCATATAAAAAAAATTAGGTATAAATTTATGTATGCAATAAAAAAATTATCATTCTCAACCCAAATCCAATATATTCCATTCCAATATTTTGTCTTCTATGAGTGGCAACATATCTTTCACATTATTAGGTAGGAAATTGTTTAGATTTTTTGCTTATTCAACTCATCGTGTCCCCAAAAATAATTCATGAAATAGATTTTTTAATGCATACTGGATACAATTCTGTTTTTTCCCCATTAATTGATTTTCATATTTTTAAGTAGACATCTTTTGCTTAAGAATGGAATGAGGGAGTCATGTGCATGTTTACATCATTCAACTCATCGTGTCCCCAAAAAATTATATTTTCTATTTTATTTTATTACTTAAAAAAAAAGAAAAAAAGAAATATGCACTGGGCTTAACCTATGCGCTTTGTCTGTTATTTACACATGATGCATACGGAATATCCCAGCTTGGTAAAATACAAGTAGTTTTGTTTGAAATTGAGGCTTTACCTTTTCTAATTATTTTAACTACAACCCACTTTGAATGATGTAACAAGCCGAGATCTCAATCGAATATTTTTTTGTTAATTCCTTTGGCGAGCTTTCTAAAAACAAGCCTCAATTCCAATGTCACTTCTTTGGTCACGAAATAATTAACACGGAAGAAGAAGAAGAAGCCATTAGAATTTTGGTAAAAGGAGGCAGGTGCTGGTGTGTTTGCTTGGAAAATGAAGGCGCTGAAGGATGAAGCGAGATCTTAAAAGGTAAGCTACTCCATTGGCCACCCAATAAAGTACTTAGCTGTGGCTTCCAGGAAATGGCGTTCGGCGATCAGTGAGATTTGTTCCCCAACGGATCTTCTTGGTATTTTCTTTGCACACAGAGGCATGGCTTTCTTTTTTGAGGGTCAACAAAGAATGTTATATTAATTTCCAGCTTTGTGGGCAAGGCAGATGAGAGGATGTGGCAGGAAATTGGAGAGAAGGAGGCGGTGCCCGGTGGGCTCAGCAAGCTCGGCTTGGGATCCTATTCTTGAGAACTGATGTATTGTGGCACGGGGAGATGTCGCTAGCGTGATTTGTTGCACACTACTATTTTGGTAGCTAAAATTCGCATATTTTTTGCCATGCCTTCCAATAAATCAATATATAATGGGAATGAAGAAATTAGAATTTAGAGTGCGGACCTACTGGATAACTCAAGAGGATAGCTTTGACATGTAAATCAATCGTAACATCCTACACAAAATGTGAGCACGTCTTGTGCCGATTTGAGAGAAGGGCTTTGATATGAGCACGTCTTCACCAACAATCAGTTGCACATTTTCTATGCATTAGGCAATCTAATTACAAATTGGATAAGGATTACCTTTTTCCTTTCATAGCTCGGGCATGAGAATATATCAAGCTTTTTGTTCAATTGAAAGTAATGCGGTAGGTTCTAATGTATAAATTCAAAGACATGAGAAATTTTCTAAAAGAACACCTCAAAATGATTAATTGGTACACCAATAGCTTATCTTCTATTACTTTGGAGTGAAGGATCTTTCACTCAACTAGGGCATTATTCATTAGATGCTTTTTTGGAATTCATATGCTTGGTGATGTCATTCCTTGTCAAATCAAAGTGCTAGTCATTTTCAAAAGCAGTGGATACTTGGTATGAGAATTTGTAAGAAAGGCTTTTACTAGGCGTAAAAGAACACATTTTGTTCAAATTATTTAGTCCAAAAGAGGATTTTTGCATTTAGACTCTAACAAAAAATGATACTTCAAAAGTGTAAAGCATCCACTAACATGGGATGCATTACACTTAGAATTTAGCTTATTTTGTTATTATCTAAATTTATAATGCATATAAACGTTAGTAATGTCAATCAAGTGCAATAATTATACCGATCATTATGAGTTTCATGTGATTTGATGACATCTCACCTTTTTTCTTTGTCTTTGTTGCTTAAGTCAAAAGCACAAGGAAATGTTTGCTCTATCAGTTTCGTGCTAGCTTCCCTCCACGCGGCTTTGCTCAGAAAAGAAAAAAAAGATCAAGTTGATTTTGATCGGCAAGTGACCCCCACCACTTTGTTCCTTCTACATGCTCATATCTTGAGCGATTCCAAGGCTTGACTCCGGTGGCTCATTCCCATTGCATTTCTTTTTTTTGGTTATAAACAGATACGGCTTAGTTGTTATTATTCGGGAAAATGTTAAACAAGGAGATGGATTAGACTCGTTTTACAAAAAAAAAAAAAAAAGCCTAAACTGAATTTAATCAAATAATTGCCTAAAATGACTAAATCAATCTCACATAGGAGCCAAAGCTTGCTGATCGGCCAATTTTTTGATAACTGGTAGGTGTATGATTGGTCCAACAGACGAAGCCTAGATATTTTTATCTAAAAAAATTTGGTAAAAATTATAAATCCCAAAAACAAAACACCACCACCACCCCCACACATCACGCCCGAAGGTTTCTGCCTTCATTTCTTCGCATCTTCTCCTTTGCTTCCAGTCTTTATTTCTTTCCATAGATGAAGACAAAGCTCATGCAAGGCCCACCTCTTCATTAGTCAGACATTCACATGTAACAAAAGAACAAAAAACAAAAGGCTTCCTTCGTTTCTTGACATCTTCCTTTCCTTGCGGTCTTTGTTTCTTTCTAACGGTGAAGACAAAGCTCAAGCAAGGCCTACCTCTTCGCTCATCAAGCACTCTATTGTGAGGATAGCAATCTGTTTAGGACTATAAAAAATTAAATAATAAATAATTATAAATTATTTTGAAATTCACTCATTTAAGAATTTATGACTCATAATAAAGTGTTATTTACAGTAACTCAAAAATCGTTATGTTAATAAAGCCCTTTTTCTAATAAAACAAGGCAACTTGCTCTGGAAATAAAAATGATCCAGGAGACTTTCATGTGCAAGTGGCCCCCACTACATTGTTCCTACTTTTGGACCAAAACGCGCTCATGTCTAAAGCAATTCCCAGGCGACACTCTCAGCCCATTCTCATCAGTCGCCCATGCTCCGACACCGAGGAAGACCACAAAGTAGATGTTGTTAGTTGCCGGTCGGGGTACGACGAAACCATGAGGATTGCGCTTCCAATATTCAGGGAATAAGAGTTGATTTTTCGTGACGTTTCATATTCTCTTCCACAAAACCAATGGATTTATTAGAGAATTATTGCACTTTGATAATCGTAAATATTTACCTCCTTAAATCTAAAAAATCAAGTGAATTTCTTGGCGGAAATATACTTGAATATATTGCAATTCGGTGTTCAAAAGTTATTCCATTAAGTCTATAACGTACGCATCGATGGGACAACAGATTTTAAAGGGTGGTTACATAGTACTGTTTTGATAGCTAAAATTCTCATGACTATGCCTTCATGCAGAAACTTGGTGCTTCCATTTTATATAATTGTTTGCTAAATTAGTCTCTCGTGATTGAAGAAATCCAAAGTCTCTCGTGATTGAAGAAATCCAAATTTAGAGTGGGGCCTATTGGGTAAGTTGAGAGGATAGCTTTGACGTAGAAATCAATTGTAATATCCTACACAAGATGTATTAGTTATGCAAAGTACGGAGATACTTGTGCCGATTTGAGAAAAGGATTATGATTTGAGTATGTCTTCAGCAATACTTAGTACTTCACATTTTCTATGCATTGGGCATTCTAGCTATAAATTGCATATGGATTACATTTTCCTTTCATTGCTCGGGCATGAAAATATATCAAGCTTTTTGTTTTATTGAATGCAATTGGTTCTAATGTATAAATTAAAAAAACAAGGAATTTTCTAGAATAATATCTTTAAATGATTAACTGGTATGTCAATAACTTATTTTCTATTACTTTGGAGCGAAGGATATCTCGCTCAAGTAGGATGCTTTTCATTGTATGCTTTTTGGGAATAAATTTCACGCTCCCCTTCGAGGATCCCCTTACCCTGTGTGGAAATCTGTTTTTCTGCACTGCTTCACTCTTCCGGTTAAAGCTTTGGGGACGCCAAATTTGATGTTTCAAAGAAGAAGGTGGTTAACGTTGGATATTTCATACGAGAGTTCATAAGAAAGACTTTATCCAAGTGAGAAATGACTCATTTTCAGATTATTTAGTCCAAAAGAGAATTTTCGCGTTTGGACTTTAATAAAGATTGGCATTTCGAAAGTGTAAAACATCCATTAATGTTGGATGTTGTGGGAATTATGTCTGGAGTTTCAGCTTATATTGTTGCTATTTAAATGGACGTTACATATGAGCATCACTAAAGTTAATAGAGTGCACTAATTACGCCCATCGTTATGGATTTTGCATGATTTGACCATTTTCCTTCTTTTTTATTTTCTTTTTTGGTTTAGTCAAAAGCCTAGGGAAATATTTGCTCATCACTTTCTTTCTAGCTTCACTCCACACGACTTCATTTTGGAAAGGAAAATGATAAGGTTGATTTTGATGGCCAATGGCTCATTTCCATTGCATTTTTTAACCTTTTTTTTTTTTTGAATAAATGTATTAGAAATCTTAAAGTTTATTATAAAAGTATAATTGAGTTCTAAAACCTTCAAAATTTTAAAATATGTCATGAAAGTATAATCGAGTCATAAAAATTTTAAAAAAAAATGCAATCAAGTCCTTTATTGATTACACATTTAAAAGTTTTAGGATTCAATTGGACTTTCGTAATAAGTTTTAGAACAAATTTTAGAACTTTCGTAATATCCTACATGAGATGTATTAGTCGTGCAAGTACATAGATACTTGTACTGACTTGAGGGAAGAGTTTCGATAGTATGTCTTCGCCAATAATTGATATGTTACATTTTCTATACATTGTTAGGCATTCTTTGTTACGAATTGCATAAGGGTTACCTTTTCTTTTCATAGCTTGAGCACAAAAGTAGATCAAGCTTTTTGCTTAGTAGAAAGTAATGTGGTTGATACAAATAAATGAGAAATTTCTCTAGAAAGACACCTTTAAATGATTAATTCTTGTGCCAATAGCTTATTTTCTATTACTTTGGAGGGAAGGATCTCTCCCTCGGGTAGGGCCTTCTTCTTTGGATAGAGTCACTTGCTTTGTGATGTTATTTCCTATCAAATTAAAGTGCAAGTCCTAGAAAGAAGAAACCAGAAAAAAGTGCAAGTCATTTTCAAAAGAATTGGATAGTTAGTATACAATAGTTCATACGAAAGACGTTGTTTAGGTGTGAAAGAACACATTCCTTTTAGATTATTTAGTCCAAAACAAGATTTCCACATTTGGACTTTAATAAAGAATGGCTTCTAAAGTATACAGCATCCACTAACATTGGATATGATAGACATCGTGTCTAGAATTTGGCTTATTTTGGTACTATCTAAATCTAAATTGATGTTACCTATGAACATCACTAATGTTAATAGAGTGCACTAATATTGCCGATCATTATTAATTCAATGTGATTTGATGATGTGTCTTTTTATCTTTATTTTCTTTTTTCGCTTAGTTAAAAGCCCAAAAGGATTGTTCGCTCATCACTTTTATGCTAGCTTCACTCCTCCAGGCAAAGAAAACTTCGCTCTGGAAAGAAAGATGATCAAGTTGGTAGATGGCCCCCACCACCTCATTCTTCTACGTGCCCATATCTAGAGCGAATCAAAGGCTTGAGTGCAGCGGCTCATTTTCATCGCATTTTTATCCCTTTTTTTTTCCTACTAACATAAACAACTTAATAGTTATTATTTGAAATTTTTTCAAATAAGGCCATTTTATAAATAAAAAAAGAGAGACCTAAAATGGACATTATTCTAAATAATGGCCTAAAGTAATTAAATCAGTCTCCCATAAAAGCTTAAACTCATCAATTGGCCAAATGTTTGTCGACCGACAAGCATATGATTTTTTCAGAGGCCAGAATATGGGTACTTTTGTCCAAAAAAATTGATTAAACAATTGCCAACCTTAAAAGGAAAATAAAAAACCGAAACACTTCTTCCTTTGTTTCTTCACATGTTCTTCTTTGCGTCCAGTATTCATTTCTTTGGAGAGAAGAAAACATAACTCGAGCAAGGCCCACCTCTTCTTTTAGTAAGACACTCAAATCTAACACAAGGGCCTCGACTCTCCATCATCTTTTCTCAAGATTGTGATTCACCTCCATCTCCACTTACGTTCAACTAAGGTTAGTCTCATTCAAATTGATGCAACCGATCCTTCATTCAATCAAGAGACAGCAATTGCATTTTGTTGAAGCAACATGTCAATAAGGTGTGGGCATGAGTGGAATTTCACACCGATAATAGCGACAATAGTGATGGTAGGAGAACTTTTTTGTATTTAGTATTGTTTTTGCTTGTTTTGTTAGATTTTCGGGTGCATTAAGTCTCCTTTTGTAACGCATATAAGTTGCATCCACTATGTATTTTTAAATTGGATTTACTGCCGTAGCGATCCTACATGTTGGTAGTGGTCCCTATTTTGCAATTTTTTTAATGCTTTAATTTTTTTTTCTAGCGTATGCTTTGTCGTTAATGGCCAAGCCTCGTGAACATGGCATGGAATTCAATTGTTGTTTTTTGATTTGAGCTATAGCACATTCACGATGCCAAGGATAAGATTCCTCACCTCAGCAGCAAAAACTGTTGGTTTTTGATTAGCTCTTGCACTGGAGGCCTTATAAACATAATCACTGAGCTTAATCACCAAACCAATGATAAGGTCCCTCACCATAGCAAGGGCACTTTTGTGCCATAACAGGAGTTTGAATGCAGATTACAAACAACTAGCACAGAAATTAAGTCTATAATGCACAAGTTTTGTGACAAATATTATCCCATAAATTGTGAATAAGTGGAAGAGAAAGAGGGTATATAGTCCCTTGTGTGACTAGTTTTCTTTCATAGCTCAGGAATGAAAAAAGGTCAAGCTTTTTGCTCAGTAACATAATGCGGTTGTTTCTAATGTATAAATTCAAAGAAATCAGAAATTTCTCTAGAAGAACACCTTTTTGTGATTAACTAGAATGCCAATAACTTATTTTCTATTACTTTGGAGCGAAGGATCCTTCACTTGAATAGAGCCTTTTTCATTGGATGCTTTTTGGAATTCATAAAAAAGACCTTGTCTAGTTGTGAAAGAGCACGTTAGATTCAGATTATTTAGTCCAAAAAGAGAATTTCCGTGTTTAGACTTTAATGAAGAATGACACTTCGAAAGTATAAATCATCCACTAAAGTTGGATGATCTGATAAATATTGCGTCTAGAGTTTAGCTTATTTTGTTACTATTTAAATCGATGTTAAAAATGAACATCCCTAACATTAATTGAGCGTACTAACTACACAGGTCATTGTGAAGTCCATGTGATTTGACAATCTCTCTACTTTTTTCTTTGTCTTTTTTGCTTAGTCAAAAGTGTTATGAATAGCTCATCACTTTCATGTCAGTTCCCTCCATGCAACTTCGCCTCACGCCTCCATGCAACTTCGCTGTGGAAAGAAAAAAGATAAAGTTGGGCAGGTGGACCCCACCACCTTGTTCCTTCAGCATGTTCATATCTAGAGCAAAAGTTCTAGGAATAGCTCATCACTTTCGTGCTAGGTTCCTCCACGCAACTTCGCCGCACGCTTCCATGCAACTTCGCTGTGGAAAGAAAAAAGATAAAGTTGGGCAGGTGGGCGCCACCACCTTGTTCCTTCAACATGCTCATATCTAGAGCAAAAGTGCTAGGAATAGCTCATCACTTTCGTGCCAGGTTCCCTCCACGCAACTTCGCCTCACGCCACCATGCAACTTCGCTATGGAAAGAAAAAAGATAAAGTTGATTTTGATGGGCAAGTGGGCCCCACCACCTTGTTCCTTCTACATGCTCATATGTAGAGTGAATCCAAGGCTTGAGTCCCCTAGCTCGTTTCCATTGCATTTCTGTTACAAAGATGCCCCTATTGCAATTGTTGGATATATCATATGCTTGTTAGCTAGTGAACATTTGGCCAATGAGCTCAGGTCTTTATTTGATATTGATTTAGCCGCTTAAGGCCCTCATTGAAATAATTTTCATTTTAGGCCCTCTTTAAAAATTAAAAAAAAATGGCCTCATTTTGAGCCCTTATTTGGAGATTTTTTTTTTTTTTAAAGATGCTCCATGATTTTAACTAAGACGACTAAAAAAGCTGCAATAAACTGTGATTTTGATTACCTTTGGTGAGCTTTTTGAAACGAGCCCCAGTGCCAGTGTCATCTTCATTATTCCACATTGCATGGTCATAACATGCAGTAGTGTAGTAGTGTAGTTGCCAGTGTCATCTTCATTTACTGGCCATTGCTGGATCATTGAAAAATTATTGCAGTAGTGTAGTTGCTGACTACATAAATATATTTGGTTATCTAATATTTCAGAATAGCTACTACTTGTGAATGTTGCCAACTCTTGATATACTAGTAGGTATTTTATTATATTAAAATTGTAAGCCTTACCAACTAATTACTAATTAAATTAAAGTTCCGACTTTTTAAATCAAGACTTTTAAAATCTGTGAACTCTCGATGGATTGAAAATGATCTTTTCCTAAAGAAAAATTGATAATCAAACCAAGAAATTTGAAAGGTACGTACTTCCTTTTTTATGTATAAAAGTTTCCAATGAAATGAAAAGTCACTTCGACTAATTACATGTTTGCCAATTGAAGGTTGCCAATTAGGTGGAAATGTACCACTTACTAATATTTTGAAAGCCACTTATTCAGGTGAAAAGTTACTAACTTATAGAAAAATCACTTTTTTCTTTGAACGTTGAAAGGGAACTACCCTCTATGGGCCTGGGTATGATAACTTCTCTATGTACTTTGGGCATTGGATGAATCTAAGAAGGTCATTTTTGGCGCATCTAGCTAATTGTCTTTCAGTCTAAGTACCCAATTGAAAGGCGATTGTTGATGACCACCGCCAACCCCTGCTCTTTTCATCAGCAACATCTTCCTCCACTTGCATATCTGTCTGTTCATTCTCTTCCTCTTCAAATAACCCATTTTTGTCATTGTAGCACCCCGTCTTCGCCGCTAGTCTCTAACGGAGAGAGCATCCTGATCTTTCTCCATCCGGCACTAGCAAAAACATGCGCACTCTCTTTTCTTATTTAACGAGTTACCCTTATTGTGAATAGTGCAATTACTTTGCATATTGATAGTTACTATTTCGATGTTACAAGTAAGTTAGGAGATAAGACAATTCTAATTACCGAGTTTTTAAAAGTTACTCGACATCTTGAAAAATTAATAATAAAATGGATTTGTAACTCATTGGCAAGAGAACCGCATATGATTTTTCTGTATAAGAAGTAACAAATAAGGATGAGAAAGTTGCTATAACTACTTTGATATTTCGTTACCTACTAAGTACTAGATTAGATGAAACTTACTCACCAAGAGATAAGTTAGGTGACAATAATAGCAGACAATTATGCACTTCAATCTTTCTCGATCATAGTTATACAACCTCACATTTATCATTTCATATGAATAACAATTTAATATAAAAAAAACTTTACTCAGTGCAATTGTATCACTTATGCCTCTCAAACCAGCCATTGGGCCAATCAGGCCTTGATTTGCATTGAGTTTCGATTGGATCTGGGCTCTCAAATTGGGTTGTTGCTTCACTTTTTCAACAAATTGAACTCAATTCGGGTCAAACTTTGGACCCATTGGGTCAAATGTATAACGATGTAACTTTTTTGATGAACCTCAATGCCATTATATCACTTATGCCTCTCAAGCCAACCATTGGATCAATCGGGCCTTGATTTGCTTCTAGTTTCAATTAGATTTAGGCACTTTGGGTGTTGCATAGTTTGTCAATGAATTTTTTTTTTTATCAAAAAAACAAAAAAGGTGATTGTTTGCTTCACTTCAACAAATTGAATTCAATAGGCGTCGAGTTATGGACTGATCGGGTCAAATGTCTGACGAAGTGACGATGCGAGTCACCTTTGTTATCGAAATTGATGCTTACATAGCATTTTCTCTTGTTGGGTAGCAATGTAAATAGTGCAAAGACAGTAGCCCGGAATTAATATACACGCACATGCACGATTATTTTACTCCTCATGCAAGTCATATTAAATAAATAATAAAATTTAATAATTATAATTTGATGACGATATATAATACTTGATATTTTTTTTCTTATCTTACCCTATACAAATTCTTTTTAAGAAAACAAACCCTAAACGAACGTTTTGGCTATGTTTTTAATAACTTACAAAAAATTTATTCAACAATTCTATAAAATAGAAAATGGTACAAGATGACGTTGGTTGTTCACTGTCCAGACAATTGAGGAATTCCATCCGAGTGCACCGAGTAGTGGAAAGTAGGTGGTTAACTTCTTCTTTGGCCGACTTTACACTTTTTTTTTTCCTTTAAATTGCATTGCAAAATTAGAGATAGAGCGCTCCATGTAGATGAGGGCAAATTTTAGCGCGAGACGAAAGGGCACGTTGGTTTAAATACATAAATAAGAAATTTGTCATGTACCATTGTTCCATAACGTGTCATTCACACACAAAGAAGGACATTAAAACAAATTTGTTTACTTTTCATCAACGATAAATAATATGATTGTGTGATAAATGCCTAATTTTTAAGAATATATATATATATATATATATATATATATATTTATATTGCTTTGAGTTCTTTTTTATTTTACGTACTTTTTGTTTGTTTAATGGACAACTAGTCTTTTCATGTAGACGATACGCACGTAGGAGATATTTGTATTTTGCATGACTGATTGTATATGAAAATAATCAATTTCCCCAATCTGCTGCTTTTTCTCAATTTTGTTTACTCTCCATTCATATTCTCATTTCTCTCTCTCTCAATCCACAAATTTTCTCACTCACTTAGATTTTGCTTCAAATTTCTTCAAGTCAAAGCCACTTATCGCTTTCTCTAAGCTTATCTTCCTCGAATCTAGCTGGTTTCTTCCGAACCCATTCAATTTCATCCCAAACACCCAAAAAATCCTTAGAAATCCTCCCTCTCCTGTGAGAATGCCGATCAAACACGCAGCTGGAAAAGAAGGGAAGCAGTTCTTCATCACACCTGAGGGCATAACAAAGCGAATAGGAGGTCGCAACTCCTTTGCAAGTTGGGTTCCCCAAACGGAACCAAGCTTGCTTTGATAGATATCTCACATTTGCTGCTAGAAGTGTGTTGGAAGAGATGGCATCAAGACTTTTGAGTTTTTCACACAGGAGAGATTTCCGTTTAGGCAAATGGTTTTAGCCAGTTGGGTTGGATTTGGTTTTCTGTTGGTGTTCGAGGAGATTTATTTTGAAGCTGTGAAACGGTTTTATACTCATTTGATCAAAGGTGAGAATGATAAGAAGGAAATATAATTCGCGAGTCTTTCTACGAATGGAACGTTGATTATTCTTGAACATTAATTCTGAGGGTGATTTTGAGGCATTTAGCTTTCGGTGATACTAACATGACTATGAGAAAATGATGGTTTTTCTGAACAAGTGAGACGATTAGTCCATGATCCTAAGGCGCTGCATTTATGTCAATATGTGTAGTCTCCATATGATTTTGATGTACTGCCTGCTTCCCATTTCTGGCCATGGAGGTGATTTTTTTTAGGAACAATCAAGTTGACGTTCAAGGTCAAGAATGGTTTTAAGGTCTCCCAATGCGACCTCCAAAAGGATTGAATATTCCGTGTGGGGGATGGCCTTAACTTGCATTTTTTTAAACTTTTGACGTTGACCTCGAAGGTGAGACGCTGGAGTCCTAAACAACCGCCAATTTATTGGAGAGTCCACGCTAAAAGGTATGGACATCACAAGAAGAAAGGAGAAGTTTGGGTAAGGAAGAATGCTTGGGATGAACAAACCAAACTCAAGGGGTATAACCACCGTCACTTTATGAGGCTAGCTGTTGGAGTTGATATTAGGACGGAAATGAAGGTGATCCATTGGTAGAGGCTCTCTCAACCGTGCTTACTTGGCTTTGAGGGGAGATCCACATGGTCTGCAATGAGATGCAACCGGGATTTGCAGGAAATTCGGAAGTAACTTCAATTTTCTGGTCAGTTTGCTCCACTTTCCTCCAAAATCCTCATTTTTTTTTCCATAGTATCCTCCTCCTCCACCAACTTTATTGGAGTTTTTACATGTTGCCCGTATTTTTCAAGAACACTGGCTTAACAACCTAATCAAGGTCCATGTTTCAAACCATCTTTCAATTTTTTTCGAACTTTTATACTTTTTATATCTTCAATTTTTATTCATTTATTATTATTCTTATTATATATTTCGAAAATAGGGGCCTCGGCTAAGCCTTCAGACCCGGCACAGACATGGGCTGACACATATCAGATCATGGGCACGATTCATTGGGCTTATCGCCTTAAGAGGGCTCGATCAAAAATTCAAACTGGGCTCATCAGCGTATGGGTCAAAGATTTCGAGCCTCGTTTCTCGACAAGAAAAACGACCACACCATGTGGCCATAGAGATGCAAAAAATAGCAAAAATAGATAGCCGGTGACATATTGAGAGACCATAAAGTGTACTGGAAAGCAGAACTGTAGTGAATGGGGAAAAAAATTTAATCCACAATGCTTAGACTAGCAACCACATCCCATAATCAGTATCTTTCAACAAAATCAATCTGAATGTGTCAGTTTCGCTTCCTAATCAATCAACAACACGAGGCGAGGGTCACAGATTCAACTCATGCATTCCATCAAACAGTTGGTGAGCATCTCAGGAAAAAAAAAGACATAATGAGTGTATCAACACCACAACACATCCAAATACTTCTTTCTTTGCAGAAAGGGTTTGATTCACCGAGGCAAAAAAATGATTTCAAACCTGGTCTCTTCCCAGACATACACCAGCGTCAACTTCAAACTAAATCTTCATTTATGAAATGACCAAAAAAATGCTGCAAAACCAACCTTGCCGAGGAGGGATTTTCAACCACGATTGCTGATTAGACTCGTCCATGGAGGTTCAGGTAAGTGTCGATCAACGAACTTGAGATGGATACGTGGAGATCGAGCGGGACTTGACAGCTTCAGGGTTTATGCCTCCGAAACAGGGCCAGGCAACGGTCCTCCGGACACTTCACAGAGGCAAGAGATCCAAAGAGACGAGCAATGATCGAAAGCCAGAATGGGGACTCCAAGTACGTCGGCTACACTGATCGGCGTAAAAACATAGGATGGATTGAATGTTAAAACAGAGGATAACAGAGAGTCTTTCGGCCGTGGTAAGGAAATGGCCGCGAGTGATGACGGAAGACGTCTGGCCGCGAAGGAAGGAGTCTGAAAATCTCCCGGAGTGCTCTCAAAATTTATTTTCATCCCCACTCTCTGTTTTTTCTTCCAAAGTAATTTCTATCTCAATTTCTTACCTGTGACATTGCCCCGAAACACGATCCTCAGTCCCCTCTTACTCAGAAAAAACCGACATTCCCACCTTTGCGTTGCGTCCTTCGTGCGAGCGGTTATGGAGAGAGAAAGGTCTGAGAGAGAATGAGCAATGATGATGAAGATGAGGATGAATATTATCTGGTCTCCCCCCTTAGGTTCTGGAGGGAGGACGCCGTATATCATATACGGCGTCCTCCCTCAATACCTCTAAAGAATGCTGAAATGGGCAGGTTTTATAGATGGGCTAGAGTTGCGCGAATAGGGCCACATGAATTGATGGATAGGGCTTTTTCTTTTCTTTTTCTCTTTCTCATTTTTCATATATATATATATATATATATATTTTATTACTTAAGTGCATATTTGATTTATCAAGTAAAATTCAAGTGTCAACACCCGTTTCTGGTTAAGCTTATTGATAGTGAAATGTAAAATTGCGAAAATTGCTAATCAAATGTATTTGTCTCATTCTCGCATGTTTGTTGCTAGAAGTGTGTTGAAGAGACGGGACATAGACTTTTGAGTTTTTTCACATGGGAGAGATTTCCGTTTAGGCAAATGGTTTAGTCAATTGGGTTGGATTTTTGGTTTTTTGTCAGTGTCCAAGGAGATTTATTTTGAAGTTGTGAAAGGGTTTTATACTCATTTGATCAAAGGTGAGGATGAAGAAAATAATTTACGAGTCTTTTTGTCAATGGAACGTTGATTGTTTTTTAACATTAATTCCGAGGATGACTTTAGTTGCCGGTGATGCTTACGTGACCATAAGAAAAAATGACACTTTTTTCAGAACAAGTGAAGCGGTTAGTTCATGATCCTAACACTCTGCATTAGAATGTCAATATGCATAGCATAGTCTCCATACGATTGTGAAATACTGCCTGCTTCCCGTTTCTGGTCTCAGAGCTGATTTGTTCAAGCTGACATTCAAGGTCCAAGAACAATTTTTAGGTCTCCCGAAGCGACCTCTTCTTTACCTCCCGCAGCAACCCCCATGCTGAAGACACATGAGCCAGGCATGATGCCCCTCTTCTAATATATTGAGTCTCTCCCTCCATGCACATCTTCAAGTCTCTTGCACAAATCCTCCCATCCGCTCCATCCGGTCCACACATAGTGCAGTGGATCCCCCCTATCCTCAAAGATTGAAGCTGGATCCATTAATCGATTCTTTTCAATCTCAACCTTCAAAGCATCCTCTAGAGGATTGGATTGCAACACATATCCCAACTTTTTAACGGTTGCACCCGCTACTCTAATATTAAGGCTAATAGGAAGTGAAAATTTGATGGAAAATAGAACAGCATATCCAAGAAATTAATTGTCCTCGTCAAACCCCATTGTCTAATGTTCATTGTTACGAGTTCACTTTGGAGATCACTGATTCTTCAGTACAAATTGTCCTAATTGAACTCCAACTTACTTGCAACAAATTTAACATTATTAAAATAAATTAAAAAAAAACTTCTACTTGCACTCAAACTAACGGAAAATTGGAAAGGAAAATCTAATGCATGCCCTCTCCACAGACCAGCCTCATCCAACCACTTGCCCCTCTTATGTCTGCTCAAACTTTATATAAAAGGAGAATCTCAAATGCAATACTCTCTATTAATAAAATTAAATCACACTGTCCAATTAATCCACATGTGGCTAGCCAGGCATGTAGTACGACGGTCCCCTATCATAATAGCAACAAACACCTAAGAGTGAAAAAGGTCTCATGTCGAATTATTGAATTATTATAGTTGTGCAGTTTTATCTTAGTCCATAGAGTTGATCTAGTACTATTATTGGTGTCAGTTGTTATGATCAACTGTAACATGAAGAACCACATGTCCATTTGTTCGTTAGATTTTCTAAGATTTCAACTGTATTTTTCAATACAAGAATTACGAACATCGGGTCTTCATCATTGCATCAAGTTGAGATTTTGTTAAGCTTTATACATGTGCATAATCACTTTATATTAAATTTGTTTGTTTGTCTAGAATTTACAGTTTTGCATTACATGCACCCAATGTACACCATATCAACACATGCATATACACACACACACATTGGGAGGAGGGAGAGGGAGAGGGAGAGGGAGAGAGAGAGCGAGAGAGAGAGAGAGAGAGAGAGAGAGAGAGAGAGAGAGAGAGAGAGAGAGAGAGAGAGAGAGAGAGAGAGAGAGAGAGATATCTCGATTGACGAATCAACCATGTTCAATCGTTTTTCCTTTGTGCTCATTGGATTATCTTCATGTGAAACCTCGTAGAATAAAGCTAGATCTAGCAACTGATTGTCTTGAAGCAAAACCTCTAAATCATTCTCTAGTGGCTTGCATATTAGTCGGAATCCACACTTCCTCACAAGTAGTTCGTGATAATTGCATACTCTAATGCTAATGCGGAAATGAGTCCGGTCATTTGGACCAAAATGGTCTATTGTCCACAAATCCTTTAATTCCATATACTCCAGCCACACATTATCCAAATCAAAGAACTTGAAATCCCTGTTGTGTATTGCGCTTTTGCAATTAACAGATCCTATAACCTCAAATTCAGTACTCTCACGTGACCTATGCAACACTTCAAATACAACACAAAAAGCTACTCCTAGGATCTTTTCATATAAGTCCTTTGAAGCCACGAAAGAAATATAACCCTCTTTATTTGGCAGCAACCACTTTGGCATCTCTCCTCCAGGTAGAACAACTCGATGATTTGGTTGGCAATGAAATTTCTGTCATAGATGTAGACTGTTAGATAGTTTTTTTTTTTTTTTTTTTGAAATTGGCACCTAAAAGGAGGAGTATGAATGAGTTAAGTGGCTATCCTAGAATTTTATATATAGTTAGCAATAGCACAATCACTTTTCTACATGTTTGCTTTTTTTTTTTTTTTTTTTCAATTAGCCCACCATTCCGGGATTTTTAGCCTTTTGCAATACACAAAGCAAGCCACTACTCCATATTAATGTGTGTGAGAGAGAGAGAGGGAGGGAGGGAGGGAGGGAGGGAGGGAGCGAGGGAGAGAGAGAGAGAGAGAGAGAGAGAGAGAGAGAGAGAGAGAGAGAGAGAGAGAGAGAGAGAGAGTGGGGATCTCTTGTAGTTGTTGGCAATTCGAAACATCCAAGTCCTTGAGAGAGACAAGATTTCCTATTGATGTAGGAAGTTCTTCAATTGAAGTCCACCCTAGAAGAACTTCTCGCAAGCTTTCGTTCTTATTCAGAATATCAGGGAATCTTTGCAATTTAAAGCAATATTTTAAATTCAACTTCTGTAACTTACAGTGATTTGCAACTGAATCGTGGACATGCTCCAAGTTTTCGCACCCAGAGAGATTCAATTCCTCGAGATTCGGAATACAGGAGATGTCCGGCATATAAACCAGTGACTAGCATTCATCCAAGTTAATGCACTTCAATTTTTCAAAGTCCTACAAGAACAATAAAACCAACTTGCATAGACATTCTGAACAATCAAAGACAAAAAGTGAGATATATATTTATTACAAAATTTGGCTGTGATTTTGAAATAAAAATCACTTGATCATAATCCAAGCCATATGTTATCAAAATTCACTAGATCATATGGTGTACATAGAGCACACCCTCTCACTTTATAAATATGAGTCCAATAAGTAATCCTTGTAAATTCATCAGTGCTCATAATTTCACTACGCGCTAGAATGGCGTGGCCACTTCCACTACGTATACATGCAGAAACAATACTTGTGATTTAGAGAGAAAGATTGTGTAACCTCAAGTGGGAGCACATGAGCCACAATCATTCCTTTGCCAACTGATTCATCACATGCATTTAAGTTAACATCTGGAATCTTATGCAGAGATTCGCAACCACCTACTTGCAGATCCCGCAAAGGCAGTGGAAGGTCGGGAATCTCTTCTATTCATCACTTATTAAGAAGTGGTGATTGGTTGATTGTTTTTTAAAAAAGAAGACATATTGTGTATGCCTAATTGGTCATAAACATAACACAAATATGAAAAATAATAGAGTCCGAGCCGTCTTGCATAGTTTTTTGCTTTGAGCTAGATATACGTTGGTGTAGTGTGAGAGCTCAAAGTTTACTATATCATAATAAACACAACCACCACATATATACCTTGCATTTGTATACATAAATAAAAAAATGTAGATGCATCGATAGACTTTGGCATCTTGATCCAGTGGATTTCATGTGTGATTTATTAAACCTCTATGGTGCACGTCCGCCAAATACATGGTAAGTCTTTTCGCACCTTCTTTTGATTAAGCTTTAACTACTTTATTCTTGAGACGCTTTTATCAATGAGTAGTCATTCCATGATGATTTGGATATTTTCAATACGGTAAATTTTCAATGAATTTTCTAAAATTATAGCACATTGTTCCGAAGGAAGAAAAGAGTATTAAATGAAAGGGAGTCTAAGGAATGAGATTTGACATGTCATATCTAAAATTGTATTTGAAGGCGTATCCCTCGAAAGATAAAAATGGTGAGTGTCTTTTTGGTAAAGAAAAAAATGAATTGAAAAATGAGTGTTTATATAGAGCAAGTCAGGAATATCAATTAAACTTCATAAATTGAGACAAATCTAGAGGTGTTAAACGGGTGGATCGGGCTGGGTTTGGGTTAGGTCATTAATGGGTCGACCCAAATTGACCCATTAACCCATTTATGACCCATTTAAGCCAACTATAAATTTTTCGACCCATACTCGACCCGACCCATACCCGACTCGACCAATAATAATAAAATATTTTCATATTTAACCAAATTTAGGAAAACTTATTCTTATGTTTTTTTTTTAAAGATTATATTACTAAAAAAAATTCTAAGCTTATTTCTTATATATATATTAAAAATGGTATTGCTAAAATAGTTTTATACAACACAAATTTAATGGACAATTTTTATAATTTTTAAAATAATTATTTTAAAAAATCGAATTTTAATTATTTTTTATTTTTTAAAAATTAAATTTTTAATTATATTTATTTTCATTTTTAAAATATAATTTTCTTTTTTTCTTTTTGGTTCTTCTTCTTCTATGGCCTGCCGCCGGCCACAACGACGGCCAGCGAGCTCGAGCCTCACCCGACGCCGGCGAGCTCGAGTCTATCGGCAAGGCTCGAGCTTCGCTGGACGTCGGCAAGGCCTCCGCCTCGCCAGATCCGGCGAGCTCGAGGCTCTCCGGCGTCGGGCGAGCTCGAGCTCGCCCCCCGCTGGATTTGGCGAGGCTCGAGCCTCGCCTAACGTCGGCGAGGCCTCCGCCTCGCTAGATGTGGCGAGCTCGAGGCTCACTGGCGTCGGGCAAGGCTTGGGCGAGCTTGAGCTCACACACTGGCGAGGCTCGAGCCTCACCCAATGTCGGCGAGTTCGAGTCTTGCCAGATTCGGTGAGGGGCGAGTTCGACCTCGCCCAATGTCGGCGAGCTCGAGGCTCACCTGGCCAGTTGTCGGCCATCGCCATGCCGGCGACCGGAGGAAGAAGAAAGAAAAAAGAAAGAAAGAAAGAAAAGAACGAGAAAGAAAAAAGAAAAAAGAAAAGAAAATTAAAATAAAAAAATAATTATAATTTCGGTTTTTATAAAAAAAAACATTTTTGTAAAGTTGAAGAGAGAAGAGAGAGATTATAAGGTTTTGAGTGAAAATGGGTTCTAAATCCAAACCCATTTAAGACCCATTTAAGACCCACTTAAGACCCACTTAAAGCCTACCTATCAAAGTAAACCCGTTTAACTACTTTTTGTCAAAAACAAATGACCCATTTTAACACCTCTACTTTTGACCAATACTTTTAAGTTACTACATAGTTTGAAATTACAAACTATTTCATTATGTAGCTTACCAATAAGTTAATGATATTGACTTTTATAGAAAACTGGTAAGATGCAGTAAGATGCCTGTGCATCGCATGGATAAAACTATATTTAATATTCTTAATGTTAGATATCGACATGACTTTTTCGCAAGAGAGATAAAACATGTGCAGAAAATTATAACAAAATAACTATGCACATCCATGAAATTCTTTGCTAGACACATTATATCAATGAGTACTACTCCTAACAACTTCGTGCACCGAAGGACTCATCCGTCACTTGGATGCCCTTAGGCAATAACCTTTACCCACCGTACATGGCCTGGAAAAATGAGTAACACGTTGATTTGGGTGTCCCTTGATGGAATATGACCAAAGCCCAAAAACATGTATCTTCTTGAATAGATTTTATGTGCAAAAGCCCCCAGCAAAATTGAAAAGCACTAATTGAGGAATGACATTGACTAATTTTCACCATGACATTGACTAATTTTCACCATTAGTAACTGTCTTTTGCATGCGTTCTAATCGGACAGACTAGTTGCGCATTTCTTTTGGTTTAGTATGATCCGCCTATGAATAAATCCCATAAGCCAAGATTCTCGGATTGATTTTTGTTTTTAAAGGGCACTTTTCTTTGTTAGGTCCAACAACATGCAATAGGGCGTGGGCTATAGTTAGGACTAGCTAACAAATCCAAGATGGACCGAAAGTGGGCCTCGGGATCATTATTGGGCCAAGAAAGTGGTCATGGTAGATTCATCCCCAAGATCAATATAATTTGGCAATCAGTTTCTACTCAACATGAACTCCACAAGGAGTTTGGATGGATGATCCACTAAACATCGGGGGCCTCACTATTATTTCTCAAATATGATTTCAATGATTTATTTGTAAAATATGAGCCAAATATGAATTTAATCTTTTCATTTATCATTGTTTGTTAAATGTAAGTCAAATATGAGATGGGTTAGATTCTTTTCGGACCTCATTATAGATAATCATATTTAAGCATATAATACACATGTATTTCTAAATAGAATCTATATATACATAAAAATATTATTTTCCAACATTTATTACCGAAATTTGCATTATTATATAAAATAATTATGCAATATAATATAAAGTTATATAAATTATTATTGAAATATGTGTAACAATTAGACATGTAGAAAAAAGATTCCTAAAGTGACGATAAAAACCGAATTATTTAGCAAAGCTCATGCGTGAGCATGCCACGTAGCTCAACCTTGCACGAGCCTCAACTGCTTTTTTATAACTCTTATTTGAGTCCATTTACTAGTGTTTATCTGATTGTCTTGAAATTTTCAATCACTATTTTATATTTGGCAAGAAGTTAATCTATTATCAAACAACATTGTATTTTTCAATTCCTGTATTTATTCAGTACTTGAGTTTTTAGCTTTTTTAGTTTTACCAAAAGAGCCCCAACTCTTATGTGGGTAAAGTTACCAACATTTATTTGATTGTTTTGAAATTACCAACGGTCATAATTATTTACTTGTTTTCTTTTGCGGAGCTTACCAACACGCTAAATTTACTTTTTCTTATATGAAATTACGAACTCTTGTTTGAGTCATTTTCCTGGTGTTTACTTGATCATTCAAATACTTTACCATCATTTATTGGTTAATTTTTTTTTTATTAACTCTCTTTATTGTTTTGAAATTATCAAATATTTTAATAATCTATCAATGTTTAGTTGCCAACTTATCAACTTCTATTTGATAGTTTCAAAGTATCTATTATTTTGTTAATATACCCACATTTGTTTGGGGAGCTTTCTAGCACATTTAAGTTACAATCAATTAAAATTAGTAAATGTACTCAAATAAACATTGGCAATTGTTTCGTAAGAGGTCCTAGTTTGAACATGCTGAAAACATGAGCAAATAAACATTGGTAAATTATTAAAACAATAAGTGAATTCGCAACAATTAGATAAGCGTGGGCAACTTAATCAAATAAGAGTTAATAACTAAAATAAAACGGTAACTTAACCTGTGAAGAGCTGGTATATCACTCAAACTAATATTGGTAATTTGCTATAAGAATTAGTAACTTTAATATGATGCTAATTTTAGCAATTTGGTAAGTTCTTGAACCAATTAGTAATATTTATAAAATCAAATAAAAGTTGATATATAGACTCAAATACAAGTTTCGTAAGAGGTCCTAGTTTGAACATGCTGAAAACATGAACAAATAAACATTGGTAAATTATTAAAACAATAAGTGAATTCGCAACAATTAGATAAGCGTGGGTAACTCAATCAAATAAGAGTTAATAACTAAAATAAAACGGTAACTTAACCTGTGAAGAGCTGGTATATAATAATAAATATATTAATATAAATAATTCACTCAAACTAATATTGGTAATTTGCTATAAGAGTCAGTAACTTTGATATGATGCTAATTTTAGCAATTTCGTAAGTTCTTGAACCAATTAGTAATATTTATAAAATCAAATAAAAGTTGATATATAGACTCAAATACAAGTTGGCAATTTCCTATAAAATTAGTAACTTTAATACGTTGGAAGCTTTGCAAGTAATATTGGTTATTTAAAAAAATAGTTGGTAATTTAAAATAATCAAATAACTGTCGATACTTCCACAAAGCTTTTGGTAACCTCTAGCACATTTATAGGCTAAGTATTTATTGGTTCTGCCATAAAACTATTGGCAATTTACTAATTACCCTTCAAATAAGTTGCTGATCAAAATTTAGTTACCATTGATTTTGAAATTTACTTATGCTCTTAAGAAATTACTAGCATGAAACAGTATTGAGTTTTTTACACACGAAACGCTAGAAATCTACGGTATATAGCGATGCTGCTACTTCTCAAGAATTGGGAGTAAGTAATCAAAACCAAACAATGACTTTTCTCTGAAGTTTCTTTTTTGTACTTAATTATGAATAAAGCATTTTTTTTTTTGGTAATTTTCTAACATGAGATGGATAACAGCTTCTTGGGTTTAGCATGAAAAATCAAAGCCGTAGTCAAGCTCAGTCACACTGATAAAATTGTTAATTCTCTACAAATTAGTAAAATTTCATTTTGAAATTCTAATATTTTATCGTGTACACTATTTGAAACTTAACAAGTAAAGTAGATTTATCTATTACCATCCATAGAGTAATGAGTACGTGGCTTCTCAATTCTCTCATGGGAGGGAGAAAATATTCAGTGGTTGCTAACCACGAGAAAATATTGGGTATCCTAACAGTGCCACGCAATCCGTGCTCTGATCCATTCACGGGTTGACACCTGTCCAGGGATAGGTCCATGTCTGCTTTCTCTTCTTGTCGCTTCTTTCCTCCCAATAACGCTCGGCTCGGCTGGTGGCTCGGCTCGATTGACAGAAGAGAGGACGGATGAATGGTAATAAATGCGCAGCACTCCCACTTAAAATTTCTCTCTCCTCACTTAAATTTTCTAGGTTTTGTCTCTCTCTCTCCTTGTGGAAGAGCAGACAGTCTTCTCTCTCCTCTTTGCTCTCTCTTCCTCCTCCAACGCTCCTTCCGGTCCAGTGATTCCTCCGACGCTCCTTCCGGTCTAGCGATTCCTCCGACGACTCCCGACGACGGCCTTTCTCTCTCCACTCGACGGCCTCATCTCAGGGCTCCATTCTCTCGGCGCACTTCTTCCTAAATCGTGCTCTTTCCCGGCGGCTGATTTCGCTCGCCTCTCCCATGACCTCCACGCTTTTGGCGGTTCTTTCCTCGCGGTTCGGTGAGGTCTCGGGTATGCCCTCGTGCCGCGTCTCTTCTTCCTTGCTCAGCAACGCCATACTGCCCCTCTCTCTCTCTGAGTGTGTCTCTCTGTGCATTCTTTCATCCTTGAGGCAAGCATTTCGACTAGGGTTCAGGGGTTTCGCCACCCCTTCTTTGAAGTTCGTCTGGGTACTCTCATTTTTGCGTGAACCCAGCGTGAATTTTATAGTCTTTCTTTCCAGATCGGTCCTTCAGCACGTTGCTGACTTTTTTGCACGTTGTAGCTTCGCGGCTGCTCTGAGATTCTGGGCTGGTCGTTCTATTGTCTTGCTCGGAATGAGCGAAATGGTGTCCAAAAGGGGCATGTTGAATTCGTTGACACCTGAGTCGGCGGCGACTTCTGAGGACAAGAAAGGGAAGAAATCGAAAGGATCGGTGGCTTCAGTTCCTAGTTCTACCAAAAGTCATGTCAAGGTATTGTCTTTTAATCGAACCTATTGTTCCAGCCCTGTTTTGGGGACTTGACCATTTCACATTCATTTTTTCTGCAGAAAAATTCTGGTGCAAGCATTGGTGGAGTTGTGTTGCCTAATAATGACCCGGCCAAAATTGAGGCAATGATATTTCATGAATTGAGAGCTACATTGAGGTGGGGATGAATTGTTTTAGTTGCAAGGTTGTTATGGTGTTTCCTGCGTAACCTTTACAGTAAGCAAAAATCAAGTTTTTCTATTTGATGCTTGCAAGGGAGATTATTGAGCAGGGAAGTGAATATTACTGATGGAAAACCATGAGGTCTTGAGAATTTGCCTTCAACAAAGAGCAACTTGTTTATGAAAATGAAATTTTTTGCATCACGCTTTTTCTCAAAATGATAATGAAACCTGTAAGTCCTTTTTTGTCTTTCTATGGTTGTTTCTGAGGCTTGTAAATTGTTATTGTAAAGCATGTGGGAAGAGTACATGGAACGACTGGGTTGAAGGACTGGCTCCCTACCTACTGTTGCAGTTCAGAGGCATTCTGAGTTGTTACAGCAAGTGCATTTGACCCCAATGAATTGTCATATTTTGACCAAGAATGTCGGAGTCTATATAGATATTCTGATGTTTTAATCTAGTTAATTGATATAATAATTGCTTGTAGTAGAGTTAGCCCATTTGCTTTGTGTCTATTCGAATGAAATGCTTCTCATCTTAAATAAAGATCACAGCCAATGATCAGTTAAGTTGCTTATGAGATATAATTAGCATCTCAAGTGATGTTGGATGAATAATAAAATCGACATGAGTTGCACTTTGTATGCTGTGAGTTCCACCTGAATCTCTGCAGAAGCATAGTCACAAAAAATAGGAGAGAATTAAGTCTTGATCTCTATTTGATAGATAAATATCTACTCCAAGCAAAGAGAGAAATTATGTTACTTAGTGGAATATATTTAAGATAGCATGGTCCATAGACTCTATGCTTTGAAATGGCCTAGCTAAAATGTGAGGAAAGATGATCAAATTGTGATATACTTTAAGCCCAAGTATGATAATTTATATTATTGGGCAATTAGAGTTTTCTTTCATTATTGTGAGTGCTTTTTCTCACATCTATTTTCCTGGTACTTAGGACCTTGCAGGGAAAGTCGCTCAGAATCTGCACGAGTATTTTAGAGCTGTATACAAGGTTGATCATATTCTACCTGGAATGACATCTTTCTGATGTGAATGACATTCTCTTGCATGAATATCTCTAGGTTTGAAGTTATCTGACATGGCTTCATCCAGGTGGTTATTGAAGCAGACATCGAAGAGTTTGAGGCAAACTATAGAGGTTCTGATTCTGAAAAGAATGATCTTATTGATCTATACGAGAAATTCAAGGGTAACATGAACAGGTGGGGTTGATATGTCCTTTTTCCTCTCTTTTTTCCTTTCTTATAGATGCCTATCTGACATAAAAGTATTTGAAATCTTTTGTACCTTTTCCTTCACAGGCTTTTCTGTTCGATGCTCTGCTCAGATCCCAAGCTTGATTCCCACCGCTTTAAGGATATCATTGATGATGCAATAGCAGCAGGTTGGTTTTTTGACAATTTGATCTCTTCTTGACCGTTAGATTTACTCTTAAACCTTAGTTAGAATTGATGATAAATGGACTATTTTAAATTGTACGAATTCCATAAACTTTATTTTTATGAATGATTTCGTCTTGCTGCATGTATGATGATGACTGATGATGCATGTATAGATCAAAGGATGAAAGTGATTTTGTTTGCCATTACATCATGTGCCATGTTGAGTTGAGACTTAAATTGGTAAACATGAACAATGATAAATGAGGAAACTGTTTGTGGTGGATGATAATGCCCTGGGAGTATCAGGATGCCCGGGATGGGGGGTGCCGGATGCCAGGAATGTATAGAGATACATGGCCGGATGGCCTCGGGAGTTTCGAGATGCTCGGAATGGTTGGGTGCTGGAAGCCTTGGAGGTCTTTGCCCGAGGGGATGCCTCGTGATGCCAGTTGGGATGCGAGATGCCCGGAATGTGGGGGTGCCGGATGCCGGTGGCCTTAAATGGCTGAATGCCGGAGGTTTTTCTCGCGATGCCAGGATGGGGTGCGGGTGTAAAGTATGGGATGAAATTGATGATCCCGAGAAAGAGTGATGTGGTGATCAAATTGAAAGTTAAAAGTGGAAATTGAATCATGCATATATGACATGATATGATGATGATCACCTATGGCATGATGATATGCATATTTGATATGATTGTGATTAAGATGTATGATGGTATATGTATGGCTTCAAGGTAAGTATGCTTGGATGCATAAGTGACATGTATGATGTTGTGATTGTATTGTATGATGCATTGAGTGGTTATTGGATTCCTTTACCTGCTGAGTGGTTGTACTCACTCCTTCGGGGACCAACATTTAAGATTAGCAGGATGCCGCTCCCTGTTGTCACGTTGGGCGTATTTTAAGGCATTTCTTCAGATGTAGAGGTCGAGTGTGTGGAGATCGACTGTCCCACCATTCTTGAACTGACTTTTATTCGAGTGCGTGCCTTAGTGATGTACGACGTGGGCCTGGCTGGGGGCCCTGTCATTCAGGAGTTTATATCCGTCCACGTTCGTCGAGACGGAGCGATGCGTGGGATGTTGCCGCCGCCACCGCCTGATGCACCGGGATGGGTGTGAGGGCCCGTGCGTGAGAAGTAGGAGCTTCAACTTTTTGGGATGTTAGTCGACACTAGTGATGGGGGATCTTGCACATTAGTCGTAGTGGGTCGAGTGTTTCTTTTTGGGTTTATGGCTGAGTGTGGCTTCATGTCCTGGCCTTTCTTTTGATGTACCGAGCCAAGGAAACCCATCTTGAAAATATGTAAATAAAGTGTCGTGGCTTTGTCTTTTCTCATGATGATTAGTGGTGTGCAATTGTATCATGGTTGTTGGAGGGAGAGATGGAGATATTATATTTTGCTTCTGCTAATGAGTCGCGCTGGGACCGTTTTCAAAAAAAAAAAAAGTCTATGAACTTTGATGCTTCTTCTAAGAGATGTAGTTAGTGTTCCATTAGGTGTAACGTCAGGTGCCTGTGGCGACCCTAGGTGGTTCGGGGTGTCACAAAAGGTCGTAAGAAACAAAGCAAGACTCGTGGCCAAAGGATATACGTAAGAAGAAGGGATAGACTATGATGAGACTTACGCACCAGTAGCAAGGTTAGAAGCAATTAGATTATTACTTGCTTTTGCTTGTCATAAGAATTTCAGGTTATTCCAAATGGACGTCAAAAGTGCTTTCCTAAATGGATTTATCCAAGAGGAAGTCTATGTGGAACAACCACCCGGTTTTGAAGACCCAAGGAAACCAGACTCTATATTCAGACTGAAAAAGGCTTTATATGGTTTAAAGCAAGCACCTCGAGCTTGATACGACAGACTAAGAAATTTTTTAATTCAAAATGGCTTTGTCGAAGGTAAAGTAGATACTACACTGTTTATCAAAAGAGAAAGCAAAAGTTTTCTACTTGTTCAAATTTATGTTGATGATATTATTTTTGGATCTTCTAATGAAAGTCTATGCAAGAAATTCTCTAAGTCTATGGAGGATGAATTTGAAATGAGCATGATGGGTGAACTAACCTTCTTTCTCGGACTTCAAGTGAAACAACTAAAGGAAGGAACGTTTATTCATCAAGAAAAATATGCCAACGATCTTGTCAAAAAGTTTGGGCTGGAGAATTGCAAAAAGATTGATATACCAATGTCAAGTTCCTTGAAGCTAGACAAAGATGAAGGAGGAAAGAAAGTTGACCAAAAGCTATACAGGAGTATCATTGGTTCACTTCTTTATCTTACTGCTTCTAGACCTGACATTCTGTTTAGTGTTTGTATTTGTGCCAAATTTCAAGTAGACCCTAAAGAATCTCATCTAAGTGCTGCAAAACGTATTATCAAATACATTGCCTCAACTTCAAACTTGGGTCTCTGGTATCCTAAAGAAGGAGACTTTACTCTTCTTGGATACTCAGACGCATACCTAGCCGGATGCAGAGTTGATAGAAAGAGCACCTCAGGCACTTGTCAACTACTTGGAAGCAGGACAGTGTCTTGGTTTTCAAGGAAGTAAAGTACAGTAGCTCTTTCTACAGCAGAAGCAAATTATGTAGCTCTTGGAAGTTGTTCACAAATTATGTGGATAAAACAACAGCTAAGAGACTTTGGAATTGAAGATTCATGCATTGAAATCAAGTGTGACAACACTAGCACAATCAACCTCACCAAGAATCCGATTCTTCACTCAAGAGCAAAACATATAGAGATTCGACATCACTTCATTAGAGATCATGTTCAAAATGGAGAAGTTTCGATTCAATTTATTGACTCAAAGAATCAACTGGCGGATATATTTACAAAGCCTTTGGACAAAAATCAATTTGAAGCTATTCGTTTCAGACTCAATATCTTAAAGTCTGAGGAAGTTCAGACCCAGGACTGAAAGTCTAAAGATACTCAGACTCAGACGATTAAGATTCTCGACTGTAAGTTATTTTTATCTCATGAATCAAATCTCGAAAAGGTACGATCATCAACCCGCAATTGATTGTTGCTATTTTCAATTTCCGTGATTATTGCAATCTTTCCTTTTTGGAAAAAGAAGTTATTTTTTGAAATGACAGTTATCTAATTTTTTGAAAAGACAGTTATTTTTAAAAGGCACCTTTATATTTCCTTTTTACGGCGTTTCGTATGCCTCGCTTCGACTGCCTTATATACTGTCGGTTCCTCTTCATTTTACTCTCAAAAACCCTAAGAGAGCGCCGATCTTCCTTTTCTGTCTTTTTCTCTTATTTAATCCTCGAAAAGTTTTCATCTTTCTTGGGAAACAAGCTTGGAAACTCTCAAGGATTGAGAAAGATGTCGTCTCAAAGAAAGTCTTCAAGGATCGCAAGTAGGGGATCACAGCAAATGCGTGAGGGGCCTATGCACTTTGATCTCATCGAGGAAGAAGAATCTCCTAGTCAGCAGCAGAGTCCACAACATTCTCAGCAGCATCCATCTCCTCCATCTAGACCTCAGGATGCTACACATCAAGAAGAGGAAGAAATCATTGAAGATGCAGAACTCGTAAGAACTCTTAAGCCTGCTTTTACCTATAAGCTTTATTGTGCTTTGAAGAGGGGTGGTACTCCTTTGAACTACATTGATGAATTTCTGAAAGACAAATGGTATAGAAATGAAACCTTCTTTTTACGCACAATGGAATGATTGGGAATTGCCCCTGCTGGGTCGGTGGAAGAGGCATTGACAAATATCCCAAGCGATCCACGTGTTGGAGGGCTGAGTCAGCCTGATGGGAATGACGATGATAGGATGTTCAGTCAGTTTAAATCGAGAATGGGTGTTGTGGCAAAAATCCGAAGCAAAATGACAGACTTGTTTCGATCAGAGGAACACAAGCAACTGTACTCTAAGTTGCTGAAGCGTGGGGTGATAAACCCTAGAAGTCTGGATTTTGATTTTCTTGACTCTGTGAATGTCAATCTGCGGGAAAAATTCAGTCTTCTTCAACTCGAACAGTTTTGTTCAGAAAGTACAGATGCCTATACTGAACTTACTGCTTATTTCTATTCGAATCTTAGTTTCTTGGATGCGAATAGATTCTCTTTTAGTGTTCGAGATCAGGACTATGTGGTTGACATGAATACATTGGCTGATGTGATTGGGGTTGAAAGAGGGAGATATCAACCTACTAGTGTGTTTATTGCTCGTGCAACATTGGAGCTTGTTAAGGATAGAAGGACAGAGGGAAAGATTTCCTATTTGAGGATGAATGCGTCCAACATTCTGCTTCACAAGATTGTGATTAACTGCCTCAGACCAAAATCTATTTCAAAGACCGACGTTTCAAACTTGGAGGCAAAGCTGATGTATGCCATCAATGTAGGGAAAAAGTTCTCTCTTCCACACACTTTTATGTTCCACATGTATAGGGCAGTGGTGAAGGACAAGGGTCAACTCCCGTACGCAGCTCTTGTGACCAAGTTATTCAGACTGTTGAACGTTCAGCCTCCCTGAATTCTCTGTGTTCGAACGTGCGATCAAATGGTGGTGGGACTGAAAATGGTCTCTAAAATGCGTCTGAAGGAACTCAACAAGGCGTTGGAGCAATTCAAGGAGAAAACCCCTGTCAAGACTCATCAAATCTCTTCGGCTGCAAAGAGGAAAGGGAAGGAGCCCATGGTTGCTCCATCCAAGAAAAGAAGAGCTCTCATCATTGAGGATGAAGAGGATGAGGATGATATCACCATTTATGTAACGGCATTAAAGAACTTGAGTCGTTCTGCTTTAGAATCAATGGAGAGACCGGAAAAAGACATTTTTGAGACAGAACAGAGGACTGAAGTGAGAGAAGATTTGGAGAAAGAAGCAGAGGAGAGAGATGCAGAGGAGGAAAGAATTGAAGAAGAAGAAGAAGAAGAAGAGGAGAGAGGAGATCAAGGGAAAGCAGAGCATGAGGAACACTCTTCTCCACCTGAAGGCATGGAAACAGGGGGAGATCATGAGAAAAGAGGAACGTCCTCATTCCCTGCCACCAGTGAAGGAGTAAGCCGCTCTCCAGCAGATCTAGAGGACATCTATGCCTCTCAATTTCCTGAGGAGGAACATGATGTTTCATTGCCCAATCTGCGTGACCATGCTGACTTGCCATCATCTGCCTATACATCGTTTGATTGTGCAGAAGCCAGTACTCAGACTGATAATTCAGCAAACTTTCGCAAAATACTTGATGTTCTCTTAGAGATGCGGGGTCAAATTTATGCTCTGGGATGCGAAGTACAGAACTTGTAGAATTCTGGACAAGCTTCTTCTGTTCCTTTGAATGATCAAATCCAAGCCCTTGCTCTTCAAGTTCAAGCAAATGCTAAGGGTGAAGATGTGGCGCAACTGAAGGAGAACTTGAAAAAGCTGGAAGGCATTGTCCAGTCAATGCGAGATTTCCAGCTTGTTCGTGTTCCTAAGCAATCTTAATTCCATTCTCTTTTCATCTCTACCTTTTTAATGATGACAAAAAGGGGGAGAGATGTGGTGCAGATTTAAACTTTGAACTCACTTATTGAACCTTTGTGTCGGTTATGTGACTTTTGTGTTTTTGTGTTTGGCTGTTTGGATTTGGACTGGATTTGGGTTTGACTGTTTAATGTTTGTTTATCTTAAGCACTGTTGATATCTCATGGCTTTGCTTATTTATAGACTAATCTACCTTCTGTGGATGCAGACTCTAGTGTTATTTCTACTAAGCCATTTATTTTTGTGAGATATCTATATTTGCTTGAGTAATGTTTTGCAGGTCAAAATTATCCAAATCTGCAGAAAAGTTTTGTCACCATAAAAAATGGGGAGATTGTTGGAGAAAACTTCCTCGAGTGTTTTGAAGCTGACAAAACGTTTCCATCAGTTTAGTCTGAAAACTTGCAGACTCTTTCATTAAAGTCTGAAGACCTCCGGACAGCCAGACTCAAGACTCAAAGTCTATCCTCATTGACAGTTTCTAAACCGTCGAAGAAGGCTTATCCAGAATTGGATGTTTTGTTAAGGATTTGACTTTATCGACTGGATAAGATCTCTTGGTTGGATATAGAATGACAGAATCCATTATTCAAATCAAGATTGATTCAGGGATTGTGGATCCGATGATTGACGAAGTATACTTGGAAGGTTCTACTTATGGAAACCTAGATCTTGATTGTATGGGCGAGCATGATTGATGGGCTATCGTCATGTTCCTTAAATAGCTTGAAGATCTTCCTAATTGATTCTGTCCAATGGGTAGATTTGAAGAATTCATTTGGTAAGTGCCAACGGGTATGATGGCATAAAGGGGTATATAAGGAAGACGTTCCAGTTGTTTGAGAGTGTGGGCGATAGAAGAATTCCAAAGTCTGAAGCTCTTTGTTCTTAGTCAATTCATTTGTTGAGCGAAATCTTGTACGCAAAAGAGAGTCTATATCTTTGAGAGACCTTGAGGAAGTGTAGTAGAATTTCTACACTATGGAATCAAGGAAGAGCTTTACTGTAACAACTCTTTTGTTCATAGTGAAATCCAGCCAGTGGGCTGTCAGTGCGGAAGAGTGGACGTAGGCTTGGATTAAGCCGAACTACTATAAACTCTGTGTTCAAATTCTCTTCCCTACACTCTTTTACTTTGATCGTGACTTGTTTTGTTGACAAGAAACAAATTTCCTTTTCATAATCTATTATTGAATAGTGTTGCACATTTATCTCGAAAATTTGTTTTTACACCTATTCACCCCCCTCTAGGTGTTCATACTAGCATTCACACCTCATATTTATCGTTTTACCTAAATCATAATTTGACGTAATGTATATATATTTATATACACAATTATGTCATGCATGCCTTTTGGACCAACCATTGGGTCGATTGGGCCTTGATTTGCTTCGAGCTTCACCTAGATTCGAGCTCTCAAATCCGGCCATTGCTTCTTCAATAAATCAAAGTCAATTTTGAACGGATTGGTTCAAATGTCCAGCGATGTCACTTTTTTAACGACCTCGATGTCATTAATCACGTAAGCTTCTCGAACCAACAGTTGGATCGATCAAGCCTCAATTTGCTTCGAGTTTCACTCGGATTTGGGCTCTCAAATTGGGTCGTTGCTTCACTTGTTCGACAGAAGTTAGAATTCGATTGGCGTCGAGTTTTGGACCAACCGGGCAAATGCCCGACGATGCTGAGTCACCTTTCTTAACGACCTCGATGCTCACTCCCACGGTGTTCGGCAACGTCAAGCTCTTGCTAGGGAGCGGTGTCAGTACTGCAAAGGACGGTAGCCCGGCAAAGGAGTGCAGTTGTGCAGTTGTCCGCAGAAATTTTTCCTTTCTTTTTTCTCTCTCTTTCTTTAAACGGAAATGCATTCAGTTCTTCATTCCTACACGGTCTGTATTTCTCATAAGTAATATTTACGGAAAAGTTGTGTATATACACTTATAATGTGCGCATTTTTTTCATATTAATTACTAAAATCCATGCACATTCTACATACATGAGCGATTATTTTATTCCTTACGCGAGGTCATAATAAGTTAATAATTTAAATTGGAGGATGGAATAGTTACTGAATTATTTTCTTATTTTTACCGCTATACGAATTCTTTTCAAGAAAGCAAACACCAAATGAACACTTTTGGCATATTTTTAGTGACTTAAAAAAACGCTTATTCGAAAATTTAGAGAGGTGATAAAAGATGAAGCTGGTTGTTGCGCTGTATGCACAATTAAGAAATTTCAATGCCTAGCCCATTCTGCCGTCAAAGGTCGCACGACCTCCGCAAACTTCACCAAGTAGAGCTGGGCTCTTTGTCACCAGCACATTTTGGCCTAAACCACCACGAAACCTCTCTCTTTCGCCCAGTCAACCTCCAATAAAGGTTGTGCCCACAAGTCGAGGCTGCACATGCCTCCGCCCGACATTTGCCGCCGCCTTAACCTCGAGGTTGCACCTCAAATTTGAGGTCTCAGAGGTCGTGCGACCTCGACTCGGAGTCGCGACCTCAATTAGATGTTAACCTGAGCGACCAATGGGTGGAGACAGAGATAGTTGTGACGATAAGGATGGTGACAGTGGTAAGAGTAGAGATGGTGCCGGTGACGAGGGATAGCAGAAGGAAGAAGGAGGAGGAGGAAACATAAAAAAGGAAAAAGAAAAGGGCATAAAATGAATTTCCTTTGATAATTTGACATTGAATCAACATAACTTTTGTTGAATAAGCAAACCTCATTTTCCGATCAAGCGAAGTAAGTAAGGCCAAAGCAGACTAATGGCAATTCATTTGAAGAGAGTAACGCAATAAATAACGTTTTAAAAAATTAAAGTACTTGATTTAATAAAAGTCCATGTGCTCAAATTGAAAATTGAGTAAACTTACAATCGCTTGTAATGTCATTATCAAAAAAAAAAAAATTAATATCACAGAAAATCCTAAATCTCAAATTCCACCAAAAACTTTTGATATAAATGTGATAAATCTACTTTCTATTGAATTAATATCATAAAAAATCATAAGTTGGCAAATTTGTGATAAATAAAAGGTAAAAACTCTAAATTTGTGCATTTGTCAATTGTCACGTGTCATCTAACTCAACAATTTAACGGTAATTTTTAATAGGAACTAACGGAAGTAAATTTGTCATAAGTATATCATTTTAATATTTTTAATGGTAAAAAAAATTGGGAATTTTTTGTGGCATTAAAGAGGAAAAGAAGAAGAAGAAAAAGTCTCAAACACTAGCAAAAAATACTCCATAATACTAGGGGTGAGTATGGTTCGGATTGAGCCGGTCCACCCCCTAACCCTAGGACCAACCCGCATAGTGCTGCTCCTTAATTTTTGGGACTGAGGATCGACCCTATTGAGCTTAGGACTGAGGATCGGACTAACCCAATGGGTTTAGTCCAGTTCTAGGGTCAACCCGGGACAAATCGATAATTTTTTATTTCGTTTTTTGTACTCCTTAAAAAAACGATTGAGGACTGGACTGACCCAATGGGTTCGGTCCGATTTCAAGGTCAATTTATGACTAACCAATAATTTTTTATGTAATTTTTTGTATTCCTTGAAAGGGCAATTGAGGACCGTGCAAACCCAATGGGTTCAATGATGAGCGAGGTAAGCTAAGAAAGGCAAGCGGTGAGGGTCAAGTGAGATGAGCATCGAACAGAATGAGCATCGAATGTCGAGAGGGGAGCAACAAGCCAAGCGAGCATCGAGCGGTGAGCGACACGAGTGACCCAAAGCAAGTGAGGCGAGTGTCGAGTAGCGAGCAGAGAAGTTGTTTCTTTCGATTTTGGCAAATTGAAGACTAAGAGGACAAATAAGATAGAAGAAAACGAAAATTAGAGGAGGATGCCATAAGGAGTTGTTTATACTTTTTTGGACACCGTGAGTACTCCTCACAAAAACATTTTCCTCTTTCGTAAATTATTACTATTAATGCCGTAAAAGACATTAAAAATCTATATTATTAATGAACATTGTGAAATTACTCGAATTCCTCACTAAAGAGCTGTTTAATGTTGTTGGCACCGTTTATTTTAAGGTTTTCTCTATATACAAAAATTATAAATAATATATTAGAAATACTAGGATCAAGGACCGACCCGCACAGTGCTGATTTAAAAATTCTAGGACCAAGGACCGATCCAGTCTCCCTGGGAACCGGACCTGGATCAACAGGGTTGGGCCGGTCCAGGGTCGGTTCCTAGACCGATGCTCACCCCTACATAACACTGTCTTCCCAACAGTGACGTTTGAATTCAAAAAAAGTCACTCACATTTTCCACCATATTCCCCACTTTCACGTGACCTTTTTCTCACTCCCCCATGACCCCAAACTCCCACTCCACTCCAACCAAGCAATGATGCTCAGCATCGCCACCCTCTCCCTCCTCCTCCTCCTCCCGCCACCCCCTGCCACCGTTGTTGCCGCCGACCCGTCCCTCGACTCCCTCCTCCCCTCTAACACCATGGCACTCCTCTCCTTCAAGTCCCAGGCCAACCTCGAGAACCACCTCCTCTTTGCCCTCAACGAGCACTTCGATTTCTGCCAGTGGCGGGGCGTGAAGTGCGCCCAGGGCCGCGTCGTCCGCCTTGCCCTCCCATCCTTTGGCCTTCGCAGCTCCCTCACCCCGGCCACCCTCTCTCGCATCGACCAGCTCTGCGTCCTCTCCCTCCGCAACAACTCCCTCTCCGCCCCCCTCCCCGACCTCTCCTAGCTCCCCAACCTCCACTCCCTCTCCCTCAGCCTCAACTCTTTCTCCGGCCCCTTCCCCTCCTCCCTCCTCTCCCTCCATCGCCTCCATGTCCTCGACCTCGACCACAACTCCTTCGCCGGCCTGATCCCTGCCTAGATCACTGCTTTGGACCGCCTTGACATCCTCCTCCTCGACAGGAACCGGTTTGGCAGGGTGCTGCCTCCCCTCAACCAGACACTACTTAAAGCTTTCAATGTCTCCAGTAACAACCTCACCGGTCCGATCCCCGCCATGCCGACCCTGTCCCGGTTCGACCCATCGGTGAGGTGATCAACAAGGCGTGTGCATCGGGAGCCCCGTTCTTCGGGCCCACCTCTTCCGATGGCAAAGGGAGCAGCTTCGTGCCGGCTCCACTGGCACAGAGCGTGCAGTCATAGAATGGCGTCGTGGTGTTGCTCGTGTCTTTGTCGCTGAGGAAGCCCAAGAGAACTGGCGTGATCCTGGGTTTCGTGCTCGGGGTCATACTGCTGGTTTCAGCATTGTTGACCGTCTTCATCCTGTGCAAGGCCCGAAAATGCTAGACTCGCGGAAGCCCGAAAGAGCCTGTGGAGCCCGACGAGCCTGTTGTGCAAGTGAGAGCCGTGAATTTTGCGGCTTCGAACTTGATGACGGAGCTGCGAGAGAAGTACAACAGCAAGATTCAAGAGGCTCAACAGAGAGTTCAGAGGAGCGGGTGCTTGGTGTTTTGTGTAGGAGAGTCGCAGCTGTACATGCTGGAGCAGCTCATGAGAGCGTCCGCTGAGTTGCTCGGCAAAGGCACAATTGGGACGACGTACAAGGCCATGCTCGACAACCAACTGATCGTGACCGTGAAGCGACTCGACGCTGGCAAGACGGCGGGAACGAGCGAGGAGGTCTTTGAGGGGCACATGGACTTCAAGGGCTGGTTGAGGCACTCGAATTTGGTGTCGATGAGGGCTTTCTTTAGGCCAAAGGGGAGAGGCTTGTTGTCTTTGATTATCAACCCAATGGCAGCCTAAACAATCTCATTCATGGTATGTACGTTTTACTTATTTTGCGAATACCATTTTTGGTTATAGATTCGATTCTTTTACCATGTACAAGACCGTTTTGTTTTGTTCATCAATAAGTTTGGCTTCGTTTCTTTTGAGGTCTCTCTTTGATGGGTTTGCCGGATGGGTTGTATTAGGAGACTTTATAATCGAGAAAGTATTAGTTGCATCTCATATTCCACGTTATCGGCAAAACACTGATCGACACATTTCTCTCTCATTTTTACTCTCTCCTCCCCTCCGTTACCGACCCGTGACTCTCTCTCTTCCTCTCTACTTCTCTTTTCTTTCCTATACGTCTGCTCAAGGCTTATGGCCACTTTGGCCAAAGAGCTCGACCTCAAACCTAGAGCTTGGGGCAGCTTTGGCGGCTCAAGTTTCGAGCTTGACCTCAAGCTCGTAGCAATGGCCACTTGAGCTTCGAGCTCATGGCCATGGTGGCCCGAGCTTTAAACTCCTGTCCATGATCGCTAGATTAGAGAGAGAGGAATGTAGTGTTAACATGAGCTGTCAATTAGGGCCTCAATAGGAGAGTTTTTCTATTTAAGGTCTTTGTATATATGTATCTTTTGATTTGTAGGAGATCTCCTGATTTGTAGGAGATTTTAGGGTGGCTTACGTTGGTGTATGTATGTGTGGTTATATGCTTGTAAAAAGAGTAGAACATAGAAAAAAAAATTGTTTACTAGTCAACATGGTATTAGAGCAAATGATCTAGGGACTCTGTGTTTTGATCACAATCCGAATTCCTTGCTGTGGCGTAGCCGCGTGGAGGTTTCATGCGGATTGCCACGCTGACTGTAGCCTTTATCGGGATTCATGGTGGATGACAATCCACCCATTGAGATAGTTCCTCTGGCTTTAGCAGAAGGCTCTACGAAGTCTCTGGGCACTGTAGTCTCGCATTAGGCTTCGGGAGGGACTTCGACTACTGAGGCACTCCTTGAAACCTTGACGTCCAAGTTGACACAAATCTTGACTCACCATCAAGCCTCACCTTCTCATGCTGAAAACTCCGCCCTGCCAATTGTAGTCAAGTTGGATGGCCGTAATTATGGCCTTTGGTCCCAAGTTGTCGAGATGTATATCTGCAGGAAGGACAAATTGGGATATATCGATGGGGATTCCCCCCCCTACTTTCGACCGAACTTAATTTTTGGAAGTGGAAGACTGACGATAATATAGTTAAAGGATGGCTCATCAATTCCATGGATCCGGCGTTGATTGGAAATTTTATCCATTTCCCAATAGCAAAGGCAATATGGGATTCGGTGGCTACTACGTTCTTTGATGGCACCGATGTCTCCCAAGTGTATGATCTAAAGCGACATTTGTCCCAACTGAAGCAGGCAACCGGCTCGATTGAAAAGTATTATAATGATCTTCAGGGTTTATGGTAGAAGGTTGATTTTCGACAGCCTAATCCCATGACTTGTCCTCGTGATATCGAGCGCTACAATGCTCTTGTGCAAGAAGACCGCGTATATCTTTTTCTTGACGGGCTAGATGACCGCCTTGACAAAGTTAGGGCTGATGTTCTACAAATGCATCCCTTCTCGACGATGGAGCAAGCCTATGCCAGGGTGAGGCGAGAGGATGTGCGCCAAGCTATTATGTTATCTTCAATTGAACCATCTAGCACCGCGGCAGCCCTGGTGTCGCATGGTGGAAATGTTATCTCACACTTTCTTGAGGCCAACAATGACTCCAAAGCTCTCCAAATGGTCCCTCCTAAAACTGCGTTTGGTGGAGGGAGGACTAACAAAGGTTCGAAGGCTAAACCACAACACCCAGGAGGCTGTACTCATTGTTGTAATACTAAACATACAAAAGATGCCTATTTTAAATTGCACGGTTATCCGAATTGGTGGAAGGAGTTGCAGAATAAGATAAAGACAGAAAATGCTATAGGACGGGGGCAAGCATCATTGGCTACTGGGATCTCACCCATTTCTTTAGTACCGCAGGTAGACGTTACCAATACTTCTGATGCGGCTCCTGAAGGTAACATTGGGTGTGCACTTGTTAGTAATTCTCAGTATGGCAAGGAGGGGTGGATTGTTGATTCTGAGGCAACGGATCACATGACACCCAATCTTAACGATATTATATGTTACACCACTCCTAGGAGACAGAGTCTCTATAATGCGAATGGCACTAGTTATTCTGTCATTGGGGCTGGCAATGTTGATCTTACACCTTGTTTATCATTGTCTCACACTTTGTTAGTGCCCTCTCTGTCTAACTGTTTACTCTCTGTTGGCCAACTCACTGATGCTTTGAAGTGTTGTGTTCTTATGTATCCGTCTTTTTGCTTATTTCAGGATATCCTCACGAAGGAGATTATTGGTCGTGGTACTAAAGGGGGGCTGTACTATGTTGATGACTTTCATGCAGGCCGAGCACATCACACAAGTAGTGGGTCTACTAATAAAGAGAAAGTGATTTGGTTATGGCATCGTCGTTTAGGACACCCGTCTTTTGGGTATTTAAAACATTTATTTCCAGACTTGTTTCATAATTTGTCAGATACTGAATTCCAATGTGAGACATGTATTTTGGCAAAAAGTCATCGTGTCTCTTTTCCTTTGAGTTTTAATAAGAGCACCATGCCGTTTTCTTTGGTTCATTCGGACGTTAGGGGTATTTGCCTAAAGAGGCGGACCAACGGCCCTAAATTAGGTGCGGGCTCTTCCAAGCCCATACCTCGCGCGACATTGGATTTTGAATTTTAATTCTTAACAACCTATGTATTTTTAGGAGTCGCCACTAGCCTTTTGGGGGTCAGCTAGAAACCAATCAAGACGCGGGAGTGTTGTCTTGATTCCTACGCAACCAGAGATTTCTAGGACCAGGGACTTGTTTATGCCAATGTTTCTATTAGCGCCCTTGCGGTACCACTAACTTGAAAGTTTATTTATCTAAATGGCTACACAATCTTAATTACCAATTATAATCTTTATAAAACCGCTAAGCGTCCATGCAAATATCTTTGTAGGTTTGTTTTCCTTAATGTCTAGACTAATCCTAACATAATTTAGAAGATAAATTTACACTCAAATTAATGAAAAGCGGTGCGTAAGTAAACATCCAAGAAATGAAATGACTTGAAAATAAATGCGGAAAAGGAAAACCCGATATAAGTCGGGCAAATAATATTACATGGCCTTGTTATCACGCCCCGAGATAGGACCCCCATGAGCGAAATGAGAATTCAAATATGCATGAAATTACTCTATATGCATGAAATTACTTTAAATAATTTTAATCCAAAAATGGATTATTTACAAAAACAGTTCTAAAATACCAAAATAGCATTAAATTAGGAAAATGACCTTTTAAAATTAGGAAAATTTCATATATGTCATTTCTATCCTAATTTGATGTTGTCTAACATTGTTTGATATTTTCGAAATTTTCATATTTTTCTCTTTTTATTATTATTATTTTTTAAATATTAATAATAATTCCTTAAATTGATCTATGCTAACATAGAGTAACGCAGCAGATGAATATCACAATAATCAAGCTCAAATCGACCGTTTCAAGATTGAAGCTTAGTTTGGGCATTTTATTGAACACTTGGTGTGCATTAAACTAGCCCCAATAGCGATCATGTCCAATGGACAAGGATCCTTCCTTCTCCATATCCCGGACAGGGACTTTAGGCGGAAACTTCTTGAAGGTGACCCTATAACCATTGCTAGAATTCCTCTAGCTCTGCAGCAGTGGACCCCTGGTTTAGAGCTCAGGAAAGCCGCTCAGCTTTCAGTGCCGGTATGGGTGAAGCTAACGAAGCTGCCCTACTCTTTCTGGTCAGCACAATCCATTGGTAAAGTGGCTAGTGCTTTGGGGAAACCATTATATGTGGATCACCGAACTGAACAATTGAAGGCAATGTCGTTTGCGCGGGTCTGCGTTGAGATAACTGCTGATCAACCTTCGTGTGACTCAATTAAGCTAGAACATGAAGGAGAAACCATTGAGGTTGGAGTTGAATATGAATGGAGGCCAGTTGCCTGCTCAAGTTGCGGAATTTTTGGTCACAAGTGCCCTCCATCTGCTGAAAAACCTTTTGCTCGTGCCTTAGAAGCACAACCTTTGGTCTCTACATCCGGAGTTCATCCTGCTCCTGCTGCAGATACGGTTATTCTCTCTTTGGTGGATACTACCCTTGCTCAGCAAGTGGTAGTTGAGGCCTCTTTGGCCCCTGTTTTACCTTCGGCTACACCACAGATGCCGCTGCCTGTAGTCCCTGATCCCACCAGCATCCTTCTTGTTGGACCGTCTGGTTCGGGTGAAGACAAGATTCCAACCCCGGCGACTTTGCCTCAGGATTCTTCTAATCCTATTCTTGCTGATTTGGGTTGGAAGAAGGTCAAGAATAAGAAGAAAAAACAGTCTCCAGCCAAGGATGAAGCTTCCTTCCGTCTTGCCCCGCCCAGTGAAGGGGGGCAGCTCTTGAAACTGAAGTCCCCTTTACCGCCGAACCTAGCTACTGTGGTGAACTCCAAGCCTCCAAAAAGCTCTTCTCAGGCTACTATCAGAGCTAATCAAGGGCGATCCCAGTAGAAGTCGGGTCTTGCGTCCCTTGTTGGCTCTCACCATAATTCGGATGTAGATGAGATTTGTAGTGATGATGATCTGCTCTCAGATAGACCCCTGTCCTCAAAAGGCCCGAGTTCTCCTAAGGCGGTTATGAGCGTTCAGGACCAACTTTTGTTACTTCCACCGGACCCTCCTGCACTGCCCCCTTCGGCTGTTTCTAAGGCGACTTCTACTAGTCGCAAGGCCTCCAAGAGGAGGTAAGTCCCTATTTTCCCCCTCCTAATGTTTTTTGGCTTCTGGAATATTAGAGGCATGATGAATCCCATCAGACGTTCGGAAATTAGAAAGTTTGTTTCTTCAAACAAGTTGTGCCTGGTGGGGCTTTTTGAGACTAAAGTTACTGAATCTCTTTTTGATTCCATATCTTTTACCTTGCTGAGAGGATGGAAGTGGGTCGCCAACTATGATTGTGCCCCGTGTGGTAGAATTTGGCTTGGGTGGAACCCGGATTTTGCAAATTTTGATCTTATCTCTACTAGTGATCAGGCTATTCATGGCCGCTTCAAGCTTAATGCCATCAATACCTCCTGCTGCATTTCGGCGGTGTATGGAGAGCACACTTTTGTCAAATGTAGGTCTTTGTGAGAGGATCTCATCCATTGCAATGATCTTTTTCAGGATTCGACTTGGCTTGTGGCGGGCGATTTCAACGCTATAAAGGACCCTTCTGACCGTCTTGGTGGTTCTAATACTTGGTTGCCATGTTTTGATGATTTCCGGCTTTGTCTTGACCAAACAGAATTAGTAGACCTCAGGTATGTTGGTCTCCGGTATACTTGGTCAACTTCGGCTGGTTCCTCAAGGAAGCAAAGGAAGATTGACAGGGTCTTAGTTAACACTAAATGGAACATCGACTTCTCCTTTTCGGAAGCGGCTTTTTTGAACCCTGGAATATCTGATCACTCTCCGATGTTTGTCAAGGTTATTAATTTGCCGTCCAAGAAGAAGCCTTTTAAATTCTTCGACTTTTGGACTGAGCATCCAAACTTTCTAACTATTGTCCAGCAAGCATGGAACTCTCCAGTGATTGGCTATCCCATGTTCAGGCTTGTCTCTAAATTGAAATTTCTAAAGGCTCGCCTCAAATCGCTAAACCAAGAAGCTTTCTCGGACATCTCTATTATAACTACTGAAGCTAGAGAAGCTCTTCGGTCTACTCAAGTTGGTCTCCAATCCGACGCTAATAATGTTGATCTTGCAGAACTTGAAAGATGCCAGCGACGTATTTTCATTGACCTTCATGGTCAAGAAGAATCCTTTTATCGCCAGAAATCAAGAGTTAAATGGCTTAAGGAGGGAGATCGCAACACAAAGTTTTTCCACAACTCTGTGAAGGCGAGACACCTCACCAATCGAATCCTCTCTGTTAAGGACTCCTCTGGCTCTCTTATCACCGATCCAACTCGGGTGTCGCAGGTTTTTGTCTCTTTTTTCTCGGATCTATTATCCCCCCATGATACCCTTGTCAAGCCGTCCCTGGAAGACTTGCAGCAAATTATTCGCAGCCCACTCTTGGATGCCTAAGTTTGCTCCATTGCTGCACCTGTCTCGGACTCTGAGATCAAAGACACCCTTTTTTCTCTTCCAAGAAGTAAAGCTCCAGGCCCTGACGGCTTTACTGCTGAATTCTATAAAAACAATTGGAGAATTGTTGGACCTTTGGTGATTCGGGCTGTGAAGGATTTTTTTTCCTCAGGTCATCTCCTGAAAGAAGTTAACGCTACAATTCTGGCGTTAATACCTAAGGTACCTAATGCTTGCGAGGTTACTGATTTCAGACCTATTGCGTGCTGCAATACTATTTATAAAGTCATTACAAAAATCTTGGCAAATCGGATTGCTATGGTTCTAAATAGTATTATTAATCCTGCTCAGAATGCCTTTGTCAGAGGTAGGAGGATTAGAGACAACATTTTATTGGCACAGGAGCTATTTGCAGGTTTTCACCGTGATCCTTATCTTCCGAAATGTGCCATTAAAGTTGACTTCCACAAAGCTTATGATACCGTGGATTGGGATTTCTTGGAGTTAACCCTTCTAGCCTTTCGGTTTCCGGAGTGGTTTATTAAACTGGTCATGGTTTGCGTTTGCACGCCTATGTTCTCTATCTCTATCAATAGGGAGCTTCACGGCTTTTTTGCTAGTGGCAGAGGCATCCGGCAAGGAGACCCGATGTCTCCTTATCTATTTACCCTTGTGATGGAAGTTTTTTCGAGCATCATCAATCTGAGGACCTCCGTCAAAGATTTCAAGTTCTTCTGGAGATGTAAATCTACGAGACTCTCCTATCTCTTTTTCATTGATGACGTCTTCCTGTTCTGCCATGCGAATCGGAAGTCGGCGGTGGTCCTTAAAAGGAGCCTTGACATGTTCTCCTCCTGGAGCGGTCTTGTACCAAACAGAAACAAAAGTGATGCTTTCCTATCGGGAGGCTCCTCTTCCCTTCAGAGGAATATTCTATCTACATTTGGTTTTCAAGAAGGCAAACTCCCTATTCGGTATCTAGGGGTACCTATCATCTCTTCTAGATTGACCAAGACCGACTGCACTGAATTGATCAATCGTATTACAGCAAGAGTCCAATCTTGGACTCATAAGTTTCTCTCTTTTGCGGGGAGACTCCAACTTATAAGGTCCGTTCTCCATTCCATTCAGGCGTTTTGGGCCAGTGTCTTTTCTTTACCTGCTGCTGTTCTTTTGAATATTGAGTGCATCTTGAGACAATTTCTTTGGAAAGGTTCTGCCCTGGGAAAAGGCGGGGCCAAAGTCTCGTGGCTAGATATTTGCATGCCAAAATCTGAGGGTGGCTTGGCTATTAGAAACCTTAAAGATTGCAATAGAGCTTCCTTGCTCAAATACATTTGGTTCTTATTTACTGATAAGGAGTCACTCTGGTGTCGTTGGATTCACTCAAATTTCTTAAAGAGAGTGAATTTCTGGATTTCTCCTCAACCAACCTTATGCTCGTGGGCTTGGAAAAAAATCTTGCAGCTCAGGCCCTACTTTCACCAGTCGTTTCGTTGGAAAATTGGCAATGGAATGCAGACATCTTTATGGCATGATAATTGGCTTTCGTGTGGTCCTTTGGACACAATTGTTTCTTCCACTGTAATGGAGGACTCAGTTTTATCTAAGATGGCAGCTGTCTCCGAATTGTACACTTCTGCCCCGGCCTTTAAATCATGCCTAGAAAGTTGGGGCTTCTCCTTGCCGGTGCTTTCTAATGTTTGTGACTGGTTCCTTTGGTGCGGTGATTCTTCGGGCCTTTTTTCGGTTGCTTCGGCCTAGAATTTAATCAGAGTTAAAAAAGATCGAGTTCCTTGGGTGACTCTGGTTTGGGATAATGCCTTGGCACCGCGTTATCAATTTCCGTTATGGCTTATTGCCAAGAAGCGCCTACCGACTCAATCACTCCTACTTTCTTACGGTAGGATTGACTACCCGGTCTGTGCCTTTTGCTCAACTCAGCCGGACTCTATTGATCACCTTTTCTTTCACTGTCAAACCCCTGCTACCCTAGCTTATTTCTGGGCTTCTAGATGCAACCTACCTTGGAGAATCAGACCGTGGGCCGAGACCTCTACTTGGGCTCTAAAGTTTTTATTGGGTAAGGATTTCCTCCACAAAATTGCTAGGTTCTTTTTCGGAGCTCTGTGTTATCTAATTTGGAAGAAGAGAAATTGTATCATCTTTTGCGATGAAACTGTTTCCGTGTCGGCTCTCAAAAATCATTTGATCAAAGTTGTCAAGGACAGAGTTCTCTCCTTCAAGAATGTGCCTCCTACCCCAAGAAATAGAAGACTTCAAAGGAATTGGGGCTTTGACCCCTCGGTCTTTTTTCAGTAGCTTTGCTTGTTGCTGTTGGTGCTTGTCTTTGTACCGTCCTAGTTCTCTCGTCTCGCTTTTAAGCGTGTAGTAGAGGTTTGCTAGGTTTGGTTTTGCCTCGGCCCGGGTTGTGGGCGTTTTTCTTCTTTCTTTTGTTTTCCCTTCGACTCCCTTCCACTCTTCCTGCTGCGCAGTCAGAGTATAAGTTGGCGCCGTTTCTTGTTTGTCCAAAGTTATCAATATATTTCTTACTTTTCACCAAAAAAAAAAAAAAAAACCTAGCCCCAATAGATTCCTCGAGCCATGTTTGCAGCCTTCAATCTCCACTCATAAGCAATCTCATGTGGAACTAAAATATCAAGGTTATACTACCACATGCAAAGAACAATATTAGATAGAAATCATAGCTTAAAACACACTAGAACCAAGCTAAAATGATCCTCAAATATGTGGGTTTGAGCTGATTTTGCAAATCTGGATTTGAACCCAAGTTAAGCAAATAGGTTACATGCCCATATTGAAGCCCCGGCACTCATCACATGCAAGATCTAAGGGAAACGTTACTTAATTGGAGTGAAAGTAGGTAGCATGGGCTTTCAAATGCAACAAATATCATAGAGAATGACCAACTAAACACATCAAAACGACCTCTCCAAGAAGCACACATGCAAAGTTCACACTGACCAGCCATGAATTAATGTGGATAGGCTTGGTTTTTGGCCAAAGTTTTAAACTATCTCATAGTTCACACAGGAATTTAAAGACCAAACCAAGCTGACCTATGCATCATTTGTACTCCCACATGACATTCATCAAGCTCATGAGATAGAAAACGCATGCAAAGGAGAGTACCAAGTCAAATATGTATAACTCTTGAAGAGGCTTCAAACACTTTGAAAAATTTCAGCCTCAGCAATTAGATTTCTGGGCTAGTCTTCCTCTTTATTTTTCATGGTTGAAAAATGCTCAAACTCAATCATAAATACATCTAGGATGTTTACCTTGCTTCCTAGTTTCTTTTGCAAGTGACTCTTGGCCAAGGAAACCTAGAAATTGTCCTCTGGAAGTACGTGGAAGTTGGTTCCTTCAAACTATAAAATGAGATCTGCAGATAAAAACTGACAACGAAGGTTTTTTGTTGACCTCTAAAATTAGACTTTAGGACCTCTTTTATTGGAAAAATTAATACCAAAACAAACTATATGTATTCTAGTTTGGAGTGAAAGTCAAGCTTTTCCTCATTTGTGTCTCAATTTTCTGGAAAACACTCGCCTTCCCTCACCCACGACCAACTGGGCTCAACACTGAAGAAAAATTTTCGGACTTTCTTGGCCCGCCAGGAGGGTACTGTTTCGGGGGCTTTAGGAGACCTTCCCGAACTCCATTTTAGACGTACGACCTATGGATGGAAAGCTCTTTGAGTGAAGTTTCACTCTCTAGTTGAAGGTTTTGACTAATTTTGGCTGCAAATTTGCGAAAATTTCGCTTTTCTCTCTGGAGGTTGATCTGGAATTTTTGGGTTTGCTTTTCTGGAGTTGCTTCTGAGGGCCTCTTTGGAGGACGACCGTGAGCTCTCTCCTCTCCCTCTCGTCTCCTATCTCTCATGCCTTGAAAGAGATTTTTTCATTGATCTTATCCCCTGAATTAAGATATTTTTGGTCGGTCTTTTGTCCACCTACCAAGCCTGTCAACAGGGCTACTTCAACAACTTTCTGACTTAGCCAGATTTTCAATTTCTGCAGATGTTGAGTGTCCAGATTTGGTGCGATTTTCCCGTGCCTTTAGCAGCTTATCTCTGACCAATGTTTGTCCACTTGCAGTACCAATAATGGTCTTCTATCACGTGCATGGATCGGGCTGGTTGGGCAGCTGAGGGGGATATGGTGGGGCCACCAAGTTGTTTACTCAGCAACTCCGAATTGAGACCAACTCGTGGAGTAAGTTTTGGCTACTGATTTGAGTGCTTTAGTCCATCAATTTTGCTGTGATTTTTGATCAATTAGTGAGTACATGTATAGTAGTTTAAGATCTCGATTAGATTTTGCAATTGTGCCCACCCAATTTTGCAAAAAAGTCCCTCAAAGTTGGCCATTTTCTTATCCCAAAATATCTAATTCAATACAAATTTGGTCCTTTTGGCCCGATTTGATTGATTCGACTTGACCCAAATTCAATTTCAACTTAATTGGTGACCAAGATGATGATTTAAAGGTTGGGGCAAAATTTTGCAAAATTTGCGAATTGGTCCCTCAACTTTTGGAAATTGCATTCTGGCCCCAACTTGCCGTTTTAATTACAATCTGACCTCCTGAGCTTGGCTAGTCACCATTCAGATCATCAGCTCCAACTTTTTTTTCATCTTTTTTTAATAATATTTTTAATTAATTTAATTTTTATTTTTTTTAAGAAAAACATCTTCCATTTAATATATATATATAACTAAACACCTAGATAATATATATGCATGAATTTGACATGAAATATTTTTGGGCAAAAATTTAGATATCAATAACTGCCCCTGTTTGGAATGAAGCTTAAAGAGATTTCTTCGAAAGATAAGGTGACACTTAATTTTTGATTTTTTTTTTGTTTTTTTTAAAAATAGCATAATGAAAATGCAAGTGAGTTTAATGTAAATAGTGTGGTTTAGGGATGTACTTGTGAATACTTTGAAAAGTGTGATTTAAGGATATACCCACAAATTTTGTGATTTAAGGCAGTCCCATGAACCTTATGGTTTAAGGCAGTCCCACTAACCGTGTGGTTTAAGGCAGTCTCACTAACCTTGTGGTTTAAGGCAGTCCACTAACCGTGTGGTTTACGGCAGTCCCACTAACCGTATGGTTTAAGGCAGACTTACTAACCTTGTGGTTTAAGGTAGTCCCACGAACCTTGTGGTTTAAGACAGTCCCACAAACCGTGTGGTTTAAGGCAATCCCACTAACCTTGTGATTTAAGGCAGTCCACTAATCGTGTGGTTTAAGGCAGTCCCACAAACCGTGTGGTTTAAGACAGTTCCACTAACCGTGTGGTTTAAGGCAATCCCACTAACATTGTGGTTTAAGGCAATCCTACTAACCTTGTGGTTTAAGGCAGTCCCACTAACAGTGTGGTTTAAGGCAATCCCACTAACCGTGTGGTTTAAGGCAGTCCCACGAATCTTGTGGTTTAAGGCAGTCCCACTAACTGTGTGGTTTAAGGCAGTCTCACTGACCTTGTGGTTTAAGGTAGTCTCACTAACCGTGTGGTTTAAGGCAGTCTCACTAACCGTGTGGTTTAAGGTAGTCCCACTAACCGTGTAAATTGTGTGGTTTGAGGATGACCAAGAATCTCTTGAAAATGCATGGTTTCAGGCTAACTCATGAACCCTTTGAAATTGCAAGGTTTAAGGATGACCAAGAACCTCTTGAAAGTGCATGGTTTAAGGCTATCCCATGAACCTTTTAGAATTGCAATGTTTAAAGGTAACCAAGAACTCTTGAAAGTGAATGGTTTAAGGCTATCCCATGAACCATTTGGAATGGCGTGGTGTCAAGAACCTCTTGAAAATGCATGGTTTAAGGCTAACCCATGAACCCTTTGGAATTGTGTGGTCTAAGAGTAACCAAGAACCTCTTGAAAATGCATGGTTTAAGGCTATCCCATGAACCCTTTGAAATGACATGGTTTAAGGATGACCAAGAACCTCTTGAAGATGCATGGTTTAAGGCTAACCCATGAACCCTTTGGAATTGCATGGTTTAAGGGTAACCAAGAACCTTTTGAAAATGCATGGTTTAAGGCTAACCCATGAACCCTTTGGAATTGCAAGGTTTAAGGATAACCAAGAACCTTTTGAAAATGCATGGTTTAAGGCTAACCCACGAACCCTTTGAAATTGTGTGGTTTCACTGGAGGAACCTGTCGTTCGAGAATATTCTGAAATGGATACTGCACATCAAATAGTATTCATTATAACAAGTATTCTAGTAGCGAAAGCATACTAGATGAGGTCAATTTCAACACATGGCATTAGAAACAATATCAAAAGTGCATTGGTAATGAGAAGGCAATGATTGCATAAACAAATCAAACTAATTCCGACCACTTGACAAACTTACAAAACTATCATCACACTCGGATGATATCATTAATCGTCACATTCTCTTGGGAGAAAAGTCCTTGTTGAAATGACCTTGACTTATGAGAAAAGTCTATTAAGTATGCCAAGCAAGGACCCTTATGTCAGAAAGGGCTTCTCGCATATTCTCAAGAAAAGGGCTGTTTGATCCCATATATTCATGTGGGAAATAAACCGATCACTCAATCTCACTTTTCTAGTGTGCAAGGCTTTGAATCATTCGCAATAAGTACACATTGACCAATCTAAAAGGTCTTTTAGTAGGACTGTAGTGCAGGTTTGGTCATGGTTTTGGCAATAGATAAGCATCATTGGCTATGAAATGAATTAATCACCGATCAACATCTTTGCCGGGTTTACAAGTCAAGAAACCTTAAGATGAGATAAGACAACCTTGCTCTCACTTGTTCGAGCGGCATCTTCTTTAGAAAGTCCTAATTTCTACTCGAATTATCCCAATTTGAAGAGACTTCGGGAGTAGGTTGTAATGTTGGTTTGGTGAAAGGCTCAAAAGGCTCAGCTCAAAAGGCTTAGAACTTTTTGTCAAAGGGGGATTTGAGAGTTGGTGATTATCATGGCATCATTACCATATCATCCATTTTTTTTAAAGCACTCAACTTTTAGAATTCAAATTGTCTCGAAAGTCCTTTGACTAATCATCTTAACATAATAGCTTTTGCATTTGCAATGATTTTCTTTTCAATGCAGGCATTTCTTTTTTTTTTGCCATTTTTGCTTTCACAGAGATATTCCTCTTGATGCAATTGTTTTTTCTTCTACCCTCTCTCATTTTTTTTGGGCATTGGCTTTGCTTTACCAGGCACACTACTTTTTCATGCCCCTTAATTTTCATTTGACTTTTGCTCTTTTGGACTTTTTGAGCTATTAGGACTTTCGAGATGCTTTTTCATATTCTCATGTAAACACCAATTGCATTGGTAAATCACGTGCCTTGCCCCCAATGTGGGGAGATAATCACCACTTGGGTTTTAGAAATGAATAGTTAAGCAATGGGTATCTGTGTTTGGGTGGAGAAATGAATGCTCTTCTTCGCCTCGGGATGCTTCAATTTTCCATAAGAATTCATCTGAAGTTACCACAAAAGATTTATGCAAGTGAGAGCAAGGAAACCTTTCTCATCTTTCCTCTCCAAATAATGTCAACCCACACCTCCATAATTGCCCCATCGTGGGGTGGTTCTTGACAGGGGTATTTAGTAGAAAATTCTTCACATTAAAAGGCTCAAATGGGCTAACTATTGTCACCAGTGGTGTGTATGATAGAGGAAAGAAATGCCTCTTATCATCTTGATCTATGTACCACTTGTGAATGAATTCATTGATCTTAGAAGACACGGGTTTTCTTTTTCCCTCGAATCCCAGAGTGCTTAAAGGACATGTTTGGAAATGGGTTGCCTTTCTTCATCCTAAGTGTTTCTCGCTTGGCATGAGTAACATTGCCTTTCATTTTTGCTGAGATCATCTGGATGGATTAATCTCCATAGGGAATTATGATTCAAAATGAGTGATCCGTCGAGTGGATGGACAATTTAAAGGTAAAGAAGATTTTTGCAAACTTTGTGGAAACTTGTTTATTCAATTTCTATTTTTTATGCTTATTTATAGAAAAACACTAAATATGCTTCTTCTTTTTTGCGATAGAAATTCTCTATCTATTTTCCATTTGATTTTGAGAAGAAGGGTACTTACTTGTGCCTTAGTAGTCAGGCGACCCTATGAAGAACAAAAGGGAATGTGTTAATACATGAATCCTCAGGGATCAAAAAATTGGAAACAATACAACATTACCCTTGGTCAATTTCACCATTTGGCGGTAAACAGCGGAATGAATGTACTGTTTTAAGGCTTGAAGAGAATCTCAGGTCTTTGCTCTCATTAGTTCAAGCATTTTCCTCTTTTTGCAAAAATAAGAGATGCAAAAGTTTTTTATTTTTATTTTTATTATTTTCTTTTACATGGCAACCTTGTTGCCGTTTCCGGGGATCGAACCCCGTACCTCTCGGACCCACTTCATTCCCCATACCACCAGGCCGAAGCATTGGTAGTGTCCATGGGGCGCTTCCCTTTTTTATTTAATTGAATTGGCTCTAGAACGACACATCTTTTAAACCAAGTTAGGTGAATTTGACATGTGTTACCTCCATATGCTTGCTTGATCGATATGTATTATGCTTAAATCAATTTCTCGAGTTGTTCCTCGAATACCGATGCTTCCTGTCAAACAAGGGAATTACGTCAAAAAATGAAGTTAAAGGGGGTATTTTGGAAACGATACCGAATTACCTTTCTCCTACATCTGACTTTAAATGTCTTGTGTTTCCTCTTCATGTGCCTTTGATTCTCAGGTGTTAATATTTCCTTAGAGATCTTGCTTTCAAAGATGTTAGCAAATTCACTCTTTTTAAGTGGGCGTCAAAGATGAAAGGAGAGGGGTACTCCTTGTTTCTACATGTGAGGGCATTGCTCCTTGGACGTTTTACTCCATTTATTCCATCAAAATGGATGGTCGGGCCTTAACATGTCTTCTTGGTATAAGGTATTGCTCCAGCGGTCAATGTGCACCTTTTCCTACAAGAGATGGGGCATGTTACTTATATTCCAAAATTGAATTGGACTAATTTAGGGACGATACTCCCTCTTTGTGCTTAATCAATTGGCTTTGTTTCATCTTGCTTTATAGGTGAGAGTTACTCTGCTTTGAGTGAGTTGCCCCGTTTATCAACTACAAGGAAAAAAAGACGTAATATGTTATTTTCATAGTCGACATAATTCATTTTAGGAATGGTATACTCCCTTTTACGGCATATTTGATGACTACGTTTCATCCTATTAACTTGGCTATGGGGACGGATTTGCTCTCATGATTGATAGCAATCCACTTGACAAATGTCTATTCCATTTGAATCTTTCCCTTTTTAGAAGTCGGGTGACTCAGGCATTGCGTGCTCCTGATCCATTTTGTGGCCGTCTGCCCCAATTCAAATTTCCTACACATGTGGAAAGAATGTATTATTTCTACTCTTAGGTGCATTAAGTTTAGGAACAATGTACACCCTTTTTCAAAGTCGGGCAATTCAGCATCTCATTGTAGCTTTGTGGAGGAAGGGAAGACATTATCCTTATGGTCGAATGTATGCCACATTGAGTTAGATAACTTGTCCATATGCAGCTCTATTATGTTGGATTGATGAATCTTCATTTCATTTGAATCCTTCATGCTTTACTCAGTTTCTCGTGTACCCCTTTTAGGCTAGGTGACCTTTCGCCATTTTTGCCGCGTCAACGCATTTCCCACTTCACAATCTATAAACATGGGTGGCTATGTCGGTTTATGAATGAGTTGTTTTGACTTTTGGAACGAATACACCCTTTTCTTTTGAAGATCGTGTGATTTTGGACCAGGTTGTCCTCCTCATGTAGTTTTGTTGCTTGCCAATAATTTGCATCACTAAAATCTGCACAAAGTAGAAGGACAAATCATTCCTAAAATAAATCGAATTTAACTTGAAACGATTACCACCTTTTATTTGAAGGCAACATTTGATGACCGATTCTTGTTTGTGTACATCTACATCTTGAAGTGTTGTCTTGCAGACCACCAATAATTATCTCCATATAGGATTGGATGCCAAGACACCATTGGAAGTGTAGGAATTGCAGTTGCTTCTTGTTTGCAACCAATGAAATAGTTTGATGCCAAAGAATGTCTATAGATTTCTTTTTACACAAAGAATGTCAAATTAATATGAGGTCGTCCAGGATGTGGAACTTCTATGGAAGCCACTTTCGAAGCAATAAAGATTGCCGTTAGGTTGGTAGATTTGTGATCTTCGAGGCTTTGACGGTACTTTTCACACTTAATAGCAATGTTTGAATTCATATGCTGTGAAAATATTCCTATAGTTCATGGCTCAACCAAATATGCCCATAAATGAGCATGAATTGGTACATTTCATGACTTGCTCTATTAGGGACAGGCCCGCGCTTTTGTCTTTCCAAAGGAAATAAATGTCAATCTTGAACAAAACCATCATTTTACCTGTTTGACAAAAATGGATGGTCAAGTTAGTGGTTGCATAAGAAATCCCTATTGGAACAATTACAACCTTACCCCCTCAAAGCATCGTTCTGCGGATCAACCTGCAAAAGCGATTAAGTGAAGAGATAAAATATTGCGCAAGTTCTGCTTGAAACTCATTTTCAAACATTTTGAAGCTAAGGCATAAAACTCGGCCCAGAAGATCCGTTTGAAACACTTCAAGTGTTTTAAAGAATATAACTTTTATGAACTCTAACTTCATTATTAAAAAAAAGTGAGTTGTATGATTTACGAAAGCATTTGATTGGGTCCACAATCAGAACCCAAAATGCAAAACAAGGTTCCTAATAGGAATAATGACAAGGATAAAGTACAAGAAGCTCTTTCGTAGAGGAGCATAATAAGCACAATTCTTGTCCAAGTTTTAAAGTCCACTTTTGGCATGGTAAAACAAGAGGAGTTCAAGGAATGGTTGTCACGCATGACCTGCGAAAGGAAGATAATGTCAGTACATGAACGGAAAATTGATCTTTCAATAAAGCCGCCTCTTACAATGAAATCAAGGCGACGATACCTTCTCCATAGTATCCACTTACAAGAATTTGGTATTTTGTGAAGAATTTATTAGTAAGAGGAGATTTCATTAAAAGATCAATCCGCGGCTATCAATTGAATGCCCACTCTGTTCCAAAAGTTTCATACACAAATGGGGCATTGATTTTGAAAGATTCATTTGTAATTTCACTCATGCAAAGGTGAGGTGATTTTTATTTTGAGAAATCAACACACAAAATGTGATTTGAATTTTAATTTTGGAATGTGACCAAGAAATAATTTTATTAAAAATTTGATTTTAATTCTATGCCCCAAAAATGTAATCTTGACTTGGAAGAATTTCTATACAAAATGTGACTTTGAGTTCATAATTGAAAATTTAAACAAAAACATATGTTCTATAGGGCCAGATCATAGGTATTTGAAATGCTTATTTATTAAGAGTGAGTGCCAAGCCTATATCGCCAAGGGCATTCCATTGATTTCCATGAATCTCCAAAAAAAAATAAAAATTTCGATTTGAAGTGAGCAAGTAGATGCAGAAATCATACTTACAATGGATGAAGAGACTTTTTTTTTCTTTTTTTCTATTCAATCACATAGACATGCGGATGTAAACTTGTGAGGTTTGACGCATAAAGGTGGAATTCTAAAGGCTTAAGGTCCCCATTTTGATTAGATCAAAGGAGTTTTCCCCACTCCGCACTTACGTCGGATAGTTTTCTTTATCATTAATCAAAATGAGCGGGACCAAAAGTGGATAACCATGGGTCATTCCCTGCACGGGTTCCATCTTTTGGCACCTCCTATGGGCTTCCTGGTGCGATCGGGGTTTTAGATCGTGGGTTGTGTGCGTAAATGTGTAGTGCTAAGGTAAGTATAAAGGCACGCACATCAATTAATATCCAAACAACACTTCAATTTCATCCATATATGCATACATTCCTACGCCACCCTGTAAAAGAAATGGGTTAACAAACACTCCACCCCTTATTACTCCGAACCTACAAAAACATTTAACACATTGTTAGCAGACTAACCTTGTTTTCCACACGACTTTGAAACGCGTGTTTGTAAAATTCTAAACGCAAGTGCACGTATCAAACAAGTAATATAATGATTTGAAAAAGTATCGTCCCACGAAGATTGATGATTAATAAACCAATTAAATACTAAAATAGACTAATTCTAAAATTTATCTAACATATCAAAATATAATTAAGAATAAATTTAAAACAAAATTATGAGACTAAATACAGTAAATCAATAAGATAAATATGTTAGAGCATCCGATTTCACCATAACCACTAGATATGGATTTCAGATTGTTGTGGGTACAAGAACAATATCAAACATGTGATAGCGGAATTTCCTAATCTATTTACTATCCTATCTCTAGGTATAGCAAACTTACTCAGTTTATTAATCTACTATATCTCTATGTGAATTAAAATAAACATAAGTGCATTAAAAACTATGAATATTTCCGGCTTACAATGAGTCTTTTGGATCACCTTATCACCGAAAGCTACACAAATAACGCGGTATATCTCTATCCACGTTTAATTCATGGTTATTTATTATAATGAGTAATTGCATATTATCACTTCTCAGTCTTAAACATGCACATCAGATCATTTAAGTGGTGGCCAGTCATTCAAAAGCATTAAGCACTATAACATATAACTCACATGAATGAAATCAATTGTAAAATATAAAAATCATGAAATTCACATCGTCATGGTTAGGCTATATCATAGCCCTAAAAAAAGAAAATTAGAACATAGTAGAAGAATAAATAAAAATATAAATCAAACCCAGCATCTTGAATCAAAGAACAAGAATTCCGTCACCACTTTGGTCTTCTCTTCAAAATACTTGAAAAACTCTCAGAATAATAAAAAACGATCTAACAAAAACCTAGCTTGTCTCTCTTAATGTTCTTCTCTTCAAAAGATATATCCTAGATATCTATCTCCCAACGCTGGTAGATAATATTATGGAACAAAATCAAGAATTTCCTGATTTGATATCCATCTTCGACTGCTGCTTTTTTTATTTGAATTCCTAATATTTGCCATTCTTTTCCTTATCTTCTCTATATCTCATTATTATGCATAAACAAGAAAAATTCGAATAATCAGAAGGAAATCCAAATATTTTCTCATAGTTATTGCATTAATTGTCGCCTAAAATAGGTAAAATAACTCTATTTTTATAGAGTTATCAAACCCTCAAACTTAACATTTTGCTAGTCCTTGAGCAAAATCAAGACATAACACATACTCAACCTAACAACCTCCTCCATGACATCTTTCCATAATTGCTCAAATTCACAATTCAAAGAAAACACAAATTTCATCCAAACATTGAAATCGATTTATAAGTTAAGATCAATTCTAAATATATGATCCAAGTGTGTGTGTAAGAGTCCTAATTTTTTTTTCGAATTATATGCAATCCAAATAAATTCACATTGACATGTAACCTCCCAAAAATTCTTAATAATTATGACCAAATCTCATAGATTTGTTTTTTTATTCCTCTCTCCACTAATGTAAGCTAATTATCCAACCAAAAATCAATAGGACTTTTCTCGGTTTGTAATGTAAGGCTGGGCTAAAGGTGAGATAACGGTAATTTTAAGCTCAAATCACCCATCAACACATTGATTTCTAGGATCTAATTAGAGCCAATGTCATTGTCCAATTTCACTCATTCAAGATAATTTTTCTGCCATCAGATATCTTCATTTTTTTTTCGCATTGCTTTATGGTGGAGTTTCTCCCAAAGTCCCTCCTAATATAACATGAAAATTTCCAACCTATTGAGTATCCAAAAGGCTCACTCAATTGAAAGTTGGATAGGGAACCATAAAAGCAAATTTTTTTTTTGACAATACACCCCAAACAACCATTGCAATCACTTTTTTTTCTTTTTACTCCATCATTCCTCCCAAATTTCTATCAAGCTCAAATATTTTTTTTTATCCCAAAAGAAAATGAACATGTTCATAGGGCATGGGACAAGGATATAATTTGATAACGGCTAGGCTAAACATATATGGGTGCCAATGAAAAATTAGGTAATAATTAAGGCTCAACGGGGTGACTAGGGATAAATAAACAGGGTTAGCTTGAAAGGCTCAATCAATCCAAAAATTGCCTAAATAATTTTCTCAGTTAGATTTAGCTTAAGATTTTGCCTCAAGAGAAAATCAAACAAATTCTAAGATTTGGGTGAAATTTAAGAAAATCACATACTTCACATGAATGTTCTCTAGATTTACACATAATTAAAAAATTAAGGACTTTTAATGCTCAGTAAGTGGATCAACATAATTAGAATTAAAATTAACTTACGCATCAACTGCAAGTTTAAATAAAATTTAAATTTTCCTAAGAATCGTAAAAATTCACAACCAGGAAAGCAATCATGATAAAAAATTATCCAAAAAATAAATTTGTCTCCCCCCCAAACTTGAATGAAGCAGTGTCCTCAATGCGAAAAATAGAATAGGAAGAAGAAAACTCCCTTGGTTATAGGATAAGTTCATAGATGACCTTGATGATTAAACTCTTGAAAGGTGCTCCCTAAAAAATTAACCTGGATAAAAAAGAGAAAAGTTAATCTTTTTTTTTTTTGCAAAAAATAAACTTAACAATAAATAAATAAAAACAACATAATAAAAATGCTTGGGTTGCCTCCCAAGAAGCGTTTGCTTTATAGTTTTTAGCCAAACTATCTCGAATGTCACTATTCTGGAGGATGAAGTTCAATGGTGGTTTTCTGCTTGTTGTAACCACCTTCGAAGTAGGGCTTCAAACGTTAATTGTTCACTTTGAATGTGCCCTCAGTGTTATGCGCAACTTCAACTGTTCCATATGGGAATACCCGTGTAATTGTGAAAGGACCAGACCATCTAGATCGCAACTTTCTTGGAAAAAGTTTAAGTCGAGAGTTATAAAGTATGACTTTTTGACCAATTTTGAACTCTCTTCTGAATATGTGCTTGTCATGCCATCTTTTTATACGCTCCTTGTACAACTTAGAATTTTCATAGGCCTCATTGCGAAATTCCTCCAATTCATTCAGTTGTAATAATCTTTCTTCACCTCTAGACTGCATGTCAAAATTCAGAAATTTTAATGCCCAATATGCTTTATGCTCTAATTCCACTAGTAAGTGACAAGCTTTTCCAAACACTAGCTTAAAAGGAGACATCCCAATTGGAGTTTTGAACGCTGTCCTATAGGCCCAAAGTGCATCATCAAGTTTTATTGACCAATCTTTCCTAGAGGCATTCACTGTTTTTTCTAAAATTCTCTTGATTTCCCTATTTGAAATCTCTACTTGACCATTAGTTTGAGGATGATAAGGGGTTGCAACCTTATGTGTGACATTGTATTTACTCAAAAGTGCTTCAAATTGTTTGTTGTAAAAATGTGTCCCCCTATCACTTATGATTGCCTTAGGAGTGCCGAATTGAGTAAAAATATTTTTCTTCAAGAATTTGACCACAACCTTAGCATTATTTGTTGGTAATGCTACAACTTCTACCCACTTAGACACATACTCCACAGCCACTAAAATATATAAATTTCCATAAGAAGGTGTAAAGGGTCCCATGAAATCAATACCCCAAACATCAAATAATTCACACACAACAATGTTATTTAAAGGCATCTCATTTTTTCTTGAAATATTTCTAGTTCTCTGACATCTATGACATGAAACTACATAGGAGTATGCATCTTTAAAAAGTGTAGGCCAATAAAATCCAGATTGCAAAATCTTAGTTGCAGTTTTGGTGGCACCAAAATGGCCACCTGTCTCTCCATCATGACAATGATGTAGAATGTGTGCCTTCTCTTCGTCTGAAACACATCTTCTTATGACCTGGTCTGCACATACTTTAAACAAGAAAGGTTCTTCCCAAAAATAATTTTTAACATCAGAAAAGTATTTTTTCTTCTATTGATATGATAATTCAAGAGGAAGAACATTACTTACTAAATAATTTACAAAGTCTGCGTACCAGGGAATTTTTGTGGACTTGATGGAAAATTTTTTCTCATCGGGGAATTTTTCCAAAATTAGTCTTACCTCTTCTTTTGAATTTGGAATTCTTGATAGTTGGTCTGCAATTAGATTTTCAGTCTCCTTCTTATCTTTGATTTCTAAATCAAATTTTTGCAGCAGTAGAATCCACCTGATCAACTGGGTTTTGATTCTTTCTTTTCAAGCAGATACTTAAGAGCAGAATGGTCAGAATAAACTATAACTTTTGAGCCAATTAAATAAGAACGAAATTGATCAAAAGCAAAAACTACTACCAAAAGTTCATTTTCTGTTGTTGAATAATTCAATTGTGCATATGACAAGGTTCGATTGACATAGTATATGGTTCGAAAAATTTTGTTCTTCCTTTGTCCCAAAATTGCTCCTACAGCAGAATCGCTAGCATCACACATCAGTTCAAAAGATAAATCCCAATTTGGTGTTGCCATAATTGGTGCTAACATTAACTTCTCATTTAAAGCGTTAAAAGCCTACATGCATTCAACATAAAAATTAAAAAGGAGCATCTTTTTCCAAAAGATTAGAAAGAGGTTTAGCAATTTTTGAAAAATCTTTTATAAATCGCCTATAAAATTCTGCATGCCCCAAAAATCCTCTGACAAGTTTCACAGATGTTGGTGGAGGCAATTTTGCAATGACCTCCACTTTAGCTCGATCAACTTCTATTCCGTTTCGAGAAATTTTATGTCCAAGCACTATTCCTTCCTGCACCATAAAGTGACACTTCTCCCAATTCAAAACAAGGTTAGTCTCCTCACATCTTCGTAAGACCAAAGCCAAATTATTTAAACAAGAATCAAATGATAAGCCAAAAAAGGAAAAATCATCCATGAAAATCTCAATATATTTTTCAATCATATCAGAAAAAATAGCCATCATGCATCTTTGAAAAGTAGCTGGTGCATTACAAAGACCAAAGAGCATTCTTCTAAAAGCAAAAGTACCATAGGGACAAGTGAAAGTAGTTTTCTCTTAATCTTTTGGTGCAATAGGAATCTGATTATACCTAGAATATCTATCAAGAAAGCAATAAAACTCATGCTCTGCAAGTCTTTCTAACATCTGATCAATAAATGGTAAAGGAAAGTGATATTTTCTAGTGGCATCATTCAATTTTCTATAATCCATATACACACACCACCTAGTAACTGTTCTAGTTGGAATCAATTCATTATTGTCATTTTCCTAAACAGTCATACCGCCTTTCTTTGGCACAACTTGTACAGGATTTACCTAAGAATTATCAGAGATAGGATATATGATACCTGCAAGTAGCTTAATTACCTCAGCTTTCACTACTTCTTGCATCTTCGGGTTGAAACGCCTTTGAGGTTGGATAGTGGGTTTATATTGTTCCCCCATTAAAATTTTGTGCATGCAAGTTGAAGGACTAATTCCCTTGATATCAGCTATTTTCCATCCAATTGCACCCTTATGCTCTTTTAATACTCTGAGCAGTTTCTCCTCCATCAAATCTGTCAAAGAAGAAGATATAATTACCGGTAAAGAAGAAACTCCATCTAAATAAACATATTTCAAATGAGAAGGTAAAGATTTGAGTTCAAGAATTGGAGGCTCTTCAATTGATGGTTTAGGCTTTGTAATGTGTTGTCCCAACTTCTCAAAATTAATTGTCTTTTGCCTTGAATATGGTGGAATTACCTCCATAAAATTTGCTTACTCCTTTTTCTTCTCATTTTGAATATCTTTATCCTTTGGTTGAATCAGATATGCTTCAAGTGAATCTTTAAAAATATTTTCCTGAAAAACCTTATTCACCAACTTGTTAACTGTCTCAACTCTAAAACAAGAATTATCATCAGATGGATATTTCATTGCTTTAAAAACATTAGATGAAACGAGATCATCTTGAACTCTAAAAGTTAACTTCCCTTGTTGCACATCAATAAGAGCTCCTAAGATAAGTGGTACCTCAAAATCTTCTTCCATGTCAAGAAATATGAAATCTGCAGGAAAGATAAATTTGTCAACTTTTACCAAAACATCTTCCACAATACCTCTCGGATATTTAATTGATCGATCAGCCAGTTGAAGTGACACTGTGGTTGCTTTTACCTCGCCCAATCCTAATTTCTTGAAAAATGAATAAGGCATCAGATTAATACTTGCACCTAAATCACATAATGCTTTTTCAAAGTAAGAATCCCAAATAATGTAAGGAATAGTAAAACGTCATGGATCTTTTAATTTCACAGGCAATTTGTTTTGTAAGATGGCTGAACAATCCTCGTTTAACTTCACGGTTTCATAACCCTCAAGTTTCCTTTTGTTTGCCAAAATCTCCTTCAAAATTTTTGCATAACTAGGCATTTGCGCTAAAGCATCTGTAAAATGAATGTTAATGTGCAATTTTTTAAATACATCAAGAAATTTAGAAAATTGCTCATCTATTTTGTGCTGCTGGAGTCGCTGAGGGAATGGAATTGGCGGCACATATGGCTTGAGATTATCTGGAAAAAGTTTACTCTTACTTGTCTCATTTGATTGTTTATTAACCACCTCTTCCTTGTCTCTGAAAATCTCTTCTTCTCCCACTTGTTTACCACTTCTCAGGGTAATAGCCTTTATGTTTTTAATTGGATTTTTCTCTGTGTTGCTCGGCAAAGAATCTTGTTGTCTCCCTAACATCATGCTTGCATCTCCAAATTTCCAAATTTCTGATCGAAGCCTCTTGGTTTTGAAATCTCACATCCGTACTTTTGATGAAGTCATGAGTCGTATTAGCAAGTTTGGTGACTATATCTTCCAAATTTGACTTTGTCTCTTTTGATTGTTTGAATCCCGGTGGTTTCGTCACATTATGATTATTCCATGAAAAATTTGGATGATTGCGCCATCCCGAATTGTACGTGTTGGAGTAGGGATTATTCTATGACCTGTTAAAATTTCCAACAAAGTTAGAATTTTCACTAGATTGTTTAAAAGTATTACCTACTTGACATTCTGTGCTAACATGTCCTCCATCACAAAAATCATGTGTCAAATTCTGAATTTTCATGACTGAAAGACTCATATTATCAAGCTTTTTGTTGATTGCTTCAAATTGTGCAGCAATTGCAGCAAAAGCATTAACTTCATGAACTCCGCTAACTTTTCGCATTGGTAGTCTCTCAGTAGGCCACTGATAACTATTGGACGCCATCTCCTCTAATAAATTGTAGGCTTCTTCTAGTGTTTTATTATTTAGAGTTCCTTCTGTAGCTGCATCAATCATAAAACGAAGATTTGTATTGGAGCCATTATAAAAAGTTTGTACCTGCATCCATACGGGTAGTCCGTGATGTGGGCATCTCCTAAGAAATTCTTTGAATCTTTCCCATACTTCATATAATGATTCATTATCCATCTGCATAAAATTAGTAATATTGTTACGCATCTTCGCAGACTTTGCAGGTGGAAAGAACATACCAAGAAATTTTTGAGCTATATCATTCCATGTAGTAATTGATCCCGCAGGAAGAGAAGAAAGCCAACTTTTAGCTTTGTTTCTAAGAGATAATGGAAATAATCTCAATCTAATAGCATCATCTATAACTCCATTATATTTAATGGTGTCACAAATTTCAAGAAAAGCATCGATGTGAGCATTTGGATCATCGCTTGGTAGCCCACTAAATTACATTGATTGTTGAAGCATCTGAATGAGTGATGGCTTGATCTCAAAGTTGTTTGCTTGAATTGCAGGTCTTCTGATACTTGATGTGGTACCTTGAATTGTTGGCGCAGCATAATCTCTTAAGAGTTTACGTGGATTTTCATTATCACTGTCTGCCATCTTCTTAGTATGATTTCTCTGTTCTCTCAGTCGCCTTTTGAATGTACGCTCAATTTCTAGATCAAGCTCAATAAGCTTCCCTTGTTGGCTACGTGTCATAAACCGATGTACACCCTGAAAAATAAAACAAAACAAAAGCTAGATTAAACTTAGAATTATTTGGTATCAATAATAATTAGTATTAAACAAACGGTCCCCGGCAACAGGGCCAAAAACTTGTTCGTAAAATTCTAAACGCAAGTGCACGTATCGAACAAGTAATATAATGATGAAAAAAAGTATCGTCCCACAGAGATCGATGATTAATAAACCAATTAAATACTAAAATAGACTAATTCTAAAATTTATCTAACATATCAAAATATAATTAAGAATAAATTAAAAACAAAATTATGAGACTAAATGCAATAAATTAATAAGATAAATATGTTAGAGCATCCGATTCACCATAACCACTAGATATGAATTTCAGATTGTTGTGGGTACAAGAACAATATCAAACATGTGATAGCGGAATTTCCTAATCTATTTACTATCCTATCTCTAGGTATAGCAAACCTACTTAGTTTATTAATCCACTATATCTCTATGTGAATTAAAATAAACATAAGTGGATTAAAAACTATGAATATTCCCGGCTTACAATAAGTCTTTTGAATCACTTTATCACTGAAAGCTACACAAATAATGCGGTATATTTCTATCCATGTTTAATTCATGGTTACATATTATAATGAACAATTGCATATTATCACTTCTCAGTCTCAAACATGCACATAAGATTATTCAAGTGGTGCCCAGTCACTCAAAAGCATTAAGCACAATAATATATAACTCACATGAATGAAATCAATTGTAAAACATAAAAATCATGAAATTCACATCGTCATGGTTAGGCTACATCGTAGCCATAACAAAAGAAAATTAGAACATAGTAGAAGAATAAATAAAAATATAAATCAAACCCAGCATCTTGAATCAAAGAATAAGAATTCTGTCACCACTTTGATCTTCTCTTCAAAATAGTTGAAAAATTCTCAGAACAATAAAAAAGATCTAACAAAAACCTAGCTTCTCTCTCTTAATGTTCTCCTCTTCAAAAGATATATCTCAAATATCTATCTCCCAACGCTTGCAGACATTATTAGGAAACAAAATCAAGAATTTCCTGATTTGATATCCATCTTCCACTACTGTTTTTTATTTATTTGAATTCTTGATATTTGTCGTTCTTTTCCTTATCTTCTCCATATCTCATTTTTCTGCATAAACAAGGAAAATTCGAATAATCAGAATGAAATCCAAATATTTTCTCATAGATTTTGCATTAATTGTCGCCTAAAATAGGTAAAATAACTCTATTTTTATAGAGTTATCAACGTGCTATCAAATGAAGACCATGTTATGAACAACCAACCAAGTTATTACGACATAAGTAAGGTTTGCAACCAAGTCCCCAGCGGAGTCGCCAAGCTATCACAACCTCTTTTTTTTTTCCATCCAGGGAAAAGGAAGATGGTTTAAGGGTATTTGCCTAAAGAGGCAGACCAACAACCCTAAATTAGGTGCGGGCTCTCCCAAGCTCATACCTCGCGCAACATTAGATTTTGAATTTTAATTCTTAGCAACCTATGTATTTTTAGGAGTTGCCACTAGCCTTTTGGGGGTCGGCTAGAAACCAATCAAGACGCAGGAGTGTTGTCTCGATTCCTATGCAACCACAGATTTCTAAGACCGGGGACTTGTTTACGCCAATGTTTCTATTAGCGCCCTTGCGGTACCACTAACTTGAAAGTTTGTTTATCTAAATGGGCACACAATCTTAATTACCAATTATAATCCTTATAAAACTGTTAAGCGTCCATGCAAATATTTTTGTAGGTTTGTTTTCCTTAATGTCTAGACTAATCCTAACATAATTTAGAAGAGAAATTTACACTCAAATTAATGAAAAGCGGTGCGTAAGTAAACATCCAAGAAATTGAAATGACTTGAAAATAAACGTGGAAAAGGAAAACCTGATACAAGTCGGGCAAATAATATTACATGGCCTTGTTATCACGCCCCGGGACAGGACCCCCATAAGCGAAATGAGAATTCAAATATGCATGAAATTACTCTATATGCATGAAATTGTTCTAAATAATTTTAATCTACGCAAAATGGATTATTTACAAAAATGGTTATAAAATACAAAAATAGCATTAAATTAGGAAAATGATGGCAGAAGAACAGCCTAAGTGCCATAACTTCGAAAAGGTAGACTTAAGTGCCAATTTTGAAGTTAAATGGAACACTTAGGTGCCACTTTGGCAAAAATTCGGCCAAATGGCTGACGTGGCAATTTTCCAGTGAGTTTGGTCCAAAACGGCATCGTTTTGCACGCTGACGTGGCGAGAAAATGCAAAAACGACGCCGTTTCGTGTCTGATGTGTAAATAATAATATAAAAATTAATTAAATTAAATTAAATTAAAAGTAATTTTATCTAAAATATTCTAAAAATTGAAAAAACTAAAAAAAATTTTAAAAAATTTAAAAAATTTAAAAAAATGGGGGGAGGCCAAAGGGGGCGACTGAAGGCTGAACCCTCACTGCCGCCGCCGCCCTGCTATCACCGGGAAGGGATGGCAATGGAGGGGGGAGGGTCGGTCGAGGTCGCGCAGCCCCCGGCCGACCGGCAGCAAGGGCTACGAGCCCTCGCCTAGATCTGGGGTGAGGGTCGCGGCCCTCGCCGCGATCTGGCGAGGGCTCACAACCCTCGCCACCGGTCGGCCAGGGGCCGGCGGCCCTATCCGACCCTCTCCCCTCCGTCGCCGACCCTTCCTAGCGGCAGCGGGGAGGCAACGAGGGCCCGCAGCCCTCGCCCTAGATTTGGGTGAGGGCTCGCGGGCTCTCGCTGCAATCCGGCGAGGGCTCGTGGCCCTCGCCGCCGGTCGGCCGGGGGCCGGCGACCTCGGCCAACCCTCCCCCGTCCGTCGCCGGCCCTTCCCGGCAACGGTGGGGCGGCAGAAGCGGCGAGGGCTTAGCCCTCAGCCGCCTCCCCCCCTTTTTTAAAATTTTAAAATTTTAATTTTTTTTAGTTTTTTAATTGTTAGAATATTTTAAATAAAATTAAGTTTAAAATTAGTTTAATTAATTTTTATATTATTATTTACACATCAGACACGAAATATCGTCGTTTTTGCATTTTCTCACTATGTCAGTGTGCAAAACGACGCCGTTTTGGACCAAACTTGTCGGAAAATTGCCACGTCAGCCATTTGGCCGGATTTTCGGTGGAGGGGCACCTAAGTGTTCCATTTAATTTTGAAACTGGCACTTAAGTGTACCTTTTTGAAGTTATGGCACTTAAGTGTCCTTTCGTGCCAAGTTATGGCACTCGAGATGTCCCAAACTCGGAAAATGACATTTTAAAATTAGGAAAATTTCATATATGTCATTTCTATCCTAATTTGATGTTGTCTAACATTTTTTGTTATTTTTGAAATTTTCAGATTTTTCTCTTTTTTTAAATTTTTTTTATATATATTAATAATAATTCCTTAATCTGATCTATGCTAATATGGAGTAACACAGCAGATGAATATCACAATAATCAAGCTCAAATCGACCGTTTCAAGATCGAAGCTTAGTTTGGGCATTTTGTCGAACACTTGGTGTGTATTAAACTAGCCCCAATAGCTTCCTTGAGCCATGTTTGCAGCCCTCAATCTCCACTCATAAGCAATCTCATGTGGAACTAAAATATCAAGGTTACACACCCATATTGAAGCCCCGACACTCATCACATGCAAGATCTAAGGGAAACGTTACTTAATTGGAGTGAAAGTAGGTAGCATGGGCTTTCAAATGCAACAAACATCATAGAGAATGACTAACCGAACACATCAAAACGACCTCTCCAAGAAGCACACATGCAAAGTTCACACTGACCAGCCATGAATTAATGTGGATAGGCTTGGTTTTTGGCCAAAGTTTTAAACTATCTCATAGTTCACACGGGAATTTAAAGACCAAACCAAGCTGACCTATGCATCATTTGTACTCCCACATGACATTCATCAAGCTCATGAAGATAGAAAACACATGCAAAGGAGAGTAGCAAGTCAAACATGTATGGCTCTTGAAGAGACTTCAAACACTTAGAAAAATTTCAGTCTCAGAAATCAGATTTCCGAGCTAGTCTTCCTCTTTATTTTTCATGGTTGAAAAATCCTCAAACTCAATCATAAATACATCTAGGATGCTTACCTTGCTTCCTAGTTTCTTTTGCAAGTGACTCTTGGCCAAGGAAACCGAGAAATTGTCCTCTGGAAGTACGTGGAAGTTGGTTCCTTCAAACTGGAAAATGAGATTTGCAGATAAAAACTGACAACGAAGGCTTTTTGTTGACCTCTAAAATTAGACTTCAGGACCTTTTTTGTTGGAAAAATTAACACCAAAAAAAACTATATGTATTCTAGTTTGAGGTGAAAGTCAAGCTTTTCCTCATTTGTCTCTCAATTTTCTCAAAAACACTCGCCTTCCCTCACCCATGACCAACCGGGCTCAACACTTAGAAAAATTTTCGGACTTTCTTGGCCCGCTAGGAGGGTACTGTTTCAGGGGGCTTTAGGAGACCTTCCTGAACTCCATTTTGGACTTACGACCTATGGATGGAAATATATTTGAGTGAAGTTTCACTCTCTAGTTGAAGGTTTTGGCTAATTTTGGCTGCAAGTTTGCGAAAATTTCCCTTTTCTCTCTGGAGGTTGATCTGGAATTTCTGGGTTTGCTTTTCTGGAGTTGCTTCTGAGGGCCTCTTTGGAGGATGACTGTGAGCTCTCTCCTCTCCCTCTCATTTCCTCTCTCTCATGCCTTGAAAGAGACTTTTTCATTGATCTTATCCCCTGAATTAAGGTATTTTTGGTCGGACTTTTGTCCACCTACCAAGCCTATCAACAGGGCTGCTTCAACAACTTTCCGACTTAGCTAGATTTTCCATTTCTACAGATGTTGAGTGTCTGGATTTGGTGCGATTTTCCCATGCCTTCAGCAGTTTATCTCTGACCAATGTTTGTCCACTTGCAGTACCAATAATGGTCTTCCATCACGTGCAGGGATCGGGCTGGTTGGGCAGCTGAGGGGGATATGGTGGGGCCACCAAGTTGCTTACTTAGCAACTCCGAATTGAGACCAACTCGTGGACTAAGTTTTGGCTACTGATTTGAGTGCTTTAGTCCATCAATTTTGCTATGATTTTTGATCAATTAGTGAGTACATGTATAGTAGTTTAAGATCTCGTCTAGATTTTGCAATTGTGCCCACCCAATTTTGCAAGAAAGTCCTTCAAGGTTGGCCATTTTCTTATCCCAAAATATCTAATTCAATACAAATTTGGTCCTTTTGGCCCGATTTGATTGATTCTACTTGACCCAAATTCAATTTCAACTTAATTGGTGACCAAGATGATGATTTAAAGGTTCGGGCAAAATTTTGCAAAATTTGCGAATTGGTCCCTCAACTTTTGGAAATTGTATTCTGGCCCCAACTTGCCGTTTTAATTACAATCTGACCTCCTTGGCTTGGCTAGTCACATTTAGATCATCAGCTCCAACTTTTTTTTTCATCTTTTTTAATAATATTTTTAATTAATTTAATTTTTAATTTTTTTTAAAGGAAAAACATCTTCCGTTTAAAAAAATATATATAACTAAACACCTAGATAATATATATGCATGAATTTGACATGAAATATTTTTAGGCAAAAATTTAGATGTCAACACTACTTTATCTGGGATTCGTTGGTTTGTAACATTTGTGGATGATTGTACCCGGATGTCCTGGGTTTATTTAATGAAGCATAAAGATGAAGTGGCAACAATATTCCATGTGTTTCATTGGATGATTGTCACGCAGTTTGGGACTCAAATTCGAGTCCTTTGTAGCGACAATGGTGGGGGAATACATTAACATTTTTTTTTTTATGACCCAGGGAACCCCGTACAGCTGGTAGCCGACAAGCAAACCCTGGGGTGAAGCTAGTAGAGGACCCACCACCCCGGCGCCACACTTAAGACACCAAATGCCTCCACTGGGTTTTGAACCCCTCACCTTTGGGGAAGGATCAATGGAGCTCTTATCCAGCGGAGCCACCACGGCCAGTGGTATATTAACCAGCATCTTGTAGCTTACTTTCAGGACCACGGGCTTATACACGAAACGTCTTGCACTAGGACGCCCCAACATAATGGTATCGTTGAGAGGAAGAACCGTCATATCCTCGAGACGGCACGGGCACTCCTCATAGGTGGTCAGGTTCCATCTCGTTTTTGGGATGCTGTCGTGGTTACAGCAGTACATTTGATGAATAGAATGCCCTCTCGTGTGTTGAACTTTCAAACCCCACTTCAAGCACTTGCATCCTATGTTCCTCTTCCTTCGATCATGACACTACCTCCCAAAGTGTTTGGGTGTGTGGCATATGTCCATCTCCACAAGAACCAATGGAAAAAACTCTATCTGTGTGCGGTGAAGTGTGTTTTCATTGGTTATGGCACTAATCAGAAAGGTTACCGTTGTTACAATCCAGCTACCAAGAAAACCCACATCACAATGGACGTCACATTCGTTGAGTTCGAATTATTTTTTCCCACACCCAATTGTACCTTTTAGGGGGAGTTTAGTTTGATCATTATCATGTAAGTAGTTTTACAATTCTTTAGTGTCATCCTTTCATTTGTATTGCCTGAGAGTTTAGTGAGGTCACTCATCGTTGATTACTCGAGCTAATGCATAGAGGTCTCAACGTTGATTTAGATGGTGAGTGATTAGGACTTCCATTAGCTTCTATGTTTGAACAATCACTCATGTACTCATTGTCATTGCTTAAACGTACGTGTATACATGTTTGGTTGCATCTATAGCATCGTGTGGCAATAGTAAAGGAAAGTAGGAAACATTCAGTTCTTGTACCTTGCTATAAAGCTAAGGAGACAAAACTTAGGGACGTGACTAAGTGATGCAGCTTGCATTGAAGACCAACTCTCTCGACCAAGAAGATCGGCTTGCATTCAAGCCCGACGAAACCGAGAAGCCGTATTGATATCTTGAGTCCATCCCGGAAGCTTGAAAGACAGCTTAGGAGCCTGCATGATGCTTTTACTAGTTTATCGTTTCTATGCTCTTTACTATTTCTCCTAGTTTCAATGCTCTGTCTTTATTTCTCCTAGTTTCAATGCTCTGTCTTTATTTCTCCTAGTTTCAATGCTTTGTCTTTATTTCTTTGATGATATAAGCCATCCAATTTCTTGTAGAAGACAGACGACTTTTGATGAATGAAAACTTTGCTTTCAAGCAAGTATCGTGAACCTTGCAGAGTTCATACCCTTGAAAACCTAGAAGAGTTTTCACTCATTCCTTGAAGAGTTTGAGATTTTTGAAATCTACATCCTTGAAGAGTTGCAGTCATCTATCAAGAAGAACCGGTGCCCCCTCAACTTCCTTGGAGGCCTAGAAGAGCAACCAACGAAGTTTCTATCTTTTCCTGTTCTGTTTGTTATTTTTCACCCAATTCCAACCCAAATTTGACCATCCTATAATACTTATTTCAGAAAACCCAAAACAGAGAAATTGTAGATCCAGAAGTCTTTGTTCATTTGGCTTTGAAATCAAGTCGATCCAATCTGTATTGACAAAGATATGACTTTTCTCCTAAGCTTGCGCAATGCTGAAATTTCTGTTCGTTTTGTTTCCTGTGTGTGAGTCACTCTCCCGATCCTACCGTTTGAGAAAGCCTACCCTAGGCTTGCATTATTTGGTATCAGAGCTTTGGAGGAGAGGACAATGCCTCCAAGACAAGCCAGACGTCACGGCGGCAGAACCATTCCCCTCGATGAATTGCACACACTCGCCGAGAATATGCAACAACAAATTGACCAATTGACGCAAGAAGATCAGCGTTTGAGGGCTGAAGCAAATAATTCTCCACCCATTTCCAGGACTGAAGATTCCCATGGTGACTCTTCCTCTTCGAAGGGTGTTCAATCTATTCACGGTCGGAGGCATGTTCGACATCGTTTACAACATATTCATGAGCCAGATTGGGAAAAGGAAGTCAAGAAAGATGTTCCAGAATTTATATGTAATAAGTCTCCTGATGAAATTGTTGATTGGCTAACACTTGTGAATGAGGTGTTTGAGCATCAAAATGTTCCACAGAATCGTTGAGTTGGGATCATTGCTATGCGATTCCGAGGCAAGGCGATTGCTTGATGGAGACATGAAAAACAAACTCGCCAAGCCGTTGGCAAAGCACCAATCACTTTGTGGAGAAAGATGGAGGGCAAGATTCAAAAATATTTTCTTCCCAAAGGATATAAGAGAGAGCTCTACCAACGGTACCAAAATCTAAAACAAGGTATGCGAACGGTGGACAAATACACCAATGAATTCAATGAGTTGGTGATTTGTAACAATATTCTGGACTCGGAGGAGGCTTGTGAACAAATACTTGAACGGTCTTCAATTTTACATTCAAGATGCCTTGGAAGTCCTCGACATTTGGGACTTAGGAGATGCACACCAACGGGCACTCAAAATGGAGTGCTCTTGTTCTCGAAGATAGCAATCAACTACCATGACAAATCGGGCCACTAATAGTACCACTAGCACTGCTAAAATTGCTGAGGCTACAATGCAATATGCTAGTAAGCTTTCTACTCAGCCCCATGTTTCAAAGCAACCTGCTATGTCCGAAATACATTGCTATTCTTGTGGGGAGTTGGGTCATCATGCTAGCAATTGTCGAATCAATAAGAATTGACCAGTTGGTAAAGCCTTCTTGGTGGATAATGATTCTGATGCGAATGCTGAGGATGCACTTGAAGAGGAGTTGAACAATGATGAAGAAGCTGCGGATGACGAACAAAGTGATGAGGTGTTGACGTTGCCAAATTGGAAAGGGACAAGCTACTAATGCTGGCCGTTATTTGCCCTTGCCGATTCCACATGCCCCATGGGAGGATATCTCTATGGACTTTGTCCTTGGACTACCATGCACAAACAGAGGTATGGATTTGATCTTTGTTGTTATCGATCAATTTTCAAAAATGACACATTATATTCCATGTTGAAAAACTATGGATGCTTCGCGTATTGCCGACTTATTTTTCAAGGAAGTTTATAAGTTGCATGGCATTTCAAAGACCATTACTTCGGATTGGGATACAAAATTTCTTAGTCATATTTGGCAACAACTGTAGAAGAATGTCGGTACTAAATTGCAATATAGTATTGTGTTTCATCCCCAAACAGATGGACAAACTGAGGTCATCAATCGAACATTGGGAAATCTATTAAGGACTTTGATCGATAATAATCCCCGTTCTTGGGAGACGCGGTTGTCACTTGGAGAATTTGCATATAATTGTGTTGAGAACCGTAGCACGGGATATAGTCCATTTATGATTGTATATGGTCGACAACAGAACACTGCTCTTGATGTTACACCAATTCCTTTTGCTGAGAAGTCGAGTAGCAAAGTTGACGAAATTGTTTCTTAAATGAGGGTACTTCATGAAGATGTGCACCAAAGACTAGAGAGCAAAATTGAATCCTATAAAATGGACATCGACAAGCGGCGGCGTGAAGTTATCTTTGAACCTGGAGATTTTGTTTGGGCTTATTTGCCATCAGAATGGCATCCTGTTGGAAGTTATAACAAGCTTAGTGATCGAAAGCTTGGACCTCTCGAAGTTCTTGAGCGCATCAATCTTAATGCGTATCGATTAAATCTTCCTTCTCATTTGAAGATTCTTGATGTCTTCAACGTTCAACATTTAACACCTTATGTGGGAGATTCTTCTGATGATGATGGCGAGAATTCGAGGACGAATTCTTTTAAAGATGGGGAGGATGATGTAGCCCACATTGAAGACCAACTCTCTCGACCAAGAACATCGGCCCGCATTCAAGCTCAACGAAATTGAGAAGCTATATCGATATTGTCACACCCCAAAACCACAAAGAATGGGAATGAAACGGCCGTCCTTCTTTACACAGGACGCAGCCTCAAACACAACCAACAAACTGATATCAACTTATATATATCTCAAACCATATATATCAGATAAACCAACAAATTGGTTGCAACATCAGAGTTTCTATAATCCACCAAAAGAGAAAAGAATATACGTTTAAAACTCAGACGATCCAACTACTAGTAAGTATTATTTGCACCACTTCCTTAAACCATACCAAAAACAAAATAGAACTCCCCAAAAGTTCCCACCGACTACACACTCGCTCTATTCGCCGCTAGCTGAGGAACCTGAAAAGATTAAAGGAGGAATGGGATGAGCAACTACAGCTCAGTGAGTAGTACATATCTTCTAAGCAGATCGAACAACCACTATGCATGTATACAAAGCAATACCAAATTTCATAACACCAATTCAATATATAAAATACATATCGAATCATATAAAAGTTATTTCTTATCATCAAAAATTTATACTAATATGGAAAACTCATTTGAATCGCCATCAAAAGTCAAGTATCAATGGTCGAATTCATTGAATAATCTCCATCAAAAACACATATCAATGGTCTATCCATTGATCAATCTTTTGCTCAATAACTAACCATGGTCACGACACAACGCCTTGTGACAAGGCGACCGAGATTGTGACATCCTGAAATTCGACCCTATTTCGATAAAATGAAATGTGCATTTCGTCGACGTGCCTATGGTCCTTTTTCTCTGAGCTGATCACTCACGAGTTAGATAACCAATTGGGTGAAGCTGTTAAGGGATATAACTGCAGTAAAATCCCTAAAAGCTACCTAATTTGGTGGATTGGACTAAAATCGCGTTCGGTCGATTTTAATCATGAAATTTAATTCGGTTTTGGGAATCGAAAATCCGAGCGTGTCACAATTCATTTTTAGGACCTTGTCTCATCGATCGTCAAATTATTGACGAGTCCGAAATTTCAAGAAAGAAATTATCGGAGGAAAAATCGAAGACCGGAAGAAAATAAAAAGGGAATGAGAAAAGGAAAATAATAGAAATAAGAAAATTGGGTTTTCTTATTAAAGTATTATTTTCTTTCCCTTTTTCTTTTCTCCTTTTCTCTCTTTTTCTCTCTCTCTTCTCTCTCCTCTCCCCTCTCTCTTCGTGCGGACAGACCCCCCACCGAACACTCCCCCTTGCCAATTTTAAATTGGCTTCTCTCTCTCTCTTTTTCACTTTTGACTGGTCAAAATCCTATCTCCTCCCTTCTTCTTATCTCTTTCCTTTCTTCTTCTCTCTCCTCTCTCTTCTCTCCTTTTTCCCCCACGTGACCGACTTCTTCTCTCTCTTTTTCTCTCTGGTTTGTGCGGACCAAAACCGAAGAAGGGCAGAAGCAGCGGCCACCATCGTTTGAAGATTGAAGTGGCTCGCCGTCGCCGCCCGTCCCGCCGCCGTCCTGTCACCCGCTCGCCGCCCTCGCATCCCGCCGCTTGTCCCTCGCATCCTTGCCGCCTAGCAGCTCTGTCCAGCAGCTGGTTGGTCTCTGTCCAGCTTCGGGAGTAGCTGAAGAAGCCGCCGAACCGCCGACCAGCTCCATCTCCGGCCACCGTCCGGCCTCACCGGAGCTCCGCCCGCTCTCCCGACCTCTTGCCGCCCCCAACCCTCTCTCTTTCTCTCTGTTTTGCAACTAAACCAGCAGACCCACGAAGTGGGTTTCCAGCACTTCGGGCCCACTTTTGGACCGTTTCCCGGCCCCGAACCCGAGCCGTGCTTTGGGAACAATCGTTCCTTGCGTCGCCGCCGTCGGATTGATCCGATTTGCGCGCGATTTGGTGAGTAATCTCACTAATCTAGGATTAGTTGGCTAATTATGCTTAAGGTTGGTTTAGTTTAATTAATTATGCTTAGGTTGTTAGATTAGAATAAATTAGCAATTATTAGTCAATTGTGATGCGATTTAGATAAATTGATTGCGCAATTAGCAAGTAGACGTGGTCTACTAATTATTGGAAGTGCCTTGGGATTTTTCCCGACCCTTCGTGGGCTTCAATTAGGCTTTTCGGGCCTAAGTGGAATTTTTCGTATTTAATTATTAATTTTCGGAATTAAATTAATTATTTATTTATTTTCCGAAAATTCAACTGAGATGGCTCGGGACCGGAATTTTATGCTTATGACCGTGGTGAAGTCCGTTTATTTAATTGGGCTTTATTTTGTGCTAAATTGGATTTTTAATAATTATTAATTAATTTTCGAAATTAATTAATTATTTATTTATTTTTCGGAAATTAAGATTTTGATGGCCGACGACTGAAATCTCGTGCTGATTGTCGTGGCACAGTCCATTTATTTATTTGAGCTCTATGTTGTATGAAATTAAATAAATTGTGATATTTTAGGGATTTACCCTAAATTGATTGAATTTGAGTGAAATTGAATTATTGATTGGTAGATGGCCGAGTATGGCTAGTTAACTATTGTAATGCCTTGTTGAGCTGTAAGTGGAGAGAGCGATGAGAGCTAACTGAGAAATCTATTGGCTGAGATCGATCAAGTACGAAGTATAGACAGGCGTTGTTCGGTGATGGGGAATATCACTGTGCGAAAACGGCGCCTTAAAGAACGCACGTAGACTGTCTATGACTTATGGTAGGCGTGGTTCGGTGATTAAGGAAATCACTGTGCGAAAACGGCGCCTTAAAGAACGCACGTAGACTACCTATGAATCGTGACAGGCGTGGTTCGGTGATTAAGGAAATCACTGTGCGAAAACGGCGCCTTAAAGAACGCACGTAGACTGTCAGTGATTTGTGACCTATGACGAGCGTGGTTCGGTGATGGGGAATATCACTGTGCGAAAACGGCGCCTTAAAGAACGCACGTAGACCGTTTGTTACTTATGTCACCTTGGCGAAAACGACGCCTGAGAGCATTCATCCGGCTCTGTGACTAAGTTTACTACTGGAGATTATCGTGATCGGTAATTGGTACGTCACCTTGGCGAAAAAGACGCCTGAGAGCATTCATCTGGCTCTGTGACTGAGTACCCGAATGGAGATTATAAAGTATGGTGTTGATGTGACTGAGAAGTGGTCCGAATGACATGTAATCGACTAGCTCGATTGATCATTGTTTTGATCTGATGTTGTGAATTGATTGATTGAATGGGAATAACCGTGAGTGGTCTTATTGGCTTGTAATCGACTAGGTCAATTTGATCGATGCTTCGATCGGTGATATGATTGCTTGGGTGCCTATTATGAATTGTACTGACTTGCAGGTGGGATCTGATGCCAAGGTACGTCTTCTGCCCTGTGCGTGTATAGGCAGCCTATAGTATAGTGGTTTACTAATCGGGCTTAGTGGGGTAGAACTCGCTGAGACGTAGTCTCATCCCAGTTTAGGGAAAAACATTTCAGGACCCGATAAGGAGCTGAGGAGGAGAAGTCTGGGAAGGAGATCTTGGAGGTGAAACTTGAAGGGAAGGATTTTGAAAGAAGAAGATAATACCGAGATGGGCCTTGAGTATGGCCTGGATGGATTGAGATCCTATCTTCTTTTGAGATCTCCATTTTGATGTGAATAGTTATGAAGTGATTTGTGTTTTGTATAAAAGTTTGGTTATAAATTTCAATATGAAAAATATGGCCCTGCTTTTCTATCCCATCGTTTTATTGTCTGGGGATTTTAATTGCTTCCGCATGTGCTTAATAATTGAAAGGGTCGGCGATACATTGTCCTGGGATATCGCATTATAAAATCGACCAAGCCAGAAGGATGTGTGCGTGCCCGAGGATCGGGGCGTGACAGAGATTCTCCCCTTGGTAAGGTCTCCACCTACAAAGCCGGTGGCTAGGCTCAGAAGGATATCCTAAACCTGATATGCATACCACAAAGACCCCTCACTGGGTTCACAGTCATATTGAGCATAAATAACCATTCTCCAATACCGGAAATTCAATCTAGAAATCAATATCTTAAACCAAACAAATAATATTTTGCAACATAGCCCATCATCCATTTCATACTCATTTCTCAAATCATCATAAATCTTTCCATAAATCAATCGCAAAGCAATTTCATATATGTTTCTCCACAAACCTTGCATAACGTGCTTTTCAAAGATTCACAATCAACCAAAGAGTAGCAATTGCTCGATCTGGCTTTTATGCAATAAAAATACTCTTCTCAATTCGATATATATACATATATATAGTTCAAGACATGATTTTATAAAACCAAAGAAGATATAGTACCACTCACCTTGTCGTCTATGACCAAACGACGAACAATACTCGTATCGTCGAACTCAAAGCCCTATCAAATAACCGAAAAATAATGTTAAAATCTATTCTATCTCGACTACAAAATGACTAAGTTACGCCTTAACTCTAACAAAAGGACTTATGCGAGCTAACAAATCACATAACCAAAGTGATTGTTCAAGCCATTTGCAACCTGAAGTTTAAACGCAAAACTTGATCAAGCCTTAACTTTTTCTTCCGAACCCCGATCTGAATGTACTTATATTCAATAGAGAGCCCTTGAAACATATCACAAGAATCCCAACTTGGCCATCCCAAAATCAAGCTGAAAAATGACAAAATACGGGCCCAAAGCTGCTGGACGCGTATTGTTCACTGCGCGCGGGAAACTTTGAAATTTTGTTTCGGACAAACCATAAGCTTAAATCACGATCCATAAAATCCCACGGCTCCACAACACCCTAAATTACCATTCTTGCAAAAATACGTGGCTCAACGACTCCAAAATTAGACTTCGCCGCTCAGTTTTCCAAAAATTTCGAATTTAAGTCCTAAATCCAAAAATTACTTCAATCGGACAAACAAGGGGCTTGATCTCTTACCGGGTGCTGTGTTATGGAGTCGAGTCGGCTTGGCGAGGCATCCGAGACGTGCACGTGCCAAAATTCCTTTCCTTTTTTCCCCTTTTCTCTTCTTCTTCCTCTTCTTCGTCTTTTCTTTCTTTTCTTTTTGGTCGAGGGAACTCTCAGCTTCTATTTAGCCGAGCCCTCTCCCCTCTCCTTTTTGTTTTACTGACTTTTCAGTTTCTTTTTCAGTTTCTTCTTTTGGGGCCCACTAACATAATATTACATTATTGCATAATATTACAGATATCATGAGTCCATCTCGGAAGCTTGAAAGACACCTTGGGAGCCCGCATGACGCTTTTACTAGTTTACCGTTTCTATGCTCTTTACTATTTCTCCTAGTTTCAATGCTCTGTCTTTATTTCTCCTAGTTTCAATGCTCTGTCTTTATTTCTTTGACGATATAAGCCATCCAATTTCTTGTAGAAGACAAACGAATATTGATGAATGAAAACTTTGCTTTCAAGCAAGTATCGTGAACCTTGCGGAGTTCATACCCTTAAAAACCTAGAAGAGTTTTCACTCCGTCCTTGAAGAGTCGGAGATTTTTGAAATATGCATCCTTGAAGAGTTGCAGTCATTGATCTAGAAGAATCGGTGCCCCCTCAACTTCCTTGGAGGCCTAGAAAAGCAACCAACGAAGTTTCTATCTTTTCCTGTTCTGTTCGTTATTTTTCATCCACTTCCAACCCAAATTCGACCATCCTACAATGCTTATTTCAGAAAACCCAAAACAGATAAATTGTAGATCCAGAAGTCTTTGTTCATTTAGCTTTTCAATCAGGTCGATCTGATCTGTATCAACAAAGATACGACTGTTCTCTTGAGCTTGCGCAGTGCTGAAATTTCTGTTCATCCCGTTTCCTGTGTGCGAGTCACTCTCCCGATTCTACTGTTTGAGAAAGCCTACCCTAGGCTTGCATCACTAAGTTCCCAAGAAGACAAGAAAGCCCTCATAGACTGGTATAGACTCCGCTGTGAGTGATCCGTTCCTGTGTCTCTCATGCATTATTAAAGTTAATTAGTTCTCTAGTAGCTTGCTATGCAGAAAAGTGACTGCCTCTTTTAGTTGCAGTCCTATTTCTTGAGTTTAGGTGCCGATGTTTGAGGAGGGACCCACCGGAACAACAAAACTCTTGGCTTTGACGAATATTTGGAATCTTGTCATCATTTTCCTTTCAAATATTCATCGATTGAATTGTTTACATCAGCATATAACTTTTTGTTTCATTAATTTCTTCAAGCTATTAGCTGATCGTTTTCAAGCATAATAAAGGAAGTTATGAGTCCATCGTGAAGAAAGGATTATGGGAAAAATCATCAACCTTTAGGCTCTCACATCATCATCTTTGATTGTTTGTCTACTCTTCTCTTACTCTAGTCATCGCACAAAAATTTAAGATTCCTGTGAATGATAGTGGTTTAATCTTAGTTCCCTCAGAAGAGCCTCGTGGTCAAAATTTTCACCCGGGATAGCCCTAAAGTGGCATAAAAGGAGAAATCAGCCAATTATTATTATCCAAATAATCTTTCATTGGAAGAAGCATTGGTACCATCTACAAGGGTCATAAAAGGTAAACTTGACCTACTCTACAAGTCGCCAAAGACGGGAAATTCAGAGAGGGGGTTTTGTCCAAAGAAAGAGTAAACGGTGTAATGACTTAAAAACCTCGAGGAAGGTTTATCTCAATTCTGTGATCTTTATTGGTTTGCAGCTGGAAATCTACAATGGAGATGTTGAAAGGGAGAATAATCAAAGTCACTTTTATGATTCTTTACAAGGTAGAGAATTGAGAATTGTTAGTTGAAAAATAGTAAGCCTTTTATAGCTGATTGTCTGGAGATATGTTATCCTGCATTTAGAGAGTGCATGACAACCACCTATTTTTGTTTCACAAACAATTTTTTTATTCCAGATTTGTTTCTAGAATAAAAATTTGTTTGATAAAATTATTCAAATTTTCTATTTCTGAAATAGATTTTTGAACAAAGGTACATATTATCTAGGGCCACACATTGCTTAGGAATTATTGAAATTTCCTGAGGAAAACCTAGGAATATAAATCAGAAGTAAAAATTTTATACTTCTTTATTTGTTGAGCAGAAATGAGAAATAAAAATTCTTCTCATCGTTCGTTAAACAGGTCCTCCATTCTTCACCTTCGACCGCCATCCGCCAGTCACCGCCACCACCGCCGCCGGTCACCGCCCACTTGCCACTGATCGCCACTAGTCGCCAGTTGCCGCCGCTGCCCCCGCTAGTCGCTGGTCTGCCGAAAGGAAGAAATTTTGTGTCATTATCAAACGAATTTCTATTTTTAGAGTAGAAATTTTATGTCGTTATCAAACGGCTATTTTTGTTTAGAAACTCATCTAGAAATAAAAATAGAAAAATCTATTTCTCTTCCAGAAATCAATTTCTGGCTTGAATGGTTATCATTCGTGCCCTTAGTGATCATGCTCTATTAATATTCTTCACAGATTTCTAGTAAGACGTCATGATACCTGAGGACCCTTTCTTTAATTGATGTCTGAGGGTTGCATGATTTTCCCGTCGGCTAAACCAAAATCATTCCAAGGCTTCACTCAATGGACCGGAGTCCCCAACTTCCAAGTGTAACATCGGTGATCTAGACTCATCAATATACGCTCTTAATAATCAGATCTCACTTTGTTTGCTGGCGAAGGTCGCTGGATGTAACGACGCGGGCCCTACTGTATAATATTGTCCACTTTGGACACTGAGTCCTCACGGTTTTAAAACGCGTTATACAGGTTAGAGGGGCCCAAGCCATTATAAACTGGCTTAAGAATCCCTCCCTAGGCGATGTGGGACAGGGACCCCTTCCTTGCGCACGTCCGGGGACCGAGGAGAGGACACACCGCCATCCCTCCTCCCCGCGCACCACCGCTCGGGCTGTCACACTCTCCCCCCCTTGGGAGCACAACGCAGTTGCTATGGCCCCACACGCGGTCGGGAGTCAGCTCTGATACCATTTGTAACGACCCGGGCCCTACTGTATAATATTGTCTGCTTTGGACACTGAGTCCTCACGGCTTTAAAACGCTTTATACAGGTTAGAGGGGCCCAAGCCATTATAAATTGGCCCAAAACTCTCTCCCTAGGCGATGTGGGACAGGGACCCCTTTCTTGCGCACGTCCGGCGACCGAGGCGCGGACGCACCGGCATCCCTCCTCCCCGCGCACCGCAGCTCGGGCCGTCACACTGGATGTGCCATCGCACAGCCCAACTCCACCTTCTCTCTCCAGGGTCTAGAGCCCACATTTTTCATCAATGGAGTCTTGAGTCTTTTTCTTCATTCTTTTTCGTTTGGCTTGTTTCTTTTCTTTTATATTAATATTTATTTATTTTTGGATTAATGATGAGTTTGGAAAAGTGCATTAATGTTGTGCTGATGTGGCTTTCCATATATCAATATTTCCATCCATATACCCAATATGGACCAAATTGGAAAGAAAAAAATGGGTAATGGTAGAGTTATTGGTACGTAGGTACACAAATTTCTGAAGCCAACGAATTTTATATGAATAGCCCTATTTTTTATTTTCTTTTCTCTTTCTGTTTCATTAATTGTGATATTTGGCGTTTAAGATTCTAGAGTGTGATTTTGATTGATGACATGTTAAGTTTGTCATCTTTTGTTGTTTCTTATGATTTCTATTAGTTCTATGTATCTGATTTGTGCTTGCCTGAGATGGGTTGTACCTATTTTGACTCCATCCACCCACCAATCAATAATAGTTTGATTATCTAGAAGACAAGGTTGAAGGACTTTGATTTGCAAATAGCACAAGCTGTTATTAATAGACTGCGACCGCGTTGGTTTACGATTATACCAATAAACTACTATTGCTTCATATTCTTATTTAGAAAAATCACCTGTTATAATCTTCAACATATCGGCATTTCTAATTAATTGTCGTAATGACATTTTTGTTTTCCTTTAGTAAATGATGGCACAATCTAATGACGAAGAATGTGAAACAGAGGCTACTAATGATGAACCAAAAGGAAATAAAATTGACGGAGAAAATGCGATGGAACCAAAGAAGAAACGGTATTTTAACTTGTATGTTGTTGAGGCAGGAGGGTATGAAAATCTATGGTGAGAAAGATTGGAAAGGCGAGAAGTTGAGGCTTGGCTTTCTTGGATGGGAGGAACTATCATCATCAATCAAGACAAGGCAAATCAAAGTGTGGTTAAACGTGTGTGTCGCAATTCTAAGCATCGATGGTGTGTGTGACATCCTGATTTTCTAATTCCGTTTTCAATAGAATGAGTCGGGCATTTCATCTTTGTGCTTATAGTTCTTTTCTTTGAGTTGGCCACTCATGAGATAACTAGTCTATCAGGTGAAGTCATTAAGGGATTCTAACGTATTAGACTTGAGAATTCGACCAAGAAAACGACTTCTCGACCATGCTCATCTGCAGAGATCATTATGACACAGTAAAATCGATTAGAGATCGGAGATAGGTCAACTCGACAAAGGCGTGTGATTAAGTGTGGGTGATTCCACTTAATTGCACAATTCTTGTCAACCGGCACTAGACCGATTCTTCAATCATTTTGGTACCCTGTGTCCGTAATTGAAACCTCGAGATTTTCACGACAACCGGGAGTTGCCAATATGTTGAAGATGTACATTGTGGCTTGAAAATAATCAACTACAGGTCAAATGCACAAAAATTCCTAAAAGCTACCCGGTAGATTAGGACGTGCTAAACTTGGGCCAGAATGAAATTAACCGTGAAATTGAAACATAATTCAAAAAATGGAAGTCCTGTTGTGTCACAAATTATTTTAGGAATGTCAACTCATCTTCAGAAGATTTTTCTGCAAATCGAGTTTTTCGGCGAAAAATCAAGGTATGGTTGTTTTGGTTCGGGAAAATTGGTAGGCCCACTTTTTGGTCGCACTTTTGGGATCCAAGATGATTCTATGGTCAAGGAAAAATGTGGATTGAAGTGTGGTTACATTGGTGGATTTATGGACTTCAATTTGAGCTCAAGTGGATTTAATTGGAAGAGAATTGAAGGAATTTGATGTACAAATGTACCAAATTCGTATGCCATGGGGGGAGAGCTATTTTGCACCTATTGACAAGCTTGTGAGGGAAGATTGAGGAGAGAGAGTGGCTGATGTCATGTGATGTCATGGTGGGAGCAAAGCCAATGAGATTTGGGCAAGTATTGGACTCCAGAAAGCCACCAAGGGAGCCCCCTCTTTAGCAGACCTTCTTCTCCCTTGTTTGATGACTTTCTCCATGGATGAGGCTTAGAGAAAGCTCAGGAAAACCAGAGGAGAGCCAAGAAACCGAGCTAGCCCCTTCCCCCTTGCCGTCAACTACATTTCCTTTGTTTTCCCCTCGTTCCAGTTTCTGCATCAGCCAACCTTTCACTAAAGATCTGAGTAAAAAGTTGACTTCCCGGATGAATCAGTGAATGAGCCACCCATTTCCGCGAAGAGGACATCCGGACCGTTCCATCAAGCCTAACCTTGCCCCGAACAGAGCCACCGGTCGTCCTGCATGGCCGTTGCAAGCCGCCGGTCACCGATCCGTCGGTCCCCTGCCCGCCTGCACTGTTTTGTATTTCCTTGCTGTTTCGCCCCCATTCGACCCTTTCTTTGCCCATCTCAACCTTCTACAAGATCCCCTTGCCCCTGGGAGCTGCTGGTTGCCAACCACCTGCTTGCCGGAGCTCTGATCGGCCCATTTCCTTGTTGTTTAGCTTGGTTCTCCTCAGTCTAGCAGAAACCGAACCAGCATAAGCTTTGAAGCTTCAAGGCCCGTTTTAGGTGCCTTCCGGTCCTCGCTTGATGTCACTGCGTGGAGGTTAATCAACCGCCTCGCCGTTGTCTTCCCCGTGGACTCATCGGAAAGCGATTCCGGTGAGTTTATCCTCTAAACCTTGCTTAGAAGGTTAATGATGCTTAAGGGATGCTTAGATTAAGCTAAGTGTGATTAAGTTGTTAGATTAGTTTAGTTAAGTAGGGATTAGATTAAGGGGTGCAATTAGTTTAGTGTATAATTAATTAAGGCTAAGTAGAGGATTAAATTAGGATAATCTTGGTTAGTCCTTAATTAATTATTTTAGATTTAATTAATTATTTCGAATTTATAAATATTATTTTATTTTATTAAATTATTATAATATAATATTATTTATTTTAATTTTGGGAATATATTTAATTATTTATTATTTTCCGAAAATTGTTCCGGTAGAGCTGATTGTTAGAAATTCTGTGTCGACTGCTATGATGCTTTCATATTATGCAATTGATTGCTAGATGTCACAAATTGAATCTTTATTGTGAAAATTGAGGATTTTATTTAGAGAATCCCGAGTGTCGGGTTTTGACACCGAAAATGGATTTTGAGTATTATATCAAATAGTGAGGTTTGAAAAAGGTGGTGCCTTGACGGGCTTAATTAAGAAGACACCGAAGTGACTAGTAGGTGGTGCCTTGACGGGCTTAATCAAGAAGACACCGAAGTGACGAGTAGGTGGTGCCTTGCTGGGCTTAATTAAGAAGACACCGAAGTGACGAGTAGGTGATGCCCTTGAAGGGCTTAATTAACAATTGGAACGCATGATTGATTGAGTTGATGTGCCTAATTATGGGACGAAACTGTGTGGCATGGTATGGGACGTGTCATGACGGTTTGGTCTTATAATCGGGATTCCTGTGATTGATTGGGTTGAGACCCCTGTGATGAACTGAAATGAGTGAAGCATTTCAATTGTTGTGAGCATTAATTATATGCAATGTGATTGGAACTGTGCTGACGTGCAGGAAGGAACTGAGGGAAGGTAAGTCCTTTGTTCTAATTGTGTGGCCGTGTGGCTAGAATGCCCTGATGGTGTATTTTCTTTCTAATACGAGTTTAGGGGGTAGACTTGCTGAGACATTGTCTCATCCCATTGTGGGCTTATCTTTTTAGGTCCATAGTTGGTAGTCATGGAGGACCGAAGCTCCAGAATCTGTGGAGGTGGAGTTTGAAGGACCGGCGTTGGTGTCCGACTAGTATGTCATAGGACATCTTTTTGAGAGCCGACCTTTTTGTTGACTTTTGACCAGACTCATTTTGTAACTAAACCTATTGTTTTTAAAGTGTGACTTCTGAGAAATGTTGCTCTGCTTTCCTATCCCATGATGTTTGTTGTCAGGAGTTTATGATATGCTTCTGCATGTGCATTTAAAATGAATGGGTCGGTGACGCGTCCTTGAAACGTCGCATTTTCGATCGACTGTAGTGGGATGTGAGCGCTCTTGAGGATCGGGGCGTGACAGTGTGACATCCTGAAATTTGAGTCCTCTGAGGAATGAATGGATGTGAATTTCGTCAATGCATTGTTGATTGATTTCACTCGGAATTGAACACTTCTAAGATACCAACCTTGAGGGGAAAGGCTAATGAGGATAAAACTCGTACGACTAAAGGACTCGACTTGGGAAAACGACTTGACCGTGAGACTTATGTGAGGACGATCCCGTAGATAGACAGGCCAATTCTAAGGATGACAAGAAGTCGATTCGCGGACAGAACATAATGGAACGATGGGTGATTCTGTTTACCGTTATCGAATCCACGAACGACCCTATGTCGATCCTCAATGATCGTGTACTTTGAAATACGAATCTATCCTCCGGAATTTCATGCAGTCAAAGACGTCCATGTGTCGAGATGTCTTGAAGGTGGTTTAACACGAGTTGGTTATGCGTGAATCCTCGGAGCCGCCTGTCAATCTGAGTTGTAACCGAAATGGCATTGGGCGAAATTGACATGGCAAGAGAACTTAGGATTGGACTTTGAATTATAGGGAATGTCTGGGACGGACTTTAGATGAAGCTACTTCAATAGTCGACAGAGCTAGTTAAGCCGAGCAATTGGAAAAAGGATTTTCGGACCGAGGAAGCGAGCCCGTGAGGACGTGTGACATCCCAAATTTCTGATTCTGTTTTTAATTAAATAAGTCGGGATTTTCATTGACGCGCTTTTAGCTCTATTCTCCGAGCTGATCACTCACGAGATAACTAGTATATCAAGTGAAGCCATTAAGGAATTTAAATGCAATAGGCTTGAGAATCTGACCATGAATTGGCTACTCAACCGTATTAATCTGCAAGAATCCTTACGACACTGTTAGAATCGAGCAGAGATCAGTAATAGGCCGATTCGACTGAGATATGTGATTATAGTGTGGGTGAATCCACTTGATCGCAATATCCTCGTCGACCGGCATTAGACCGATTCTTCTATTGTTTTGGGTACCCTGTGTCTATAATCAAAACCTTGAGATTTCTACGACAATCGAGAGTCACCAATGTGTCGAAGATTTATGTCGTGGCTTGAAAATAATCGACCACGGGTCAATTGCACTGAAAATTCCTAAAAGCTACTCGGTAGATTAGGACGCACTCAAATCGTGCCAGATTGAAATTAATCGTGATTTTAAACCCGAATTCGGAAATTCAAAGTTCTGGTATGTCATAATTTATTTTAGGAACGTCGACTCATTTTCAGAAGAATTTTCTACAAACCAAGATTTTTGGCGGAAAAGCAAAGTAAGACCGTTTTTGTTCGGGATTTTCAGGGGGCCATTTTTGATCGAATCTTTGGGATGCAAGTTGGATCATTTGATAGGGAAAATTCATAAGAAGGTCGAGGACACATGGACTGATTTTATTGAGCTTCAATTAGATGGAATTGAGAGAGAATTGAATGGATTGAAGGGGGGGATGTCCAAAATTCGTAGCTCCCATGGCACACTACATTTTGCACCTATTGCCAAGCTTGTGGAGGAAGATTGGAGGGGAGAGAGTGGCTGAGGTCATGTGATGTCATGGTGGGGGCAAAGCCAATGAGAGATTGACAAGTGTTGAGGTCTAGAGAGCCTAAGGAGACCCCCCCTCTTCAGCAGTCTTCTTCTCCCTTGTTTGTAGGCTTTCTCCATTGTTGTTGAAGGAGAGAAGCTCAGCAAAAACCAAAGGAAGACCGGCCGTAGCCGCGCCACCGCCGTCGTCCAAACCGTCGACCGTTTTCCCCTTTGTTTTCCCCTCGTTCCAGTTTCTACTCCAGCTGACCTTTCATCAAAAACTCGAGTTAAAAGTTGTCTTACCATAAGAATCAACCAACACTCCACTCACCACTGTGACGATCACACCCAACCCGCACCAGAGCACTTCGCCATTCGCCGGAACGTTTCTTCGGCCGTCCCGTACGGCAACGCGAAGCCACCGGTCGCCGGACCGCCTGGTTCCGCCTTGCTCCGTCTGTTTCACGTTTTCTTGCTATTTTGCCCCTTTTCGACCCTTTCTTTGCCTATCCCAACCTCCAACAAGATTCCTTTGACCCCCGGGAGCCGTTGATTGCCAACCACCCGTTCGCCGGAGCTCCAATCAGCCTGTTTTCGCCGTTGAAGCTACCGGTTTCTTCCTTGCAGTTCAGCCAAGAACATAAGCATAAACCAAGAAGGGTATTCAGACTTTGTGGCCTGTTTTCAAGCCATTCCCGGCCTTGGTTGGTGTCGCCGCTTGGAGGTTTGTCGCTCGCCTCACCATCGCTGTCACCGTGTACTCGCTGGAATGCTAAACCAATGAGGTTAGATTAGCTTAGTTAAATGTTAATTAGATTATGTGCATGATTAGATTAAGGGTTGGATTAATTAGTCTAATTATGTAATTAGATTAATGTTAATCATGCTTAGACTTTAATTAAGTATTTTAATTATTTAATTAATTATTTCAATTAAATACTATTAAATATTATTTAAATTATATTATTTATTATTTAAATTAAAATAATTTTCGGAATTTATTTAATTATTAATTAATTAATATTTTCCGCAAATTATACCGGGAGAATCGCTCGATAGAATTTCGAGTTGATTGTAGTGATGTGTTTAGTTTTTGTAATTGAATGCTATATTATGTAAATTGAGTGAAAATGATGATCGTTGGATATTGCTAATTAAATGATGAATTAGTTATATGGTTGGATGGTATACTATATCAGCTTACGGGCGATATGTCAGCTTAGCAGAGAACAGTATACCGATGTACTATATCAACCTACGGGCGATATATCAGCTTAGAGCGAGCAGTACACTTTACCAACTTAGAGTAAGCATGAGGCGTATCCTATATCAACCTGAGGGCCTTGATATATCAGCTAAGTGAGAGCAGTATATCTTAACCTTATCAGCTTAGTGCGAGCTATATTATCTATATATCAGCTTAGAGTGAGCAGTTCTATCTATGGTCAAACTTATAGATAATATTAATTGGGCTAACCTAGAGAAGGTCATGATGACATGTAATCGACTGAGTTGATTGATCGATAGTTCAATCTGATTTAGTGAATCGAAATGATTGCGAGTTTATATATCAAACTGACTTGCAAGAAGAGACTGAGGCCAAGGTAAGTCCTCTGACCCATGTGGTGCTTAGGTAGCCCTTATGGCGTATTATCTTTCTAATCGAGTCTTAGGGGGTAGAACTCGCTGAGACGTCGTCTCACCCCGTTGTGGGATAATAATTTCAGGTCCCTAGACGGTGGTCGTGGAAAGCTTGAAGTCTCGGAGTTTGGGAAAGTGAAGGAATCAGGATCGGCAAATCTGTTTGATTAGTTAGTCATAGGACAATTGCTTTTTGATTAAGCCGATACATTTGTAAACGACATGATGTTGTAAATAAACCTGTTTGTTTATAAAGGTTTGTGTTGGTTTGAAAAATTATATGGCCCAATATTCCTATCCCAATGTTTGATTTTCTAGGGATTATTTATATACTTTCGCATGCGTATTAAATTGAATGGGTCGGTGATGCATCCTAGGACATCGCTATTAATCAACCAAGGAGGGATGGGCATGTGCTTGGAGGATCGACGTGTGACAGGACGTGGGCCGGGCCAAGCCAGTGTGGGCCTTAGGCCCAAGGTGGACATCCACTATATGGGCCCAAAGAAATCAAATGAGCCCATTGGGCCAAATCAACTATTCATCTTTCAAGCCCATGATCCAACCTTAAGCCCATTTGAGCCCAACCAATTTTCCAGCCCATTCCTATTCATGGCCAAGCCCATTTCCTAGGCCCATCAACCAATTTCAGCCTAAGGTTAGATTAGTAATTTGTGCAATGTGGAAATGACCAAATTGCCCCTAAAAACAAGTGGATAAGGGTAAAGGAAGAGAGAGAAGGTGAGGGGACTTGCATGGGGAGTTGGGCAAGCATTGATGAGGCCTTGAAATCCCTCACTTCATTCTCTCTCTCCTCTCATTTGGCTCTCCCTTGACGGAGCTCTCTCTCTCCTCGTTTCCCTTCCTCCAATTTCTATTCCAGCAGACTTTCCTCCAAAGATCCGAGTTGATTGTCGGCTTCCCGGACGAATCAGCCTTCGTGCTACCCACCATTGTCTTCAGGAGATCCAGACCGTGTAGGGGGACTTGCCCGTTTGCTGGTTGAAGCCGTCGTTTGACCGCTTGGAACAGTTCTGCTCTTGCTGACCTTTCGTCAAAGATCCGAGTTAAAAGTTGCCTTCCCGGATGAATTAGCTTATGCTTTACCCACCATTGCGAAGAAGACATCCAGACCGTTCCAACAAACCCCATCACTTGTCGGAAAGATGCTCCAAATGTCCTGTACGACGGCGTGAAGCCACCGTGTGACATCCAGATTTTCGGGTTCTAATTTTGACTGGATAAATAGGGCCGTTTTCGTTCAGTTGAAGCCGGGGATTGTGAAATTGAGAAGCATGAGGGATTCTTGGATAAAGAAAATAATCAATTTGATAATGGAGATATCAATTGATTTTTGTGAGAATTATTTGAGAGAAATTAAGAGAGAATTTGGATGCAGAAATGCAAGTGGGAACCGAGTACTCTAATCTGAAATTTCTTTTGAGAAATTATGGGCATATCAAAAAGAAAATGGGATGAGAATTTCCTACTCGGAAATTCTTTTGTTTAGTCTTCCTCCCATTTTCCTTTTCTTTTTCTATTTTTGGGCCAATCACCTTTTCTCTTTCCCCTTTTTCCTTTGGCCAAAAGCCTCTCTCTCTCTCTCTCTCTCTCTTTTCTCCTAGTGCAAAATGCCCCCACCGACTGCCCTCTTCCGTTTCTCACTTTGCTTCTCCTTTTCACTTTTGCTTTTTGACTTTTCAAACTTATCTACTCTCTCTCTTATCCTTATCTCTCTCCCTCGGTACTCTCTCTCGACACTCTCTCTTTCCCCTCACCGATCGAACGAAGACAGAAGTAGAAGCAGGACAGCAGCTCGCCTGAAGACTGAAGCAGCTCACCGTCACCGCCTCATGCCGTAAGCCGTCCTCGCCCGCGCATCACCTGCTCTGCCGCTCCGTCGTTCGTCTCTGCCCCTCCCTCACCCATCTCAGCCGCCGTCGACACCCTCTGTCTTCCCCTCCGTTCGCTGCTCGGGGTCCCAAATCTGGGAGGACACTGGAGTTGGGGCAGCAGCTGGTGTTGCTGGACCGGAGCTGCCGTTGTCGCTGGTCGCCCGTCCCCGCGCGAGCGCCCGTGTAGCTGTGCTTGGCCACGCCTCTCACCGCCCCATCGTGCGACCCCAGCTCCTAACCACCTCTGTTCAGCTCCGTTTTGGCCAGCACAGGCCACGGTTCGGCCACCTCCAGCCACCATGCGCCGCCACCTCGAACTGCCGAAGCTCCACCCGACCCTAGCTGCCGTTGGCCGCCTCAATCGACCCTGGAACGGCCCCAACCGGCAGCGCACAGAGAGTGCAGAAAATGGCTATTGCAGCAACTGTTTGGCCCGTTTTGGCCGCCTTCCCGAGCCCGGATGCTCGACCCTCTTTGAGGAAAGTCGACCCTCGCGTCGAGCTCATCGTTTTGAGTGATTTTTACTGACTAAAGCCTTCTTAGTGTGCTAATTATACTTAAAGGTTGATTAGTGTTAATTAAGTGTAATGAAGTTGTTAGATTAGAATTGATTAGTGATTATTAGTTAATTGTTTTGCATATCAGTTGTGTGATTAGTGTAATTATATAGAGAATTGCCTATAGTATTTATTGGATACTTCGTGGGATTTTTCCCGACCCTTATCGGGTGTTAATTAGGCAATTCGGACCTAAGTGAGATTTTTGGTATTTAAATATTATTTTTCGGAGTTAAATTAATTAATTATTTATTTTTCGAAAATTCAACTGGGATGGCTAGTGACCGGAATATAATGCTGATGACTGTGGTGAAGTCCGTTCATTCAATCGGGCTTTATTTTGAGCTAAATTGAGTTTTTAATATTAATTATTTAATTTTCGAAATTAATTAATTATTTATTTACTTTCGGAAGTTAAGGTTGAGATGGCCGGTGACCGAAATTTTATGCTGATGATCGTGGTGCAGTCCGTTTATTTAATTGAGCTTTATATTGTGCTAAATTGAATTTATTGTATTTATTTATTTAATTTTCGAAATTAATTATTTAATTATTTATTTTTTGAAAATTGAACTGGGATGGCCAGCGACCGAAATTTGGTTCTGATTGTCGTGGCACAGTTTGTTTATTTAATTGGGCTTTATTTTGTGCTGATTTGAATTATTTGTGAAATTGGGAATTATTCTTTAATGGAATAATCTTGATAAATAATTGGAAAGTAACCGAGTGTCGGTTGACAGCACCAAAAGTGTTTTAGTGGACTGCAGATAATTGTGGCAACTGTGGAAAGGAAATTATGGCTAAGGCCGACCGTGTGCCCACGCACGGGTATTTTTATTAGGGAGGATAAAAATGGTGATTCTATTAAATGATTATTTTCGGCATACTATAAATGTATGGCTGGCAGCTTTTGGAAAGCATCGGGAGTATACTATATCGACTTTCAGGCGATATGTCAGCTTTGGGTGAACAGTATACTTTATTATCAGCTTTGGGTGAGCATATGGTATACTATATCGGCCTCTGGGCGATATGTCAGCTTTAGGTGAGCAGTATACTTTATTATCAGCTTTGGGTGAGCATATGGTATACTATATCAGCCTTCGGGCGATATGTCAGCTTTGGGTGAGCAGTATACCAGTATACTATATCGGCCTTCGGGCGATATGTCAGCTTTGGGTGAGCATATGGTATACTATATCAGCCTTCGGGCGATATGTCAGCTTTGGGTGAGCAGTATACCAGTATACTATATCGGCCTTCGGGCAATATGTCAGCTTTGGGTGAGCAGTATACTTTATTATCAGCTTTGGGTGAGCATATGGTATACTATATCGGTCTTCGGGTGATATGTCAGCTTTGGGTGAGCAATATACCAGTATACTATATCGAGCTACCGGCGATATGTCAGCTTTGGGTGAGCAATATACCTTATTATCAGTTTTGGGCGAGCTATGCTATTTATTTATCATCTTTGGGTGAGCAGTCGTGATTTGATAGGACTTTATAGATAATATTGAATATGCCGACCGAGCATAGGTCGTGATGTCATGTAATCGATTAGGTCAATTGATCATTACTTTGATTTGATGTTGTGAATTGATTGATTGAGGGGAAATGATCGTGAGTGGTCTTGTTGGCGTGTAATCAACTAGGTCGATTTGATCGATGCTTCGATCTGTGATGTGATTGCTTGGGTGCCTATTTGATATGTGCTAACATGCAGGTGGAATCTGAGGCCAAGGTAAGTCCTCTGACTCATGTTGTGCGTAGGCAGCCCTAGGGTGTATTAGTTTTCTAATCGGGTCTTAGAGGGTAGAACTTGCTGAGACGTAGTCTCATCCCAGTTTTGGGAAAACATTTCAGGACCCTGATGAAGAACCTGAGGAGAAAGAACTCGAAGAGGAGTATCTGAAGGAGAACCCCGAGGATGATCCAGAGTAGGATCCTGATGACTTTTGCTATAGAATCAATTTGAGTAGAAACCAATCGTTTTAGTGTGGCTTGTATATGAACATAAGGGTGTTGGTTTTCAGGTTCAATTTTCTAGTCCTACTTGTATATCCCATTGCTTTATTGTCTGGGGATTTTATAACTGTTTCCGCATGTGCTATTAAAAAGAAAAGGGTTGGCGATATGTAGTCCTGGGAATATCGCAAGTCAGAATCGACCAAAAGTAAGGGATGTGTGCGTGCCTGAGGATCGGGGCGTGACATCCCCTTTTTATGGTATCAGAGCAATGGTTAGGTATTGAAGTGATAAGGTGCGATGACCTATGGGATAGTAGTAGGAAAGACCTTTAAATTCATGACTGGTGCATGTCGTTGATAGCTAATTGGTAGAATTGTTTGTCATGTGTGAATCGCTTGCTTTTAATCGTTGTGGATTTGGAAGGCAGAGTGTTGACTCTGGCCAGCTCGAGTGTAAGAGTGCCGCCGTAGGTTGGTACTAGTGTAGCAGCATTGATTGATCCTAAGCCCGATAAGATTGATTCGATGCAAGTGTTTCTTGGGATCTAGATGAGCCAGTAAGATCAGGATCAAGTTATTGTTGTTGCTACCTTTGTTGATGTCCAACCTGGAAGGATAATCAGAGAATAGAATTCGATATTTGAGTCCAGATTCAGCGAAGCAGACTTGGAATTCGATTAGGGGAAAAGACTGATGTTGAGGGAAGAATATTCTATTCCACCTAATAAGAGGGGTGGAATAGTCAGGTCAGCATTCAGACAAATGGAACATGTTGTTCCATGGAAGACAGTATGGATCAGTCTCGTGTATTTTGAGGACAGGAATTTGTGGTAAGTGTCACCAGCACGGACAGTGAAATTTGGGTTATTCGCATAAGTAGTTGGAATCTCGACAACGGTTACTGCTGTCACTGTTGGTAGGACAATTCAGGAGAAGTGCGCCATAGAATGCATTGTGAAATTTTTGGGATAGATCTCTTGTACAAGAAACAGTGCATGCTGGCACTTGATAAGAGGTAGAAGACTCACCAGATAGGTGTCAAAATTTTGGGAGGAAACCTGGATGAATTCAGTGCTCGAGTATGACGAGAAGAACATGAATGGAATCGACCCGGCACTAATTAGAGTAAGAATGTTTTAGGGAAAAATTCTATCAGAGTATCGTAGCAGAGTTTTGATGAAGTTTGAAGAACTTCAGTTTGTTGAAATAAGTGAAAGAAAGGGGAATCACTAGTAATAGTCATGTTTGACTAGTTGTTGAGGTGTAACTTCGACACTACATGAGTAGAATGGGCTCATGGAGCATCTTGTAGTAATAGATCATGGTCATGAAGCAATTCAGCTTAGTCCAGGAGCACATGAAAGTATTGAGTTTATTAGGAGTCGAAATCAATCTTCGATTTCTTTAATCTCGTCGACTGAAGACAACCCACTTGTTCGATGGAGATTGCCGAGGTTACTTGGTGATGGTTATAGTTAAGACAGATTGGAGAATTGGAGATAGAAGACATCTCAGTGATCTGAGAATTTTTAGATGTGTTGTCATAATAACTGTCAGACTGTTGCCAGAGAAAGAGAATGGAATTACGATCGAGCTAGCACCAGCATAGAGACACTCTCGAAGGCTTCTTACTTGTTATTGTTCTTTGAATTGATAGAACCGAAGGTACGGATGTGAAGATTGATGAATGAGGAATTCATACATATTAGTGCATCGCTTTAAGGAACATCAATTTTGTGGAAAGAGAAATGAAGATGGTTCTTTGCAATCATGCATCAACCATTGTCAACTTAATTGGGTGACTTGTTATAAAGAGTGTTGATGTCTTCAAGGATCGACTTGAGGACAGGTTATCGTCAGTTGAGAACTAGAAATGAGGTTATCCGGAAGACAACATTTCGCACTTAAATTAGCCCTTGTGAGAATAATGTAAAGCCATTTGATTTGATGAACGCTCATGTCGCTGTCATAGATTTGACAAACCGAGTGTTTAAAGAATATCTCGATCAATGGTGATCGTATGGTGTAGTGATATTCTAGGGTATTCATTAAGTGCTGAGGATCACAAGAGCCCCTAAGAATGGTCATGTGATTCCAGGAAAAGAAATCTTTATGGACCCAGCCAAGATCGAATCAGTTGTTAATGGACCGAGACTGACAACAACATCAGAGATCAGAAGCCGTGGGGATTTGACAGATTACTACAGAAGGTTCGTGAAAGAATTTTCAGCATCAGTATCATCGCGGGTTTGACCTCTTAAGAAAGAAGAGAAATTCATCAGCATAGACAAGTACGAGGATAGTTTCCAGAACGTAAAAGACGGGGTACGTATTGATACCACATGAGAAGATTGTTGCATAACCGTTCCACCAGTTGAGACCCAATAAGTGGAATATGAAATAGTGTTGTGAATCAAAATCTTGGCAAGACTATAATGGTGTTATCTAGTATCACCCTTGAGGAATGAAAGAAGTCACTGATGCTTTGAGTCGAGAGCCTACAATTGTGCCCAGTCTGGCTAAAGTATAGACTTTACTTGAAAAGGATTCGAAAGTTAGTTTTCAAATTTGAGGTTGGCTACCTTTTGAATTTTATAGCCGCCCTCAAAGTTGAATCATATATTCAAGTTAGAATCGGTGCCAAATTGATAGACAAAGATGTTCAGAAGATCTTATAAGAGGATACTGGTAAGAAAGAACCTGACTTTAAGATTTCTGAGGATGGAAAGTTCAGGTTCCATGAGTGATTGAATACACTTGACAGTGTAGCACTCAGGGAAAAGATCTTGTTAGAAGTTCACTATAGTATTGCAGTTTTGACCAGATGGTGCAAGTAAGTCAGAATCGGCGTCAGCTAGATTGGTAGGCCAATATGCAGATAGATATCGCCAAGCAAGTTGCAAGTGTCAGATATGTCAGTAAGTGGAAGTTCAGTAATGCAAACCTGGAAGGTTTTACCATCACTCGAGAGTCCCAAGTGGTAATGGAAATATATCACAATGGAACATTGTGAGAAGTTTACTAAGGAGTCGGGGGATTATTGATTCCCTATGAGGATAGTGGTCGATTGATAGATGGAGTCGATCCACTTTGGTACAGTGCGAATAGATTCTGTTTTGAGTGTGTGACATCCATATTTTTGGATTCTGACTTTGATTAGATAAATTGGGCATTTCAGCGGCGCGACTTCAGTGCTTTTCTCTGAGTTGGCCACTCACGAGATAACTAGACTTACTAGGTGAGTTATTAATGACTTTAAGGCAAATAGACTTGGGAATTCGACCAGAAATCGATTTCTCGATCGTGCTCATCTTTAGAGATCATTACGGCACAGTTAAAAATCGAATTAAGATAAGATATAGGTCAGTTCGACTGAGATGAATAACCAATCGTGGGTGACCCCACTAAATTGGAAAACTCTCGTCGATTGGCACTAATTTGATTTTACTGTTGTTTTGGTACCCTGTGTCTGTATTTGAATCTTCGAGATTTTCACGACAATCGAGAGTCGCTAATGTGTCGAGTGGGTTCATTGTGGTTCGAAGAAAATCGACCACGGATCATTTGTCCTAAAAAGTTTTGAAAACTACTTGGTAGCCTAGGTCACACTAAAAGCGTGTTGGAGTGAAATTAACCGCCAATCTAAGTTCGATTTCAGAAATTGAAGATCATGTCTTGTCACAGAGTAGGTATACCGCAGTGTGTGTGCATCATATAATTCACCGGCATGGAGTGTTGGGGATGAATTATATTTTGAATCTAGCTCAGAGATTATCAATTTGGCAAAGTTTTCAGAGGGTTCTTTATTAAACAGTGTATAGCAGAGGGTACAGAATTTCAGTGGTGAAAAGAAAGTGAAGAAAGATTACAGGCCAGAGTCAGCTTAGTAATCATTGTTTGTAGTTGTCAGATCAGTGTCACAGTAAAGACTGCTCAGAATTGTCAGAAATTTTGAATCGTTGAGGTTCGAAGGTTTATTAGGGAGTCGAGAAAAAGTGATCAGATGTGGATGACAGAGTGTCTTATGTGAGAAGCTCAGTTCAGTTGTTGGTCCAGAAAGAGCAGAGTTTGTGTACCAAGATGATCTCTTTAGTCAAAGTGGTAAGACAACACCACGAAACTGAAGGATTAACATGGAATAGTGAGACTCAGTGAAACGACAATGCTCCCACCTTTTGTATAAGGATTGGTAAAGGTTTAAATTTCGAGGACGAAATTTTTATAAGAGGGGAAGAGTTGTGACATCCAAATTTTCGGGTTCTAATTTTAACTAGATAAATAGCGCCGTTTTCGTTCAGTTGAAGCCGGGGATTGTGAAATTGAGAAGCATGAGGGATTCTTGGATAAAGAAAATAATCAATTTGATAATGGAGATATTAATTGATTTTTGTGAGAATTATTTGAGAGAAATTAATAGAGAATTTGGATGCAGAAATGCAAGTGGGAACCGAGTACTCTAATCTGAAATTTCTTTTGAGAAATTATGGGCATATCAAAAAGAAAATGGGATGAGAATTTCCTACTCTAGGAAATTCTTTTGTTTAGTCTTCCTCCCATTTTCCTTTTCTTTTTCTATTTTTGGGCCAATCACCTTTTCTCTTTCCCCTTTTTCCTTTGGCCGAAAGCTTCTCTCTCTCTCTCTCTCTCTCTCTCTCTCTCTCTCTCTTCTCCTCGTGTGAAATGCCCCCACTGACTGCCCTCTTCCGTTTCTCACTTTGCTTCTCCTTTTCACTTTTGCTTTTTGACTTTTCAAACTTATCTACTCTCTCTCTTATCCTTGTCTCTCTCCCTCAGTACTCTCTCTTGACACTCTCTCTTTCCCCTCACCGATCGAACGAAGACAAAAGCGGTAGCAGGACAGTAGCTCGCCTGAAGACTGAAGGAGCTCACTGTCACCGCCTCATGCCGTAAGCCGTCCTCGCCTGCGCATCACCTGCTCCGCCGCTCTGTCGTTCGTCTCCGCCCCTCCCTCACCCATCTCAGCCGCCGTCGACACCCTCTGTCTTCCCCTACGTTCGCTGCTCGGGGTCCCAGATTTGGGAGGACACTGGAGTTGGGGCAGCAGCTGGCGTTACTGGACCGGAGCTGCCGTTGTCGCTGGTCGCCTGTCCCCGCGCGAGCGCCCGTGCAGTCGTGCTTGGCCGTGCCTCTCATCGCCCCGTCGTGCGACCCCAGCTCCCAACCGCCTCTGTTCAGTTCCGTTTTGGCCAGTACAGGCCACGGTCCGGCCACCTCCGGCCACCATGCGCCGCCACCTCGAACTGCCGGAGCTCCACCCGACCCTAGCTGCCCTTGGCTGCCTCAATCGACCCTGGAACGGCCCCAACCGGCAGCGCATAGAGAGTGCAGAAAATGGCTATTGCAGCAACTGTTTGGCCCGTTTTGGCCGCCTTCCCGAGCCCGGATGCTCGGCCCACTTTGAGGAAAGTCGACCCTCGCGTCAAGCTCGTTGTTTTGAGTGAGTTTTACTCACTAAAGCCTTCTTAGTGTGCTAATTATACTTAAAGGTTGATTAGTGTTAATTAAGTGTAATGAAGTTGTTAGATTAGAATTGATTAGTGATTATTAGTTAATTGTTTTGCATATCAGTTGTGTGATTAGTGTAATTATATAGAGAATTGCCTATAGTATTTATTGGATACTTCGTGGGATTTTTCCCGACCCTTATCGGGTGTTAATTAGGCAATTCGGACCTAAGTGAGATTTTTGGTATTTAAATATTATTTTTCGGAATTAAATTAATTAATTATTTATTTTCCGAAAATTCAACTGGGATGGCTAGTGACCGAAATATTATGCTGATGACTGTGGTGAAGTCCGTTTATTTAATTGAGCTTTATATTGTGCTAAATTGAATTTATTGTATTTATTTATTTAATTTTCGAAATTAATTATTTACTTGTTTATTTTCTGAAAATTCAACTGGGATGGCCAGCGACCGAAATTTGGTGCTGATTGTCGTGGCGCAGTTCGTTTATTTAATTGGGCTTTATTTTGTGCTGATTTGAATTATTTGTGACATTGGGAATTATTCTTTAATGGAATAATCTTTGATAAATAATTGGAAAGTAACTGAGTGTCGGTTGACAGCACCAGAAGTGTTTTGGTAGACTGCAGATAATTGCGGGAATTGTGGAAAGGAAATTATGGTTAAGGCCGACTGTGTGCCCGCGCACGGGTATTTTTATTAAGGAGGATAAAAATGGTGATTTGATTAAATGATTATTTTCGGCATATTATAAATGTATGGCTGGCAACTTTTGGAAAGCATCGGGAGTATATTATATCGACCTTCGGGTGATATGTCAGCTTTGGGTGAGTAGTATACTTTATTATCAGCTTTGGGTGAGCATATGGTATACTATATCGGCCTCCGGGCAATATGTCAGCTTTGGGTGAGCGGTATACTTTATTATCAGCTTTGGGTGAGCATATGGTATACTATATCGGCCTTCGGGCGATATGTCAGCTTTGGGTGAGCAGTATACTTTATTATCAACTTTGGGTGAGCAGTATACCTTATTATCAGCTTTGGGCGAGCTATGCTATTTATTTATCAGCTTTGGGTGAGCAATATACCAGTATACTATATCGACTTACGGGCGATATGTCAGCTTTGGGTAAGCAGTATACCTTATTATTAGCTTTGGGCGAGCTATGCTATTTATTTATCAGCTTTGGGTGAGCAGTATATCAGTATACTATATCGACTTACGGGCGATATGTCAGCTTTGGGTGAGCAATATACCTTATTATCAGCTTTGGGCGAGCTATGCTATTTATTTATCAGCTTTGGGTGAGCAGTCCTGATTTGATAGGACTTTATAGATAGTATTGAATATGCCGACCGAGCATAGGTCGTGATGTCATGTAATCGATTAGGTCAATTGATCATTACTTTGATTTGATGTTATGAATTGATTGATTAAGGGGAAATGACCGTGAGTGGTCTTATTGGCGTGTAATCGACTAGGTCGATTTGATCGATGCTTCGATCTGTGATGTGATTGCTTGGGTGCCTATTTGATATGTGCTAACATGCAGGTGGAATCTGAGGCCAAGGTAAGTCCTCTGACTCATGTTGTGCTTAGGCAGCCCTAGGGTGGATTAGCTTTCTAATCGGGTCTTAGAGGGTAGAACTTGCTAAGACGTAGTCTCATCCCAGTTTGGGAAAAACATTTCAGGACCCTGATGAAGAACCTGAGGAGAAAGAACTCGAAGAGGAGTATCTGAAGGAGAACCCCGAGGATGATCTAGAGTAGGATCCTGATGACTTTTGCTATAGAATCAATTTGAGTAGAAACCAATCGTTTTATTGTGGCTTGTATATGAACATAAGGGGGTTGGTTTTCAGGTTCAATTTTCTAGTCCTACTTGTATATCCCATTACTTTATTGTCTGGGGATTTTATAACTGTTTCCGCATGTACTATTAAAAAGGAAAGGGTCGGCGATATGTAGTCCTGGGAATATCTCAAGTCAGAATCGACCAAAATTAAGGGATGTGCGCGTGCCTGAGGATTGGGGCGTGACACACCGGTCGCCGGACCACCCGGTTCCACCCAGTTCCACCTGGTTCGTGATTTCGACCCGTTTTCTTCCATTCCAGCCGTTCCTTTGCCCATCCCAACCTCCAACAAGACTCCTAAGACTGTGGGGGTGTTGCCGGTTGCTAGCCAACCCCTTCGCTGAAGCTTTGGCCAAGCCGTTCAACTTGTTTTCTCCTCCGGCAGGGCTGTTTTTCAGTGTTTTCAGAGGGAGTCCGAGTTGTGGTTGCTGTGTTGAGCTTGGGACCACCTTGGATCATCGTGGTAGAGGTCCCGGTGCGTAGCCACCGTCGTCACCGCCGTGTCGGTGCCTCTGGCCCCTTTAACGGGTGAGTTTAGCTCCTAATCCTTCGATTAGTGCCTAAACTTGCTTAGGGTTGGTTTAGTTAAGGTTAATTCTAGTTTAGGAGATTTAATTAAGTTGTATTAGCCCTAAGATAGGTGGTTAGATGGATGGATTAGATTAGTTTAGCTTAAGCTCGCTTTATTTGCTTAATGGTGTTTTTGTGCTTAATTAAGCTTGTTTTGCTTAATTAAGTGTTTGTTTGTTTTAATTAATGTTTTGTTTAATTTCTGGGAATTTACTGTTCACGCGACACTATTCACAATTTACTGTTTACGACTGTGAACAGCGCACTGTTCACGCGGTAATGTTCATAGAGCACTATTCATGCACACTGTTCACGTGCACTGTTTATCCAAAATGCGAAAAGTGGTCTAATTTCACGTGTGTTTATTTTATGAAGTGAATGGATGTGTAAATGCATGGGCATCCGCATGAATTGAGTGATGATTGTGAAATATAGGTATTTTAAGTGGAAAATATCGGGCGTCGGTTTACAGTGCCAAAAATATGTTATGGGCTGTTGAAACTGGTGAGATGTTCTAAAGTAAAATATTATATTTTTGGCTAAAACCAACTGTGTCCCCACACATGGCCATTTTATCGGGGATGGTAAAAGATGAGAAAGAAAGCGCAAATACGTGGCTCGGTGATTAATACATCGCCTTGGCGAATAGGTCACCTTAGAGAATGCACGTAGTTTGGAAATACGTGGCTCGGTGATTAGTACATCGCCTTGGCGAATATGTCGCCTTAGAGAATGCACGTAGCTTGGAAATACATGGCTTGATGATTAGATGCATCACCTTTGAATGGCACGTGGCTTGGCGATAAGTACATCGCCTTGGCGAATATGTCGCCTTAGAGAATGCACGGGGGCTGGTGATTAGTACGTCGCCTTGGTGAGCATGTCACCGTAGAGAATGCACGTGGCTCGGTGATTAAGTACATCGCCTTGGCAAATAGGTCGCCTTAGAGAATGCACGTGGCTCGGTGAGTAGGTATGTTATTTGGGAAATTGTATAGTATGGATGGGAATGACCAAGGGATGGTCCGATTGACACAGAATCGACTGAGTCGATTGATCGATGACTCGATCTGAATTGATGCATTGATGTGTGAAATTGTTATATGCATTAATTATATGCATGAGTGAATGTCGCGACCAAAATTTCGGGTGCATCACCTAAAATTGGTATGTGCTGACAATCTTCAATGGAATTGGTGAATTAGTCAGGTAAATCTATCATGCAAAAATTCTTCTTTTGAAAGATTACAAGCATTTTATGAACTTGTCAATAACGTCATTCAAGATGTGTGAGGATATCAAGTGCAGATGGTTGTCCATGAATTGCTGCTTATCAACTAATATCGAAACTTCGATGTTTGATTTAAAGAACACTACATTTTACCCCTGCATAAAAGAACGTGCATGAATAGGATCCTATGCGATGAGAAATGAAACTTGATTAATTTCCATTATACACCAAAGAATCGGCTTTGTCAGTCTGCTATTACCATCGGAATTTGACATATTCCTAAGTTCGTCATTTGCAAGGAAAAAGAGAGAGAATGTCATTTCCAGAATTGATTAAATTCAAGAATGAGATACACCTTTTTTGGCTTCAAGCATGGAGTTGAGAAAGGTTGAGTGCTCCTTTTGCTTCTTTGCGGTTAATATCTCACGCAAGTAGTAATGAGAGTTGCCCCACATCCATTTTTCCTTCGGATGTATGTTTGCAAATCAATGAGCCCACTATCATTGGAAATTGATGCATTCTTTTTCAAACGCCTCTCTATTATGCTTTGAGACATGAAGTAAATGAGTTAGAAAAAACAAACAAGGGTAACTTAACGCATGCTTTTCGAAATGGCTTCAAAAATGTTTTTTTTTAGCAATATTTTGGACGAGGAAGCATGAAGAAGCCTAGTCCTCAGAATTTCTCCATGGATGATATTTTCTATTCATTGTTGGATATCGTCACTGGGCTAGTTTGGTGTACCCCCATCATGTCCTCAAAACAAAAGTTGTAATTTTATTTATATTCATCAATCGAATTACATTTATTGGAATGTGATGTTCAAGCTAGAAGAAATTGAAATCAATCCCTAAAAAGTGATGAAAATTCCCATGCAGGGGAAGGTGCATGCCCTAATTAAATGAGGAAATCGAACTACTTAGGACCATGAATCATGCATAGTTGAATTCTTCAAGTTCCTTGATCTTGTGATGCAAACCCTTCAGGTCAGGTATTCTTCCCTCTAGATATGTCACTAGTCTCTTCATGATAGCATCAAATTTGGCTACCTCAGGAAAATGAGACGGTTCAAAAAGTCTTCTTGGATCTCTCCTTGGAGTTGCGATTTCTCATTGAAGATAGATCGTAGCACTTTTGCTTGGCGAGATTAGCTCATTTTAATCCGTCATTTTAGCTCTCGATCGTAAATGGATGGGTGAGCGGGATCGCTCCATAATCACCTAATTCGAATGAATGGGAACATGTAAGCATGCTGTGTAAATAGAAAATCAATCCATGACAATGATCTAATCGATGTTTCCATTTTTTTTCATTTATTCATGAAAGGTTCGTACAATAAGGGCATTTCCTAAAAATGGACTAGGAAATTAAAGATAGACACCCTAGCAAGACTAAATTCCCTAGACATGAATTGAAAACAAATTCTCCAAAGTTTTTTGTTATTTTTCAAACGATTCATTGTGGCATCCCAAAATTCATGATGACCTCTAGCTACATTAAATTCTATGAATAGGTGATGGAAGTACCATCAAGTTATGGCCATTTAATCCATAATTTGCAATAAGATATATGGCCAAGCTTTTAAGGGATAATTATGTGATAGGAAAGAAAATTCTATCATTGGCCATGTGTTTTATAAATTTGAATTTAGGGATTTATGATTTCAAGTTTTATGGCCATATGAAATTGTAATTTAGTGTTTATATAAGTTGGGATTTAAGGTAAACTATTAAAAGTAAAAATGGACTTATTTAAGAAAATTTTGGGCCATTTAAGCTTGGACTTTAGGCCCAAGTGTGTTGGCCTAAAGTGGGCCAAGAGGCCCGGCCCATAGAGCCCATTGGGTTGTCGGCGCATGGAGGGGGAAGGAGGAGCCGCATGGCTTCCTCCAAGTGTCTTCAACCAAGAAGACACTTGTCTCCTTCTTAGGGACAAGTGTCCCCCATGCAAACCAAGAATGCATGCAATATATATATCCAACCAAAAAGAGAGAGAGAGAGAGAGTGGCTGGTTTTGAGAGAGTGAGAGAGAGGGAGAGAGTTTCTGAGAGAGAGTGAGATGCGAGAGAGAGGGAGGCCGAAGAGGAGGAGCTCGCCCGTCGCCGCCGCACGCTGTCCGTCCGTCACCAGTGTGCCGTTCGTGTGTCGCTGTCCGCTTGGTCTTTGAGGAAATTTGGGACTGATTTCCACCCTTGCATGTGTGCCGTGCATGTATTATTTGTTTGTGGTAGGTTTCGGATCATAGGGAAGGCAAAAATCGGAGCTAGAATGTGGCTGTTCTTGACTTTGCATGCTGATTTCGTGAGATCCGCCTGAGACAGAATGTTGTGAGAGCTTGCATGCATGTTTAGAGTCCGATTTTGGCTTCGATTTCTTCATGAAAGTTGTAACTAACATCTTTATATATAACATACTAAAATTTGGTACAAAATTATGAAGATTTAAGGGGTCAAACTCTCATTCTACGGAGATACTAGATCTGGAATGTTTTCGCATGAACCGCCTGAGTCAGAACTTTGTGAGAGCTTGCATGCATGTTTTGAGTTCGATTTTGAATTTGATCTCTGCATGAAAGTTGTAGCAAACATCTTAAACTACAACATACTGAAACGTGGTGCACAATGATGGAGATTTGAGGGGTCAAACTCTCATCCTACGGAGATGCTAGATCTGGAATGTTTTCGCATAAACTGTTTGAGTCAGAACTTTGTAAGAGCTTGCATGTATGTTTAGAGTTCGATTTTGAATTGTATTTCTTCATGAAAGTTGTAGATAACATCTTAAACTACAACATACTAAAATTTTGTGTAAAATGATCGATATTTAAGGGGTGAAACTCTCATCCCACGGAGACCTCAGATCTGGAAAGATTTCACTGACCTTTTGATGGATTTGTGGTTGCATGTTGAGTTGTGCTAAGAATCTCTCTTCGATTTCTTCATGAAAGTTGTAGGGGACATCATAAACTACAACATACGCAAATTTGAAGTGAAATGAACGAGTATAACCTAGTAAATCGACTAGATCTTGAAGACGGTAATTCTGGAGATGTATTACAGGACACCCGAGACTTCATGGACCTAAATGACGACCATACACTGGATATTTGCCTTGGATCTCTTCATCAAACTTGTAGAGAACATCTTGATGTAGAACATATCCAAATTTCAGAGGAAAAGAAGAAGAATAGGTAGGTGAAAACTCAGTATTTCGGAGAAGCATGCACTGGATGATTCGGTGTTGGATCCAGAAGCTTCGTGAAACTGTAGAAATTTATCTAAAAAGAAGCTTCGTAATTTTTGGAGGTCGTATGGATATTTTAATGGAATTTCTTCGGAAACTGTGCATTCTGGTTTCATCCGAAAATTACATGCTGTTTTGTGTAAATTATGGATTTGTGCGGATTTCTCATTGGCCGTGTATTTTGCGTGAAATCATTATCCTATTGTCTTATTTATTACTTGCCTTAATTTATGATTTTTGAGATTATATAAATAATTAAATTTAATATTTTTGAAAATGGCACAGCTGGAATTTAAATAAATGTAAAAAGGGCATGATAAATGGATTATTTTAATTGGCATAAATTCCATGAATTTTATTTTATTAATAATTGCACCATGTAGTATGTGTGATGAGGTCTTGATGTATGCATTGAGATGTATGTGTGAATTCAATGTTTAACATGATTTTTGGTTGCCATTGCATCATATGCCATGCTAAATTAAGACTGAAATTGGTAAACATGAGTAATGTTAAATGAGGAAATTGATGTGGTGGATGATAATGCCCCGGGAGTGTCGGGATGCCCGGTGGTATATGGTACGTAATTCCAGGGGAGGCCTGGTGGTATGTCTGTACATAATTTCGGAAGCCCTGTCAGAGGTCTTTGTCCGAGGGGAATGCCTCGCGATGCCAGGATTGGGGTGCGGGATGCCCGGCCAGGGAGTGTAACTGCCAGAAGCCCTGTCGGAGGTCTTTGCCCGAGGGGAATGCCTCGTGATGCCAGTTGGGATGCGAGATGCCTGGAATGTGGGGGGGCCGGATGCTCGGTAGCTTGGAATGGCTAAATGTCGGAGGTTTTTCTCACATGGGTTGCGAGTGTATAGTATGAGATGAAATTGATGATCCGAGGAAGGATGATGTGGTGATCAAATTGAAAGTTAAAAGTGGAAATTAAACCATGATGATGATCACCCATGGCATGATGATATGCATGATGATGATGATGATGATATATGATGTGGCATAATGATATGATGATGATGATGATGATGATGATGATGATGATGATATATGACATGGCATAATGATATGCATGATGATTATGATGATGATATATGATAAGGCATGATGACATGTGTGATGTCATGATGTCATGATGATGACGACATGTGTATGATATGATGATGATGACATGTATGGTATGATGATGTCATGTAGATGATGATGATGACATGTGTGTAATATAATAATGTCATGATGACGACTATATGAGTATGACATGATGATACACATGTATGTGTTATGAGTGTGATGATGATGCATGATAGTATGCGCATGGCTTCAAGGTAAGTAATGCCTGAAATGCATGTATGACTTGTATGATGCATTGAGTGGTTATTGGATTCCTTTACCTGCTGAGTGGTTGTACTCACCCCTTCGGGGACCAACATTTCAGACTAGATAAGATGCCTTTGCTGCCACTGCTACTAGTAGACGGATCGAGTGATTGGATATGATCGTGAGGAGGAGGATTGTAGCACCCCGAACCCTTCGAAGGTCGCCACAAGCACCGATGTTACATCTTATTACCCTTATGTTCTACACTTTGAAGAAGCGTCGTTATTCACAGGCATTTTTTTTTTAAAAGCGGTCCCAGCGCGACTCACTAGCGGAAGCAAAATAAAGCATCACCATCTCTCCCCCTACCGACCATGATACCAATACACACCACTAATCACCATAATTTTATAGACAAGTCACGACACTTTATTTACATATATTTTCAAGATGGGACTTCTTTTGGGTCGGTACATCAAAAGAAAAGCTAGGACTCAGCCATGTCTAGCCTAAAACCTCAAAAAGAACCCTCGACCCTCTACATCACATGTGCACAACCCCCACCATAAGTGTCGGCTAAGGGTGCGCATGGATTTATTTCTGTGCTTTTTTTGTTCCTGGGAACAGAAACAAAAAAAAGTGTTTCTGTTCCGGGGAACAATTTTTGAACAAAAGAACGCGTTTGGTAACGTTTGGTCCGGGAATAAAAAATGAACAGAAACACGTTTGGTTAAATTTTATTATTTTTTTGTTTCTTTTAATTTTTTAAACATTTTTTATTATTTTTTATTTTTTCCTTTCTTTTTATTTTTTCTTTTTTTCGGCCGGTCACCGGCCTCCGGCGACCGGCCGACGGGGCCGGCAGCCTCGCCCAGCCACGGCGAGGCTCGCCGGCCCACGGCGAGGCCGAGCCTGGCCGTGGTTGGGCGAGGCTCGGCCTCGCCTTGGCTGGGCGAGCTCGGGCTCGCCCAGATCCGGCGAGGCCGAGCGTCGCCGGCCCCCGGCGAGGCTCAGGCTCGCCGGATCTGGGCGAGCTCGAGCTCGCCCAGCCATGGCGAGGCTCGGGCTCGCCGGATCTGGGCGAGCCCGAGCTCGCCCAGCCAAGGCGAGGCTCGGCGTTCGAGCCTCGCCTTGGCTGGGCGAGCTCGGGCTCGCCCAGATCCGGCGAGCCCGAGCCTCGCCATGGCTGGGCGAGCTCGAGCTCGCCCAGATCCGGCGAGCCCGAGCCTCGCCGGGGGCCGGCGACGCTCGGCCTCGCCCAGCCAAGGCGAGGCTCGGCCTCGCCCGCGCCGGCGACGCCGAGCCTCGCCGGGGGCCGGCGACGCTCGGCCTCGCCGGATCTGGGCGAGGCCGAGCCTCGACGGCCGGTCGCCGGCCATGGCCGAGGCCGGCGACCGGCCAAAGAAAAAATAAGAAAAAAAAGAAGAAAAGAAGAAGAGAAGAAGAAGAGAGAGAAGAGTCGTTTTTGTTCTTTTGTTCTTCCGAGAAGTGTTTCTTTTCTGGAGAAACAACTTTTTTTTGTTTCTTTTTTCTGTTCCTATTTCGTTCCAGAAACAAAAAAACAAAAAAGGAACAAAAACGCAACCAAACGCGTTTCTGTTCCTTTTTTGTTCCCGGGCACACTTTCCGTACAAAAGTGTGCCGGAAACGTTTCTTAGAAACGTTTCCATGCACGCCCTAACTATCCCAAAAAGATCCAGCTCTTACTCGTCACGCACAGGCCTCACACCCAATCCGGTGCGTCAAGCGGTGGCGGTGGTAGCATCCCTCTCATCACCCCATCGCGGCGAATGTGGATGGAGACAAACTCTTGGATAATCAGGCCCCCAGCCAGGCCTATGTTGTAAGAGACAAAACAGCACACACGTATGTAGGTGAGTCTAGGCACAGAATGACAGCTGTACTCCTCACACTCTACCTCGACGTCGGATGGTAACCCGTAAAATGCATCTCGCGCGACGGTAGGAAGCGGCATACTGTTAATCTGAAATGTTGGTCCCCAAAAGGGGTGAGTATAACCACTCAGCAGATAATAAATCCAACAACCACTCAATGCATCATACAAGTCATACATGCATTGCATGCATTACTTACCTTGAAGCCATGCGCATACTATTATGCATCATCATCACAAATTATAACACATACATGTGTATCATCATCTTGTCATACATGTCATCATTATTATGACATCACCACATCACACATGTCATCATCATCATGGCATCATCATGTTATACATGTCATCATCATCATCGTCATGCATATTATCATCATGCATATCGTCATGCCGTATCACATCATCATCATCATCATCATCATGCATATCATCATGCATATCATCATCATCATCATCATCATGTATATCATCATGTCATATCACATCATGCATGGTTCAATTTCCACATTCCGGGCATCCTGAATCTCCCAAGGCCATCCGGCAATGCATCTCTATACATTCCGAGCATCATCCTCCACCACAACCACCTCCTCATTTACCATTATCCATGTTTACCAATTTCAGTCTTAATTTAGCATGGCATATGACGTGACATCAAACAAGTTATACTTGGCATAGAATTCACACATGCATCTCAATTAAATGTCATGCACACACCAAGACCTTATCATACATGCAACAATGTATAATTATTTATTAATAAATTTAATGGAATTTATGGCCAATAAAATAATCCATTTTATTTATTTATTTATTTATTTTATTATTTTTCAACTTTTGCCACTTTCATAAATATTAAATTTAATATCTATAAATTCCCAAAATTATAAAAATTAAAGAAATTATCAAACAAGCCAATAGGATGATAATTACATGCAAAATACATGGCCAAATAGAATTTTACACAATCTCACAATTTTCACAAAACATCATATGATTTTCGGATGAAACCAGAATGCACGGTTTCCGAAGAAATTCGATTAAAATATCCATACGGCCTCCAAAAATTACGAAATGTTACTGAGTGATAGCCAAGACATTTTCGTACAACTTTCATGAAGACTTACAAACCAGATTATTTTTAGATTATTTTATACAGTCTCACGAAGCTTTTGGATCCATTACCGCATCGTCCAGTGCAAGCTTCTCCGAAATATTGAGTTTTAACCTACCTATTCTCTTTATTTTCCTCTGAAATTTTGATATGTTATACATCAAGATGTCCTCTACAAGTTTCATGAATATACCTAAGTCAAATAACCATATTATAGTCGTCATCTAAGTCCATGAAGTCTCGGGTGTCCCAAAATACATCTCCAGAATTACTGTCTTCAAGATCTAGTCGATTTACTAGGCTATACTTGTTTAATTCACTTCAAATTTGAGTATGTTGTATTTTAAGATGTCCCCTACAACTTTCATGAAGAAATCGAAGAGAGATTATTAACACAAACCAACATGCAACCACAAATCCAACAAAAGGTCAGTAAAATCTTTCCAGATCTGAGGTCTCCGTAGGATGAGACTTTAACCCCTCAAATCTCCATTATTTTCCACGAAATTGTAGTATGTTATAGTTCAAGATGTTAGATACAACTTTCATGAATAAATATAAGCCAAAATCGGACTCTAAACATGCATGCAGGCTCACACAACATCCTGACTCACACTGTTCGAGCGAAAACAGCCAAACCATTCAAACACAAACCATCCATACTTCGGTTTTTCTCACCTAAACACCCAAAAATTCAACATGCAAGTAACATACACACATGCAAGAGCAGCTAGAGGACTCCCACTTGCCTCTAGACCGGACGGACGACGGCGTAAGGTGGCAAGCACGGCGGCACACGGCGGACGGACGGCGGTTCCTCCTCCTCTCTCTCTCAGCCACTCTCCCTCTCTCTTGAAACCTCTCTCTCTCTCACTCTCTCTTGGGCGAATGAAACAACCGGCCACCCCTCTCTCTCTCTCTTCCCTTTTATTTCCCCTAAACCCCATCATTAGCAATCATGAGATTGCCTCACCAATGGCCAATGCATGGGCTCCTTCTTGCCACTTGTCAAAGTTCATGCATAATGGGCTTGGGTCTCCTCTTCTTGGGCCGGCGACAGCCCCCTTTAGTGGGCCTAATTGGGCCGACTAGCTTGGCCCATCAAGCCTTCGGCCAATGGGCTTAAGGCCCAACCTAAAAATTGACTTTCCCCCCTTTTTTTTTTTGAATTTCTCCTATAAATATTTTTAAATTTTTAATATTCAATATGGCCAAAGTCTTGTGACATTTTGTTTATTGAAATTTAATTTATAAAGTGCATGGCCAAGCATAGATTATTATCATAATCTATCAAATTTAAATTCTCACAAATATATACACACATCATCTATTCTAAAAAAAAGACTAATGACTAAAGCATAAACCTTAGGAAATTTTATCACCTAATTAAAGACTTTAACACACCTTATGGCTTGACATTGAATTTTGGGATGCCACAAGGATATCAAAGGAAGGAGCTTTTAGACGCCGACACCGATCGATGGACTTTAAGTGTACGACTGCTGGAGGAGATGTCGGTCATCTTTTGAAGTATAGCCATGTATAGGAAACTATGGCATTTCGATGTACCAACTAAAGATGTCCATCTGCTTTATGTAAATAAACCTGTTTGGCTTTAACTTATATAAGATGTTTAGTAGGTGTGCATCGTTTTCTGAATATAAGGAAGGGAGCTTGTTGGATGTGCTTTCGTATATGAATTGCGCAAGGGACCTATCAAAAAAAAAAGTGTAAACCCCCTATGTTGTATGGACCTGCTGCAATTGAAATGGTATCAGAGTGACATGTTATAAGGAAAAGTGAAAGATAAGCGTATTGTGGCGACCCTAAAGGATCGGGGGCCATCGAGGGGTGCCACATTCATTGCATGGCAATTTGAAATGATTGACAAAATGAATTAGATCAAATGACTGACCTAGATTGTCATGGACGGATCAAAAGTATGACAAAGCAAATAAATTGCATAGTATATGGATAGAAGACTTACTTCACCAAGCAAACTCAATGGCAATCACATAGACATGTGCATGGTAAGTGGCTCAATTTCTAATCTATAAGGCTTATCAAAGTGAAGCCACAAGGATGATCGGACTAGCCACGGGCGTGTGGACTATGTCGGGTCCTCATGACTCTGGCTTGGTCAAAGAGCCGACTTGGGTTGCGGGCATGCGAACCAAGGTGGGTACTCGTGACACCAAAAAAGAAACTTCGGGATTGAGATGGGCGACTCGTACCGCGGGCAAGCGGTCGGAGTGTCATTCATCTCAATACCATCCTAGATGATTCTATGCGGCCCAGGTCTAACGACAGGTTGTGTGTGCAATAGTGTAGTGCAAATGCAAGGCATGCACAACAGTTTATATCAAGCAACACTTCATATGTGAAAGTAAACCACACATTCCTATACTTCCTTGCAAAACAAAGGTTAGCAAACACTTCCTCTTATACCTCTCATCCTGCAAGAACATTTAACACCTTAAATATTAGGGACGTACCTGGGATCCTCGCTGCCAAAAAAAATATTTTTCAAAAAGAAAATTGGCCTAAGTCCACTAAGAGTTTTAACTCAAGTCCACAGCGGAGTCACCTAAAATTAGGCTAATGGATTGCTAGGTCTAACTTAGCTCGGGCTCTCCCAAGCCCATACCAATTCGCGACTTAGGTTCAAGTTCTTAACATATAAATGATTTTTCAATTAAGAGTCGCCACTAATCTATTTTTGGTGAGTCAATTAGAAACCCAAGTAAAGTAACGGGAGATTTACTTTACTCCTACGAACCAGAGATTTGTGAGTTCGGGGACTTGATTACGTTAGATTTCTCTAATGCCCTTTCGGTACCTTTCTCTTTTATTTTCAAAAATGTTTTTGCAGGCAGATTGGATTGATTTTAAATCTATTTTCCTAACATGTGAGGTGACCATACGGGTGCGCAAACCACCAATTTAACACCCAAGGAAAGCAAATAAAAAAAAAAGTAGGAACTTACCTCATAGTAACAAAAGCATCTGCATTGTTAGATGAAAATTCACATCAACAATCCTAGATATGATTTTTAATTAACACGCAATTTCTTTTTTTGATTTCACTTATTCAATGAGAGTCATAAAATGCATGCTACTAATTTAACATGAGATGATATGACATGGCAATATGATCTACCTATATGACATAAATAAAATGCAGTCTATACTAAAGAACGAAATTAATTTATTCTAAGGTAATTTTTGGTATTTTTTATGAAATTCGAAATTAGGAAAAATACAAGGATTAACTAGCTAGATTAAGATTCTATCCAACTTATCTTAAGAATTGGGTCAGGCCAAATCCTAATTTAAACTAAGATATTATCTTAACTTAGCAATTTCTAACCTAAGATGCAATCTATCTAAAAAAATAAAATCTAAACTTAAAATGAAACATGTAATTTTATCCTAATATGCAATGACGTACAAAAGATGCCCTAATTCTACATGACATATGCATGATGATTTTTTATGTTTCTGTTTTATTAATTTCGAAATTAATAATTGTCAAATAATTAAACATGCAATCCAAGTTAAAAATCTAGCAACCTAGATTGATTTTTTGATTTTTGATTTTTTTAAATTCGAAATAAATTTCCTATCCTAAATATGCAAACCCTTAAAATAGGAAATAAACCTAATTCTAACCCACATTTTTTTTTTTACGAAAACAAAATTAACTTGAATGGCATGACAGCAAATCAGAGCAAGATTGATATCCAAATTGATGAACCATATCTCGCGCATAAGATCGGGTTGGTCAATTTTTAAATAAATCGTGAATCGAATCTCGAGCGTGAGATCAGGTTGACGATTTTGCAAGAGATTGCAAGTCGGATTTCGGGCGCGAAAATCGGACTGTCAATCTCTAATTTGAGGGGCAATTTCATATCGGAAACTCAACCATTCATTCAAGAATAATTCTACTAAAAAACAAAGGAAATAAATGAAAATAACATTAAAAAATAGAGTAAAATAAACAAAAAAGAAATAACTACCTAATTGATTTTCCTTTTTTTTTTTTCTGTTTTTTTCTTTTTCTTTCTCCCTTCCCACGCACGGCTTGCTCGTGGTCTCCAAGGGCAACAGGTCGTCAGTCCGGCACGGAGAACTCCGGCAAGGGTGAACCGGCGGCGCTGGCAACAGCACAACGGCGGAGCTAGGAAGACTTAGGTAGAGGCGAGTTGTGTGCTGCAGCGGCTCGGACCACCGGTGAAGGAAGCTCGGTGCAGAAGTGGCCAACAGCAGGGGTGTTGCTCAGGCGTGAGGTGCGGTGTTTGAGCTGCTGCAGGAGCGGCATAGACCGGCTGTGACGTTGTTGGTGATGGTGATTTGCTGCGGTCGTGGGCTGAGCAGAGGGTGAGTCGTGGCTGGAGCGATGGAGACGGAGCAGAAACCTAGGCGGAGGGCGCGGGAGCAGCGATGGCGAGGAGGATGTCTGGCATTGTAGACCGGGCGAAGGTGCGACAAAAGAGACTCGGCGTCGACTCGGGCTTGAACAGAGCAGCGACTTGAATGGGTAAAATTGCATATCTCAAGCGAAGCAAAAGCGTGATCGATCGGAGGGTGGAGGCGCAACAGCTTGGGTCGCAGCGTCGGCGGTGCAAGCGTGATGGTTGGCAATGCGAGGGCTCTGTAGGCAATAGAATCGGTTGGTGTGGTGCTCGCTGGGTGTCGGGGAAGAGCAGCGTGCAAGGACTGGGGTTGAGCGGCGATGGCTGATGTCGAAGACGGAGGCAGTAGCAACGACGGTGGACATGCGGACGAACGAGTGGACGGAGCCAGAGTAGAGGTGGCGTCGCGAGCTGGCGTGGGCTAGCTTGTCGCGAGGCAGGTAGCAGGTGATCATGGACAAAGCGGCGTGCGGCGGACGGAGGGAGCCCGTGAGGAAGATGAACAGCCTCTGCTTTCTTCTTTGTTTTTCTTTTTTGTTCTCTCTCCTCATGTCTCCCTCTGTTGCTATTGTGCTATGGTGCACTTTTCAGCCAAAGGAGAAATCCCTACTAACTTTTCCCTTCCCCCAAGGGAGAGCTTTTTTTTTCTCTCTCTTTTTTTTTTATGTTGAGACTTTTTTTGTCCTAAACTCGAGAGAAACCCCTTCGACATGATAAAAATCCTTCAACGTGGCCGTGTATTTCTATTATCTTGCCCCTTAAACCCTACGCATTTAACCTATTTATAGGCCACGAGTTAGGGTTTTAATTTTTCCAAATCCATATCCATGAAAATTCCTTTTTCAAATGCAATTTTTGCTTTTCCAAACGCAATATTTATTTTTGATACAATTCAGGATTGCAAGAGGATTCTTCTTAAATTTGAAATCTCGCACAAATAAATCCGTAAAAAACTCTCCAAAGATACAGGCTTGGGCCGATTTACTCCCTTCGTGGGCTTAGCCCAACTCATCAAATTAAAGTTTTGAACCATCAAATTGAATTCATTTGTCACCGACCCACCGTAAATGCAAATTAAAATAAATGTACCTAAAACTACACGCTATGCAATTGTTATTATTTTTTTAGGGGTTAAAATCAATCCCTGATTTTTTAATGCGATAAATAACTAAACGGGTCGCCAAAACTTATGTGTCAATAGTGAATCACATCGTTTATGGCACACACGCATGAATCGATAACGTGCAGAGTGTGGCAATGGCCAGGTGGGATCGCTTGTGACGCAACTCGTATGTGATTGATGAACTGCATTATCTAATGGCCATGTGCATTGCGTGTATTGTGCTGAGATATAACATGCAAGGTATAGCATACTAGGTAAGATTGCATGCGAACCAACTGTTGATTGTTGGTTGTTTGTTCATTTGTGGGGTGGTTCTGAAGAGATACCCTGAGTTGAGTTGGTGTACTAACCGGGGCTTAGGGGTGGAACTCGTTGAGATTTATATCTCACTGGTTATTGAATAACCATTTTCAGGTCCCTAGTGTGAAGAGCCAGGAGCTTGAAACAGAAAGGTCAGGAGCTTAGTAGTTCTTTATGACATAGACCTTCTGTATAAGCTTGAAGTATTTATAAAAGTGCATTTAATTTGAAATTGGTTGTCTACTTTTTTATCCTATGTTTGTTGTTGTTAGGGGATTAGTTAATTATCGGGAATGTTCGGGACGGACTTTAGATGAAGCTGCTTCAACAGTCGATAGAGCCAATTAAGCCAAGCAATTGGAAAAGGGATTTTTGGACTGAGGAAGCGAGCCCGTGACGACGTGGGCTGGGCCAAGCCAGTGTGGTCCTTAGGCCCAAGGTGGACAGCCACTATAATGGGCCTAAAGAAATCAAATGAGCCCATTGCGCCAAATCAACTATTCATCTTTCAAGCCCATGATCCAACCTTAAGCCCATTTGAGCCCAATCAATTTCCAAGTTCATTCATATTCATGGCCAAGCCCATTTCCTAGGCCCATCAACTAATTTCAGCCCAAGGTTAGATTGGTAATTTGTGCAAGGTGGAAATGACCAAATTGCCCCTCAAAGCAAGTGGATAAGGGCAAAGGAAGAGAGAGAAGGTGAGGGGACTTGCATGGGGAGTTGGGCAAGCGTTGATGAGGCCTTGACATCCCTCACTTCACTCTCTCTCTCCCTTCATTTGGCTCTCCCTCGACGAAGCTCTCTCTCTCTCTCTCTCCTCGTTTCCCTTGCTCCAGTTTCTGTTCCAGCAGACCTTCCTCCAAAGATTCGAGTTGATTGTTGGCTTCTCGGACGAATCAACCTTCGTGCTACCCACCACTGTCTTCAGGAGATCCAGAACGTGTAGGGGGACTTGCCCGTTTGCAGGTTGAAGTCGTCGTTTGACCCGTCGGCCAGCCAGAAGCCAGCGGCAGTTCGACAGCCTAGAATAGTTCTGCTCTAGATGATCTTTCGTCAAAGATCCGAGTTAAACGTTGCCTTTCCAGATGAATTATCTTACACTCCCCCTACCATTGTGAAGAAGAAATCCAGGCCATTCCAACGAGCCCCACCGCTCACTGGAATGATGCTCCGATCGTCCCGTATGATGGCTACAAGCCACTGGTCGCCGGATTGCTCGGTTCCTTCTAGTTTTGCCTGGTTCGCGATTTCGGCCCGTTTTCTTCCATTCTAGCCATTCCTTTGCCCATCCCAACCTCCAACAAGACTCCCAAGACCCCCGGGTGTCGCCAGTTGCCAGCCAACCCCTTCGCCGGAGCTTCGGCCAAGCCGTTCAACTTGTTTTCTCCTCCAATAGGGTTGTTTTTAAGTGTTTTCAGAGGGAGTCCGAGTTGTGGTTGCTATGTTGAGCTTGGGACCACCTTGGATCATTGTGGTAGAGGTCCCAGTGTGTAGCTACCGTCGTCATCACCGCGTCGGTGCCTCTGGCCCGCTTAACGAGTGAGTTTAGCTCCTAATCCTTCGATTAGTGCCTAAACTTCCTTAGGGTTGGTTTAGTTAAGGTTAATTCTAGTTTAGGAGATTTAATTAAGTTGTATTAGCCCTAAGATATAGGTGGTTAGATGGATGGATTATATTAGTTTAGCTTAATCTGGCTTTATTTGCTTAATGATGCTTATGTGCTTAATTAAGCTTATTTTGCTTAATTAAGTATTTGTTTATTTTAATTAATGTTTTGTTCAATTTTTGAGTTTAATTTATTATTTATTTAATTCTGGAAATTTACTGTTCATGCGACACTATTCACAATTTAATGTTCACAGAGTACTGTTCATGCGCACTATTCACGTGCACCGTTCATCCAGAATGCGAAAGGTGGTCTAATTTCACGTGTGTTTATTTTATAAAGTGAATGGATGTGTAAATGCATGGGCATCCGCATGAATTGAGTGATGATTTGCATAATTGTGTGATGATTGTGAAATATAGGTATTGTAAGTGGAAAATATCGGGCGTCGGTTTACAGCGCCAAAAATATGTTATGGGTTGTTGAAACTAGTGGGATGTTCTAAAGTAAAATATTATATTTTTGGCTAAGACCAACTGTGTCCCCACACATGGCCATTTTATCGAGGATGGTAAAAGATGAGAAAGAACGCAGAAATACGTGGCTCGGTGATTAATATATCGCGTTGGCGAATAGGTCGCGTTAGAGAATACACGTAGCTTGGAAAATACATGGCCTGATGATTAGATGGATCACCTTTGAATGGCATGTGGGTCGGCGATGAGTACATCGCCTTGGCGAATATGTGGCATCCCAAAATTCAAAGTCAAGCTATAAGGTGTGTTAAAGCCTCTAATTAGGTAATGAAATTACCTATGGATTATGCTTTAGCCATTAGTCTCTTTTTAAGATTAGGTGATTTGTGCTTGTGATTATGAGATTTTAAATTTGATAGATTAATGATGTTAATCTATGCTTGGTCATGCACCTTATGAATTAAATTCCTATAAATAAAATGTCACAAGACTTTGGCCATGCGGAAATTAAAAATTTAAATTTTATAGAAAAAAGTATTAAAAAAAAGGGAGGAAAAGTTAATTTTTAGGTTGGGCCCTAGGCCCATTGGCCTAAGCTTTAGTGGGCCAAGCTAGTCGGCCCAATAGGAGCCCACGGAGGGGCTGTCGCCGGCCCATTGAGGCCCAAGGAGGAGTGGCCGTCGGCCACAAAAGGAGGCCCAAAGGAAGGCCCAAGCCCAAGTCCATGCATGGGTCTTGCCAAGTGGCAAGAAGAGCCTCCATGCATTGGTCCATTTAAGTGGCATGTGATGATTACTAATGATGAGGTTTAGGGGGGAATAAAAGGGAAGAAGAGAGAGAGAGGTGGCCGGTTCGACCAAGTGAGAGAGAGGGAGAGAGAGATACCGTGCGAGAAAGAGGGAGAGTGAGGTCGAGAGAGGGAGGCTGAGAGAAGAAGGAGACGCCGCCGCTCGTCCGCCGTGTGCCGCCGTGCTCGCCGCCGTGTGCCGTCGTCCATCCGGTCTAGAGGCAAGTTGGAGTCCTCTAGCTGCTCTTGCATGTGTGTGTGTTACATGTATGTCGAATTTTGGGTGATTAGGAGAGGAAAACCGAAGCTTGGATGACTTGTTCTTGAGCAAGGTTGCTGTTTTCGTTTGAATCCGCTCGAGTCAGAATGTTGTGTGAGCTTGCATGCATGTTTAGAGTCCGATTTTGGCTTCTATCTCTTCATGAAAGTTGTAGCTAACATCTTAAACTACAACATACTACAATTTGGTGGAAAATTATGGATATTTGAGGGGTTAAACTCTCATCCTACGGAGATCTCAGATCTGGAAAGATTTCATTGAACTTTTGATGGATTTGTGGTTGCATGTTGATTTGTGCTAAGAATCTCTCTTCGATTCCTTCATGAAAGTTGTAGGGGACATCTTAAGCTACAACATACTCAAATTTTAAGTGAAATGAACAAGTATAACCTAGTAAATCGACTAGATCTTGAAGACGGTAATTCTGGAGATGTATTACAGGACACCCGAGACTTCATAGCATGTACTGGACGTTTCGGTGTTGGATCCAGAAGCTTCGTGAGACTGTAGAAAATAATATAAAAATAATCTGACTTGGAAGTATCCATGAAAAGTGTACTTTAATGTCTTGGCTATAACTCGGTAAAATTTCGTAATTTTTGGAGGTCGTATGGATATTTTAATCGAATTTCTTTGGAAACTGTGCATATTGATTTCATCCGAAAATTATATGCTGTTTTGTGTGATTTATGGAATCATGTGAAATTTTTTTTGGCCGTGTATTTTACATGAAATCATCATCCTATTGTCTTGTTTATCACTTGTCGTAATTTTATGATTTTTAAGATTATATAAATAATTAAATTTAATATTTTTGAAAATGGCACAAGCTGGAATTTAAATAAAAAAAATAAAAAGGGGCATGATAAATGGATTATTTTAATTGGCATAAATTCCATGAATTTTATTTTATAAATAATTGCACCATGTAGTATGTGTGATGAGGTCTTGATGTATGCATTGAGATGCATGTGTGAATTCAAATGCTGAACATGATTGTTGATTTCCAATACATCATATGCCATGCTAAGTTAAGACCGAAATTCGTGAACATGAATAATGTTAAATGAGGAGATGGTTGTGGTGGATGATGATGCCCGAAATGTATAGAGATACATTGCCGGATGGCCCTGGGAGATTCAGGATGTCCGGAGAGTCGGGGGTGCCGGAAGCCCTGTCGGAGGTCTTTGCTCGAGGGGAATGCCTCGCGATGCCAGGATTGGGGTACGGGATGCCCGGCCATGGAGTGTAAATGCCGGAAGCCCTGTTGGAGGTCTTTGCCCGAGGGGAATGTCTCGTGATGCCAGTTGGGATGCGAGATGCCCGGAATGTGGGGGGCCGGATGCCCAGTGGCCTGGAATGGCTGAATGCCGGAGGTTTTTCTCGCATGGGATGCGAGTGTATAATATGAGATGAAATTGATGATCCGAGGAAGGATGATGTGGTGATCAAATTGAAAGTTAAAAGTGGAAATCAAACCATGATGATGATGATGATGATGATATATGATATGGCATGATGGTATGCATGATGATGATGATGAAATATGATAAGGCATGATGACATGTGTGATGTGATGATGTCATATTGATGACTATATGTGTATGATATGATGATGATGACATGTATGGTATGATGATGTCATGTATATGATGATGATGATATGTGTGTAATATAATAATGTCGTGATGACAACTATATGAGTATGACATGATGATACACATGTATGTGTTATGATTGTGATGATGATGCATGATAGTATGCGCATGGCTTTAAGGTAAGTAATACCTGAAATACATGTATGACTTGTATGATGCATTGAGTGGTTATTGGATTCCTTTACCTGTTGAGTAGTTGTACTCACCCCTTTTGGGGACCAACATTTCAGATTAGTAGCATGCCGCTCCCTGCTGTCACGTGGGGTGTATTTACGGTCTATGATCCGATGTCGAGGTTGAGTGCGAGGAATTCGGCTATCCTTCTGTGCCTGGATTAACGTATATACGAGTGCGCTGTTTTGTCATGTACGACATAGGCCTAGCTGGGGTTTCGATTGTCCAGGAGTTCGTCTTCGTCCACGTTCGTTGCGATGGGGTGATGAGAGGGATGTTGCCACCGCCACCGCCTGATGCACCGGATTGGGTGTGAGGCCCGTGCGTGATGAATAGGAGCTGGATCTTTTTGGGATAGTTAGCCGACACTAATGATGGGGTTTGTGCACGTGAGATGTAGAGGGTCGAGGGTTCCTTTTGGAGTTTTAGGCCGTACATGGCTGAGTCCTGGCTTTTCCTTTTGATGTATTGACCCAAAGAAGTCCCATCTTGAAAATATATGTAAATAAAGTGTCATGGCTTGTCTATAAAATCATGATGATTAGTGGTGTGTATTTGTATCATGGTTGGTAGGGGGAGAGATGGTGATGTTTTAATTTGCTTCCGCTAATGAGTCGTGCTGGGACCGTTTGTTTTGTTTTTTTTTTGTTTTTAAATGTGTCTATGAATTACGATGCTTCTTCGAAGGAGAAAGGTAATAAGGTGTAACATTAGCGCTAGTGGTGACCTACGAAGGGTTCGGGGTGCCACAGCCGCCCTTTTTGGTATAAGAGCGAATGGTTATAGGTGGAGTGATAAGGAGCCTCATTTGGAAATTGAGGAACATGATGACAATGCACACCATAGGATGTAAAACGAAATAATTGAATAACGGGTGATGAGTATTCACTCGTAGATCCCTAGTAGTTCATTTTGAGTTGCCTTTAGGTACTAGTAACATGTATAGAGGCAATGCTTATGTAGTAGTAGTAGTAGTAGTAGTAGTAGTAGTAGTTGCTTTGAATGGAGGCAGTGAGTCTCAGATTATTCCTGAGGCAATGCTTGGAAATTGCAGGAAAGTCATGGTGCGTGCTGAAAGTGCTCATCCATCGAGGGCTGAAGCCTCTGCTGCAAGGGCTGAACCCTGAATGGAAGACATCCTGCAGGCATTAGCCAATATTGGAAATTTGATGGAAAGGCAGGCTTAGCAACAGCCTGGAGCAGAACGCCGTACTCAAGGACTGGTGGAGCAATTTCTAAAGTTGAAGCCACCTAAGTTAAATGGAATTGGAAGTCCTGAGGAGGCAGAGCAATGGATTGATGGGATGGAACGAATTTTCCGGCTGTTGGACTACGCTGATGTTGAGAAAATAGTTTTAGCAGAGTACTAGCTGGAGGGAAATGCGAAGTTTTGGTGGAGAGCTTCAAAGGACATAATCTTTCCACCAAGTATTGATGTTAACTGGGAGGAGTTTGTTAGGGCTTTCAATAGGAAGCATTTTTCTGACTGTGCTAAGGATAGGAAGATTACAGAATTTGTTCAGCTAGAACAAAAGGAGTTGACAGTAGACCAGTATGAGGCTATATTTTCTGAATTGTCTAGATATGCTCCTAGATTGATTGAGGATTAGGAGGAAAAGGCTAAGAGATTCCTGAAAGGATTGAGGACTGACATTAGAAAGCAACCGGTGCCTTTGAACATAAGAGATTATAATGAGATTTATGAAAGGGCACAGTTAGTGGAGCAGGAATTGTTGAGAGAACGGTCGGAGTTTAAAAAACCGTTGAATTTTAATGATGTGAGAAGGGGTAAGAGACCTTATTCTGGTCAAGGTCAGACCTGGAATGTGAAGAAGAAGAGTAATTTTGGAAATTTTGGAGAAGCAAGAAATGGTCCGAATATAGGGAAAGCACCCTATCAGCCTGGTATTTGTCAAAAATGTAATGGGCGCCATGGCCTAGGACCTTGCAATGGACGACCGAAATGTTTTGGTTGTGGACAAGTGGGTCATCTTAGGAGAAGTTATCCACAAGAGAGGTCGCAAGTGAGTGTGGGCTTGGTGCGACAGGGATATCAGAGTGCTGTTAAGTCAAACCCACAAGGAAATCCTCAGGGGCCACCTGTATAAGGAAGGGTGTATGTGATCACCCAAGAGAAAGCGGAAGCTTCCAAAAATGTTATCTCAGGTACGATCCTTATCAATGGTGAAAAGGCATATGCATTGTTTGATACGGGTGCAACACATTCATTTGTGTCTGAAAGATATAGACATTTGAATAAGATAGAAGTTATGCCTCTTGAGACGCCTCTTTGTGTTTCCACGCCTTTAAAGGATATGGTATTGTCTACACTGGTATGTGGAAATTGTAAGATATCAATGGGAGGAAAGGATACGGAAATAGACTTGGTTGTAATGGCTATGTATGATTTTGACGTTATTATAGGAATGGACTGGCTTCGTAAGTATCGGGCTAGAATGGATTGTTATAGAAGAGTGGTTCAATTCATTTTACCTGATCAGTCTAGTTGTAAATTTTTAGGAGGTCAGACCCATCTTCCCGTAGCACTTATTTCGGCAGTAGAAGCCTGTAAGTTACTTGACAAATGGTGTCAAGGGTACCTAGCCATAGTTAGAGATTATGCAAGGGAGGAGCCTAAACTTGAGGAAGTTCGTGTAGTTAACGAATTTCAAGATGTATTTCCTGAGGAATTGCCTGGATTGCCGCCAGAGCGGGAGATTGAATTTGAAATTGAATTAATGCTCGGAACAGGACCAATATCAAAAGCCCCATATAGGATGGCCTTAGTTGAATTGAAGGAGTTGAAAGTGCAATTGCAGGAGTTGCTTGACAAAGGATTCATTAGACCAAGTGCTTCACCTTGGGGTGCACCGGTCTTGTTTGTGAAAAAGAAAGATGGATCGATGCGCTTGTGCATTGACTATAGGCAGTTGAACCAGGTGACCATTAAGAATAAGTATCCTTTGCCTAGAATTGATGACTTGTTTGACCAACTCCAGGGAAGTTCGGTCTTCTCTAAGATTGACTTAAGGTCGGGATACCATCAGTTGAGAATTAAGAAGGAGGACATTCCTAAGACTGCGTTTAGGACTTGTTATGGACACAACGAGTTCCTTGTTATGCCATTTGGATTGACTAACGCACCAGCTGCATTTATGGATCTGATGAATAGAATATTTCAGCCTTATTTAGACCAGTTTGTGATTGTATTTATTGATGATATTCTGGTATATTCAAAAGGGCCTAAAGAGCATGAGCAACATTTGAGGATAGTTTTGCAGACCCTGAGAGAGCATAAGTTGTATGCTAAGTTTAGTAAGTGTGAGTTTTGGCTGGACCAGATAATATTTTTAGGACATGTGGTGTCAGGAGAAGGAATTGCAGTAGACTCGGCAAAAGTTGAAATGGTAGTGAATTGGCCGAGACCGACGACACCTACTGAAATACAAAGTTTCTTAGGACTGGCTGGTTATTATAGGAGGTTCATTGAAGGATTTTCAAGACTGGCAGGACCTTTAACTAAGTTAACCCGAAAGAATGTAAAATTTGAATGGGATGGGGAATGTGAAAGAAGTTTCCAAGAGCTCAAAAGGAAATTGACTTCAGCTCCAATTCTGACTATACCTACTGGACCTGATGGTTTTACAGTGTATAGTGATGCATACAAAGGACTAGGATGTGTGTTGATGCAGCATGGCAAAGTTGTAGCCTATGCATCCAAACAATTAAAACCCCATGAACTGAATTACCCGACGCATGATTTAGAACTAGCAGCTATAGTCTTTGCCTTGAAGATATGGAGACACTATTTGTATGGAAAGAAGTTTGAGATTTATACGGATCATAAGAGTTTGAAATATCTGTTCTCACAAAAGGAGTTAAACATGAGACAAAGGAGGTGGATGGAGTTGTTGAAGGATTATGATTGTGAGATAAGATATCATCCAGGGAAAGCGAATAGAGTAGCGGATGCTCTTAGTCGTAAGTCAGCTATGGAAATGGCTAGTTTGAGGATGGCAGAATGGGAATTGTTAGAATCTGTAGCAAACTCAGAATTTAAATTGGAAATGGATTGTCTTACTGGCATGCTTAGTGCATTAAGGATTGAGCCGGAGATCATCAAGAAAGTTAAAATCTTGCAAGAATCTGACCCAGAGATTTTGAAAGTAAAAGATACAGTATCTTTAGGAAAAAGAACGAAATTTGGGTTATAGTGGATCGTTTGACTAAGCAGGTTTCTCAATGTTTGACGTGCCAATAAGTGAAAGCGGAACATCGTAAACCCGCAGGACTCTTGAGACCATTAGACATTCCAGAATGGAAATGGGAACATATAACGATGGACTTTGTGCAAGGATTGCCAAGGACGTCTAACAGTCATGACTCAATTTGGGTTATAGTGGATCGTTTGACTAAATCGGCTCATTTCTTAGCGATTCGCATGGACTACCCAATGGATAAGTATGCAGACATGTATGTAAGTCAAGTGGTATGCTTACATGGTGTTCTAGTGACTATTACTTCAGATCGGGATTCGAGATTTACTTCGAACTTTTGGCGAAGTCTTCAAATTGCATTAGGGACTAAGCTTCAGTTTAGTACTGCATTTCATCCCCAGACAGATGGACAAACAGAAAGAGTGATCCAGATATTAGAGGATATGTTAAGAGCTTGTGCAATTGATTTCAAAGGAAATTGGGATGAAAGATTGCATTTGGTAGAGTTTGCCTATAATAATAGTTTTCAGAAAAGTATAGGCATGGCTCCCTATGAAGCATTATATGGAAGGAGATGTAGGACTCATGTCTGTTGGAATGAAGTAGGTGAGAGGAAATTGACAGGACCTGAACTGGTACAAGTTACCATTGAGGCTGTTGAAATTATCTGGGAAAGACTTAAAACAGCTTAGAGTAGGAAAAAAGGCTACGCAGATAGGCGTAGAAGGCCTTTAGAATTTAGTGTAGGAGACCATGTATTCCTTAAGGTATCTCCAATGAAAGGGATATCTCGATTCGGGATGAAGGGTAAGTTAAGCCCTAGATTTGTTGGACCTTTTGAAATACTCGAGAGGATAGGGGATGTAGCTTATTGCTTAGTGCTACCTCCTAAGTTAGAAAATCTACACGATGTGTTTCATGTATCGATGTTGAGGAAGTACCAGCCGGATCCTGGTCACATACTCGATCATGAAGCCATCAAAGTGGATGAGAAAGTAAGGTTCATTGAAGAGCCTGTGCAGATATTGGATTGAAAGGAACAAATTCTTAGGACTAAGGAGATTCCTCTAGTTAAGGTATTATTGCGACATCATGATATGGAGGAAGCCACATGGGAAAGTGAGGATCAGATGAAGGAAAAGTACCCTTACTTATTTCAAGAAGGCACGAGTGGTGTCTAATTTTGAGGACGAAATTCTCTAAGGAGGGGAGAATTGTGGCATCCCAAAATTCAAAGTCAAGCTATAAGGTGTGTTAAAGCCTCTAATTAGGTAATGAAATTACCTATGGATTATGCTTTAGCCATTAGTCTCTTTTTAAGATTAGGTGATTTGTGCTTGTGATTATGAGATTTTAAATTTGATAGATTAATGATGATAATCTATGCTTGGCCATGCACCTTATGAATTAAATTCCTATAAATAAAATGTCGCAAGACTTTGGCCATGCGGAAATTACAAAGTTAAATTTTATAGAAGAAATTATTAAAAAAATGGGAGGAAAAGTTAATTTTTAGATTGGGCCTTAGGCCCATTGGCCTAAGCTTTAGTGGGCCAAGCTAGTCGGCCCAATAGGAGCCCACGGAGGGGCTGTCGCCGGCCCATTGAGGCCTAAGGAGGAGTGGCCGTCGGCCACAAAAGGAGGCCCAAAGGAAGGGCCAAGCCCAAGTCCATGCATGGGTCTTGCCAAGTGGCAAGAAGAGCCTCCATGCATTGGTCCATTTAAGTGGCATGTGATGATTACTAATGATGAGGTTTAGGGGGAATAAAAGGGAAGAAGAGAGAGAGAGGTGGCCGGTTCGGCCAAGTGAGAGAGAGGGAGAGAGAGATACAGTGCGAGAGAGAGGGAGAGTGAGGTTGAGAGAGGGAGGCCGAGAGAAGAAGGAGACGCCGCCGCTCATCCGCCGTGTGCCGCCGTGCTCGCCGCCGTGTGCCGTCGACCGTCCGGTCTAGAGGCAAGTTGGAGTTCTCTAGCTGCTCTTGCATGTGTGTGCGTTACATGTATGTCGAATTTTGGGTGATTAGGAGAGGAAAACCGAAGCTTGGATGACTTGTTCTTGAGCAAGGTTGCTGTTTTCGTTTGAATCCGCTCGAGTCAGAATGTTGTGTGAGCTTGAATGCATGTTTAGAGTCAGATTTTGGCTTTGATCTCTTCATGAAAGTTGTAGCTAACATCTTAAAATACAACATACTAAAATTTAGTGGAAAATGATGGAGATTTGAGGGTTAAACTCTCATCCTACGGAGATCTCAGATCTGGAAAGATTTCATTGACCTTTTGATGGATTTGTGGTTGCATGTTGATTTGTGCTAAGAATCTCTCTTTGATTCCTTCATGAAAGTTGTAGGGGACATCTTAAACTACAACATAATCATATTTGAAGTGAAATGAACAAGTATAACCTAGTAAATCGACTAGATCTTGAAGATGGTAATTCTGGAGATGTATTACAGGACACCCAAGACTTCATGGACCTAAATGTCGACTATACTCTGACTATTTCACTTGGATCTCTTCACGAAACTTGTATAGAACATCTTGATTTAGAACATATCCAAATTTCAGAGGAAAAGAAGAATTTAGGTAGGTGAAAACTCAGTATTTCGGAGAAGCATGTACTGGACGTTTCGATGTTGGATCCAGAAGCTTCGTGAGACTGTAGAAAATAATATAAAAAGAATCTGACTTGGAAGTCTTCATGAAAAATGTACTTTAATGTCTTGGCTATAACTTGGTAAACTTTCGTAATTTTTTGGAGGTCGTATGGATACTTTAATCGAATTTCTTCGGAAACTGTGTATACTGATTTCACCCGAAAATTATATGCTGTTTTGTGTGATTTATGGAATTACGTGAAATTTTATTTGGCCATGTATTTTACATGAAATCATCATCCTATTGTCTTTTTTATGACTTGTCATAATTTTATGATTTTTGAGATTATATAAATAATTAAATTTAATATTTTTGAAAATGGCACAAGCTGGAATTTAAATAAAAAAATAAAAAGGGGCATGATAAATGGATTATTTTAATTGGCATAAATTCCATGAATTTTATTTTATAAATAATTGCACCATGTAGTATGTGTGATGAGGTCTTGATGTATGCATTGAGATGCATGTGTGAATTCAAATGCTGAACATGATTGTTGATTTCCAATACATCATATGCCATGCTAAGTTAAGACCGAAATTGGTGAACATGAATAATGTTAAATGAGGAGATGGTTGTGGTGGATGATGATGCCCGGAATGTATAGAGATACATTGCCGGATGGCCTTGGGAGATTCAGGATGTCCGGAGAGTCGGGGGTGCCGGAAGCCCTGTCAGAGGTCTTTGCCCGAGGGGAATGCCTCGCGATGCCAGGATTGAGGTGCGGGATGCCCGGCCAGGGAGTGTAAATGCCGGAAGCCCTGTTGGAGGTCTTTGCCCGAGGGGAATGCCTCGTGATGCCAGTTGGGATGCGAGATGCCCGGAATGTGGGGGGCCGGATGCCCGGTGGCCTAGAATGGCTGAATGCCGGAGGTTTTTCTCGCATGGGATGTGAGTGTATAATATGAGATGAAATTGATGATGCGAGGAAGGATGATGTGGTGATCAAATTGAAAGTTAAAAGTGGAAATCAAACCATGATGATGATGATGATGATGATATATGATATGGCATGATGATATGCATGATGATGATGATGATATATGTTATGGCATGATGATATGCATGATGATGATGATGAAATATGATAAGGCATGATGACATGTGTGATGTGATGATGTCATGATGATGACGATATGTGTATGATATGATGATGATGACATGTATGGTATGATGATGTCATGTATATGTCTATGATGATGTCATGTATATGATGATGATGATATGTTGTGATATAATAATGTCGTGATGACGACTATATGAGTATGGCATGATGATACACATGTATGTGTTATGATTGTGATGATGATGCATGATTGTATACGCATGGCTTCAAGGTAAGTAATGCCTGAAATGCATGTATGACTTGTATGATGCATTAAGTGGTTATTGGATTCCTTTACCTACTGAGTGGTTGTACTCACCCCTTTTGGGGACCAACATTTCAGATAGCATGCCGCTCCTTGCCGTCACGCGGGGTGTATTTTACGGTCTACCATCCGATGTCGAGGTTGAGTGCGAGGAGTTCGGCTGTCCTTCTCTGCCTGGATTAATGTATATACGAGTGCGCTGTTTTGTCATGTACGACATAGGCCTAGCTGGGGGCCCGATTGTCCAGGAGTTCATCTCCGTCCATGTTCGTCACGACGGGGTGATGAGAGGGATGTTGCCACCGCCACCGCCTGATGCACCGGATTGGGTGTGAGGCCCGTGCATGACGAGTAAGAGCTGGATCTTTTTGGGATAGTTAGCCGACACTAATGATGGGGGTTGTGCAGGTGAGATGTAGAGGGTCGAGGGTTCTTTTTGGGGTTTTAGGCCGGACATGGCTGAGTCCCGGCTTTTCCTTTTGATGTATCGATCCAAAGAAGTCCCATCTTGAAAATATATGTAAATAAAGTGTCATGGCTTGTCTATAAAATCATGATGATTAGTGGTATGTATTTGCATCGTGGTTGGTAGGGGGAGAGATGGTGATATTTTAATTTGCTTCCGCTAATGAGTCGCACTAGGACCGTTTATTTTTTTGTTTTTTGTTTTTAATGTGTCTATGAATTACAACGCTTCTTCTACGGAGAAAGGTAATAAGGTGTAACATTGGCGCTGGTGGCGACCTACGAAGGATTCGGGGTGCCACAGAATATGTCGCCTTGGAGAATGCACGGGGGCCGGTGATTAGTACGTCGCCTTGGCGAATATGTCGCCTTAGAGAATGCACGTGGCTCGGTGATTAAGTACATCGCTTTGGCGAATAGGTCGTCTTAGAGAATGCACGTGGCTCGGTGACTAGGTACATTATCTAGGAAATTGTATAGTATGGATAGGAATGACCAAGGGATGGTCCGATTGACACGGAATCGACTGAGTCCATTGATCGATGACTCGATCTGAATTGATGCATTGATGTGTGAAATTATCATATGCATTAATTATATGCATGAGTGAATCACATCATTTATGGCACACACGCATGAATCGATAACGTGCAGAGTGTGGCAATGGCTAGGTGAGATCGCTTGTGACGCGACTCGTATGTGATTGATGAACTGCATCATCTAATGGCCATGTGCATTGCGTGTATTGTGCTGAGATATAACATGCAGGGTATGGCATACCAGGTAAGGTTGCATGCGGACCGACTGTTGATTGTTGGTTGTTTGTTCATTTGTGGGGTGGTTCTGAAGGGATACCCTGAGTTGAGTTGGTGTACTAACCGGGGCTTAGGGGTGGAACTCGCTGAGATTTATATCTCACTGGTTATTTAATAACCAATTTTAGGTCCCTAGTGTAAAGAGTCAGGATCTTGAAGCGGAAGGGTCAGGCGCATAGGTGGCTTAGTAGTTCTTTATGACATAGACCTTCTGCATAAGCTTGAAGTGTTTATAAAAGTGTATTTGATTTGAAATTGGTTGTCCTGCTTTTCTATCTCATGTTTGTTGTTGTCAGGGGATTAGTTAATTCGCTTCCGCATGTGCAATAAAATGAAAAGGGTCGGCGACAAGTCCTGGGAACGTCGCAAAATTCAATCGACCATTGAGGGATGTGCGTGCGCTCGAAGTTCAGGATGTGACAGATGGTGGTTATGGCATATCATGAAAAGAGATCCTAGAAAATTAGGTTGATATACTGACTTTTCAACTTGTTAAGGTAGCGACCCAAAAAAAAAAAAAAAACACTTGTCAAGATGACTTTACATATGATCCTTTAACTGTTGGAGAATCTAAAATAGGTTGGGGATGTATGTTTGAGCAATTGATCTCCGTGAAAATAAATGATGTGGCTACTTATATAATGATTGGATTCCTATTTATGTGAAAGATGGTTTTTGGATGGAAAATGTCTACCATGCGAATAAGTGAAAGTATGAACTCTTTCTTTGATGGGTACATGACCGCCAATTCGGATAAGGTGGAAAAGTAAAACTTAGAGGAATATAATTCTTTTAATCCCAGAACCCTCCTCAGAACACAATATGACATTGATAAGCAATTTCAAGATGTTTGCACGAACAACAAGTTCAGATAATTTGTTGAAAATGAATAAATGTTAGTTACTCAACTCTGACAAAACATTGAAGGTTCCATTTCCATCGATAATATTCCTGATGAAATTGAACTTGGTGATGGAAAAAGGTTATGTTGATTACGAAGTGTACTTTAATGATGAGGAATGAGAAATGGAGCGCTTTCAACAATGGGCTTGCTTCTTTAAGGGGAGGAGGGGGTGGTTTAAAGGTGGATTTAGTTAGGCAAAATCACAGAAACTTGATCAACGTAACATGTGGGTTTTACAGACAAAAGAGAGATGGGAAAAGCACTGGCTGTAGGAGATGATGTCGTTCACTCAGATGACAATGGCTTTGGAAGCTATGAACTTTCATTCTATGACTAAGCCATCATTCAAAATTATGCATGATCTTGTCCATTTTTACCTCAGTGGAATTTTGGACCGAACAAAGCAGTCCAAGGGACTCTACATCACCCTCGCTCTCTGCCTATCAACCATAAATTACTACATTGACTAGATTGATCAGTGCACGACATCACTGTTTCAACTATGGGAATTTGTCTTTCCATGTACAAGATTTTAGTTGCTTAAAACTGTTCATTGTAAATTGAGACACTTCGTAGTGAAAACCACGTAAGTACTGTGTCTAAATAATGTCAGAGAAAATGGGATGCTACGGAGCTTTAAGATAACGTGGTACAAAAATAGGCAAGCGACCTGCTACAAGCTCAAAATCTTTCAGCACAAAGAAGCCTCCAGTTACAACACAAGACTACAACACCTACTCCACGCAATCTGTTTAGTAACAATAGAGGAATCGATTAGATGACAATATAAAAACTAACAACTTTATATGTTTGAGAAGAAGAACGAATAGATGCTAAGGAATACCTACAAATAGGGTGAGATTAAAAATAAACTTGCTTCCCAAACAAAATATGAACAGTTCTTATCCATAACAATCGACAAGACACAAAAGCAGTACGCCTGTTTTATTGCAGCATTACACTGATGGACAGCAGTGATCCTCTCAGAAAATTTTACACGAAATGGTGTCACAATGGAATAAATTTATCCATCTAAATTGACCAGGACATCTCATGTAATAGAAAGGCTCTAAAACCAATTTCAGAAAACTAGTAGTCAAACAATTAAATCTGTGAATTATACAATGGCTTCAGTTAACAAAATCACAAACACCCAGTCGACGTTACAGAGGGGGTTTTCTTCAAATGAAAGAGAGAAGGGACAAGCACTAGCTGCAGGAGATAATCTTGTTCCCGCAGTTGTCACTGGCTTTGGAAGCTCTAAACTCTCGCTCTACGGCTAAGCCATTAGTCAAAGTCATGGATGATTTTGGTCATTCTTAACTAGTGGAATTTTGGACTGAAAAAGCAGTCCAAGGGACTCTGTCACCCTCGCTCTCTGCCTCATGAATCATCAATCACTAGAGCGATTCATGTATGACATCCCTGATTCAGCTAAAGTTTATGAATCTATGGGAAGTTGTCTTTCAATGTACAAAACTTTTGCTGCTTCAAACTGTTGTTGAAACTTGAGAATTAACATGGACATGATAAGAGACTCGAGAATTAACATGGGATAGCAACCAAACTAGTCCAAAAATGAAAACTTGCTGTGAAATCAAGAAATGATATGTAAATGACATGTCACTAAGCCTTCTGTGCAGAACATGACATTTATCAAGGAGATCACGATCTGCTTGACAAGGAAACATGAAAAAAAAAAAAAAAAAAAACACTTGCCATGAGCTTGCTTTTGAGTTTAAATCAAATGAAGCTGGCATAATAATAAAAGTTCATACGTCAAAACCCCATAATGATCATAAGAAAGAAGTAGTTCCCTTCTAAAGACATGGCAATAATAATAAAAAGGAAGCAGTTCCCTCAGAAGTCGTGACCAAGCTATCCAACAAAACTAGACCAGTCCCTCTAATGGGATGTGAAATTTGCGAAAGAATTCTATTTCAAGATGTTTCCGCGCTTTTTCAGAGTTTCTCCACCCAAGGAAGCTGCCTTTCTCTAAATATTTTGGTTTATCAAAATCCTCCTCATAGAGTGAAGCTGGATTCACTGATTTATTGTCCTCAAGCACAGGCTTCAAATCATCCTCTAGTCGCCTGCATCTTATCATATATCCCAACTTTTTTCAGATTCCACCAAATACTCTAAGATTAAGGCTAAATTGTAAATATATCTTGTCAAATTGACCAAAGTCAACTTCTCCCTGCAACAATCCCCACAACACATTTGGTTCGAGATATTGAATCCACATGTGATTTGAATCAAATGAACCGAGAGTTCCTGATAGCACATTCCACCTTTCACCGTTAATGTGTGGCACGATGTCAAAAGATATTTTCTTTTTTCCATCTTCTATGTTGAAAACAACACATAGAGCCAATCCTAAGAACTTGTCATACAAGTCTTGTGAAGCCATGAAAGATATGGTACCGTCTTTAACAGGCACAAACTCCTCTAGCATCTCTCCTCTAGGGACAACATTTCGGTAAGCATGACCAATTAGGGAATAGCGATAGTTCTGTTAAATGAGTAAATAGTTAGAAGAACCCAAGTTTGTAATTAAGTTCAAGTAGAAGAGCTTGATTTGAGCATATTCATTGTAATTGAACCTAAGCTAGTGTTCTATAATAATTAGATGGACTGATCCTTGATTACGTTATATTACATATAGGGTGCATAATCACCCTAGATTAATTTGTTTATCTAGCATTTTCATCTTTTGCATTATAAAAACACACAAAGCACTAAACGTAGACTCTGGTGGCTCTCTCTCACCCACACGCAAACACAACCACGCACAAAGGGAGCGGCGAGAAGCCCTAGGGGAGGGGGGGGGAGAAGAGGGGAGAGAGGAACCTGGAGTGGGAAGTCAGTCACGTTGGATCTTTCGAGTATTAAATCACTTGAACTATTTTCTTCTCTACCAGTTTTATTATCTAGTAAATCTTCTGTTTCACTTGAACTTTCTTCCACCGTGTTCGTCTGATTATCTTCATGTCCAACCTCGTACAGTAAAGCTGGATTGAGCAACTGATTATGTTGAAGAAAAATGTCCAAATTTTTCTCTAATGGCTTGCATATTAGTCGAAATCCACATTTTTTCACAATTGCACCCGATGCTCTAATGGTCAACATGAAACGATTCCAGCCATTTGGACCAACGGAGACTAGCTTCCACAAAAGCCTTGGTTCGTAACACTTAAGCCACAGATGATCGAAATCCAATAGGGAAACTTTCGTCACATTATCAACCATTTTGTCATTGATGGCTGAGATAATGGTCAATGTGTTAAAACCTTTTCCTCCTTTTGCTTGGACTACAACACATAAAGCTAATCCTAAGAATTTCTCAAACAAGTCCTTTGAAGCCACGAAAGAAATATGACCCTCATTATTAGGGAGCAACCATTATGGCATCTCTCCTCTAGGCATAGTAAGTTGTCAGCAACCATAGAACTTATGAAATACCTGTCATAATGCACACTGTTAGTTTTTTTTTCCCCGAATTGGCACCTAAAAAGAAGAGTTTCAATGAGTTAAGTGGGCAGTCTTATAGTTTAGTCATAGTTAGCAATAGCATTACAAAGATTTTTTGTACTTAATTGGTGGAAATGGGATATGTATTGTTGAAGATTTTGTAACTGGATGAGCACATATTGTTGAAGTTTTTCATTGGGTGATCCTTGTAATGACACAAAGAGCTAGAGTTCTATAGATAGAGAGAATATCATTTGTGTTGCCTTATAGCAACCTCCACTACATATACACACAGAATCACATTCAAAATTTTCGCTTTTGTTAATTAGCCCACTGTTGGGATTAACGGATCCCCGAAAATCGGATTCGACACTAAATCGAACCCCTAAAGCAATGCGGAAGACAAGCCCGGGAAAATCATGTATCACCGATCCTAAAACACACCACGGATTCGAGCGTACCTTGTTAGCCACAGATTAGACACCGACGCCGATAAGAGGAAGAGAATTTGGCCCTGTTCGATCCGATGACACCTTGAAGGGAAGAAAAACGTGCCTTGTGCTTTACTGTTTTCCTTTAGGGAGAGAGAGCGTTGGAAAGAGAGGGAGACGTACGTACGTTTATTCCAAAAGGTGCGTTCTCCCTCTCTCTCATCCCTTTTATGCATCCCTCCATCCACGGGCCCTATTCCTGTGGGCCGGGCTTTTAGGCCCAACATGGGCGGACGGGCCTTAAGCCCATCATTAATAAAACCATCATCTCACACTCGCACATGGTGGGCTGAACAGGATTCTCTTTACCTCTCTTCAACATTCATACCGGTGAATAATCCATGCGACCAGCATACTTTGAGAGCTCGTTGCTATACATCTGTTAGGAATATATAGCAGCTCATAATGGGCATCACAATCTGAGTAGATTTAGTATGCAGTACCCTAGATCGATCGATCACATTTATATCTCTTTTGATCTCTTTCAAACAGTGATATATATATTTATATTGTATTCACAATTATAATTATCCCAAAGACAGTCATAATTGGTCGACCAGTGAATACAAAACTACAATATGATTCCCCAAAATCGATCTTCCTCTTTCCTTCAAACTCTCAATTTCAGTTCAGCTTGCTTTTCTAGAAATGTCCCATTAGATCGAATCAACTCATGACCATTGGCAACATCCTAAGATAGCAAACACTAAATAGAAATCTCGAGAATAAGTAAAAGTCATGAGGGCACTAAAATTGAGGAACCCTTTTACTCAAGAGTCTCACACGTCATAAAAGTTGAGATCAAACTTTTTGCCACTCTTATTGGTCGACTCATGCATACGTAGTATGAAATACGTATTACGGTATTAACTCCTTTCCCATGGAGCATATGTCTACACCTTTCAATGCCGTACAGATGATAGTTCAGACATACCCAATGTCTAATTTGAGTTCACGTATCTACTCATTTACAAAATTCATCAGAACTCACATCTGGCATCTTAGACAGATAAAGTAAAATATGTGGGGTATTTTACTTTCGGACATAGTAAGTATTATGTCCTCATCTTAACACTCAGTTAAGGCGACATACGTATTTTAAGCTTGAGCTCTCGATTATCACCTAGATAATAAGCTTAAAAACAGTCTCATCTCTATTTATCACTCAGTAAATAGTGGGCTAATCTTTTATCTGTCCGACATACTTTCTCAACTTAAAGTAATGTACTGAGCATTAAGATGCATAAAGATCAAACAAAGATTCATAGGCATTAATAATGAAACAACACTAGTTCATAAATGTGAACAACTCAGGGAAATTACAATCCAGTACATCAGATTCTACGCAATCCTAGAGATTTTACATGACCACAAAACACATCTCTAGGTATTGGCTTTGTCATAGGATCTGCTACCATTCTATGCGTAGATATGTACTGTAAGTTCACATCCTTTCGTGCAACCATATCCTTGACAAAGTTATACTTGGTATCTATATGTTTGGTCTTGCCATGATATTTTGGATCTTTGGTGTACACTATAGCTGCTTGGCTATCACAGTTAACCAACAATGAATTTGCAACTTTCTCATTAACACCTAAATGATCCAAAAATCTCTTAAGCCAAACTCCTTCTTGTACCACTACTGATAATGCCACGAACTCAGCTTCCATCGTGGACAAGGCTATACACGTTTGCTTCTTACTGCTCCATGATATGGCGCCATTGTTCAGTAAGAAAGCAAATCTTGAGGTAGATTTTCTTTCATCTAAATCTTCTCCCCAATCAGCATCTGAATAGCCTTCAAGTCGCAGATCCTTTCCTTGGTAATTCAACTTGAAATCAGCAGTTCCCTTCAGATACCTCAGTATTCTCTTAACGGCCTTCCAATGTGCTGGACCTGGATTGGAATGGTATCTACTCACCATTCCAACTCCAAAACATATGTCGGGTCTTGTACACATCATAGCGTACATCAACTCCCAATAGCACTAGCATAAGGAACATGTTTCATTTGTTCCTTCTCTTGTGGAGTCCTTGGACATAGTCTATGGCTCAATCCTTCACCTTTTGCAATAGGAGTGTCTATGGGTTTACAATCTTGCATACGAAATCGTTCAAGAACCTTGTTTATATATGTTTCTTGCGAAAGAGATAACGATCTCTTCGAACGATCTCTTGAAATCTTAACTCCAAGAATGTATGCAGCCTCACCCATATCTTTCATCTCAAAGTTGGAAGACAACCAACTCTTGACAGTATGAACAAACTCCATATTACTTCCTGCAATTAGTATATCATCAACATATAATGATATGATCACAAATTGATAATTGGATCTTTTGATATATACACAATGATCCTCATCAATCATTGTAAAATTATATGCCTTTACGGCATTATGAAAACGTATATACCATTGTCTCGATGACTGCTTGAGGCCATATATCGATCTCATAAGTCAACATACCTTTTCTTCTTGACCTTTTACTATGAAACCAGCAGGTTGTTCCATATATATTTCTTCCTCTAATTCTCCATTAAGGAAAGCAGTCTTTACATCCATATGATGTAACTCAAGATCCATTCCAGCCACTATTGCTAGAATAATGCGAATCGAGGTAAATCTCACTATAGGAGAAAAGGTATCTTCATAATCAATTCCTTCCTGTTGATTATACCCCTTCGCCACAAGGCGAGCCTTATGCCTTTCTATCGAGCCATCAGCCTTTCGCTTTATTTTGAGAATCCACTTGTTCCCAATAGCTCTGCGTCCTTTTGGAAGATCAACCAGTTCCCAGACTTGGTTTGATTTCATTGACTCCATTTCCTCTTCCATTGCATGAATCCATTTTTCCTTACTATGGCAATTTAGAGCCTCTGTAATATTTCTTGGCTCATCCTCATCTTGTGGAGCAACCATAAAAGTTTCCCCTTCAATGTCAAAACGTCGACGGGGAATACTTTAGCAACTTGTTCGCCGTATGGGAGATTGTACACTTTACACATCATTCCCCATTATGCTCCCACTTGGATTAGATAATGACGACATCATCTCATCATGTGGTTGCAATTGAGAATGAGTTGAATTCAATTCATCACTTCTCATATTACTCCCACTTGGACGAACTCCACTAATATCATTAACTTGATCCAAGGTTTCAAATAGGGAGTGATCTTCCCCTATTTCGCCCTTCTTAGGAAATTCATCCTCTAAGAACGTGACATCTCGTGATTCAAATTCAGTTATACTCCCACTTTCCTGCTCACCTATGAACACATATCCTTTCGAGTGTTCAGAGTATCTTATGAAAATACTCTTCTTTCCTCTGGGACCCAATTTCCCAAACTTGTGAGAGGACTCATGTGTATAGGCCGCACAACCCCATGGCTTAAGAAAACTTAAGTCCGGTTTTCTACTTGTCCATAACTCATATGGAGTGGAAGTAACTGATTTAGAAGGCACACGGTTAAGTATATAGGCAGTAGTTAACAATGCATCACTCCAAAAGGTAATAGGTAAGTTAGCATGCGCCATCATGAACCTAACCATTTCCAGTAGGGTTCTGTTTCTTCTCTCCGCAACACCATTTTGTTGAGGAGTATATGGAATAGACAACTGTCTTTCTATTCCTTTTCATCACATAATTTTCTGAACTCATCAGATAAATATTCTCGACCTCGATCGGATCTTAATGCTTTTATTTTCTTGTCTAATTGATTCTCTACCAGGTTCATAAACCTTTTGAAACAACTTATTGCTTCAGATTTGTGAGAAATCAAATAGACATATCCGAATCGAGTATAATCATCTATAAAAGTGATGAAATAAACAGCCCCATGCCTTCCTCTCACATTCATTGGACCACAGACATCAGAATGGATTAAATGCACAGGAAATTCAGCTCTTTTACATTTTCCAAATGATTTCCTTGTCGTTTTCCCTTCTAGGCAATGCTTACATATAGGCAAATCGACTTCTTCAATGTTGCCCAACAAGCCCTCTTTGGCTAGTCTATTCATACGCTGTTGGCCAATGTGACCAAGTCTAGCATGCCACACATCATTATCATATTCAATATCTAATACAATGAAACCATCCAGAAAATAACCACAACCATAGTAATTTGTATTCAAAAACAAATCCACACCTCTATTATAGAAGTTCATATTAAAACCTAATTTAACCAACACTAAAACTGACACTAAATTCCGACGAATCTCCGGAGCGTACAACACATCATGTAGGAACAAAGTGCGTCCACCACGCATATTCAGTTGGCATGTGCCAATTCCTTTCACTTCAGCTCTGGAGTTGTTTCCCACATAGATCCACTTAGTTCCAGTTGGTACTCGTCGGAATTCCACAAAGGATCCTCTATCCTTCGCTACATGGTCTGTCGCTCCTGAATCCACAGTCCACAAAGGATTAGACTCAGTTAAGAACACAGAACTCGACACAAAAGCAAAGTTCTGAAAAGTACAAGGGGTGCATACCTTCTTTGGCTCACAACAGTCGCGAGCATAGTGACCCTTCTTGTCACAGTTGTAGCATTTCACCCTTGCAAGCTTCTTCATGCGAGGACGCTTTCCTCTTTCATGTTGGTTAAACTTGAGTTTCTTCCCTGAAGGACTTGCTTCCTTGCCTTTCCCTTTATCAAACTAGTTAGGGCGTTTGTGCTTGGAGCTCGAAGCTCCATGTGAGCTAGAACTAGCATGATAGAGTTTAGCATCCGGCTTAGCCGCCAAGAGGCGGTCCTCTTCCAGCTCAAGATGGCGCATTGCATCCTCAAAAGTTTTGATATTTTCATTATGGGTCAGGTGCATCTTCATATGCTCCCAACTCTGAGGCAATGAACGAATCACTGCTTGCACTTGCTGCTCATCAGTGAGGACATGGCCAGAATCTTTAAGCTCATTTATCATGTTTGACATCTTTCTAAGATGTTGCTTCATGGTTTGACCATGAGGCTTCTTGTAAAAGTCAAACCTAATAGTGAGCTGTCTCAGTCTGGTCACCGAAGTATGACCAAATCTAGCTGCCAATGCCTCCCACATTTCCTTGGCATAGTCAAAACGCCTAAACTCTCGCATGACGTCATTTTCCATGCTGCTCAGCAACGTGATGTGAGCAAGAGAGTTCTTTCTTTTCCATGCAGCAAATGCTTCCTTATCTCTTTTCTGCTGCGTAGTGTTTCCTTCTTCAGGTTCTACCATGGTCAGGTTAAGAGCTTCAAGTGCCTCTTGCTCTTCCAGCACATATTGGATTTTCATGAGCCATACTCATAGTTGTCACCATTGAGCTTTTCACCTTTGTTCAGCTCGGCAACTATGCTCTTCGTGGTTGAAGCCATTGATCTGAACATATCAGACATATATGCACGAATTATTAATGCCTATCATTTATGCATCCCTTTTGCATAGACCCATCATATTAATGAACAATTTCAAGTAAGGTTTCAGAATCAAAAGGTCACTATGTTTCCAATCATCCTCCAAAAATCCTAACTTAAAACTATCATTAATATGATTGTCATATGCAAAATAAATTCTATGAAGTTACAAAAACTTCTATAACTACCCACAGCAACCAGCAATAACAGAAAGCAACAGATAATTGACATAAAATAAAACAGTAATGTTTTCACATAATACAACTAACATATAGGTTGCTACTTCAACAACAATCAGGTAGTTAAACATTACATAAGATGTCCACAAAGCACACTTAACAAAAAACAGCCAATACATCTTACACAAAGCCAGTACACGAACTGGGATAGATCTTCTTTTGTTCAATTTCTTGATCTTTTCCCTTGTAACAATGCAGTAATATTCACTTACAAAATCCATCACAATTTTCTTATATGAAGCAGCTCCGTTGACATCCCACATGCGATTCAACACTTCTTGCCATTCAGGTGGAAGAGTGTTCATGAAAAATCGCACCATTTCTTACTGTGGCATGGGACAACCATTCCATATGACCTTTTGAATTTTCCCGTTGACTTCAAAGATATGATCAATTAAGTCACCACTCTCCCATCGATGATCAGTTAGCTCAGCTATCATCTTAGAAAGCCTTTCCTTTTGTTCATCGGTAACTGCGCGAATAGGTGTGCGCAACCTGAGGGGAGGCATAGTTCATGCAACAGATGCAGAACAAATAAGGGATTACATATAATCCACATAAACTTAATTGAAAAAAAAACATATTCTTTCCTTTTTTTTCTTTTTTTTTTTGAGTCAATGGTCAACGATCGACGGTCAACGGTCAACGGGTCAACGGTTAGGTCGTCGGTCGTCGGACCGGTCGAACCGGACAGGTCGGATCGGTCAGGTCGGGTCGCACGAACCGACCGCACATGCCGCGCGTGTGCGCGGGCTGACGTCACGCAGACGTCAGCCGGCACGTGCCGCGCGCGTGCCAGGCGTCCGCGGGTCGGGTCGGGTCGCCGGCCGGTGACTGCCCAGCGAACCGTCGTCGGCGCTGACGTCATCGATGACATCATCCCAACGGTTACCGACCGTTGGGTGACGTCATGCTGACGTCAGCACACGTCGGTTCGTCGACCGGCGTGTGCCGGTTGGCCGGCCGGCGGTGCGCACGTGCCGGTTGGGTGATCGGCGCGTGTGGCGCACACACTGGCCGATGCTAGCGCTTCGGGCGCGTCGCGCCCACGCGCAGCGGTTTCTGGTCGCGCGTGTGGGTGAGTGCAGCGTCTCCCGGCGGCGCACGACATGTCGCCGGACTCGTCTCGACGAGCCCTTTCACCCTATGCCTTCAGAAATCGATTTCGAGTTACAAAAAATCGAAAAATGGACGAATAGTGCTCGGGTGTCGGGATTTTGCGCCCCGATCCGTGTCGACCGAATTTCTTTGCGAAAAATCAATCAAAAAACACGAAAAGGGTCGGGAAAACATGAACTAGGGCTCTGATACCAATGTTAGGAATAACAGATCCCCGAAAACCGGATTTGACACTAAATCGAACCCCTAAAGCAATGCGGAAGACAAGCCCGGGAAAATCATGTATCACCGATCCTAAAACACACCACGGATTTGAGCGTACCTTGTTAGCCATAGATTAGACACCGACGCCGATAAGAGGAAGAGAATTTGGCCCTGTTCGATCCGATGACACCTTGAAGGGAAGAAAAACGTGCCTTGTGCTTTACTGTTTTCCTTTAGGGAGAGAGAGCATTGGAAAGAGAGGGAGACGTACGTACGTTTATTCCAAAAGGTGCATTCTCCCTCTCTCTCATCCATTTTATATGTCCCTCCATCCACGGGCCCTATTCCTGTGGGCCGGGCTTTTAGGCCCAACATGGGTGGACGGGCCTTAAGCCCATCATTAATAAAACCATCACCCACTGATTCGGGATTTTCGGCCTTTCACAGTATACAGACACTCTGTGCAGCCAACATGTACACGGACTCATATCAATCAAAGAGAGAGAGAGAGTCTAAGCTTATGCCTCAACATATCATCATAGCGGAACACTTCATGGGCCCCATCATGATATGAAGATAAGTCAAGGTTGTCAAAGTCACATATGTTTGAGGGCCTTTTACCCAGAGATTCACAGCCAATTGCCCATTGACGTTGAAATTGCCTTGGAATATTGAGGATCTCTTGTATTCTGTGACCATACGAAACAGGTAGATTGGGCAACTTATGTTTTTGCTCACATGTAGGAAGGTTAGTAAAATTGTTTCCTACCAAAGACAAATAATTTAAAGAGGGAAAACAGGAAGGATTCTCCAGGAATTCTACTATTGCATCTGTTAAGGCTTAGCAACCACAACATAGGAAATCCCATTTTCATATGGGGGTCATTCGAATCCCCCTCCGTTTTTGGAAATTTGACTAGTTTTGAGTAGCCATGAAGCCATAGGAATTTAAGATTTTGCAACTTGTAAATGCTAGACAGAAGGATTGCCAATTTCTTGCAATTGTATAAATCCATTTCCCCCAAAGAGACAAGATTTTTATGGATGTAGGAAGTCCCTTGATTGAAGTTCCTTGTAGATGAAGTCCTCGCAAGGCTTTCATTTTATCTGAAAAATCAGGCAGTATTTGCAACTTTGAGCAATCTTTAAGATTGAGAAGTTGAAGATTCTTGGACTGGAGCACATCAGGGAGATGGTGAAGTTTTGAGCACCCACCTAAATTCAAAAACTGTAACTTGTTGTGATATGAAATTGATTCGTGGGCATGCTCCAAGTTTTTACACCCACAGAGATCCAATATCTCGAGATTTGGAGTACAATCGAGGTCTGGCATACAAACCAATGATTGGCATCCACTGAAGTTAATGAACTTTAGTTTTATGAAGTCTTGCAAGAACAAAGAAACCAACTTGGGTAGACATTCCAAATGATATATATATATATATATATAGATATATATATATATATATATATAGATATATATATATATATATATAGATATATATATATATATAGATATATATATGAGATAAGTATTTAATTCAAAATTTGGCTCTAATGAACAAGTATTTCTATCAATCCAGAGGCAAATAAATGGTTCTTATAGTTTTCCTAGACAAATTACATAGGGACGATTCTATTATCCCATTGTATAAAATTAGAACACCGTTCCTTGCCGGTACAATTTGAAAGACATTGTTAATTGTCAAATTTCGTTGCCAACAAAATTTTAATTGAAAACTTATTTAACAGTAATGCTTTGGTAAGTAACCAATACTTTTAAGTTACCACACAGTTTTAAATTACAAACTATCTCATTATGTAGCTTACCAATAAGTCAATGGCACTGACTTTTGTAGAAAAGTAGTATGATGCCCGTGCATTGCATGGATAAGACTATATTTACTATTTTGAATGTTGATATCGACATGACCTTTTCGCAAGAGAGATAATACACGCATAGAAAGTTATAACAAAATTAATATACACATCAATGAAATTCTTTCTAGAGCTTACATGGAATTAGCATATTTATCCTTTGATTAATGAGAGGGTTAATATCATTAAAGACCCCAAACTGGTCTCCCATGACACATTTAGGACTAATTTCCGCCTCAAAAAAATCTCAAACTGTTACCCCCAGCCCAAATTGACCCTCCGTTACTACAATGCATGTAAAGGAAGTCGTCCAGGATCGCAAGCAGGGGACAACAACAACAGCATTCTCAACTGTGTGCACCTCAACCTCCTCCGCGTCATCACGAGGAAGAAGAAATCGTGGAAGACGTTGAACCCGTAAGAACGCTAAAACCCAAGTTCCTCTTAAACTCTACAACCAGTTGAAGCAGGGTGGTAATGAGATGACTTTCATCGATGAGTCTTTGAAAGAGAGAGGTTACAAAAATGAGACTCTGTTCTTGAGATCGATTAAACGGTTAGGCATTGCGCCTGAAGGAATGGCGGATAGGACGTTTGCTGAATTTCCGAGTGATCCGCACTTTAGCTCCTTTAATTAGCTTGAGATTAAGTATGACGATGAAAGGTTGTATGCGAACTTTTAGCCTAGGATGGGCGTTACTGCAGAAGTGCATGGTGATGGAGCAAATTTATTTTGTTCTAAAGAACATCAAAGGACTTGCTCCAAACTGCTGAAAAGAGGGGTGATGAAGCCTCGAACTGTTCATTTCGAGTTCTTAGACTCTTTGCAAATGAATTTGAGGGAGACATTTTCTCTCCTTCAACTTGAAAGATTTTGTTCAGAGACCGCAGTCGCTTATGCCGAATTGACTACTTATTTCTATTCGAATTTGTCATTTCTTGACGCAAATAGATTTTGCTTTACTGTAAGGAACAAAGAGTTTATGGTAGATGTAGACACTCGGGTGGACGTTATTTGTATGGAAAGAGGAAGTTTCCGACTGTCACGACCTCTTTTTTTCCATCCGGGGAAAAAGAAGAAGGTTTAGGGGTATTTGCCTAAAGAGGCGGACCAATGGCCCTAGATTAGGCACAGGCTCTCCCAAGCCCATACCTCGCGCAACGTTGGATTTGTTTTTTAGTTCTTAACAATCTATGTAATTCTAGGAGTCACCACTAGCCTATTGGGGTCGGCCAGAAACCAATCAAGACACGGGAGTGCTGTCTCGATTCCTACACAACCAAAGATTTCTAGGAACGGGGACTTGTTTATGCCAATGTTTCTATTAGCGCCCTTGCGGTACCACTAACTTGGAATGTTGTTTATCTAAATGGCCATACAATCTTGATTACCAATTATAATCTTTATGAAACCACTAAGTGTCCATGCAAATGTTTTTGTAGTTTTTAGTTTTTTTTTTTTTTTAATGTCTAGACTAATCTTAACATAATTTAAAAGAGAAATTTACACTCAAATTAATGAAAAGCGGCGCATAAATAAACATCCAAGAAATTGAAATGACTTGAAAATAAACGCAAAAAAGGTAAACCCGATACAAGTTGGACAAATAATATTACATGGCATTGTTATCATCCCCCGGGACAGGACCCCCGTGAGCGAAATGGAAATTTAAATATGCATGAAATTACCTTAGATGCATGAAATTACTCTAGATAATTTTAATCTATGCAAAATGGATTATTTACAAAAATGATCATAAAATACCAAAATAACATTAAATTAGGAAAATGACATTTTAAAAATAGGAAAATTTCATAGATGCCATTTTTACCTTAATTTGATACATCTATCACCTTTATATATATATATATATATATATATATATATTGAAATTTTTGGATTTTTGGATTTTTTTATTTTTTATTTAAATAAAAATAATAATTTCCTAAACCGATATATGCTAACATTGAACAACACAGCACATGAATATCACAATAACCGGGTTCAAATCGACCGTTTCAAGATCGAAACTTGGTTTGCGCATTTCGTTGAACACTTGGCGTGCATGAAATCACCCCAAATTAGCTTCCTCGGGCCATGTTTGCGGCCTTCAATCTCAACGCATGAGCAATATTATGTGGAGATAAAACATCAAGGTTAAACTACCACATGCAAGGAGTAAGATTAGATAGAAATCACAGCTTAAAACACACGAAAACCAAGCTGGAATCGTCATCAAATATACGAGTTTGATATGATTTTGCAAATCTGGGTTTGAACCTAAGTCAAGCAAACAGGTTGAATGCCCATATTCAAGCCCCGACACTCATCACATACGAGATCTAAGGGAAACACTACTTAATCTGAGTGAAAGTAGGTAACATGAGCTTTCAAATGCAAGAAACATCATAGAGAATGACCCACCGAAGAACATCAAAACAACCTCTCCAAGAAGCACACATGCAAAACTCTTGAAGAGATTTCAAACACTTAGAAAAATTTCAGCCTCAGAAATCAGTTTTCCGGGCTGGTTTTCCTCTTGATTTTCATGATCAAAACATGCTCAAAATCGAAAATAAATGCATCTAGGACGCTTACCTTGCTTCCTAGTTTCCTTTTCAAGTGTTATTGGCCGATGAAACCGACAAATTATCCTCGGGGGCCTGTGGAAGTTGGCTTCTTCAACTGGAAATGAGATCTGCAAAAAAAAAAGAACTGACAACGAAGGTTTTCGTTGACCTCTAACATTAGACTTCAAGACGTATTTTGTTGGAAAATTTGACACCAAACCAAACTATATTTGTTCTAGTTTTGGGTAAAAGTCAATATTTTCCTCATTTGTCTTCAAACTTCTCAAAAGACACTGGCTTTCCCTCACTCGTGACCAACCGGGCTCAACACTTAGAAAAATTTCCAGTGTTTTTTGGCCCGCCAGGAGGGTGTACTTTCGGGGGGCTTTAGGAGGCCTTCCCGATCTCCATTTTGGTCATGCGACCTAGGGGTGTCAACGGTTCGGTTTAGTTCGGTTTTTTTGAAAAACCGAACCGAACCGAACCGTTAGAAAAATCTTCCGAACCGAACCGAAACCGAACCGAACCGAATACGAACCGAACCGAAATTTCGGTTTTTCGGTTTTTCGGTTTTTCGGTTTTGGTGTTCGACTTTTTTTTTTTTTGGGGTGGGGACGACTTACCTTCTGTATATGCTCCTTAAAAAATTATTAGATTAAACAAGAGCTTTGTCTTCTCTCAAAGTCTGTGTACAATCACCAAGGAAATAGTTAGCTGTAGCTGAGCAAATGTCGCTCAAGCTCATCACTGCTACAATGTTAAACGAGGATGAACTACACTGAACATGAAAGAGGACCTAAAAATTCCCACCAAGAAAACCAGAAAACAACCCCTCTGCATCGGCCCAGAACTTCCATCAGAAATCCCACACACAACAACCGAATCGGCAAGTACCGACCTTTTCAGTTTCTATCATCTCAGAAGGTGATTAAAACCAGAAACTCCACGTAGATTCATCACATTCCAATACAGAAATTAGGGGGGAAACAATCAATAGCTGTAAACAGAGATACAATCAATGATAACCCTTTGACATCAGCACCCATGTATGAGAAGCAAACACAAAAAGTAAAACCTCCTAATAAGAATGTTCAGCAGGCGTTTTAATCAACCATGGCCATCTAAAGGAGCCAAGAAAGTCAACAATGGAGCCGAGCATTTAACGAAATATTTCTTCATTTTCTCATCAATTTTGCATATCAGCCAAACAACATAGGACAGAAGTAGAAGCTTAAATCGACATTCCAGCTGCAACAACATCCCCCTCCTCCAATGTTCCAGCTTAAGCAACACGTAAATCACTTCACTTCCACAGATTGGCAAACTAAACAGATAATCATGCCTAAATAAAACCCGAACTTTGTTGGAAACAAGAACTCAACCTGAAGATTGAACATCTGGCTAAATCTATTTTCAATATTTCCCCCAAAAAAACAGATAAAGCATCCATCTTCATTGTGTACCACTCAGCACAACAACAAAATTAACACTCGTCACACCAATGGAAGCGAAACAACAATGAGGATCTCACCTAAATCCACAGAAAATCCTTCTGTACAGGAAAAGAGAAGAGCCGAAGCAGAAAAACAAAAACCCGCAAAAAAGAAAATAGCAAAAATGGTAGACGGACAGAGTGTTCCTCGGAACCAACGCAGCAGCACAAATCAGAGTTCACGTCGCAACAGAAAAACAAAACCTTCGCCTCAACACCCACCAATAAAACGTCTCAAAGAACAGAACAAATGGAGCAAAGCAAGAAAAAAGGAAAAAAAAAACCCAGAAACCCTTTGCATGCGACCCAGCGACAGCACTGAGAAAAAGAGCAAAAGAGATCTTTGCAGAGGAAGATGTAGGCAGAGCGATCAAAGGAGAATCTTACCGATATGAACTAGCCCAGTTCACTGAGCAAGCAAGAGGCGTCGCAGATCTAAAGCCACTGGCGGCCCATCAGTCCAGAGCAGAGCGCGCGCAAGACATGCTCGGCCCCTCAGTCGCCGTCACCGTCACAGAAGGAAGAGGGACGAAGGAGAGATTTGCAGAAGAAAGGGGCCCTGCCCCTCTATCGGTCGCCGTCGCTGTCGCAGTCACCATCGCCGTCGCCGTTGGGAGAACTCAGACGAGAACCGATAAAAACCAAGACGAGACACGACGAGAGGACTCAGAGACGGGAGTCGGGAGAGAACCGATAAAAAAAAATTTCGGTTTTCGGTTCGTGCCTTTGTGGTTCGGTTTTCGGTTCGGTTAACCGATAAAAACCAAACCGATAATTTTTTTTTTGGTTTTTGATGAAAACCGAACCAAACCGAAAAACCGATTTTTTCGGTTCGGTTCGGTTCGGTTCGGTTCGCGGTTCGGTTCGGTTTTCGGTTCGGGTCTTGACACCCCTAATGCGACCTATGGATGGAAAGATCTTTGAGTGAAGTTTCACTCTCTAGTTTAAGGTTTTGGCTAATTTTGGCTGCAAGTTTGCGAAAATTTCCCTTTTCTCTCTGGAGGTTGATTTGGAATTTTTGGGTTTTCTTTTTTTGGAGTTGCTTCTGAGGGCTTCTTTTGGGAACGATTCCGAGCTCTCTCCTCTCTCCCTCATATCCTCTCTCTCATCCCTTCAAAGACCTTGCTTCAGTGATCTTATCCCCCGAATTAAGGGATTTTTGGTCAGCCTTTTGTCCACCAACCAAGCCTGTCAACAGGGCTACTTCACCTACTCTTCTGACTTAGCCAATTTTTTAACTTTTGCAGCTGTTGAGTGTGTGGACTTTGCTGCGACTTTCCCGTGCTTTCAGCAGCTTATCCCTGGCAAATTTTCGTCCACTTGTACTACTATATACGGTCTTTCAACACGTGCAAATATTGAGCTAAATGGGCAGCTGAGTGGAATATGGTGGGGCCACCAATATGGCTACTTAGCAGCTCCGAATTAAGACTTAATCGTGGACTGATATTTGGCAGCTGGTTTGGGTGCTTTAATCCATCACTTTGGCTATGGTTTTTAATCAATTAGCAAGTTCATGTATAGTAGTTTAAGATCTCGACCAAATTTCGCAATTGTGCCCACCCAATTTTGCAAAAAAGTCCCTCAAAGATGGCCATTTTCTTATCCGAAAATACCCAATTCAATACAAATGTGGTCTTTTTGGCTCAATTTGATTGATTCTACTTGGCCCAAATTCAATTTCAACTTAATTGATGACCAAGATGATGATTTAAGGGCTCGGGCGTAAATTTTGCAAAATTTGCGAATTGGTCCCTCGGCTTTTGGAAATTGCATTTTGGCCCCAACTTGTCATTTGAATTCCAATCTGACCTCCTAGGCTTGGCTAGTCACATTTAGATCGTTGGCCCCAACTTGCTCTCTCTTTTCTTTTTCTTTTCGATTTCTTCTTTTTTTTTTCTTTCTTTTTATTTATTATTATTTTTTTTATAGGAAAAACATCTTTCATTTAAAACACGATATTAAACACCTAGATAATCTATATGCCAGAATGAAATATTTTTGGGCAAAAATTAGGTGTCAACAGTTGCCCCTCTTTGGAAGGAAGCTCAAAGAGGTTTCTTTCAAAGATAAGGTGACGCCTAATTTTTTTTTTTTTTTACAATTGTAAAATGAAAATGCAAGTAAGCTTAATGTAAAGAGAGTGATCTAGGGATGTACTTATGAACAATTTGAAAAGTGTGGTTTAAGGATATACCCACGAACCTTGTGGTTTAAGGCAATCCCACTAACCGTGTGGTTTAAGACAGTCCCACGAACCTTGTGGTTTAAGGCAATCCCACTAACCGTGTGGTTTAAGGCAGTCCCATGAACCTTGTGGTTTAAGGCAATCCCACTAACCGTGTGGTTTAAGGAAGTCCCACTAACCGTGTGGTTTAAGGCAGTCCCACTAACCGTATGGTTTAAGGCAAACCCACTAACCGTGTGGTTTAAGGCAGTCCCACTAACCTCGTGGTTTAAGGCAGTCCCACGAACCTTGTGGTTTAAGGCAGTCCCACTAACCTCGTGGTTTAAGGCAATCCCACTAACCGTGTGGTTTAAGGCAATTCCACTAACCTTGTGATTTAAGGCAATCCCACTAACCGTGTGGTTTAAGGCAGTCCCACTAACCGTGTGGTTCAAGGCAGTCCCACTAACCTCGTGGTTTAAGGCAGTCCCACTAACCTCGTGGTTTAAGGCAGTCCGCTAACCTTGTGGTTTAAGGCAATTCCACTAACCGTGTGGTTTAAGGCAGTCCCACTAACCGTGTGGATTGTATGATTTGAGGATGACTAAGAATCTCTTGAAAGTGCATGGTTTAAGGCTGACCCATGAACCCTTTGAAATTGCATGGTTTAAAGGTAACCAAGAACTCTTGAAAGTGCATGGTTTAAGGCTATCCCATGAACCCTTTGAAATGGCATGGTTTAAGGATGACCAAGAACCTCTTGAAGATGCATGGTTTAAGGCTAACCCACGAACCCTTTGGAATTGCATGGTTTAAGGGTAACCAAGAACCTTTTGAAAATGCATGGTTTAAGGCTAACCCATGAACCCTTTGAAATTGCCAGGTTTAAGGATAACCAAGAACCTTTTGAAAATGCATGGTTTAAGGCTAATCTAAGAACCCTTTAGAATTGCATGGTTTAAGGATAACCAAGAACCTCTTGAAAATGCATGGTTTAAGGATAACTCATAAACCCTTTGAAATTGCCAGGTTTAAGGATAACCAAGAACCTTTTGAAAATGCATGGTTTAAGGCTAATCCAAGAACCCTTTAGAATTGCATGGTTTAAGGATAACCAAGAACCTTTTGAAAATGCATGGTTTAAGGCTAATCCAAGAACCCATTAGAATTGCATGGTTTAAAGATAACCAAGAACCTTTTGAAAATGCATGGTTTAAAGCTAACCCATGAACTCTTTAGAATTACATGGTTTAAGGATAACCAAGAACCTTTTGAAAATGCATGGTTTAAGGATAACTCATAAACCCTTTGAAATTGCCAGGTTTAAGGATAACCAAGAACCTTTTGAAAATGCATGGTTTAAGGCTAATCCAAGAACCTTTTGAAAATCGTGTGGTTTTTCTGGAGAAACCTTTTATTCGAGAATATTCTGAAGTGGATACTGCACATCAAATAGAATTCATTATAACAAGTATTCTAGTAGCGAAAGCATACTAGATGAGATCAATTTCAGCATATGTCATTAGAAACAATATCAAGAGTGTATTGGTAATGAGAAGGCAATGATTGCATAAACAAATCAAACTAATTCCGACCACTTGACAAATTCGCAAAACTGTCATCACTCTCGGATGATATCATTAATCGTCAAATTCTCTTGGGAGAGAAGTCCTTGTTGAAATGACCTTGACTCATGAGAAAAGTCAGTTAAGTATGCCGAGCAAGGACACCTAGTCAGAAAGGGCTTCTCGCATATTCTCAAGAAAAGGGCTATTTGATCCCATCTATTAATGTGGGAAATAAACTGATCACTCAACCTCACTCTTCCAGTGTGCAAGGCTTTGAATCATTCGCAATAAGTACACATTGACCAATCTAAGAGGTCTTTTAAAAGGACCGTAGTGCAGGTTTGGTCATGGTTTTAGCAATGGATAAGCATCATTGGCTATGAAATGAATTAATCACTGATCGACATCTCCGCCAGGTTTACAAGTCAAGAAACCTTAAGATGAGATAAGAAAACCTTACACTCTCACTTCTTCAAGCGGCATCTTCTTTAAGAAGTCCTTATTTCCACTTTGAATCATCCCAATCCGAAGAGACTTTGGAAATGGGTTGTAATGTTGATTCGGGGAAAGGTTCAAAAGGCTTAGCTCAAAAGGCTTAGAACTTTTTGTCAAAGGGGGATTTGGGAGTTGGTGATTATCATGGCATGATTACCATATCATCCATTTTTTTAAAGCACTCAATGTTTAGAATTCAGATTGTCTCGAAAGTCCTTTGACTAATCATCTTAACATAATGGCTTTTGCATTTGCAATGATTTCCTTTTCAATGCAGACATTTTTTTTTTTTGCCATTTTTGCTTTCGCAGAGATATTCCTCTTGATGCAATTGTTTTTCTTCCACTTTTTTCTCAGGCATTGGCCTTGCTTTTACCAGGCACACTGCTTTTTTTATGCCCCTTAATTTTCATTTGACTTTTGCTCTTTTGGACTTTTTGAGCTCTTAGGACTTTCAAGATACTTTTCATATTCTCATGTAAACACCAATTGCATTGGTAAATCATATGCCCTGCCCCGATGTGGGGAGATAATCACCACTCGAGTTTTGGAAATGAACGATTAAGCTCAACTTGGTTTAAGCAAAGGGTATCGGTGTTTGGGTAGAGAAAAGAATGCTCTTCTTCACCTTGGGATGCTTCGAGCTTCCATAAGAATTCACCTGAAGTTACCGCAAAAAGATTTATGCAAGTGAGAGCAAAGAAACCTTTCTCATCTTTCCTCTCCAAATAATGTCAACCCAAACCTCCATAATTGCCCCATCGTGGGGTGGTTCTTGACAGGGGTATTTTGTAGAAAATTCTTCATATTAAAAAGGCTCAAATGGGCTAACTATTGTCACCTGTAGTGTGTATGATAGAGGAAAAAAATGCCTCTTATCATCTTGATCTATGTACTACTTGCGAATGAATTCATTGACCTTAAACAACACAGGTTTTCTTTTTCACTCAAATCCCAGAGTGCCTAAAGGACATGTTTGGAAATGGATTGCCTTTCCTCATCCTAAGTGTTTCTCGCTTGGCATAAGTGACATTGCCTTTCGTTTTTGTTGAGATCATCTGGGTGGATTAACCTCCTTAGAGAATTTTGATTCGAAATGAGTGATCCATCGAGTGGATGGACAATTTAAAGATAAAGAAGATTTTTGCAAACTTTGTGGAAATTTTTTTTTTTTTCAATTTCCATTTTTTGTGCTTGCTTCTAGAAAAACACTAGATGTTTTTTTTTTTTTTTTTTGTGATGGAAATTCCCCATTTGTTTTCCATTTGATTTTGAGAAGAAGGGTACTTACCTGTGCCTTAGTAGTTAGGCGACCCTACGAAGAACAAAAGGGAATGTGTTAGTACATGAATCCTTAGGGATCGTAAAAATGGAAACGATACAACATTACCCTTGGTCAGTTTCACCATTTGGCGGCAAACAATGGAATGAATGTACTGTTTTAAGGCTTGAAGAGGATCTCAGGTCTTTGGTCTCATTAGTTCAAGCATTTTCCTCTTTTTTGAGAAAATAAGAGATGCAAAAGTTTTATTTATTTATTTATTATTATTTTTTACATGGCAACCTTGTTGCCGTTTTTGGGGATCGAACCCCGTACCTCTCGGACCGCTCATTCATTCCCATACCACCAAGCCGAAGCGCTGGTAGTGTCTATGGGGCGCTTCTTTTTTTTATTTAATTGAACCGGCTCTAGAACGACACAATATTTTAAGCCAACTTAGGTGACTTTGTCATGTGTTAACTCTACATGCTTACTTTGTCGATATAGATTATGCTTAAATCAATTTCTCGAGTTTGTTCCTCGAATATCGACGCTTCCTGTCAAACAAGGGAACTACGTCAAATAATGAAGTTAGAGAGGGGCATTTTGGAAACGATACCGAATTACCCTTCTCCTGCAGCTGACTTTAAATGTCCTGTGTTTCCTCTTCATGTGCTTTTGCTCCTCAGGTGTTAACATTTCCTTGAAGATCTTGCTTTCAAATGGGCCATTTAGATGTTATCGAATTCACTCATTCTGAGTGGGCGTCAAAGATGAAAGGAGAGGGGTACTGCTTGTTTCGACACGTGAGGGCATTACTCCTTGGATATTTTGCTCCATTTATTCCATCAAAATGGATAGTTGGGCCTTAGCATGCCTTCTTGGTATAAGGTGTTGCTCCATCGGTCAAAGTGCACTTTTTTGTGCCGAATCAATTGACTTTGTTTCATCTTGCTTCATGAGTGAGAGTAACCCTACTTTGAGTGACTTGCCCCATTTATCAATTGCAAGGAAAAAGAGACGTAATATGTTATTTTCATATTCGACATGATTCGTTTTAGGAACGGGATACTCCCTTTTACGGCATATTTGATGACTGCGTTCCATCTCGTTTCCTTGGCTATGGAGAGGGATTTGCTTTCATGATTGATAGTAATTCACTTGGCAAATGTCTATTCCATTTGAATCTTTTCCTTTTTAGAAGTCAGGTGACTTAAGCATTGCATGCCCCCAATCCATTTTGCGGCCATTTGCCCCAATTGAAATTTCCTACACATATGGAAACAATGTATTATTTCTATTCTTAGGTACATTAGGTTTAGGAACGAAGTACACCCTTTTTCAAAGTCGGGCAATTCAGCATCTCATTGTAGCTTTGTTGAAGAAGGCAAGACATTGTCCTTATGGTCCAATGCATGCCACACTAGGTTAGATAACTTGTCCATATGCAGCTCCATCATGTTGGATTGATGAATCTCTGTTTCATTTGAGTCCTTCATGCTTTACTCAATTTCCCGCATACCCCTTTTAGGCTAGGTGATTTTTTCGCCATTTTTGCTACATCAATGCATTTCCCATTTCACAATCTGTAAGCATGGGTGGCTATGTCAGTTTATGAATGAGTTGTTTTGACTTTTGGAACGAACACACCCTTTTCTTTTAGAGATCGTGTGATCCTGGACCAGGTTGTCCTCCCCATGTAATCTTGTCGCTTGCCAGTAATTTGCCTCACTAAAATCTTTTATTTGAAGGCAACGTTTGATGACCGGTTCTTGTTTGTGTACATCTACATCTTGAAGTGTTGTCTTGCATACCACCAATAATCATCTCCATACAGGATTGGATGCCAAGAAACCGTTGGAAGTGTAGGGATTGCAGATGCTTCTTGTTCGCAACCAACGAAGTAGTTTGTTGCCAAAGAATGTCTACAAATTTCTTCTTCCACGAAGAATGTCAAATTAATATGAGGTCGTCCAGGATGTGGAACTTCATTAGACCAGTAGATTTGTGATCTTCAAGGCCCTGATGATTCTTTTCACACTTAATCGCAACGTTTGAATTCATATGATGTGAAAATATTCTTGAAGTTCATGACTCAACCAAATATGCCCAAAAATGAGCATGAATTGGTGCATCTCATGACTTGCTTTGTTAAGGAAAAGCCCACGCTTTTGTCTTTTTAGAGGAAGTAAACGTCAATCTTGAACAAAACCGTCATTTTGTCTGTTTGACAAAAATGGATGACCGAGTCAGTTGTTGCACAAGAAATCCCTATTGGAACGATTACAACCTTACCATCATCTTGCGAATCAACTTGCGAAAGCGATTAAGTGAAGAGATAAAATCTTACGCAAATTCTTCTTCAAACTCATTTTCAAACATTTTGAAGCTAAGGCATAAAAGCTTAGCCTAAAGGTTCAGTTTGAAGTACTTCAAATGTTTTAAAGAATATGACTTTTATGAACTCTAACTTCATTATTCAAAAAATGTGAGTTGTATGATTTACAAAAGCATTTGATTGGGTTCACAATCAAAACTTAAAACGCAAAACACGATTCCTAATAGGAATAATGACAAGGATAAAGTACAAGAGGCTCTTTCGTAGAGGAGCATAATAAGCACAATTCTCGTCCTAGCTTTAAAGTCCACTTTTGCCATGGCCAACCAAGAGGAGTTCAAGGAATGGTTGTCACGCATGACCTGTGAAAGGAAGATAATGTCAGTATATGAATGAAAAATTGATCTTTCAATAAAGCCGCCTCTTACAATGAAATCAAGGCAACGATACCTTCTCCGTAGTATCCACTTACGAGAATTTGGTATTTCGTCAAGATTTTATTAGTAAGAGGAGATTTCATTAAAAGATCGATCCACGACTATCAATTGAATGCCCACTTTGTTCCAAAAGTTTCATACACAAATGGGGCATCGATTTTGAAAAATTAATTTCTGGTTTCACTCATGCAAAGGTGAGGTGATTTTTATTTTGAAAAATCAATATAAAAAATGGGATTTAAATTTTAATTTTGAAATGTGACCAATAAAGAGTTTTATTGAAAATTTGATTTTAAATCTATGCCCCAAAATGTAATCTTGATTTGGAAGAATTTCTATACAAAATGTGACTTTAGGTTCATAATTGAAAATTTAAACAAAAAACATATGTTCAATAGATCATAGGTATTTGAAATGCTTATTTATCAAAAGTGAGTGCCAAGCCTATATTTTCAAGGGCATTCCATTGATTTCCGCGAATCTCAAAAAATGAAAATTTCAATCCAAAGTGAGCAAGTAGATGGAGAAATCATACTTACAGTGGGTGAAGATACATTTTTTTTTTTCAATCACATAGACATGCGGATGTAAACTTGTGAGGTTTGACGCATAAAGGTGGAATTCTAAAGGCTTAAAGTCCCCATTTTGATTAGATCAAAAGAGTTTTCCCCACTTCGTACTTACGTTGGACAGTTCTCTTTATCATTAATCATAATGAGCGGGACCAAAAGTGGATAACCATGGGTCATTCCCCACACGGGTTCCATCTTTTGGCACCTCCTATGGGCTTCCTGGTGCGATCGGGGTTTTAGATCGCGGGTTGTGTGTGTAAATGTGTAGTGCAAGTATGAAGGCATGCACAACAATTGATATCCAAACAACACTTCAATTTCATCCATATAGGCATACATTCCTACGCCTCCCTGCAAAAGAAATGGGTTAACAAACACTCCACCCCTTATTACTCCAAACCTTCAAAAACATTTAACACATTGTTAGCAAACTAACCTTGTTTTCCACGCGACTTTGACACGCGCTATCAAATGAAGACCATGTTAGTGAACAACCAACCAAGTTATTACGGCCTAAGTCCTCTAAGGTTTGCAACCAAGTCCCCAGTGGAGTCGCCAAGCTGTCACGGCCTCTTTTTTTCCATCCGGGGAAAAAGAAGAAGGTTTAGGGGTATTTGCCTAAAGAGGCGGACCAATGGCCCTAGATTAGGCGCAGGCTCTCCCAAGCCCATACCTCGCGCGACGTTGAATTTATTTTTTAGTTCTTAACAATCTATGTAATTCTAGGTGTCGCCACTAGCCTATTGGGGTCGGCTAGAAACCAATCAAGACACGGGAGTGTTGTCTCGATTCCTACACAACCAGAGATTTCTAGGAACGGGGACTTGTTTACGCCAATGTTTCTATTAGCGCCCTTGCGGTACCACTAACTTGGAATGTTGTTTATCTAAATGGCCATACAATCTTGATTACCAATTATAATCTTTATGAAACCACTAAGTGTCTATGCAAATGTTTTTGTAGTTTTTAGTTTTTTTTTTTTTTTAATGTCTAGACTAATCTTAACATAATTTAAAAGAGAAATTTACACTCAAATTAATGAAAAGCGGCACGTAAATAAACATCCAAGAAATTGAAATGACTTGAAAATAAACGCAGAAAAGGTAAACTCGATACAAGTCGGGCAAATAATATTACATGGCATTGTTATCACGCCCCGGGACAGGACCCCCGTGAGCGAAATGGAAATTTAAAAATGCATGAAATTACCCTAGATGCATGAAATTACTCTAGATAATTTTAATCTATGCAAAATGGATTATTTACAAAAATGATCATAAAATACCAAAATAACATTAAATTAGGAAAATGACATTTTAAAAATAGGAAAATTTCATAGATGCCATTTTTGCCTTAATTTGATACATCTATCACCTTTATATATATATATTTTTTGAAATTTTTGGATTTTTGGATTTTTTTTTATTTAAATAAAAATAATAATTTCCTAAACCGATATATGCTAACATTGAACAACACAGCACATGAATATCACAATAACCGGGTTCAAATTGACCGTTTCAAGATCGAAACTTGGTTTGCGCATTTCGTTGAACACTTGGCGTGCATGAAATCACCCCAAATTAGCTTCCTCGGGCCATGTTTGCGGCCTTCAATCTCAACGCATGAGCAATATTATGTGGAGATAAAACATCAAGGTTAAACTACCACATGCAAGGAGTAAGATTAGATAGAAATCACAGCTTAAAACACACGAAAACCAAGCTGGAATCGTCATCAAATATACGAGTTTGATCTGATTTTGCAAATCTGGGTTTGAACCTAAGTCAAGCAAACAGGTTGAATGCCCATATTCAAGCCCCGACACTCATCACATACGAGATCTAAGGGAAACACTACTTAATCTGAGTGAAAGTAGGTAACATGAGCTTTCAAATGCAAGAAACATCATAGAGAATGACCCACCGAACAACATCAAAACAACCTCTCCAAGAAGCACACATGCAAAACTCTTGAAGAGTTTTCAAACACTTAGAAAAATTTCAGCCTCAGAAATCAGTTTTCCGGGCTGGTTTTCCTTTTGATTTTCATGATCAAAACATGCTCAAAATCAAAAATAAATACATCTAGGACGCTTACCTTGCTTCCTAGTTTCCTTTTCAAGTGGTTATTGGCCGATGAAATCGACAAATTATCCTCGGGGGCCTGTGGAAGTTGGCTTCTTCAACTGGAAATGAGATCTGCAAAAAAAAAAGAACTGACAACGAAGGTTTTCGTTGACCTCTAATATTAGACTTCAAGACGTATTTTGTTGGAAAATTTGACACCAAACCAAACTATATTTGTTCTAGTTTTGGATAAAAGTCAATATTTTCCTCATTTGTCTTCAAACTTCTCAAAAGACACTGGCTTTCCCTCACTCGTAACCAACCGGGCTCAACACTTAGAAAAATTTCCAGTGTTTCTTGGCCCGCCAGGAGGGTGTACTTTCGGGGGGCTTTAGGAGGCCTTCCTGATCTCCATTTTGGTCATGTGACCTATGGATGGAAAGATCTTTGAGTGAAGTTTCACTCTCTAGTTTAAGATTTTGGCTAATTTTGGCTGCAAGTTTTCGAAAATTTCTCTTTTCTCTCAGGAGGTTGATCTGGAATTTTTGGGTTTTCTTTTTTTGGAGTTGCTTTTGAGGGCTTCTTTTGGGAACGATTCCGAGCTCTCTCCTCTCTCCCTCGTATCCTCTCTCTCATCCCTTCAAAGACCTTGCTTCAGTGATCTTATCCCCCGAATTAAGGGATTTTTGGTCAGCCTTTTGTCCACCTACCAAGCCTGTCAACAAGGCTATTTCACCTACTCTTCTGACAGCCAATTTTTTAACTTTTGCAGCTGAGTGTGCGAACTTTGCTGCGACTTTTCCGTGCTTTCAGCAGCTTATCCCTGGCAAATTTTCGTCCACTTGCACTACTATATACGGTCTTTCAGCACGTGCAAAGATCGACCTAAATGGGCGGCTGAGTGGAATATGGTGGGGCCACCAATATGGCTACTTAGCAGCTCCGAATTAAGACTTAATCGTGGACTGAGATTTGGCAGCTGGTTTGGGTGCTTTAATCCATCACTTTGGCTGTGGTTTTTGATCAATTAGCAATTTCATGTATAGTAGTTTAAGATCTCGACCAAATTTCGCAATTGTGCCCACCCAATTTTGCAAAAAAGTCCCTCAAAGATGTCCATTTTCTTATCCGAAAATACCCAATTCAATACAAATGTGGTCTTTTTGGCTCAATTTGATTGATTCTACTTGGCCCAAATTCAATTTCAACTAAATTGATGACCAAGATGATGATTTAAGGGCTCGGGTGTAAATTTTGCAAAATTTGCGAATTGGTCCCTCGACTTTTGGAAATTGCATTCTGGCCCCAACTTGTCATTTGAATTCCAATCTGACCTCCTAGGCTTGGCTAGTCACATTTAGATCATTGGCCCCAACTTGCTCTCTCTTTTCTTTTTTGTTTCTTTTTTTTAAAATTATTTTTTTTATAGGAAAAACATCTTTAATTTGAAATACAATATTAAACACCTAGATAATCTATATGCCAGAATGAAATATTTTTGTGTCAACACCGACCAATTAACGTGACTGTTGGTCATGCTACAAGTTTTCTTATGAAAGACAAATCTTCTGAGGGTGGTGTTATCTATCAGAGAATGACTACCTCCAATATCTTACTGCACAAGATCGTGATCAATTGCATCCGACCCAAGTCAACCTCCAAAACTGACATTTCTTGCTTAGAAGCAAAACTGATGTTTGCCATTAGTAATCGGATGAAGTTCTCACTGCCCCACACAATCCTCATGCACATGTATAGGACTGTGGTGAAGGACAGATGACAACTTCTTACTCTGCGCTAGTCACAAAGCTGTTCTCACTCCCATATCTATTTGTGTTTAAACCATTAATCCTATGGTGATAGGATTGAAGATGGTGTCAAAAATGAGACTGAAGGAATTGAACAAGGTATTGGAGCGCTTTAAGGAAAAGTCACCAAGCAAGACAAAACAAGACTCTGCTATGAAGAAAAAGAAAGGCAAGGAGCCCGTGATTGAATTGACGAAGAAGAGAAGAGCCTTTATCCTGCATGATGAAGAGGATGAGGACGAGCTTACTCTTTATGCTTTTACCTTGAAATCTTCAGAGCTTTGTTAGCTTTGAGTAGCCACATGACAGAGAGGAAAGAGGACGAGAAGAGACAAAGCAAAGAAGAGAAGGAAGTGAAGAAAGAAGAGAAGAGGAAAGAGAAAGAGAAAGAAGAGAAGAAGAAGAAGGAAGAGATGGAGAGGAAGACGGAAGAAAGTCAAGAGAAGAAGAGGGTCAAGATGACTCTTTTGAGCCGACTTTAGCAGTATCCTTGTCAAAGGATTCTGAGAAGACTAGGAGTGGAACTACAGGAGATGGAAAAGAAAAAGAACATCACTTTGGTGCTGATGTTAAGAAAGAGCAAGAAGAAGAATTATTTTCTCCACCTGTAGGCATGGAAATAGGGCGAGCTGCTGAAAAAAGGAGGTACTTCTTCATCTGGTTTTACTAGTGATGATATTAGTCGTTCTCCTGCTTATCCAAAGGATGCATATGTCTCTCAAATTCCTGAAGCTGATGTTGCAGCATCCTCTCCAAGTCTTGGTGATCAAACTACTGATGTTCCTTCACATCTCAAGACTCTTGAAATTGATTTGGCTAGACCCAGTACAACAACAGAACCAACAACAGACTTAAAAAGACTACTAGGAGTCTTTTTGGATTTGAAGGGACGACAATATAGGATGGAGTGTGAGATCAAGAACCTCAAAACAACTTTAGCGTCTACTTCAGATTCTCTACACGAGCAGGCACAAGCCCTTAAGCTTCAAGTTCAAGAAAATGCAAAGGGCGAGGATATTGAGCAACTGAAGGAGACTCTGAGGAAGTTGGAGGAGACTGTTAAGTCTATGGGGGATTTCTAAGTCGTTGGTATCCCCAAACAGCCCTGATTTCATTTCACTCTTTTGGAGTTCTCCACTTTTTGCTGTTGACAAAAAGGGGGACAATGGTGCAGATTTGACTTTTTATTGGCTTTTTAATTTGACTCTTTGGTTTGGACTTTTGTTATTGGTGTTTGATTTTTAAACCTTTGTTTGGCTGATTGTTGAACTGTTTGACGTAATGCTTGTAGCAACTTATTTTGTGATAATAATTGTTGTTGGATAGTTATTTGTTTTATCTTTTCAATATTAACATGCTTTCTGTGGTTGTAGAATCGATGCTATCTACGTTGTAATCAACTTATCTTTATAAGAAATCACGTATTGCTTAAAAGTTGTTTTACAGGGCCAAAAGTTCTTAAATCTGTAGGAAAGTTTTGTCACAATCAAAAAATGGGAGATTGTTGGAGAAAACTACTTTATTGTTTTGAAGTTGACAAAACCTTTCCACAGTCTAGTCTAAAGACTCTAAGACTTTAAAGTCAAAGTCTGAAGACCGACAGACTTTAAGATCAAAGTCTACTCACGCTGATAGATTCCAGACTGAACGAGACTGAAGAATGAAGACTTATTCATATGCGAGATTATCTTCAAGGATTTGGTTCGTACAGCTTATGGACAGCTTTCTGGTTGAATACAACACCTACATGATTGATTATCTTTATTGAAATCAATTTTGATAATCAAATCTTTTGAAAGGTGAGTAAACTTGGAAGGTTCTACTTATGGAAACCAAGATCTTCATTGTATGGACGAACAAGATTGATGGGCTTTCATCTCAATTGTCAAACGACTCGAGATCTCCTTAATTGATTATGCCAAACGGGTAGATTAGAAGAATTCCTTTGGAAAGTGCCAACGGTCGTTTTGGCATGAAGGACTATTTAAGGTGAACTCGCTAGTTGTTCGATAGAGTGTGCATGAAAGAAAAATTTCAAAGTCTAAAGCTTCTCAGTTCCTTGTTATTTCATTTGCTAAGCTCAAGTTGTACTCAAAAGAGAGAGCAAACATTTGTGAGACTTCGAAAGAGTGTAGTAGAGTCTCTGCACTGTGAAGTCGTGATCGTGTGACTGTAAAATGTCACGCCCCGACCCTCGGTCACGTGACTATCCTTCAAATTTTGGCCGATTTTAAAATGCGATATCCCAAGACTACATATCGTCGACCCTTTCCTTTTTAATAGCACATGCGGAAGCAGTTATAAATCCCCAGACAATAAAACAATGGGATAGAAAAGCATGCCATATTTTTCATATTGAAAATTCACAACCACACCTTTTTACACGCCTCTCATAGTATTCTACAATACTATATATACGTAAGTCTGATCTAACATTTATTCACATGTAGACAAGGTCTGACAAGATAGGATGGGATCTCAGTCCTCATTCGGGTCGTACTTGGGGTCATCCTCGGGATCCTCCTCCATATACTCCTCTTCAGGTTCCTCATCAGGGATCTCCTCGTCAAATTCCTCCTCCTTAGGCTCCTCATCTAGGTCCTGAAATGGTTATTCAATAACCACTGACACAACGTCTTAGCAAGTTTTACCCCCTAAGACCCAATTAGTAAACTAATACTGTGGCACCCCTCGACGGCCCCCGAACCGTTAGGGTCGCCACAGTTCGCTTACCATTTGCTTGACCTGATAACATGACACTCTGATACCATTTCAATTGCAGCGGGTCTATACAACCTGGGGTTTACATCTTTTAGATCGGTCCCTTGCGCAATTCATGTAACGGAAGGATATCCAACAACTCCATTCCCTATATTCAGAAAACGATGCACACCAACTAAACATTAATAGGTAAAAACCAAACACTTGTATTTACTTAAACCAGATGGACATCATTCATCGGTACATCCAAATGCCGTAGTCTTCTATACTCAGCTATACTTCAAAAGATGACCGACATCTCCTCCAACAGTCGTGTACTTAAAGTCCATCGATCAGTGTCGGCGTCCAAAAGTTCCTTCCTTTGCTATCCTTGTCCTCACGATCATATCCAACCACTTGATCCATCTATTGGTGGCAGTGGCAGCAGAGGTATCTTATCTAGTCTGAAATGTTATTCCCTAAAAGGGATGAGTACAACCACTCAGCGGGTAAAGGACTCAATAAACCACTCAATGTGTCACGCCCCGATCCTCGGGCACACACACATCCTTCTACTTGGTCAATTTTATAATGCGATATCCCAGGACTAAGTATCGCCGACCCTTTTGTTTATTAAGCACATGCGGAAGCAGTTATAAATCCCCAGACAATAACACAATGTGATAGAAAAGTAAGGCCATATTTTTCATATTGAAATCCACAACCAAACTTTTATACATGGCATAACTCGAAGTCTATTCACAAGACTATTCATAACATTTTAGTCTCTCACCATTCACATTTAGACAGGATTCCTAAAAGATGACGGGACTTCAGTCCTCATTCGATTCGTACTCAGATCATCATCGGGGTTCTCCGCCAGGTACTCCTCTTCGGTTTCTTTCTCCTCAGGCTCCTCATCAGGGTCCTGAAATGTTGTCCCACAACCGGGATGAGACTACGTCTCAGCAAGTTCTACCCCACTAAGACTCGATTAGGAAACCAATATGCTAACCGGGCTGCCTTTACACGCACGGGTCAGAGGACTTACCTGGGCCTCAGATTCCACCTGCATATTAGCACAGTTTAATAGGCACCCAAGCAATTACATCACAGATCAATATCTCGATCTGCCGACCTAGTCGATTTCATGTCAATTCGACTATTCCTCGGTCGTTTCCCTTATTCAGTCTTAAATCGTACTCACGACTTCACGAGCATAGTCTACCAAATTTCTTGGCAAAAAATTACAGTCCCAAAGGACACGACCTATCTTTAGGTAGCAAATTACGGCCCAATGGGCGCGACCTTTAATAGGTGGCAGATTACGGCCTTATCAGGCGCTACCCCTATCGGGTGGCAATTTACGGCCCAACGGGCGCGACCTTTGTCAGGTGGCAGATTACGGCCCAATGGGCGCGCGACCTTTAATAGGTGGCTTCCGAGGTTCAACTCACAACCTCTCACGGTCAAATTCTAATTGAATACCGACATTGATCAATTTTGGGATAAATCCCCACATACTCATCAACTCACTAAATTTTCACACGATATTAACATACCTGATGGATTTTAGCCAAGAGCATATTCAATTCGCTCTCACAAACTTCTCCACTTAATAGCCCATCAAAGAATTATTGACGCTAAATAATCATACTCGGTCATCCGCAACTCAATTACTCAATCTTAATCAATTTAGGAATAATTCCTCAAATTGCACAATTAATTCAATTTAGCACAACGTAGAGCTCAAATAAATAAACGGACTGCACCACGACAATCAGCACGAAATTTCGGTCGTCGGCTATCCTTGCCTAATTTCTGAAAAATAAATAATTAAATAATTAAATTCGAAAATTAGTAAATAAATACCAAAAATCCAATTTAGGCCTGTAATGCCTAATTGAAGCCCGCTAAGGGTCGGGAAAATTCCCAAGATGCATTCAATAAATAATAGTACGTCTCTACTTGCTAATGACTAAGTCTAACCACCTAACATGCATCATTAAGTCACTAATTTAATTGTTCTAAACTAATATAACCATCTAATTGCACTTAATTAAATATAATCAACCCTTAAGCATCATTAGTCTACTAAGTGAGAATTAGTGAGATTACTCACTTGATTAAAAGCGGGGACCGGATCACCGCGACGGCAACGCAACGGCGGGCGAAACCCGAACTTTCGGCAGTGTCGACGGACACTTGGGCCGGGCCTACAAGCCTCGCAAGCCCACATAAATTTATGGGCTTAGACTGAACTTGGGCCTCAGCTTGGGCTGACTTGCTTCGCAGGCTTGGGTTACAAAAACTTTTTGGACTTCAAGTTGTTGAAATAAAACTGAACTGGGCTTGTGAAGTGGGCTGCTGGGCTCACTTGGGCTGAACTTGATGGACTGAAGATAGGCCCAACTGTTGGGCCACGAAAATTGCTGGATTTGTTGCTGGGCTTCGAGGATTCAACTGGCCGAAGACACGCGAGCTGATGACGCATGGACGGAAGCAGCTGCTGGCGAAGACGTCCGTGGAGATGCAGTTGGTGTCGTTGCCGAGAGATGGAGCGGACAGCTGTAGCTTGAAGAACTCTCGTCGATGGAGTCAACACAGGCTCTTGCGGGCATTTTCTATTGACCGAAGACTCGGACGTGAGCTGGCGATGGGGATTCGGTGGATTGAAGCCACGTGGGCTTCAGTGGTCAACAATCGGGAGAAGATTTGCTGGAGACTTTGCTGGATTGACCAAGGGAGACGCAGTTTCGATCGTGGGCTGTAGGAACTTGAAGACACGCGTTACTGGCGGTAGAGAATGATTTCGCTGGACTGCTAGCCAAGCTGGTGACACGCGCAGGCAGCTTCAACGAAGTTGATGGGTTGACGGTGGAGGCTTCATGAGCGAAGGTTGACTCTGCGACTTCGTGGACGCCTGCTGCTGGACACGCGAAGGAGAGGAAACGGTTGCTGGTGGATGCGTGGATGCGTGGAGCTGCAGCTGTTTTGCTGGCCTTCGGTGGCCGCTTGGAGCCACGTACGTGGATGGGTTGGAGCTCCAGTGGGCTTTGCTGGGTCAACAAAATGAAAGTAAAAGCAGGCTGGTGGCAAGATCGATAGAGGCTTCGGTGGAGACGAGAAGAGAGCAGGTGATGGTCTTCGAAGGAAAATAAACCAAAGGGAAACAACAAGCAGCTGGTTTCGGTGGATCACTCACGCAAAGGAGAAGACAATGAAGAGGGAAGCAGCTGGCCAATCTTGCAAGGGAAGCCAAGAATAGGACAGAAAGTCAAGCAAACTTAGCCAATGCATTAAACACTTGTCTCCTATTACTTTCCAACTAAATTTCCACCAATAAACCTAATATTGATGCCAAAATATGCTGCCCTCCTTTAAATCCGAATTTCACAATTTTTTTCAGGACATCTATTTCTTCGACAAATTTCCCAAATTTGACATCCAATTTGATGTAGAAAAAGTCTGCATAATTTCTATAGATCCCCTTCACCTTATAGCTCATATTGAGAGTCGAAAATCTCTTCAATTCGGCCGATCTGAATTTCTGTTAATTTCCGCGACGTCCGAATCGATTTTTCGTAAAAATCCCGGAATCTCCGAAAAATCTTCAGAGACTGAATTAACGTTCCTAAAATAGCTTGTGACACCACAGAACTTTCGATTTCTAAAATCGGGTTCGAATTCACGGTTAATTTCCATTCAACGCGTTTTTAGCTTGACCAAGACTACCGGGTAGTTTTCAGAACTTTTTAGTGCAAATGACCCGTGGTCGATTTTCTTCGAGCCACAATGAACCCACTCGACACATTGGCAACTCTCGATTGTCGTAGAAATCTTGAGAATTCAAATACGGACACAGGGTACCAAAACGATAGAGAATTCAGTCTAGTGTCGACCGACGAGAATTTTCCAATTTAGTGGTGTCACCCACGATTAGCCACACATCTCTGTCGAATCGATCTATATCTGATCTCTAATCAATTTACGTCCGTGCCGTAATGATCTCAGCAGATGAACACGGTCGAGCAGCCGATTCTTGGTCGAATTTTCAAGTCTATTTGCCTTAAAATTCGTAATAGTTTCCCCAGAGAGTCTAGTTATCTCTAGAATGATCAGTTCTGAGAACAACCTTATAGACGCGTCAATGAAATACCCGATTTATTCAATAGAAAACAAGACTGAAAATCTGGGATGTCACACAATGCATCACACAATACAATCGTAACAATCATAGCATAAGACATATCATTCAAGCATCCATGCATAATTTACCTTGGAACCATGTATATGTCATCATACCACATGTACACACATCCTCATGTAATCATCACCATCATATCATACATGTACCATCATGCCATAGGTGCACATACATCCATGTACTTACCATCATCATGTCACACATACCATCATGCCATAGGTGCACATACATCCATGCACTTACCATCATCATGTCACACATACCATCATGCCATAGGTGCACATACATCCATGCACTTACTATCATGCATCCATGCATATATCACCATCCCATATGTGCACATACCATCATGCACTCATCATCAAGCATTCATGCGTATCCATGCCATATGTGCACATACCACCATGATTCATATCATCCATGCTATCAAGCATACATCACCATGAGATCCATTCATGCCTTCATGATCGCATTTTCAATATCAAATAGCATCAATTTATTTTCATAAGCCGATCATGCATCATGCCATATGCATACACCCATACACATGATTCATTTTCAATTCTTATCTTTCACAAGGATCGCTCGCACCCAACCAGGCATCACGAGGAACCTCCGGGCATGTATTCAAAATACAACCTGGCATCCGGCCCCTCCCACATTCCGGGCATCTAGCATCCCAACTAGCATCACGAGGCATCCCCCCGGGCACAAACCTTCGGGGCTTCCGGAATTATGTACCGACATATCACCAAGATTCCCCCCTCCTCTGGAATTATGTACCGTATACCAGCGGCATCTCAAAACTCTAGAGGACCCTCCGGAATTATGCCACTAGGCCACCGGGCATCCGGCACCCCCACTTTCCGGGCATCCCGACACTCCCGGGGCATCGTCGGCTCACACCTCCGACGGTCTTCTCATCACCACAATGCATATTCCCATACATCTCATTTTCAATTATAGCTCAATTTCAACATGGCATATGATGTGATGGCAAACAAGATCATTTGATTCTTATATGCATTTCCAATCATCATCATACATGCAGCAAGATACAACCACTTATGACAATACAATCCATGGGATCCATACAACTTAGAATAATCCATACATCATGACTTTTTGAAATTTACCAAATTCCAGCTTACACAATTTCGGAAAACATGTAAATTAAATATCCATATGATCTTCAAAAATCATACAATCAGAGCATGTAATAGACAAGACATAAAGGTAGCAATTTCATGAAGAACACATGCCCAAAAGAGCTTCACACAAGAAGATATAGCTCACACAATACAGCATGCAAAATTCGGATAAAATCAGATTGCGCAGTTATTGAAATATTTCGATTAAAATACCCGAATGACCTCCAAAAATTATGAAATTTTACCAGGTGATAGTCAAAATCCTAAGGTAGATTTTTTGCGAAGACATCTAGGTCAAATTCGCTTTAGATAATTTACTATAGACGGTCGAAACTCCTGTTCCTAGTACCGAACAGTGCAGTTTAGCAGTCTCCGAAAAATCAAGGTTTCACCTACTTATCTTCCATCATTTCCTCTGAAATTTTGATATGTTTTGCCTCAAGAGGTCCCCTAAAACTTTAATTAAGGGATCTAGGTGATATTCTCAAAGGATAGTCACCATATAGTCCACGAAGTCTTGGGAGTCCAGTACCGTACTTCCAGATCTGCCGTCTTCAAAAGAAAATCGTTTCACTAGGCTACACTTGCTAGTTTTACCTCAAATTTGAGTATGTTAATCTTCAGGATGGTCTCTACAAGTTTCATGAAGAATTATAAGTGAGATTCTTGGTAAAAAGTGACATGCAAGACACAAAACTACCAAGAGGTCGAAAAAACAGTTCCAGATCTAGCGTTTTCGTAGAAGAAGGGTTTCACCCCTTAAAACTCAGCCATTTTGTCTCAAATTTTAGTATGTTATACTTTGAGATGTTGTATACAACTTTGATGAAGAGGTCTAAGCCAAAATCTGACTCAAAACCCACATACGAGCCTCTACAAAATTCTGGGTCAGCCGGCACACTCAAAAACAGAACACATTTTCAAGAACAACACACTCAAGCTTCGGTTTCTCACACCCTAAACGTCCAAAATTCACCACCATTCAAACACACAAGCAAGACACAACATGCAAGAGCAGAATATAGATCCCAACTTGCCTTTGTACCGAGCTACAACAAGCACGACGGTGGACGACGGACGCACGGCGACGAGCGACGGACGAGCGGACGGACAGACACACCTCTTCTTCCTCCTCTCTCTTGGTTCCTCACTCTCTCGGCAACTCCCTCTCTCTCTCTCACTCTCTCAAAACCGGCCACTCCCTCCTTCTCTTTCTTTTTGGTTGTTTATATACTTGCATGCATTCTCATTTTGCATGGGGGACACTTGTCCCCAAGGAGGAGACAAGTGTCTCCCTTGCCGAAGACACTTGGATAACCCTTCATGCCACTTGTCACTTTTCATGCAAGTTGATGGGCCTCCTTGGGCCGGGCCTCTTGGCCCACTTTAGGCCCATCTCACTTGGGCCTAAGGTCCAAACTTAAATGGCCCATATTTATTTTTGATAATCCATCTTAATCCTCATTTAAATAAATACCTAATTGCATAATAAAATGGCCAAAAGACTTTGTGACATTAATCCATAAAATCAAATCTATAAAGTGCATAGTCAAGAACAAAGTCTTTTTTATCAAATTGTCCTATAGCACCAACCTTGATCATCCATTAACATTTCCACTTAAATAAATACCTAACTTGCAAAAATAATAAGGCCATAAAACTTGTAGTCACAAATCCATAAATTCCAATTTATAAAACACATGGCCGATGATAGGATTTTCTTTCCTATCAAATAATTATCCATTAAAAGCTTGGCTATAAATCTCATTGCAAATTATGGATCAAATGGCTACAATACATCTTGATGGTACTTCCATCACCTATTCATAGACCTTAATGTAACTAGAGGTCGTCATGAATTTTGGGATGCCACAAATACACCTTAAAGCTGCCTATGCACAACACGAACCAGGGGACTTACCTTGGCCTCAGATTCCACCTGCATATTAGCACATATCAAATAGGCACCCAAGCAATCACATCAGATCGAAGCATCAATCAAATCGACCTAGTCGATTACATGCCAAAAAGACCACTCATGGTCATTCCCATTCAATCAATCAATTCACAACATCATATCAAAGTAATGATCAATCGACTTAGTTGATTACGTATCATCAAACCATTTCCAGTCATTTCAACTATTCCAACTCAATTCCCAATTATGAATTACGGTCCTTAGGACACAACTTATCTATAGGTGGTAATCACGGCCCCACCAAGCAACTTCCTTAGATTTAGTGGCTTTACAGCTCCACTCGGCACTTTCGATAATCAATGGCTTTATAGTTCCACTCGACCCTTTCAAGATCTGATGGATTTACGGTCCCACCCGACTCTTTCAAGATTCAATGACTTTACGATCCCACCCGACCCTTTCAATATCTGATGGATTTACGGTTCCACCCGACCCTTTCAATATCTGATGGATTTACGGTTCCACCCGACCCTTTTTACGATGCCATACTCAGTCACCAAGCCACGTGCATTCTCCAAGAAGACATACCGAGTCTCCGAGCCACGTGCATTCTCTAAGGCTACCTTTTTGCCAAGGTGACATATCCAATCACCGAGCCACGTGTCCTTCCCAGGTGACACTCCAATTCATCGGGCCACGTGCATTCTCCAGGTAATTTACCAACTCACTTTCGATACTGACAACCGATACCCGACCAATCCTCAATCACGTAGCCAAAATTGCATTATTTAAGAACATAACTTCAAAATGCACCGCTAAATCAATTTGACACGAATTAAAGCTCAAATATATAAACGGACTACTCCACGACAATTAGCACGAGATTCCAGTCATTGGCCATCCCAGTTGAATTTCCGGAAAATAAATAATTAAATAATGAATTTCAAAAACTAAATAAATAAACACAATAATTCCAATTTAGCACATTATGAAGCTCAATTAAATAAACGGACTGCGCCACAATCATCAGCATAAAATCCCAGTCACTGGCCATCCCAGTTAAACTTCCGGAAAATAAATAAATAAATAATTAATTTCGAAAATTAATATTTAATTCCTAAAAATTCCAATTTGGCCCGAATTGCCTAATTAACACCCGATAAGGGTCGGGAAAAATCCCAAGAAACATCCAATTAATACTATAGGTAATTCTCTATCTAAGTACACTAATCAAACATCTAATATGATCAATTCTAATCTAACCACCTAATTACACTTAACTAATACTAATCAACCTTTAAGTATAATTAGCAAACTAAGAAGGCATTAGTGAGTAAAACTCATTTGGCAAGGCGAAGATCGAAACACCGCCACGGTGGCCGAAATTCAAATTATCGGCGGCGTTGGCGGATACTCGGGCTGGGCCTACAAGCCTCGCAAGCCCATAGAAAATTACTGGGCTTGGACTTGGCTACAGGTTGGACCTGCTTCACGGGCTGAACTGCTGAAACTTCTTGGGCTTCAAGTGGCTGAAACAAAACTGAATTGGGCTTGCGAAGTGGGCTGCTAGGCTCACTTGGGCTGAGATAACCCGAATTCCACTTGGGCTGAACTTGATGGACTGAAGATAGGCCCAGCTGTTGGGCCACGAAAATTGTGTGGGCTGCACTAAGGATGGGCTGCTAAAATTGAAGGTGAAGCTGAACTAGGCTGCGGTTGGTCTCGGGGAAACGAAGTCCGACACTCCTAGGCCGTTGCAAAAATGCTGAGCTAAGCTGTTGCAAACCGAAGTAGCAACGAAGGAGTTGGCGTCTTCGGCTTCGCTGGCATTGCAGGTCTAACTGAGCCGACAAAACTCGATGGAATCTCTCGCAGATGAAGACGCAGGCTTCCTCGGTTGAATCGGTGGCAGCGAGCTAGGCCAAAGACACGCGGCTGAAGACTACGCTGGGGACATGTGGAGTCGTCAACAAAACAAAGCCAAGATGGGACATGCTCGCTGACAGTGGGAGGACGAAACGTGGACGAAGCTAGCTATTGCAGGGTCAACAAATCGGTTTTGTTGAGTGCTGAGTTGACAGAATGTGACAGCTTGGTGGAAGTGCTACGCATCGCTACTAGGCCGAACAAGCCGACAGAAGGAGGTCAACAAAGGAGCTTCTTGTTGAGCTGAAGTTGATCAAAGGAAGTAGAATAGTGGATAGCTGGCTACGGATGGGGAGAAACCAGCAAAGGTGAGAGAGAGAGAAATCATGGGTTGTGGCCTTCGGTGAGTGGGCTTCATGGCAGAGGAGCAGCAGTGAAGAAGATCGGGCAGTTGAGGCCGTCAACACTTGGGGCTTCTATTAGGGTTTTTGACCGAGAGAAGTGGAAGACCTGTACGCGTGTGTTGTTGCAGGCTTCGGTGAATCACGTGGAGAAGTAGACGTCGCTGGTAAGGGTCTTCGGTGCAGCTGGCGTGAGATGAAGAAAAGCGAAGAGATGCGTGGGTGAGGATGAACGGCAGAAACGATGGAGTAAAGGAAGACAGTTGGTGGCATGGGGTGTTTGGCAAGCTTGGGAAGCTTGAAGTGCAAAGATATTATCCAACCACTCAAATGCTTTTCCCCTCTAAAGCTCACATAACTATCTTAATGCCTCCCATTTACTTTCCAACCAAATTTTCACCAATAAATCTAATATTGATGTCAAAATATGCTACCCTCACTATAGATCCGAATTCTTCAATTTAAGCTTCAATTTATCCACTAAATCTCCAAATCGAAGTCCAATTTTGATGAAGATAAATCCCGTAGAATTTTTTGTAAATATCCGACACCCAAAGGCTTGGCTTGAAAGTCCAAACTCGCTTAAATTCGGTCCATACGAAATTCTGTTAATTTTTCGCGACGTCCGAATTGATTTTCCGTAAAAATCTCGGAATCTCCGAAAATTCTTCTGAGATTGAGTTGACGCTCCTAGAATTGATCGTGACACCACAGAACTTTCAATTTCTGAAATCAGACTCAGATTGGCAGTTAATTTCACTTGGGCGTGTTTTTAGTGTAACCTAGGTTACCAGGCAATTTTCAAAACTTTTTAGGACAAATGACCTGTGGTCAATTTTCTTCGAGCCACTCGACACATTGGCGACTCTCAATTATTGTGAAAATCTCGAGGATTCAAATATGGACACAGGGTACCAAAACAGTAAAAAAATCAGTCTAGTACCGTTCAACGAGAATTTCCCAATTTAGTGGTGTCACCCACGATTGGCCACACATCTCTATCGAATTAGCCTATCTCTGATTTCAAATCGATTTTATTTGCCGCAATGATCTCTAAAGATGAGCACGGTCGAGAAGTCAATTCCTGGTCGAATTCTTAAGTCTATTTGCCTTAAAGTCCTTAATAGCTTGCCCAGCTAGTCTAGTTATCTCATGAGTGGCCAACTCAGAGAAAAACACTGTAGTTGCATCGATGGAATGCCTAATTTATCTAATCGAAATCAGAATTTGAAAATCTGGATGTCACAACTCTTCCCCTCTTATAAAAAGTTCGTCCTCGAAATTTAAACCTTTACCAATCCTTATACAAAAAGCTGGGGGTGTTGTCGTCTCATTGAGTCTCATTTTTTCCCACGCTAATCATTCGGTCTCATGGTGTTGTTAGACCACTTTGACTAAGGAGACCATCTTAGTACACAAAATCTGCTCTTTCTGAACTAACAATTGAACTGAGCTTCTCACATATGACACTCTGTCATTCACATCTGACTCTGATCACGACAATTGCAATCACTGATTACTGAGCTGACTCTGGCCTGTGATCTTTCTTTCCTTCACTTTCTTTTTACCACTGAAATTATGTACCCTCTGCTATGTATTGCTTAAGAAAGAACCCTCTGAAAACTTTACCAAACTTGTAACCTTTGATCTAGATTCAAAATATAATTCATCCTCGGCACTCCATGCCGATGAATTATCTGATGCACACACACTTCGGTATACCCATTCAAAACAAGATCTATCCATACCGTACCAAAGTGGACCGACTTCATCTATCGATCGACCACTATCCTCAAATGGAATCAGTACTCCCCCTGGTTTGCATTACCGAACTTCCACTTACTAACAACTCTGGCACTTGCAAACTACCTGGCGGTATCTATCTTGATATCAGTCTATTAATCTAGCTGACGCCGATTCTGATCCATCTTGAATTGTTTGATCACAAACAGCAACTTCCACAATGAATTTCTGACAATGTTTCTTACCTGAGTGTTACAATATCAAGCACTCAATCACTCTCGGAACTTGAGTGTTCCACCCTCAGAAGTCTGAAAGTCAGATTCTTTCTCATCCGTATGCTCTTATAGGATTGTCTGAACATCTTTGTCCGACAACTAAGTGCCTGATTCTTACTTAAGCTCTCACAATTATCTTTGCACTTGTCTATGCCGATGAATTTCTTTTTTTTCTTAAGAGGTCAAGCCCGCGAGGATACTGATGCTGAAAATTCTTTCATGAACCTTTTGTAGTAATATGTCCAATCCCCACGGCTTCTGATCTTTGACATTGATGTTGGTCTCGATCCATTAACAACTGATTCGATCTTGGTTGGGTCCATGAAGATTCCTTTACCTATACTCACATGACCATTCTTAAGGGCTCTCGTGATCCTCAGCACTTAATGAATACCCTAGAATGTCACTACACCACATGATCACCATTGATCTAGATATTCTTTGAACACTTGGTTTGTCAAATCTATGACAGCAGTTGGAGCGTTCGTCAAATCAAGTGGCTTTACATTATTCTCACAAGGGCTAAATCAAGTGTGAAATGTTGTCTTCAATATAAACTCCTTCCTGGTTCTCAACTGACGATAACCCGTCCTTAAGTCGATCCCTGAAGATATCAACACTCTTTAAAACAAGTCACCCAATTCATTGGTATTCGGTAATGAACACTTATCATTGATTGTCACCTAATTGAGTTGACAATGGTTGATGCATGATTGCAATGAACCATCTTCCTTTCTCTCTCCACAAAACTGATGTTCCCTAAAGTGATGCACTGACATACATGAATTCCTGATTCATCAATCTTCACATCCGTACCTTCGGCTCTATCAAGTCAAACAACAGTAACTGGTAAGAAGCCTTCGAGAGTGGTTCCATGCTGTGCTAGTTCGATCGTCATGTCATAGGTTATCATCATCATATCATATCATACATCATCATCATGCCATAGGTGATCATCATCACATCATGTCATACATCATCATCATGCCGTAGGTGATCATCATCATATCATGTCATACATCATCATCATGCCATAGGTGATCATCATCATATCATGTCATGCATCATCATCATGCCATAGGTGATCATCATCATATCATGTCATGTATGCATGATTCAATTTCCACTTTTAACTTTCAATTTGATCACCACATCATTCTTTCTCGGGATCATCAATTTCATCCCATACTTTACACTCGCACCCTATCCTGGCATCACGAGAAAAACCTCCGGCATTCAGCCACTTAAGGCCACTGGACATCCAGCACCCCCACATGCCGGGCATCTCGCATCCCAACTGGCATCACGAGGCATCCCCTCGGGCAAAGACCTCCGAGGCTTCTGGCACCAAATGATTCCGGGCATCCTGATACTCCCAGGGCCATCCGGCCATCCGGCACCCCCCATCCCGGGCATTCTGATACTCGCAGAGCATTATAATCCGCCATAATGGTTTCCTCATTTATCATTGTCCATATTTACCAATTTAGGTCTCACTTAGCATGGCACTTGATGCAATGGCAAATAAAATCACTTTTATCCTTCAATCTATACATGCATTATCAGTCATCATCATACATGCATCAAGGTACAATCATCCATAAAGATAAAATTCTGAGAATTCATACAATTTAAAATAGTCCATTTATCATGCCCCCTTTTTTTTTAAATTTATTTAAATTCCAGCTTGTATCATTTTTGGAAATATTTAAATTAAATATCCATGTAATTCAAAAAACTCATGAATTTAAGGCTAATGATAGACAAGAAAATAGGGTAATAATTTCATGAAAAACACAAGGCCAATCAAATTCCACACAAAATTATAATTCACACAAATACAGCATGTAATTTCGGATAAAAACAGAATGCACAGTTTCCGAAATAATTTGATTAAAATATCAGGTTATAGCCAAAAATTATGAAATTTTACCAGGTTATAGCCAAGACACTATGGTATATTTTTTTTCATGAAGACTTCTAAGACAGATTATTTTCTACAGTCACACGAAGCTTCTGGATCTAAGACCGAAACGTCCAGTGCATGGTTCTCCGAAATACTGAGTTTTTACCCACTTATACTTCTTCTTTTCCTCTGAAATTTGGATATGTTTTACCTCAAGATGTCCCCTACAACTTTTATGAAGAGATCTAAGTCTTATTTCCAAAGGACAGTCTCCATATGGGTCCATGAAGTCTCGGGTAACCTGTACCGCGTCTCAAGATCTACGGTTTTCAAGAATAAGTTGATTCACTAGGCTACACTTGTTCATTTTGCTTCAAATTTGAGTATGTTAAACTTCAAGATGTTATCTACAAGTTTCATGAAGAAGTAGAAAAGAGATTCTTACTAAAAATCAATATGCAACCACAAATCCACCGAAAGGTCAATGAAATCGTTCCAGATCTGGTGTCTCCGTAGGATGAGACTTTGACCCCTAAAATATCCATCATTTTGCACTAAATTTTAGTATGTTATATTTTAAGATGTTGGCTACAACTTTAATGAAGATATTAAAGTCAAAATCGAACTCAAAACATGCATGCAAGCTCTCACAAGATTCTGACTCAGGCGGTTCATGCGAAAACATTCCAGATCTAGCATCTCCGGAGGATGAGAGTTTGACCCCTTAAATCTCCATCATTTTGCACCATATTTTATTATCTTTTAGTTTAATATGGTAGCTACAACTTTCATGAAGAGATAAAAGTCAAAATCGAACTCAAAACATGCATGCAAGCTCTCACAAAGTTCTGGCTCAAACGGTTCATGCGAAAACAGCATGCAACTCAAGAACAAAACACATTAGCTTCACTCCCATGCCTCCAAATGTCCTAGATTCCGACCATACATACAAGACATTGGTGCAAGAGTAGAAAGTGGATTCCCAACTTGCCTCTAGACCGAACGAACGGCGGCACACGGCGGTGAGCGGGCGGCACACGGCGGCGAGCGGGCGGCGACTGCTTCCTCTCCCACTCGGCCACACTCTCTCCCTCTCTCTCGCACGGCTCTCTCTCTCTCTCTCCCTTTCTCTCTTGGCTGAATCAACCGGCCACCCCTCTCTCTCCTCTTCTCTTTTATTTCCCCTAAACCTCATCATTAGATTGCCTCCCTAATTGGCCAATGCATGCCATCCCTCTTGCCACTTGTCACAACACATGCATGGGCTTGGGCTTGGGCTTCCCTTGTGGCCGACGGCCACACCTCCTTGGGCCTCAATGGGCCGGCGACAGCAGCCCCATCCGTGGGCCTAATTGGGCCGGCTAGCTTGGCCCACTAAAGCTTAGGCCAATGGGCCTAAGCCCAACCTAATTTAAAATTATTATTTTTTCCTTTTATACTTTCTCCTATAAATTTTAAATTTTAAAAATCCACATGGCCAAAGTCTTGTAACATTTTATTTATAGGAATTTAATTTTATGAGGTGCATAGCCAAGCATAGATTATTCTCATTAATTTATCCTATGGTTCAAATTTAAAAATTCATGAACACAAGCATATAACACATAGCCTTAAGAAAACTAATGGCTAAAACATAAACCATAGGTAATTTCATTACCTAATTATTGGCTTTAATTCCCTCTAGAGGACGACTTGAATTTTGGGATTCCACAATTCTCCCCTCCTTAGAGAATTTCGTCCCCGAAATTAGACACCACTCGTGCCTTCTTGAAACAAGTAAGGGTACTTTTCCTTCATCTGATCCTCACTTTCCCATGTGGCTTCCTCCATATCATGATGTCGCCATAATACCTTAACTAGAGGAATCTTCTTAGTCCTAAGAATTTGTTCCTTTCGATCCAATATCTGTACAGGCTCTTCAATGTACCTCACTTTCTCATCCACTTTGATGGCTTCATGATCGAGTATGTGACCAGGATTCGGCTGGTACTTCCTCAACATCGATACATGAAACACATCGTGCAAATTCCCCAACTTAGGAGGTAGCGCTAAGCGATAAGCTACATCCCCTATCTTTTCTAGTATTTCAAAAGGTCCTACAAATCTGGGGCTTAACTTACCCTTCATCCCAAACCGAGATATCCCTTTCATTGGAGATACCTTAAGAAATACATGGTCTCCCACGCTAAATTCTAAAAGCCTTCTACGCCTATCTGCGTAGTCTTTCTGCCTACTCTGAGCTGTTTTAAGCCTTTTCCTGATAATTTCAATAGCTTCAGTGGTAACTAGTACTAGTTCAGGTCCTGTCAATTTCCTTTCACCTACTTCATTCCAACAGACAGGAGTCCTACATCTCCTTCCATACAATGCTTCATAGGGAGCCATGCCTATACTTTTCTGGAAACTATTATTATAGGCAAATTCCACCAAATGCAATCTTTCATCCCAATTTCCTTTGAAATCAATTACATAAGCCCTCAACATATCCTCTAATGTCTGGATTACTCTTTCCGATTGCCCATCTGTCTGGAGATGAAAAGCAGTACTAAACTGAAGCTTAGTCCCTAATGCAATTTGAAGACTTCGCCAAAAGTTCGAAGTAAACCTCGAATCCTGATCTGAGGTAATAGTCACTGGAACACCATGTAGGCGTATTACTTGACCTACATATATATCCGCATATTTATCCATTGGGTAGTCCATGCGAATCGCTAGGAAATGAGCCGATTTAGTCAAATGATCCACCATTACCCAGATAGAATCATGGCCACTTGATGTCCTTGGCAATCCTTGCACAAAATCCATTGTTATGTGCTCCCATTTCCATTCTGGTATGTCTAATGGTCTCAGGAACCCTGCGGGTTTGCGATGCTCCGCTTTTACTTGCTGGCACGTCAGACATTAAGAAACATGCTCAGTCGTATCTGCCTTCATACAATTCCACCAAAACTGCTGATGCAAATTCCTGTATATCTTTGTACTACCCGGATGAATACTATAATTATTCTTATGCGCCTCTAACAGAATTTCCTTCCTCAATTCTTCATTGTCGGGAACACAAAGTCGTCCTTGGCATCTTACTATTCCATCATCAGAAACTTGAAATTCTGGTCTTTTTCCTAAAGACACAGCATCTTTCACTTTCAAAATCTCTGGGTCAGATTCTTGCAGGATTTTAACTTTTTGAATAATCTTGGGTTCTATTCTTAATGCACTAAGCATTCCAGTAAGACAATCCATTTCCAATTTAAATTATGAGTCTGCTACAGACTTTAACAACCCCCATTCTGCCATCCTTAAACTAGCCATCTCCATAGCCGACTTACGACTAAGAGCATCCGCTACCCTATTCGCTTTCCCTGGATGATATCTTATCTCACAATCATAATCCTTTAACAACTCCATCCATCTCCTTTGTCTCATGTTCAATTCCTTTTGTGAGAACAAATATTTCAAGCTCTTATGATCCGTATAAATCTCAAACTTCTCCCCATACAAATAGTGTCTCCATATCTTCAAGGCAAACACTATAGCTGCTAGCTCTAAATCATGCATTGGGTAATTCAGTTCATGGGGTTTCAATTGTCTAGATGCATAGGCTATGACCTTGCCATGTTGCATCAAAACACATCCCAGTCCTTTGTGAGATGCATCACTATATACTGTAAAACCATCAGGTCCAGTCGGTATAGTCAGAATTGGAGTTGAGGTCAATTTCCTTTTAAGCTCTTGGAAACTCCTTTCACATTCCCCATTCCATTCAAATTTCACATTCTTTCGGGTCAACTTAGTTAAAGGACCTGCCAATCGTGAAAATCCTTCGATAAACCTTCTATAATAACCAGCCAGTCCTAAGAAACTTCGTATTTCAGTAGGTGTTGTTGGTCTCGGCCAATTTACTATCATTTCAACTTTTGCCGGGTCTACTGCAATTCCTTCTCCTGATACCACATGCCCTAAAAATATTATCTAGTCCAGCCAAAACTCACACTTACTAAACTTGGCATACAACTTATGCTCTCTCAGGGTCTGCAAAACTATCCTCAAATGTTGCTCATGCTCTTTAGGCCCTCTTGAATATACCAGAATATCATCAATAAAAACAATTACAAACTGGTCTAAGTAGGGCTTAAATATCCTATTCATTAAATCCGTAAATGCAGCCGGCGCGTTAGTCGATCCAAATGGCATAACAAGGAACTCGTAGCGTCCATAACGAGTCCTAAATGCAGTCTTAGGAATGTCCTCTTTCTTAATCCTTAACTGATGGTATCCCGACCTCAAGTCAATCTTAGAGAAGACCGAACTTCCTTGGAGTTGGTCAAATAGGTCATCAATTCTAGGCAAAGGATACTTATTTTTAATGGTCACCTGGTTCAGCTGCCTATAATCAATGCATAAGCTCATCGATCCATCTTTCTTTTTCACAAACAAGATCGGTGCACCCCAAGGTGAAGCCCTTGGTCTAATGAATCCTTTGTCAAGCAACTCCTATAGTTGCACTTTCAATTCCTTCAATTCGACTAAGGCCATCCTATATGGGGCTTTTGATATTGGTTCTGTTCCAGGCATTAACTCAATTTCAAATTCAACTTTCCGCTCTGGCAGTAATCTAGGCAATGCCTCAGTAAATACATCTTGAAATTCATTAACTACTCGAACTTCCTCAAGTTTAGGTTCCTTCTTTGCATAATCCTTAACTATGGCCAGGTATCCTTGACATCCTTTGTCAAGTAACCTACAGGCTTCTACTGCCGAAATAAGTGCTACAGGAAGATGGGTCTGACCTCCTAAAAATTCACAACTAGACTGATCAGGTAAAACAAATTGGATCACTCTCCTGTAACAATCCATTCTAGCCCGATACTTACGAAGCCAGTCCATTCCTATAATAACATCAAAATCATACATGGCCATTACAACTAAGTCTATTTCCATATCCTTTCCTTCTATTGATATCTTACAATTCCCACACACCAACGTAGACAATACCATATCCTTTAAAGGCGTGGAAACACAAAGAGGCGTCTCGAGAAGCATAACTTCTATTTGATTCAAACGTCTATATCTTTCAGACACAAATGAATGCGTTGCACTCGTATCAAACAATGCATATGCCTTTTCACCATTGATAAGGATCATACCTGAGATAACATTTTTGGAAGCTTCTGCTTCCTCTTGGGTGACCGCATACACCCTTCCTTGTGCTGGTGGCTTCTGAGGATTTCCTTATAAGTTTGATCTAACAGCACTCTGATATCCCTGTCGCACCGAGCCAACACTCACTTGCGACCTTTCTTGTGGGCAACTTCTCCTAAGATGGCCCACTTGTCCACAACCAAAACATTTCAGTCGTCCATTACAAGGTCCTAGGCCATGTCACCCATTACACCTTTGACAAACATCAGGCTGATAGGGCGCTTTCCCTATATTCAGACCACTTCTTGCTCCCCCAAAATTTCCAAAATTACTCTTCTTCTTCATATTCCAAGTCTGACCTTGACCAGAATAGGGTCTCTTACCCCTTCTCACATCATTAAAATTCAACGGTTTCTTAAACTCCGACCGTTCTCTTAACAGTTCCTACTCCACTAATTGTGCCATTTCATAAATCTCATTATAATCTCTTATGATCAAAGGCACTAGTTGCTTTCTGATGTCAGTTCTCAACTCTTTCAGAAATCTCTTAGCCTTTTCTTCTTGATTCTCAATCAATCTCGGAACATATCTAGACAGTTCAGAAAATCTAGCCTCATACTGATCTACTGTCAGCTCATTTTGTTCTAATTGAACAAATTCTGTAATCTTCCTATCCTTAGCACAGTCAGAAAAATGCTTTCTATTGAAAGCCCTCACAAACTCTTCCTAGTTAACATCAATACCTGTTGGAAAGATTATCTCCTTCGAAGCTCTCCACCAAAACTTTGCATTTCCCTCCAGCTGGTACTTTGCCAAAGTTATTTTCTCCGCATCAGTGCAGTCCAACAGCCAGAAAATTCGTTCCTTCCCATCAATCCATTGCTCCGCCTCCTTAGGACTTCCCATTCCATTGAACTTAGGTGGCTTCAACTTCAGAAATTGCTCCACCAGTCCTTGAGTACGACGTTCTGCTCTAGGTTGCTGTTGCGCTTGTCTTTCCATCAGATTTCCAATATTGGCCAATGCCTGCAGGACGTCTTCCATTCGGGGTTCAGCCCATGCAGCAGAGGCTTCAGCCCTCGATGGATGAGCACTTCCAGCTCGCACCATGACTTTCCTGCAATTTCCAAGTATTGCCTTAGGAATAATCCGAGACTCACGGCCTCCATTCAAAGCAACTACTACTACTACTACATAAGTAACATATACATGTTACTGGTACCTAAAGGCAACTCAAAATAAACTACTAGGGATCTACGAGTGAATACTCATCACCCGTTATTCAATTATTTCGTTTTAGATCCTATGGTGTGCATTGTCATCATGTTCCTCAATTTCCAAATGAGGCTCCTTATCACTCCACCTATAATCACTCGCTCTAATACCAAAAAGGGGCGTTGTGACACCCCGAACCCCCTAGGGTCGCCACAGGCACCTAACGTTACACCTAATGGAACACTAATTACATCTCTTAGAAGAAGCGTCGTAAATCATAGGTATTTTTTTTTTTGAAAATAAACAGTCCAAGCGCGACTCATTAGCGGAAGCAAAATATAACATCGCCATCTCTCCCTCTAACAACCATGATACAATTGCACACCACTAATCATCATGAGAAAAGACAAAGCCACAACACTTTATTTACATATTTTCAAGATGGGTTTCCTTGGGTCGGTACATCAAAAGAAAGGCCAGAGCTCAGAGCTCAGCCATACTCGGCCTAAAACCCCAAAAAGAAACACTCGACCCACTACGACTATCTTGTAAGATCCCCCATCGCTAGTGTCGGCTAACCATCCCAAAAAGTTTTAGCTCCTACTTAACATGCGAGGGCCCTCACACCCATCCTGATGCATCAGGCGGTGGCGGCAGCAGCATCCCACGCATCGCTCCATTTCGTCAAACATGGACAGCTATGAACTCCTGGACAACAGGGCCCCAGCTAGGCCCACATCGTACATAACTAAATAGCGCACTCGAATATATGTAAGACTAGGAATAGAAGGACAGTCAAACTCCTCGCACTCAACCTCTACATCCGAAGGTAGGCTGTAAAATACGCCTCGCGTGACAACAGGGAGCGGCATGCTGCTAATCTGAAATGTTGGTCCTGGAAGGGGTGAGTACAACCACTCAGCAGGTAAAGAAATCCAATAACCACTCATTGCAACATGCAATACAAGCACAACATCATACATGTTAATCATGCATCCAAGCAGACTTACCTCGAAGCTATGCATATACCATCATACATTTTCATCACAATCATAACACATACATGTCGTCATGTCATAGGTTATCATCATCATATCATATCATACATCATCATCATACCATATGTGATCATCATCATATCATGTCATGTATGCATGGTTCAATTTCCACTTTTAACTTTCAATTTGATCACCACGTCATTCTTTCTCGGGATCATCAATTTCATCCCATACTTTACACTCGCTGTGACACCCCGAACCCTTCTCAAGTCGTCACCAGCGCCAATGTTACACCTTATCACCTTTCTGCTTTGAAGAAGTGTCCTAATTCGCAGACACATTTTTTTATTATTTTATTTTAAAACAAAACGGTCCCAGCGCGACTCATTATGCGGAAGCAAATTAAAACATCACCGTCTCTCCCCCTACCAACCATGATACAAATACACACCACTAATCACCATAATTTTATAAACAAGCCACGACACTTTATTTACATATATATTTTCAAGATGGGATCTCTTTTGGGTCGGTACATCAAAAAGGAAAAGTTAGGACTCAGCCACATCCAGCCTAAAACCTCAAAAAGAAACCTCGACCCTCAACATCACACGAGCACAACCCCCATCATAAGTGTCGGCTAACTATCCCCAAAAAGAAACAGCTCCTACTCGTCACGTGCAGGCCTCACACCTAACCCGGTGCATCAGGCGGTGGCGGCGGCAACATCCCTCGCATCGCTCCATCCCGACGAACATGTACGGATATGAACTCTTGAATAACAGGGCCCTCAGCCAGGTCTACGTCGTACATCACTAAACAGCTTACTCGAATAAAAGTCAGTCCGGGAATAGAGGGACAGTCTATCTCAGCGCACTCGACCTCTACATCGGATGGTAGACCGTAAAATACACCACGCGTGACGGTAGGAAGCGGCATACTGCTAATCTGAAATGTGGGTCCCCAAGGGGGTGAGTACAACCACTCAGCAGATAAGGAATCCAATAACAACTCAATGCATCATGCAAATTACACATGCATTGCAGGTATTAACCTTGAAGCCATGCGCATACTATCATGCATCATTATATCAATTTATAACACATACATGTGTATCATCATCGTATCATACATGTCATCATCATGACATCATCACATTACACTTGTCATTATCATCATGGCATCATTACATCATACATGTCATCATCATCATGACATCATCACATTACACATGCCATATCATATATCATCATCATTATCATCACCATGCATATCATCATGCATATCATATCATGGGTGATCATCATATCACATCACATATCATCATCATCATCATCATGCATATCATCATGCATATCATATCATGGGTGATCATCATATCACATCACATATCATCATCATCATCATCATCATCATCATCATCATCATCATCATCATCATGCATATCATATCGTGGGTGATCATCATATCACATCACATTTCATCATCATCATTATCATGCATATCATCATGCATATCATATCATATCATGGGTGATCATCATATCACATCACATATCATCATCATGCATATCATATCATGGGTTAATTTTCATCTTTTATCTTTAAATTTGATCACCACATCACCCATTTCTCAAATCATCAATTTCATCATCCCTTCGGGCAAAGACCTCCGACAGGGCTCCCAGCATTCCAGCCATCCCATGGCCACCGGGCTTCCGGCCCCCCACATTCTGGGCATCTCGCATCTCAACTAGCATCACGAGGCATTCCCTTCGGGCAGAAACCTTCGATAGGGCTCCCGGCATTTACACTCCTTGGCTGGGCATCCCGCACCCCAATCCTGGCATCGCGAGGCATTCCTTTCGGGCAAAGACCTTCGACAAGGCTTCCGGCCCCCCACATTCCGGGCATCCTGAATCTCCCAGGGAATTCCGGCAATGCATCTCTATACATTCCGGCCTCATCCTCCACCACAACCACTTCCTCACTTATCATTATCCACATTTACCATTATTTTCATCTCAATTTAACATGGCATATGGCATGACATCAAACAAGTCATACTTGGCACACATGCATCACAATTCAATGTCATACATACACCAATATCTCATTATACATGCAACAATGCATAATTATTTATTAATAAATTCAATGGAATTTATGGCCAATAAAATAATCCATTTTTTTATTTTATCATTTATTTATTTATTTATAATAAATAAATATTAAATTCAAAAATATATAAATTCCCAAAATTATAAAAATTCAAGCAATCATTAAACAAACCAATAGGATGACAATTTCATGCAAAATTCATGGCCAAATTGAATTTCACACAATTCCACAATTTTCACAAAACATCACATGATATTCGGATAAAACCAGCACGCACAGTTTCCGAAGAAATTCGATTAAAATATCCATACGGTCTCCAAAAATTACTAAATTTTACAGAGTGATATCCAAGACATTTTCGCACAACTTTCATGAAGAACTCCAAGCCAGATTCTTTTTAGATTATTTTATACAACCTCACAAAGATTCTGGATCCATTACTGCATCGTCCAGTGCACATATCACCGAAATATTGAGATTTAACCTACCTATTCTCTTTCGTTTCCTCTGAAATTCAGATATGTTATACATAAAGGTATCCTATACAAGTTTCATGAGAGATCTAAGTCAAATAACCAGATTAGAGTCATCATTTAGGTCCTTGAAGTCTCGGGTATCTTGGAATACATCACCAGAATCATCTTCTTCAAGATCTAGTATATTTACTAGGCTATACTTGTTCATTTCACTTCAAATTTGAGTATGTTATATTTTAATATGTCTCCTACAACTTTCATGAAGAAACCTAAGTGAGATTCTCAACAAAAACCAACATGCAACCACGAATCCAGTAAGAGGTCAGTAAAAACTCTCCAGATCTGAGGTCTCCGTAGAACAAGACTTTAACCCCTCAAATCTCCATCATTTTTCACGAAATTTCAGTATGTTGTAGTTTAAGATGTTAACTACAACTCTCATGAAGAAATCAAAGCCAAAATCGGACTCTAAACACACATGCAAGCTCAAACAAGTTACTGACTCACACGGTCCGAACACAAACAGCCATATCTTCCAACATGCATCATCCATGCTTCGGTTTTTCCCACTTAAACACTCAAAGATTCAACATGCAAACAACAGACAAGCATGCAAGAGAAGCTAGAGGACTCCCACTTGCCTCTAGAATGGACGGTCGATGGCGAACGGTGGCGAACACGGCGGCACACGGCGGTTCCCTCCTCCTTTCTCTCTCGGCCGCTCCTCCTCTCTCGCACAACTCTCTCTGTCGCACACCTCTCTCTCTCTCTCTCTCTCTCTCTCTCTCTCTCTCTCTTTGGGCGAGCAAATGGCCAGCCACCCTCTCTCTCCTCCGTCTTATACCCCCAAATCCTCATGATTGATAATGATTACTTGCCTTCAAACTAGCCAATGCATGGCATCCTAGTCTAGGCCAATGCATGAAGTCTTCTTGCCACTTGTCTTGATGGCTTTTGGGCTTGGGCCTCCCCTTCTTGGGCCGGCGACAGCCCCCTTTAGTGGACCTAATTGGGCAGACTAACTTGGCCCATTAAGCTTAGGCCAATGGGCCTATGGCCCATTCCAAAAATTGACCTTTTTCCCTTCTTTTTTTTTTGAATTTATTCTATAAATATTTTTAAATTTTAATTTTCGTCTTGGGGCATCTTGGTTATTGAAATTTAATTTATAAAGTACATGGCCAAGCATTAATCTATCAAATTTAAATTTCCACAATCATATGCACAAATCATCTAATTAAAAGGCTAATGGCTAAAACATAAGCCATGAAAATTTTTATCACCTAATTAGAGACTTTAACACACCTTATGGCTTGGTTTTGAATTTTGGGATGCCACACTCGCACCCCATCCTAGCATCGCGAGAAAAACCTCCGGCATTCAACCACTTAAGGCCACCAGGCATTCGGCACCCCCACATTCCGGGCATCTTGCATCCCAACTCGCATCACGAGGCATCCCCTCAGGCAAAGACCTCCGAGGCTTCCGGCACCCAACCATTCCGAGCATCCTGATACTCCCAGGGCCATTCAGCCATGTATCTCTATACATTCCGGGCATCTAGCACCCCCCATCCCGGGCATCCTGATACTCGCAGAGCATTATAATCCGCCATAATAGTTTCCTCATTTATCATTGTCCATATTTACCAATTTAGGTCTCGCTTAGCATGGCACTTAATGCAATGGCAAATAAAATCACTTTCATCCTTCAATCTATACATGCATTATCAGTCATCATCATACATGCATCAAGGTAAAATCATCCATAAAGATAAAATTCATGGAATTCATACAATTTAAAATAGTCCATTTATCATGCCCCCCCTTTTTTTTTGAAATTTATTTAAATTCCAGCTTGTATCATTTTTGGAAATATTTAAATTAAATATCCATGTAATTCACAAAAATAATGAAATTAAGGCTAATGATAGACAAGAAAATAGGGTAATAATTTCATGAAAAACACAAGGCCAATCAAATTCCACACAAAATTATAATTCACACAAATACAGCATGTAATTTCGGATAAAAACAGAATGCACAGTTTCCGAAATAATTTGATTAAAATATCCAAAATACCTCCGAAAATTATGAACTTTGACCAGGTTATAGCCAAGACACTAAGGTAGATTTTTCATGCAGACTTATGAGCCAAATTATTTTTAGATTATTTTCTACACTCACACGAAGCTTCTGGATCTAAGACCGAAACGTCCAGTGCATGGTTCTCCGAAATACTGAGTTTTTACCCACTTATACTTCTTCTTTTCCTCTGAAATTTGGATATGTTTTACCTCAATATGTCCCCTACAACTTTTATGCAGATATATAAGTCTTATTTCCAAAGGACAGTCTCCATATGGGTCCATGAAGTCTTGGGTAACCTGTACCGCGTCTCCAGATCTACGGTTTTCAAGAATAAGTCGATTTACTAGGCTAAAATTGTTCATTTTGCTTCAAATTTGAGTATGTTAAACTTCAAGATGTTCTCTACAAGTTTCATGAAGAAGTCGAAAAGAGATTCTTAGTAAAAATCAACATGCAACCACAAATCCACCGAAAGGTCAGTGAAATCGTTCCAGATCTGGTGTCTCCGTAGATGAGAGTTTGACCCCTCAAATCTCCATAATTTTGCACCAAATTTTATTATGTTATAGTTTAAGATGTTGGCTACAAATTTAATGCAGAGATAAAAGTCAAAATCGAACTCAAAACATGCATGCAAGCTCTCACAAGATTCTGACTCAGGCGGTTCATGCGAAAACATTCCAGATCTAGCATCTCCGTAAGATGAGAGTTTGACCCCTTAAATCTCCATAATTTTGTACCATATGTTGTAGTTTAAGATGTTATCTACAACTTTAATGAAGTGATCAAAGTCAAAATCAAACTCAAAACATGCATGCAAGCTCTCACAAAGTTCTGGCTCAAACGGTTCATGCGAAAACAGCATGCAACTTAAGAACAAAACACATTAGCTTCACTCCCATGCCTCCAAATGTATACAAGACATTGGTGCAAGAGTAGAAAGTGGATTCCCAACTTGCCTCTAGACCGAACGAACGGCGGCACACGGCGGCGAGCGGGCGGCACACGGCGGTGAGCGGGCGGCGACTCCTTCCTCTCCCTCTCGGCCACACTCTCTCCCTCTCTCTCTCTCTCCCTTTCTCTCTTGGCCGAATCAACCGGCCACCCCTCTCTCTCCTCTTCTCTTTTATTTCCTCTAAACCTCATCATTAGATTGCCTCCCTAATTGGCCAATGCATGCCATCCCTCTTGCCACTTGTCACAACACATGCATGGGCTTGGGCTTGGGCTTCCCTTGTGGCCGACAGCCACACCTCCTTGGGCCTCAATGGGCTGGCGACAGCAGCCCCATCCGCGGGCCTAATTGGGCCGGCTAGCTTGGCCCACTAAAGCTTAGGCCAATGGGCCTAAGGCCCAACCTAATTTAAAATTAATTTTTTTTCCTTTTATATTTTCTCCTATAAATTTTAAATTTTAAAAATCCACATGGCCATAGTCCTGTAACATTTTATTTATAGGAATTTAAATTTATGAGGTTCATAGCCAAGCATAGATTATTCTCATTAATTTATCATATGGTTCAAATTTAAAAATTCATGAACACGAGCATATAACACATAGCCTTAAGAAAACTAATGGCTAAAACATAAACCATAGGTAATTTCATTACCTAATTATTGGCTTTAATTCCCTTTAGAGGATGACTTGAATTTTGGGATGCCACATGAAGACGCAAGCTTCCTCGTTTGAATCGGTGGCAGCGAGCTGGGCCAAAGACACGCAGCTGAAGACTTCGTTGGGGACGTGCGGAGTCATCAACAAACCGAAGCCGAGATGGGACACGCTCGCTGACAGTGGGAGGACGAAATGTGGACGAAGGTAGCAACTGCAGGGTCAACAAACTGGTTTTGTTGAGTGCGGCGTTGACAGAACGTGGCAGCTCGGTGGAAGTGTTGCCCATCGTTGCTGGGCCGAACAAGCCGACACAAGGTGGTCAACAAAGGAGCTTCTTGTGGAGCTGAAGTTGACCGAAGGAAGCAGAATCGTGGACAGCTGACTGCAGATGGGGAGAAACCAGCAAAGGTGAGAGAGAGAGAAATGATGGGTGTTGGTCTTCGGTCAGCAAGGCTTCATGGAGTTGGGTTGCCTTCGGTGATTGGGCTTCATGGCAGAGGAGTAGCAGTGAAGAAGATCAGGCAGTTGAGGCTGTCAACACTTGGGGCTTCTATTGGGGTTTTTCACCGAGAGAAGTGGAAGACCTATACGCGTGTGCTATTGTAGGCTTCGGTGAATCACGTGGAGAAGCACACGTCGCTGGCAAGGGTCTTCGGTGCAACTGGCGTGAGATGAAGAAAACTGAAGAGATGCATGGGTGAGGATGCACGACAGAAACGATGGAGTAGAGGAAGACAATTAGTGGCGTGGGGCGTTTGGCAAGCTTGGGAAGCTTGAAGTCCAAAGATATTATCCAACCACTCAAGTGCTTGTCCCCTCTAAAGCTCACATAATTATCTTAATGCCTCCCATTTACTTTCCAACCAAATTTTCACCAATAAATCTAATATTGATGCCAAAATATGCTGCCCTCACCATAGATCCGAATTCTTCAATTTAAGCTTCAATTTATCCACTAAATCTCCAAATCGAAATCCAATTTCGATGAAGATAAATCCCGTAGAATTTTCTATAAATATCCGACACCCAAAGACTTGGCTTGAAAGTCCAAAGTCGCTTAAATTTGATCCAAACGAATTTCTGTTAATTTTCCGCGACGTCGAATTGATTTTCCATAAAAATCTCATAATCTCCGAAAATTCTTCTGAGACTGAGTCAACATTCCTAGAATTGATCGTGACACCACAGAACTTTCAATTTTTGAAATCGGACTCAGATTGGCAATTAATTTCACTCTGTCGCATTTTTAGTGTGACCTAGGCTACTAGGTAATTTTCAGAACTTTTTAGGACAAATGATCCGTGGTCGATTTTCTTCTAGCCACGATGAACCCACTCGACACATTGGCGACTCTCGATTATCGTGAAAATCTCGAGGATTCAAATACGGACAAAGGGTACCATAACAATAGGAAAATCAGTATAGTACCGTTCAATGAGAATTTCCCAATTTAGTGGTGTCACCCATGATTGGCCACACATTTCTATCGAATCAGCCTATCTCTAATTTCAAATTGATTTTATACTGTACCGCAATGATCTCTAAAGATAAGCACGGTTAAGAAGTCGATTCCTGGTCGAATTCTCAAGTCTATTTGCCTTAAAGTCCTTAATAGCTTACCCAGCTAGTCTAGTTATCTCGTAAGTGGCCAACTCAGAGAAAAACACTGTAGTCGCGTCAATGAAATGCCCAATCTATCTAATCGAAATCAGAATCTGAAAATCTGGATGTCACATAAAATCTCTTTTGATTCATAGTGGAATTCAGCCAGTAGACTGTCAGCGTGCAAGAGTGGACGTAAGCTTGATCTAAGCTGAACCACTATAAATTTTGTGTTCCTATTCTCTTTCCTAAACTCTTTTACTTACTTGTAATTTTATTTAACTATTAGAGATTCAAAGCTAGCTCAAGTTCATTGGCTTTCAAACTTTGTTTCAAAAGAAAAATATTCTATAAACGTTTCCGCAAAAAAATTATCTTAACACCTATTCACCCCTCTTTAGGTGTTCATACTAGCCTTTTCAATTTGATCCAAAAGGATCACTTAACAAGTGAGTTTAACTCCCTAATCCCTGCTTAGTAAGCTAATGACACTTAATGGTTGATTAGTTTAAGTTAAGCATGGATTAGGTGGTTAGTTAGATTAGATGAGTGATTTAATTAGCCGATATTGCATGTTAGGTGGTTAGAGTAATGTAGTTAGAGCCTAGACAAGCTCTAGTATTTATCTAGAGTGGTTCATAAATTTTCCGGGCCTGTCTCGGCTTTTAATTAGGCTTTATGGGCCTAAGTTGCATTTATTTGCATTTATTTAATATTTTCCTTGATTATTTAATTATTTATTTATTTTCCGAAAATTAGACTGGGATAGCCAATGACCGGAATTTCGTGCTGATTGCAGTGGTGTGATCTGTTTATTTAATTGAGTTCTAATTTGTGCAAATTGAGGGTAATATGTGATTGGGGGTATTTATCCCAAAATTTATTTAATTTCAATAATTAATTAGAAAATCATCGGGCATCGGTTTACAACGCCAAAATATGTTTATGGGCTATTGAAATTAGTGCAATTTTCAAGCGAGAAAATATTGTGTTTTGGCTAAGGTTGACGGTGTACCCGCACACAAGTATTTTTATTGAGTATAATAAAAATGGCGAAATTGTTAGATGATCCGGATGATATATTATATCAACCCGCAGACTTTCATCTAGAAGCTTCTGGTGAGCATAAATAATATACTATATCGATATGCCTGGCAACTTCTGGTGAGTATAAATAATATACTATATCAATACGTCTAGAAACTTCTGGTGAGCATATATAGTATACTATATCAGGGTATGTGGTAGCTTCTAGCGAGCACTAATAGTATACTATTAGTATATCTGGCAGCTTCTAGTGAGCTATACTATCTACTATAAGCTTAGAGTGAGCAGTCCTGATTATGATCGGACTTTAAAGATAGTATCAGTTGAGATGACCAGGGAAGGGTCTTGATGACATGTAATCGATTGAGTCAATTGATCGATGGTTCGATCTGATTGATTGAATTGATTGGTTGAAATGATTAAATGGCTATTTGAAATATATTGATTTGCAGGAAGGAACTGAGGCTAAGGTAAGTCCTCTGTCTCATGTTTGTGCTTAGGCAGCCCTCAAGGCATATTTTCTTCCTTGTTGGGTCTTAGGGGGTTGAACTTGCTGAGACGTTGTCTCACCCTGTTGTGGGATAACATTTCAGGACCATAGATGGCAGCTCCTCTTGAGCATTTTGAATAACCTAAGAAGGTTATAGAACAGACATCTTACATTCCGTTGCATGGAAGCCCTAGGGGCTAGACCTATGAGTTGATAAGGTCTATAGTCTGGGTCGATGCGGGTCTACCCAAAAAGCAACCCCACCGATATCGCTCATGGTACCGCCAGGCTCAGGATGGCCAGAGAGAGGGTCCTATCTTGGAATATGAGATACCTTTATATGTACTGGAGGTTGCTTTTGGTAAGGGCACAACAGATCCTTCCGGAGGCTCGGTAGTAGATGTGGTGGACCCTTTCCTTGAAGTTCCAGAATCCCTTGAATACTCAGCAGTAGGCTCCAGTTGGCGTGTGGAGGGATATGACAAGAAGGACGAGGACTCATAGTGTTGTGAAACCCCCACCCTGTTTTTAAACTTGTTTTTCTCAGATTGGCTTTGTATTATATATGACAGGACTAGTATGTTATGTATATATAAGTTTGTTGTATGGTTTCCGGTTTGAAAAATTATAGCCATACTTTCCTATCTCATCTAATTATTGTCTAGGGAATATATATATATATATATATATATATATATATATATATTTGCTTCTGCATGCGTATTTAAAATGAATGGGTCGGTGACGCATCTTGGGACGTCACTATTAATCGACCAAGGAGGAATGGGTACACGCTAAGAGGATTGGGGCGTGACATCATCGTTTAATGGTATCAGAGCGTGGTTAAGGATTGGAGTGATAAGGTGCGCTAGGATTTGGGATAGTTAGTTGGAAAGGCTTTTAATTCATGCTCAGTTTCTAATCTAGTTTGGATTTGGAAGACAGGTTTAGTAGAAACTGAGCCATGAGTGATCAGGAGCAAATGACTCCTAGGAAGAGTACCATCAGGCCTGTAACTCAAGGTAGGACGTCAATTATGATTGGTACCCGAGGAGGCCATGGTAAAGCGCCAGCTCAGGCTAGCGCCAATGGAGTAGCACCACCTCCCGTTGGTGCTAGGATAGCAACCCCTAGTGATCCCAGAATGGAAGGGATCATGCAGGCGCTTGAAGCCATGAGAGACTTGATAGGGTAGTAGGCCCAGAATGAAGCCATCGTTGCTACAGCCGCTGCTACTACTGCCGTTGCCGCTGCCGTTAAGGCCTTACCCATTGCTGCACTAGTTGCTGCACCTGTCGGAGTTCAACCTGAGAATGTAGTGGTGCAGAGTGAGAGGCCGATACACAAGTTGGTGGAGTAGTTCTTGAAGCTAAACTCGCCAAGGTTCATGGGCATCGGAGATCCAGAGACAACATCTCTTTAGATTCAGGATTTGGATAAAGCTTTTGCACTCCTGAGGTGCAATAAGGAGGAGAAAGTCGTACTGGCAGTGTATCAATTGCAAGGAAACACAAATATATGGTGGAGAGCCGGCAGAGATACAATGTTTCTTACAGGTGTGGTGCCGGTGTGGGATGCCTTCCTCAGAGCGTTCAATGATAAGTACTTTTCGGGAAGCGCCTGAGAACAAAAGATGGAAGAATTTCAATGTCTCCACCAGGGAACGATGACCGTTGACCAGTATGAGGTTAAGTTTGCGAAGCTTTCTCCATATGCTCCGAGGTTGATTGAGGATCCGGAAGAAAAAGCCCGAAGGTTCAGGAATGGCCTTCATCTTGAGCTGAAGCAACCGCTAGTACCGTTGGATCTGAAGGACTATAGGGAAGTGTACAATCGAGCTCAGATGATCGAGAGGAGTTTGAACGAGCAAGTTGACTCGTCTGGATCGAGGTTTAGTTCTCAAAGAGAAGGGATCCGACATGGGAAGAAGTTCATGACTGGAGGAAGATTCCATGTTCCGCCCAACATGAAGGGTGGAATTGGAAAATTAGGATCGAGTCAGAATGGTACGTGTCGCTTTTGTGGAATGCAACATGGTATAGCCTCGTGCCCTTGAAGGATAAGTGTTTGTTTTGAATGTGGTCAGCAGGGTCACATAGCCAGAGATTGTCCTAAGCGATCAAGAGGACAACCGAAGTTACCGACGTCACCACCATTAGGACAGATCAGAGGTTTTGCACTGCCAAACGCACCGTAGGGTGGATAGCTTAGATCACTAGCTCAAGGAATGATGTATGCCATCACCAGAGGTTAGGTAGAGGACGCACATGATGTGATTACAAGTACTATTTTGCTGAACGACCATACTGCTTATGCTTTGTTTGACCTAGGAGCGACTCATTCCTTTATTGCTGAGCAATATGTTAAGCTGATAGGATTAAATCCCGAGATAGTGGAGTCAGTGATTAGCATATATACATTGTTAAAGGATAAGGTGTTATCTGCTTTGGGTTGTTGTGGTTGCAAGTTAGCGATTGGTGAGCAGGAGGGGAAAATAGATTTGTTAGTCTTAGCCATGTATGACTTTGATTTGATAATTGGCATGGACTAGCTCACCAAGCAAAGAGCTAGGATAAATTGTTATCGTAAAGTGATTCGGTTTAACCCGTTAAAGGGTGGAAGTTTTGAGTTTGTTGGAAGTCGAGAAAGACCCTTGATTACTTTGATCTTGTCTCTTGAAGCAACCTATTTGTTAGACGAGGGTTATCATAGTTACCTAGCAACTGTTGTGAATACAATAGTTGAGGAGCTGAATATTGAAGATATTTCAGTAATGCAAGAATTCCTAGATGTTTTCCTGAAGGAATTGCCAGACCTGCCCCCGGAGAGAGAGATAGAGTTCGTGATTGAGCTAGCACTCGGGATAGAACCAATCTCTAAGGCTCCTTACCGGATGGCATTGTCGGAGTTGAAGGAACTGAAGGTGCAGATGCAAGAGTTGTTGGACAAAGGATTCATCCGTCCTAGTGCATCACCTTGGGGAGCACCAGTGCTATCCGTAAAGAAGAAAGATGGTCCGTTGCGTCTGTGCATCGACTATCGTCAACTCAATCATGTGACGATAAAGAAAAAGTATCCACTCTCGAGTATCGATGACTTGTTTGATCAGCTGTAAGGAGTGTCGATATTTTCGAAGATCGACCTGAGGACATGGTATCATTAGCTAAGGATCAGAAAAGAATATATACTGAAGTCAGCATTTCGTACTCGATGCGGCCATTATGAGTTTACTGTGATGCCGTTCGGGTTGACGAATGCTCCAGCTACTTTCATGGATTTGATGAATAGGGAGTTTAAAGAATATCTAGATCCGTTCGTGATAGTGTTCATCAATGATATTCTGGTTTATTCAAGGAGTGTTGAGGAGCATAAGAGTCTTATGAGATTGGCACTTTAAACCTTGAGGATTCATTAGTTGTACGCCAAGTTTAGCAAGTGCGAGTTTTGGTTGACTCATGTTGCGTTCCTAGGTTACGTGATTTCAGGCAAAGGAATCTCTGTGGACCCATCCAAGATTGAAGCAGTGGTCAACTGGCCAAGACCGACTACTGTGATAGAGATCAGAAGTTTTTTGGGTTTGGCAAGTTATTACAGATGGTTCGTAGAAGGGTTTTCATCATTAGCGTCGGTGTTGACTCGACTCCTGAAGAAAGAAGAGAAGTTCATGTGGACAGACAAGTGCGAGCATAGTTTCCAAGAGCTTAAGTAGAAGCTAACTACTGCACCTGTGCTAACCATTCCATTTGGTCCTGGACGATACGAGATCAATAATGATGCGTCATTCAGAGGACTAGGTTGTGTGTTGATGCAACATGGTAGGGTTGTTGCATACGCCTCCCGTCAGTTGAGACCTCATGAGCATAATTACCCAACGCATGACTTGAAACTCCCAGCTATCATTTTTGCGTTGAAGATTTGGAGACATTACTTGTGTGGAGAAAGGTTCCAGATTTTCACGGACCACCAGAGTCTCAAGTACTTAGGGTGTGTTTGGTTCGGCATTTGGAAAACTCATTGGTAAAATGCAAAGTAGTTTAGCCTAAAGGGCTTTAGAGGAAATGCAAAGACTGTTTGGTAATTTTTGCTTTGAAAAGCAACTTTGAAAGAAATGATGTTTGATAGAAAACACATTTGCAAACCAACTTTAATTTTTATTTATTTAAAATTAAAAAAATGATGTTTGCGACTTTTTTAATTTATATTTAACGGCAATGTTAAAGATGTTGTGTAAAATTTTTTATTAAAATTAAAATTCTTTTTTTTGCTAAAATAAATCAAATTAAAAAAATTTACGTGCTCTCTTTCTCAATTGCAAGAAGAATGCTTTCATTACAATAAAAACATGATAACATATGGTTTGAGGAAAGAAGCTCTTTATCATTAAAAATTACAAATATCCTTAATTACTTCATAAATTCATAACTATTTGATCACGTAAACGTGCCATATCAGATGCTACATCATCATTTGAAGTATTACCCTCCCCATTTACATCATCAGAATCCATTGTACATAAATTAGGATCCAAATCCACTCTAGCAAAATGTGCATCATTCAGGGCATTTCTTCGTATATAATTGTGCAAAGTCATCGTTGCTATCACAATTTTCACTTACTTTGTATATAGATAACTTGGCATACTTTTTAAAATCTTCCACTTCTTCTTCATACTCAGGATCAAGAGTAAGGTAAGGGTTATTCCAAGCAGCCCACACCCCATATCGCTGCAAATATGACATAAGATACATTTCATGAAAGAGCTTCTCCCACAATTACACAATTTCCTTAAGAAAAAGTGGCTCCTTTTCATCGAAACGTAAACTAGTTCCATCAAATAATGGATGAAAAATCACAGCAAGAATTAAGCAGGGACTGAGCTTAAGGCTTCAGACCTTGAATAATGCCATCTGAGTCTTAACAGTGGACTTGGCAAATTTCGCTGCCTTTTCTCTCAACTTAATTGGAGTGAGATCTTTCCTGGCATCTTTGTCTAATGACTGTAGCACTACGATGAAGGTATAAATGAATGCGTGTCACTAGTCAGAAGTATTTCACATACACAAATACAAGGTTGTGCTCCACATATAACTGAAGTATACAGATTTAACTTAAAAGTACATGCCTTTTAATTCAATTGGTAGGCCATGGCAATCCCAACCAGGAACATAGTGTACTTTATAATTCTGAAGAAGCTGCAAAAGAAAACAAGCAAAACTAAAATCATCACAAGTCCTATTGGAACATAAATACATGATCTTTGAACTTTTGCAGAAACTAAAAGCAATGGGATGCAAAAGGTTGTTCTTCTTTATTTTCTTGAGACAAGACCAACATATCCTTCCACTCAAAATGATCTGATCCATCATAACGAACCATCATTTACGATGAAGTACTCATTGCTCGTTTGATAAGACTAGTTAACCAGCCACCTAAAATGCTTTGTGAGAGAATCTCGTTTATTTTCACTGTAATCTTTACCGGATGGGATCATCATGAAGCACAAAACTTTCCTAATCAACAAGGAAAGGCAACCTAATAAGTAGAAAATAGAAAAGGGAGGGAGAAAATAATTCATGAGCAAGTATAGAACCCACCCCACTATTTCTGCTGACAATCCTTTCGAACACCTGGTTTTCGTCCCACGAAATCTGTATTTCTGGCTCTCTAACAGAAGCATTTGCTCTCATCCCAAAACTCGTCCTAGGTAGAGCAACTGTGTGCTTGTATCTGCCCTCATCTTGCTTACCCCCTAAAAGATTCCAATTGAGGAAGAATAATTATAACTTGGAGTTGTATCTCAAAACTCAATAATAGCACAACTTAACAATCATGTGAAACTCGTCCAAAGACTGCATATCACAAACCAAATGTTCAAAATGATTTCCGAGACAAATCAATCCCGCAAATTGAAAACGCTCCAAGTACCTTCAGCAGCTTTCTTGGCTGCCATAACTGGCCCTCCAACAATTTCACTTAAAGAAACCATCTTTCAACATCCTCAGCCACTACATACAAAACCAAAAGCTGCGAACTCCAGACGGACTAGGCAATTCGCACGAGCAACGAAGATTTCAATATCCCCAGCCACTACAACGAAGAGAATAACTGACCTTGTAAGGAGAAGCATGAATCACGACCATCTTGGGTTGCTCTTGGATTGGATAAAACGGCTTTTAAAGCATTGAAGCATCAAAGCAGGACAGCCTTTCGGCTCTAGGATTAAGTCAGGGAAGAAGTGGATAAAACGCTGAACTCAAACCTCAGATGACGCCACAAGACAGTGAAGAGCGCAGTCAAGCAGCAAAAAGCATAGTCGAGTAGTGAAGAGCGCAGTCGAAGGGCGCAGTCGAGCTCGCAATCGTCACGAGGGAGAGAGAGTTGGGGAAGGGTGGGGAAGGGTGCAGTCAAACAATGTCGAGCTCGCAATCGTCACGAGGGAGAGAGAGTTGGGGAAGGGTGGGTAAGGGTGCAGTCAAACAGTGTCGAGCTCGCAGTTGTCGAGGGAGAGAGTGACGGGAAGGGTGCAGAGCGAAGGGGAATGGTGCAGAGAGAAGGCCATTGAGGGTTTTAGCTTTACAAATGGGTAAAATTGGTTTTTTGATAAAATTTTGACGATAAAATAGGTGCAGAGAGAAGGCCATTGAGGGTTTTAGCTTACAAATGGGTAAAATTGGTTTTTCGATAAATTTTTGAGGATAAAATAGGCAAATTACTAATTTTCATTAAAGGAGCCCTCAGCATTCCGAAAATGCTGAAAGCTCAAGGCTGGTCTCCACCTGCCTTGAGCTTTCAGTATTCCCAATGATTCACTTTCACTTGAAAGCCCCTTGAAGAATGGTTGCCAAACACCATAATTTAAGGTGAAGGGGCTTTGAAGCTTGAAGGGGCTTTCTAAATGCACATCCAAATGCACCCTTATTCTCTAAGAAGGAGTTGAATATGAGACAATGCCGATGGATGGAACTTCAGAAGAACTATGACTGTGATATCCTATATCACCCCGGGAAGCTAAATAAGGTCGCCGACACTTTAAGTCGGAAGTCTGCAATTGCTCATATATTGGTTAAGGAGTGGAATTTAATCGAGAGAGTGCGAGATTCGGTGTTCAAGTTTGAGGTAGGCCACCTTTCGCACCTTATGGCCACCCTCAGAATTGAACCGGATGTTCAAGTTAGAATTAAAGCACTCCAGTCGACAGACTCAGACATTCAAAAGATTCTACAAGAGGATACGGATAAAAGAAAGGCTGACTTTCAAATTTATGAGGATGGAACGTTGAGGTTCCGAAGACAATTGGTTGTACCTGACGATGTGGAGCTTAGAGAGGATATCTTGTCAGATGCTCATCGTAGTAGTTACAACATTCATCCTGGCAGTACCAAGATGTATCAGAATCTGCGTCAACATTATTGGTGGTCTATTATGAAGGCGGACATCGCCAAGCATGTCGCCAAGTGTTTAACGTGTTAGCAAGTGAAAGCTTAGCATTGCAAATCGGGAGGACTTTTGCAACCTCTCGAGATCCCAGAGTGGAAATGGGAGCACATCACGATGGATTTTGTGACAAGGTTATCGAGGAGTCAGAGGGGTAACGATTATATTTGGGTAGTGGTCGACAAATTGATGAAGTCGGCTCACTTCATTGTAGTGCGAAAGGACCTCCGTTTGGATAGGCACACAGAGCTATACGTGCACTAGATAGTTCAATTGCATGGAGTGCCGGTGACAATTACTTTGGATCGAGACCCGAGGTTTACAACTGCTTTTTTGGAAAAGCTTGCAGAGCGCTTTAGGATCGAAGCTGCAGTACAAGTACGGTATATCATCCACGACGGATGGCCAGTCTGAGAGGACAATTCAAACCCTCGAAAACATGCTGCGAGCTTGCATGTTAGATTTCAAGGGAAGTTGGGAGTAACAACTTCACCTCGTCGAGTTTGCCTACAACAACAGCCACCAGCAAAGTATTCAGATGGCTCATTTTGAAGAGTAGTGTGACAGAGCGTGCATAATGCCAGTGTGTTGGGATGAAGTCGGGGAAAGAAAGATCATAGGCCTAGAGTTGTTCAACAGTCAATGGATGCAGTTGTAGTGATCAGAGGTAGACTAAAAACAGCTCAGAGTCGCTAGAAGAGTTACGCAGATAAGTGCCGGAGGTCATTAGAATTCCAAGTTGGTGATGATGTTTTCCTGAAAGTGTCACCAATGAGGGGAATTTCGTGCTTTGGCAAGAAAGGAAAACCGAGTCCAAAGTATGTATGTCCATTTGAAATTCTTGAGAGAATTGGGACCCTAGCGTATCGTCTTGCGTTATCGCTGAGATTGGTGTAAGTGCACGACGTCTTTCACGTGTCGATGTTGAGGAAGTATGTGCTTGACTCGATCCACGTGCTTAATTTCGAGGAATTAGACTTGGACGACCAAGTGTCGTACGTTGAAAGTCCGGTTCAGATTATGGAGTGAAAGGAACAAATTTTGCGTACAAAGAGCATCTCGTTGGTCAAAGTGGTCTGGCAACACCATGGCACAGAATGAGCAACCTGGGAGAGTGAAGAGTCGATGAGACAATTGTACCCCCACCTTTTTGCTTAATTATTGTAATGGTTTAAATTTCGAGGATGAAATTTTTATAAGAGGGGAAGAGTTGTGACATCTTGGATTTTATAGTTCTACTTTCAATTAAATTAATCAGGCTTTTCATCGACGCGCCTATAGTGTTATTCTCAAAGCTGATCACTCTTGAGATAACAAGACGATCTAGAGAAGCCATTAAAGAATTTTAATGCAATAAACTTGAGGATTCGGCCAGGACTCAACTACTCGACTGTGCTCATCTACAGAGATCATTATGGCATAGTTAAAAATCACTTAGAGATCAAAGATAGGTCAGTTCGATTGACATGTTTGGCTAAACGTGGGTGATTCCACTAAATTGCGAAATTCTCGTCGATCGGCACTAGACTGATTTTTCTGTCGTTTTGGTACCTTGTGTCCGTATTTGAATCATCAAGATTTTCACGACAACTGAGAGTCGTCAATATGTCGAAGAAGTTCATTGTGACTTGACGAAAATCAACCTCGGGTCATTTGCAATAAAAAGTTTTGAAAATTACTAGGTAGCCTAGGTCACGCTAAAAACGCACCATAGTGAAATTAATAGTAAATTTGAATCCAATTTCAGAAATTGAAAGTTCTGTCATGTCACAAGTCATTTTAGGAATGTCGACTCAGTCTTCGAAAATTTTTCTGCAAACCAAGATTTTTTAGGAAAAAGTTGTCGTAGGGCCATTTTTATCCAAAAAATGCAGATGACCGTTTTTTATCCCGAAATTAGGATGCAAGTGGGCTATATTGGCGAGAAAAAAATACCAATTTGATTGAGGACTCGACAGTTGATTTTTCAAAGGCCGAATTGAATTGATTCAAGAAGGATTGAAGTCCAATTTGTGCCAACTCACTTGCAAATTCGTATGCCTCCCTTAAACCTAACATTTGGACTACTTCAAGCTTCTAGAATGGGGTATTTTGGCCTGAAAAACTTGTGTGGACACCAGCTGGTGGTGTGGACCAATTGGGAGACCAAAGAGATGAGGAGAGACCGGTCAAGGGGACCAAACCGGTCCCACCAGCTGAATCGATCCCCTCTCCCCCTTCAAGTCGTCGAAGACCCCTCCTCCTCCTTTCCCAGCTGCTGTTTTGAAGCCTAGAAACCAGAGAACCATCAAAACCACAAGCCCTTGCCGTCGCACGCCTGTTCGAAGCCGGAGCCACCGCCGAGTCGTCGTCGCTACCGTTGTGCGTTCGCCCAGCCATGCAACCGTCTCCCACCTTCCAAGTCATCATTCTATCTCAACCACGATCCTAGGAAGTCCCCGGAGCTGGTCGAGCTTGCCCTGCCGCTGTCGAAGCCGCTTTGTCGCCCGCTTGCCACCGTGAAGCCCGTTGTAGTCCTCGCCAGTCTTCCTTGGCTATTTCAGTCCCGGCCAGCAACCGAAGTAGCTTCGACCAGCACCAGACAAAGACCAAACCGAGTGGGTCTCCAAGTAACTGTTTAGCCCGCTTTGGCCCATTTCCAGACCTTGAAAAACTGTCCCCCTTTGGAGTTTCTAGTTGGGGCACCCCTCGACGGCCCCCGATCCGTTAGGGTCACCACGGATACTTGTCACTTATCCTACTAGATGCCAGTCCTTGAAGCTTTTTAATTTAAGTGAAACCATAGTTCATAGGGGTTGATCAGTAAAATTCTTTTCCCCTTTTTCTCCTTTTTTTTTTTTTTTTTGTAAAGGTCCCAGCACAGCTCATCAACGGAAGCATAAACGAGTCTCACCATCCCTCACTTCAATAACAATAATGTAATGCACACCAACTACCCACCAAAAGAAAAGACAAAGCCGAGTCACTTTTATTTATATTTTCATGATGGACATCTCGAGTCGGTACAGCAAAAAGGCCAAGATTTTTAACTATACTTGGCTATAACCCAAAAGAGAACTTGACCCTATATCAAACATGTACACCCCTCCATCAACAAGCGTCGGCTATCCCCAAAAAGTGTTAGCTCCCACTAGTCATACGTGCCATCACACCCAACCCGGTGCATCGAACGGCGGCAGGGTAGCATCCCTAGCATCACCACATTGCGTCGAACGTGAACGGACAAAAACTCTTGGATAATAGGGCCATCAGCAGAACCCACGTCGTACATCACCAATACACAGACTCAGACATACTCTAGACTAGGTATACTAATACAGGAATGCTCTGTGCACTCCACCTCAACGTCAATAGGTATGCCATATAAGGTACCACGTACAACTGGTGAAAAGGGCATCTTTCTAATCTGAAATGTTAATCCCCAAAAGGGGTGAGTACAACCACTCAGCAGTAAAGATCTGCCAAACTACACAATGCATCAAACAGAACAATCAAGGTATCATGAATAAAACACATATCATTCATGCATTCAAGCATACCTCACCTTGCAGCCATGCATATATCACCATACGACGTACATATATCACCATGCACTTGTACATATATCATCAAGCAGCCATGCATATATCATCATGCATTGTGCACATACCACCATGCACTTCCGGCTTGCATTCCCATGCAGTTCATCACATGCACATGATTCAATTCTCGATCTTTATCTTTCAATTAGATCACGTCATTTTTCTTTCCACGGACCAATGTTTGCATCCCTCAATTTATCGCTCGCATCCAACCTAGCATCGCGAGGAACCTCCAGCACACACCTCCGGGCACCCGGTACACACACTCCGGGCATCTCGTACCCCAACTAGCATCACGAGGAATCCCCCCGGCACAAACCTCCAGGGCTTCCGGCACACACACTCCGAGCTTCCGGTACACACACTCCGGGCATCTCAAAACTCCCGAGGCATTATCGGCTCACACCTCCGACGGTCTTGTTATTATCTCAATTTATATTCACACATTTATCTCAATTTCAACATGGCATTTGATGCAACAATATCAAAGGCCTCAACCAGCTTTTGATATCATATAACATGCCATATGTCACTACATATGCAGCATAATCAACCACTCAAGACATTATATCACATGGAGCAATTTCATTAATTTTTGAAAATGCAGCAAATTTCTGGATAAAAACATATTGCACTCCTTTGGTCAAAATTCTTGAAAAATTAGTAAAAAGCCTTAATAAATTCTGAAAATTCGACATGTTATGTACAAGATCTAGAGGAAAATATTCCGTGAAGGACACCATATCAAAAGAACATCATACAATTCGGTACAGTCCATGCATCACAGTCTTTATAATTTCGGAATATTGCCATACACAGTTTCATTCACAAATTCTATAAAGATCCTAAATCAACTCCAAAAATTATGAAATTTTCATATGTTATAGACAAGGTCCAGAAGTAAATATTTCATGCAGAACTCGAAATCATATTTATGATAGATTAAAAACTATAATAACCATACCGGTCCATAACCCTCGGCACCGAAATCCAGTTCTAACTGTTTTGAATAAAGATTTTTTCACCAAACTAAACTCATCCATTTCCTCTAAAATTTTAGTATGTTACTCCTTAACATGTCATTTTCAACTTTTATTCAGAACATGAGATCTAATTTCAACCGTAGAATTTTATAAAATTCACAGAATCATACTAGGTCAGCATTACAATTTCCAGATCTTACTTCTTCAAAGAAAACTAGTTTCACCGGTCTATACTTGTTCATTTCTTCTGAAATATTGATATGTTACTCTCCAAGAAGTTCTCTACAACTTTCATCCAGAAGTCGAAATGAAATTCCAACTAAAAAGTCGCATGCAGCTCACAAATTCATCAAAGGTCGGACTGCCTTTCTAGAAAACAGAATGCAAGGCTACCATATTTTTCCCTAGAGCTTCGAATTTCTTCACTTCTACCACAACCAAGGCTTATCATCCCTTACAAAACATATCACAGCAAGCAATGGGTAGGTTTATGGACTCTACTTGCCTCTAATCCGAGCACAACACAGCAAGCCAAGACGGCGGGGCAAGGCGGGACTCGGCGGCTCGATGGCGGAGACGAACGGTAGCAAACGGCCTCCCTCATCCCATTCTTCTCTTGCTCGCTCGCTCTCTCCCTTTCTCTCTTCCTCTCTTTCTCTCTCTCGTTCTCTTTCTCTCGTGCGACCCCCCCCCCTTTGCTCAATCCGCCCATTCTTCTTTTCTTCCCCCTCATGATTAGCATGTAATCATCACAAAACATGCAAGATGACACTTAGTAATTGCCATGCAAGAGGATGGGCTGGTTGGGCCAGCCTCTCCCCTTTGGTCGATAGTCCATTGGGCTCCTTGGGCCAGTCAAACAGTAGCCCTTTCCTTTGGGCTTCGTAGGCTAGGCCAAGAGGGCCGAATGGTGGGGCTGGTCTTGGGCTAAAAATTCAGCCCACACTTCTCTAATTTTTCCCTTTTAATCATCACCTAATTACCCATCATATAATTACCTAATTACACTTATTCACTTAGCCATAAAACTTGCAACATAAATTAATACAAATCAAATCCATAAGGTGCATAGCCAAGAACAAAAATCTCATTATCGAATTATCCTATAGTACCAACTTTGATAACCCAAGAACATAAGATATCTTTCCATTAAAGTGTTCGGCCTTAATCTATTACAATTCTTCAGTCTAGTGACCACAACATACTTCAACGACACAACCATTCACTTTTCCATATGTCATAATGCCTCTAGGAATTGCCATGAAATTTTGGGATGCCACACTAGTCCCCCGCAGTGTCCCCGTCGATTTGATCAGAGTGAATCGCTTAACAAGTGAGTTTAACTCACTAATCCTTGCTTAGTAGGCTAATGACACTTATGGGTTGATTAGTTTAAGTTAAGCATGGATTAAGTGATTAGTTAGATTAGATTAGTGATTTAATTAGCTGATATTGCATGTTAAGCGGTTAAAGTAGTGTAGTTAGAGCCTAGACAAGCTCTAGTATTTATCTAAAATGGTTCGAAAATTTTCCCGGCCTGTCTTGGCATTTAATTAGGCTTTACGGACCTTAGTTGCATTTATTTTGCATTTATTTATTATTTTCCATAATTATTCAATTATTTATTTATTTTTCGAAAATTAGACCGGGAAAGTCGGTGACCGGAATTTCATGCTTATTCCAATGGTGTGATCTGTTTATTTAATTGAGTTCTAATTTGTGGAAATTGAGGGTGATATGTGATTGGGGGTATTTATCCCAAACTTTATTTAATTTCAATAATTAAATAGAAAATCACTTGGCGTCGGTTTATAATGCCAAAGATATGTTTATGGGCTGTTGAAATTAGTGCGATTTTCAAGCGAGAAAGTATTGTATTTTGGCTAAGGCTGACCGTGTACCCACACACAAGTATTTTTATCAGGTATGATAAAAATGGCGAAATGGTTAGATGATCAGGATGATATATTATATCAACCTGCGGACTCTGGTTTGGCAGCTTCTGGTGAGCACAAATAATATACTATATCGATATGTCTGGTAGCTTCTAGTGAGCATAAATAATATACTATATCGATATGTCTAGCAGCTTCTTGTGAGCATATATAGTATACTATTTTAGGGTATGTAGCAGCTTCTGGTGAGCACTAATAGTATACTATTAGTATATTTGGCAGATTCTGATGAGCTATACTATCTACTATCAGCTAAGAGTAAGTAGTCCTGATTATGATCGGACTTTATAGATAGTATCAGTTGAGATGACCGGGGAATGGTCTTGATGACATGTAATCGACTGAGTCGATTGATCGATGGTTTGATCTGGTTGATAGAATTGATTGGTTGAAATGATTGAATGGCTATTTGAAGTATATTGATTTGCAGGAAGAAATTGAGGCTAAGGTAAGTCATCTGTCTCGTGTTTGTGCTTAGGCAGCCTTCACGGCGTATTTTCTTCCTAGTCGGGTCTTAGGGGGTTAAACTTGCTGAGACATCGTCTTACCCCATTGGGAGATAACATTTTAGGTCCATAGATGGCAGCTCCTCCTGAGCATTTTGAACAGCCTAAGAAGGTTACAGAACAGACATCTTACATTCCGTTGCATGGGAGCCTTAGGGGCTGGACCTATGAGCTGATAAGATCTATAGTCTAGGCCGATCAGGTCTACCCAAACAGGTACCCCACTGATACCGATCATGGTACCGCTAAGCTCAAGATGGCCAGAGAGGGTCCTATCCCGAAATCTGAGATACCTCTGTATGTATTGAAGGTTGCTTTTGGTAAGGGCACAGCAGATCCTCCTAGAGGCTTGGTAGTAGACGCGGTGGACCCTATCATTGAAGTTCCAGAATCCCCTGAATACTCAATAGTAGGCTCCAATTGGAGTGTGGAGGGAGATGACGAGGAGGACGAGGACTCGTAGTGTTGTGAAACCCCCACCCCTGTTTTTAGACTTGTTTTTCTTAGACTGACTTTGTATTATATATGACATGACTGGTATGTTATGTATATATAAGTTTGTTGTATGGTTTTCGGTTTGAAAAATTGTAGCCCTACTTTCCTATCACATCTGATTGTTGTCTGGGGAATATATATATATATATATATATATATATATATATTTGCTTCTGTGGCACCCGAGAATTTCAACAATCCTCGAATGTACGATGACCATGACAAATCAATAGAAGTACTGTTGGATGGTGCCATTAGTATTTTGCATGAGCATTGTTTGATTCCATTGTCGAACTGATGGGCCGCGTTTAGAAATATTTTGATCGTCGCATAAGGCATAGACCCATCCCTGTGTACTATCACTGATGAGACCGAGATTGTGCCACAAGATGGATTGACAAGAAATTTTCTATACTTGGCCATGTACCCTACGAGTAGAACCATCCTTGTTTATTGTTGTAGTATCATACGGCCATATGAATAGGCCGTATATAACTCATGCACATGCGGAGATTTAAGGCGAATATTTAGAATAAAGTGTGGCTGGATATTAAGAGTAATAAAGCCGCAACCCACCGACCTAAACCCCTCCATAGTGACCATTTAATTAGTCGACATAATGGTCAACAAGAGAGAAGAGATGTTGACCGAGACCCTGCAAATGATGGCCACGTCGCTAGAGGAGGAGTGACAACTGGAGTTCCGCCCATTGCATGGATGAGCAAGCTGTTGAGTGCTCGCCCACAAGCCTCCGTGTTTCCCTGTTACAAGCTGCCACGAAGCAGCTAATGATTAGCAAAGAATAAATTTAAAATTTAAGTGAACTTACAGAAGAATAAATGGACAGAGTAGTCGAGGAAGAGAGGAGAAGAGAATCGGAAAAAAAAAAAGGCTTCTCCCCCCACACTTGTCTCCTCCATAATTACACTTGTCCTTTGACATTAAACACTTGTCCTTGTTGTACCTACACTTGTCCTCCATGCATGCATCCACCGAAAATCCCCCTCTTTGTTGGCTGGTTTTTAGCAAAACCAGCAGCTAATCTGCTTGTGTAAGTGAACTAAAGAGAGTGACCGAGCAGAACTGAGAGAGAGTGAGTTGCGAGAGAGAAGAGGAAGCCGAGAGAGGAGGAGCTCGCCCATCGCCGTCCGTCCGCCGTGTTCATCACCGGTGTGCCGCCGTTCATGTGGACTAGAGGCAAGTGGGAGTCCTCTAGCTTCTCTTGCATGCTTGTGTGTTGTTTGCATGTTGAATTTTTGGGTGTTAGATGAGAAAAACCGAAGCATGGATGAGTTGTGTGTGGATGGTGTGGCTGTTCATGTTCGGACCGTGTGAGTCAGAAACTTGTTTGAGCTTGCATGTGTGTTTAGAGTCCGATTTTGGCTTTGCTTTCTTCATAATAGTTGTAGCTAACATCTTTAACTACAACATACTGAAATTTCGTGAAAAATGATGGATATTTGAGGGGTTAAAGTCTTGTTCTACGGAGACCTCAGATCTGGAGAGTTTTTACTGACCTCTTGCTAGATTCGTGGTTGCATGTTAGTTTTTATTGAGAATCTCACTTCAGTTTCTTCATGAAAGTTGTAGGAGACATCTTAAAATACAACATACTCAAATTTTAAGTGAAATCAACAAGTATAGCCTAGTAAATCGACTAGATCTTGAAGATAATGATTCTGGTGATTTATTCCGAGATACCCGAGACTTCAAGGACCTAAATGATGACTCTAATCTGATTATTTGACTTGGATCTCTTCATGAAACTTGTAGAAGACACCTTGACGTATAATATATCTAAATTTCAGAGGAAACGAAAGAGAATAGGTAGGTTAAATCTCAATATTTCGGTGATATGTGCACTGGACGATGCGGTAATGGATCCAGAAGCTTCGTGAGGTTTTATAAAATAATATAAAAATAATCTGGCTTGGAGTTCTTCATGAAAGTTGTGCGAAAATGTCTTGGATATTAGTCTGTAAAATTTCGTAATTTTTGGAGACCGTATGAATATTTTAATCGAATTTATTCGGAAACTGTGCATTCGGGTTTTATCCGAATATTATGTGCTGTTTTGTGGAAATTGTGAAATTGTGTGAAATTCAATGTGGCCATGAATTTTGCATGAAATTGTCATCCTATTGGTTTGTTTAATGATTTCTTGAATTTTTATAATTTTGGGAATTTATAGATATTGAATTTAATATTTATTTATTATAAATAAATAAATAAAAATAATAAAATAAAATGGATTATTTTATTGGCCATAAATTCCATTGAATTTATAAATAAATAATTATGCATTGTTGCATGTATGATGAGATATTGGTGTATGTATGACATTGAATTGTGATGCATGTGTGCCAAGTATGACTTGTTTGATGTCATGCCATATGCCATGTTAAATTGAGATCAAAATAATGGTAAATGTGGATAATGATAAGTGAGGAAGTGGTTGTGGTGGATGATGATGCTCGGTGGCCTAGTGGCGTAATTCCGGAGATTCCCCAGGAGTGTCGGGATGCCCGGTGGTATACGGTACGTAATTCCAGAGGAGGGGGGATCCTGGTGGTATGTCGGTACATAATTCCGGAAGCCTTGTCGGAGGTCTTTGCCCGAAAGGAATGCCTCGCGATGCCAGGATTGGGGTGCGGGATGCCCGGCCAGGGAGTGTAAATGCCGGAAGCCCTATCGGAGGTTTCTGCCCAAAGGGAATGCCTCGTGATGCTAGTTGGGATGCGAGATGCCCGGAATGTGGGGGGGCCGGATGCCCGGTGGCCTGGGAGGCTAAATGCCGGAAGCCTCGGAGGTCTTTGCCAGAGGGGATGATGAAATTGATGATTTGAGGAATGGGTGATGTGGTGATCAAATTGAAAGCTAAAAGTGGAAATTAAACCATGGCATGATATGCATGATGATATGCATGGTGATGATGATGATGATGGTATGTGATGTGAAATAATGATGATCACCCATGATATGATATGCATGATGATATGCATGATGATGATGATGATGATATGTGATGTGAAATAATGATGATCACCCATGATAATGATATGCATGATGCTATGCATGATGATGATGATGATGATGATGACATGTATGTTGTAATGATGCCATGATGATGATGACATGTGTAATGTAATGATGTCATGATGATGATGACATGTATGATACGATGATGATACACATGTATGTGTTATAAATTGATATGATGATGCATGATAGTATGCGCATGGCTTCAAGGTAAGTAACGCTTGCAATGCATGTATGATTTGCCTGATGCATTGAGTTGTTATTGGATTTCCCTATCTGCTGAGTGGTTGTACTCACCCCTTTTGGGGACCAACATTTCAAATTAGTAGACGGTTTGAGCGGTTGGATATGACCGTGAGGAGAAGGATAGCAAAGGAGGGAACCTTTGGACGCCGACACTGGTTGATGGACCTTAAGCATACGATTGTGGGAGGAGATGTCGGTCATCTTTTGAAGTATAGCTGAGTATAGAAATGTTGGCATTTCGATGTACTGACTAAAGATGTCCATCTACTTTATGTAAATAAACGTGTTCGGCTTTAACTCATATAAGATGTTTAGTAGGTGTGCATCGTTTTCTAAATATAGGGAAGGGAGCTTGTTGGATGTGCTTCCGTATATGAATTGCGCAAGGGACCTATCAAAAAAAAAAAAGTGTAAACCCCCTATGTTGTATGGACCCGCTGCAATTGAGATGGTATCAAAGTGACATGTTAATAAGGAAAGTCAAAGGAAAGCGAACTGTGGCGACCCTAACGGATCGGGGGCCGTCGAAGGGCGCCACAGCTTCCGCATGCGTATTTAAAATAAATGGGTCGGCGACGCGTCCTAGGACGTCATTATTAATCAACCAAGGAGGGATGGGCTCGTGCTCCGAGGATCAGGGCGTGACATTAGTCTCTTCCCCGATATCCTTTATTTTGTGAGTAGTTTTATTTAACTGCTAAAGTTTGAACTCACTCAAAGTCTGTTGTTCTTCAGACTTTGTTTTAAAATCAAAATATTTTACTATATTTCGCGAAAATTTTTCTTCACACCTATTCAGCCCTTTTTAGGTGTTCATACTAGCACTTACAAAATCAGTGTTTGAATATCCAAGTAGAGTAAAGTCTCATTCTTTTGGATACCATAGACCCGGCTTTGGAGAAGTCGCAACATATTTAATGATGTGTTTTGCAGCACTTAAATGAGATTCTCTAGGATCAGACCGAAATCTAGCACATATGCAAACACTGAATAAAATATCAGGTCTAGAAGCAGTTAGGTAAAGAAAAGAACCGATCATGCTTCCGTATAGCTTTTGATCTACTTTCTTTCCTCCTTCATCCTTGTCCAGTTTCAAAGAGCTTGACATTAGTGTCTCTGTCTTCTTGCAATTCTCCATCCCGAATTTCTTAATGAGATCTTTCGCATATTTCTCTTGGTGAATGAATGTACATTTCTTCGATTGTCTGACTTGCAATCCCAGAAAGAAAGTTAACTCACCCATCATGCTCATCTCGAATTCATCCAGCATAGATCTTGAAAACTTGCAAAGATTTTTGTTAGGAGAACCAAATATAATATCATCTACATAAATTTTTACCAGTGGAAAATCTTTTCCTTCTCTCTTTATAAAAAGAGTAGTATCAACCTTTCCCTTTTCAAAACCATTTTGAGTTAGAAATTTACTCAACCTTTCATACCAGGCTTGAGGTGCTTACTTTAGTCCATACAAGGCCTACAAGGCCTTTTTCAGTATGTAGACTGAATTTGGTTTTCTTGGATCTTCAAATCCTGGTGGTTGTTTCACATAGACTTCTTATTGAATGAATCCATTGAGGAATGCACTTTTGACATCCATTTGGAATAACCTAAAAATTTTATAACAAACAAAAGCAAGTAATAATCTAATTGCTTCTAACCTCGCCACTGGTGCATAAGTTTCGTCATAATCTATCTCTTCTTCCTGTGTATACCCTTTCGCTACAAGTCGTGCTTTGTTTCTAATCACTTTTCCTTTCTCATCTATTTCGTTCTTGGAAACCCACTTTGTTCCAATCACGGATTTGCCTTGGGTTTTGGAATTAGCTCCCATACATCATTAATGTTGAATTCTCTGAGTTCTTCTTGCATAGCTTCTATCCAATTTTCATCAGACAGGGCTTCATCTACACTTTTTGGTTCTATCTCAAAAACAAGTGCTAGAGCACTGGACTCTTCTCTTCCTTTGGATCTAGTGCGAATTCCTTCATCAATGTTGCCAATGATGAATTCTTTTGGATGACTCGACTTGTGCTTCCAATTGCTGTTACGTCTGAGAGTCTATTGATTCTCTGCTTCATTTGAGTCTTCTCATTCTGCTTGTTTCTGTTCTCCAGAAGTCTGAACCTCTTCGGGGGAAGTAGACCTCATAAAGTCTAGAACGGGTTCAGACTCTTCAAGTTGAGTCTGATCTAGTTGATTCTGCACATAATCCTGAAACTTCATAGATTCTTCCACAGATTGAGTTTTTTTATTAAAGACCCTATAAGCTTTGCTTGAAGTCAAATAGCCCAGGAAGATTCCTTCATCTGATTTTTCCTCAAACTTTCTAGATCGATCATTCGCATTCTTCAGAATAAAACATTTACAACCAAAGACATGAAAGTAGGAAACAATTGGCTTCTTTTCTTTGTACACTTCATAAGGAGTTTTTTTTTTTTCGAAAATAGGCCTCAAGAATATTCTGTTGATAATATAGCAAGCAGTGGAAACTGCTTCTGCCCAAAATCGAGAGGAAATTTTGCTCTCTATCAAAAGAGTTATGGCCATCTCCTGTAAGGATCTGTTCTTCCTTTCCACAACCCCATTTTGTTCCGGAGTGTATGGAGAAGAGAAAATATGCTGAAACCCAGAATCATCACAGAACTTCGCAAAGTCTTAATTTTCAAACTCACCTCCATGGTAAGTTTGTATGCTTGAAATAACATAACCCTTTTTCATTCTGAACCTTCTTTGCAAACTTCGAGAAATAAGAGAAGGCTTTAGACTTACTTGCCAGAAAGTATATCCAAGTGAAGCAAGAGTAATCATCCACGATTACTAGGCAATATTTCTTTCTACCAATACTCTAAATTCTGGTTGGTCCAAAAAGGTTCATATGAAGAAGTTGCAAAGCTCGACTGGTAGAGACTTGATTCACAGGTTTAAAGGAACTTCTGACCTATTTTCCCAAGACACAGGGAGTGCATAACTCATTCTTCTGGTAAGCCAAATTAGGAAGGCCTCAAACAAGCTTCTTAGAAGAAATCTTGGCAATTTGCTTCATATTAACATGACCAAGCTTCCGATGCCAAAAACCTTCCTTTATCTTGAATAGAAATAAGGCACTGAGAGCTTTCTAGGTTTACATCGAGAAGGTATATGTTGCCATGCCTTCGACCAATAAAAGATTGAGAGAAGTCTTGACTCGTTCCAGAGCAAATGCCTTCTTGGAAGTTGATTCTGAAACCAGTATCGCAAAGCTGACTTATACTCAGCAAATTGTAGTTCAAACCTTCCACTAAGGAAACATTGTTGATAGTCAAACTTCAAATTTTCAGAGTTCCACAACCAACAATCTTTCCTTTGCTATTTCCTCTAAAAGACACTTTTTCACCATTTAGTCTAACAAGCTTTATGAAGCAGCTTGAGTCTCCTATCATATGCCTTGAACAGCCACTATCCAAATACCATTTGATCTTTCTTTTAATAGTAACCTGTAATCAAAAGAAAAACTCAAACTTTCTTTGGTACTCAGATTTTCTTGGGTCCAAGAGAGTTAGTATTAAAAACAGTCCTAGCCCAGTCCTTCTTAACTAGTCTCCAAACCTTAGGACATTATTTCTAAAAATGTTCTGAACTGTTACACTTCGAATATTTGAGTGCACTATAGCTAACAGGTTTTACAAAAACTTTTTGAAAGTGATTTTTGTAAAATGCCTTTACAGGTCTTTGTTTTATTCTTTCTTTTACTTTGGGAAAATTAATTAATGGAATAGTTTCTAAAGTCATACCCAAACCAGATTTGTTAAAGTAGGGTATTTGAGCTGAAAGAATTTTCTCCAGTTTTTCGGATCCTTTTAAAAATATTTTTTGTAATATTTGAAATATCTCTTTTCAAAATAGTATTTTCCTTTGAAAGAGAATCATAATGTTCTTTCAAATTATTAAAACTTGTTTTCAGACTTTCAAAATTTTCTTTCCAAGAAACTTCATGTTGCTTAAGCTTAGAATTCTCCCTTTTTAGTTTAGAAATTCTTTTAAGAGAAGATTTAAGACTGAGACAGAGTTCATCTATGTACTTAGAGACTTTGACAGGAATTTTTAAATCACTAACCTCAATTTCTTTGTCTGAATCTGAATTAGAGTTTGTTTCTGATTCTGAGTTTGATTCGAAATGAGCCATCAGACATATGTTGTCATATTCTTCTTCACTTTCCTCACACTCAGTATCACTCAAAGTTTCAGCTTTGAGAGCCCTTTTGTGCTTCTCAGTTTTTTTTTTTTTTTTGGTAAAGTTGTGCTTCTCAGTTTTTCCTTTCTTCTTCTTCAACAAAGGACAATTAGGTCTGATATGCCCTTTTTTCTTGCATTTGAAGCATATAACATTTTTGCTAGTTTCATTGTCTTATGTTGGTTTCTTTTGGAAATTCTGCATGCTCTGTTTCTTCCAGTTGAATCTTCTTCCCTTTCTATTCAGCTTTATGAATTTCTTGATCATAAGCGCTAGCTCCACATCGTCCATATCATTATCTGAATCTGTATTATCATAATCAATGTTAGACTTTAAAGCAAATGATTTCTCATCTTTAGGATCTTCTTCATCATTTATCTGCTCCACTTCGTACGACTGAAGCATGCCTATCAGCTCATCAACTGATAGAGGCATGATCCTCTATGTTATGCCTCGATCCTCGAGCGCATGCCCATCCCTCGGTGGTCAATTAAATTGTGACGTCCGAGGACGCGTTGCTGACCCATTCATTTTAATGCGCATGAGGAAGCAAATAAATAAATCCCTAGACAACACAAAGATGGGATAGAAAAGCGAGGCTACAATTTTGAAAACCACAACACACCTTTATACACAACAGACTAGGTCATCGGGAGGGTCAGCTAGATCCTTATCTAGAGCAGCATCAATTACCACAACGGGGATATCAAAAGTCCTAAGGGGACCCACCAAGAAACCATTGGGTCCGTAGCAGAACCACACTCTGAATCGATGAGGTATCCTATAAGGTGGATTCTCTTCGACCTAGACAATGGTCACTACCAGTTCATAATCCCAAAAACTTCTGGGATCGAGGTAACTAGAAACCCGCTCGGTAACCCTCATGGGACGGCCAAAATGTTCCGGAGGATTCGCCATCTAAGATCCTGAAAATATTGAGCCCATGACGGGGTGAGACAACGTCTCAGCAAGTCCACTCCCTAAACTCCGACTAGGAAGGAAATACGCCTAAAGGCTACCTATGCATGCACAAGACATATGACTTACTTTTGCCTTAGTTCCTTCCTGCAAGTCAGTACAATTCATATACTTAACCAATCACTTCAATTCAAATCAAATCATCGATCAATCGATCAATCGATCCACTCGATTCCATACCATCAATACCATCCATAAAATTCGATCGATACCAACACTACTCACCCAAGCTGAGAATAGATGGTATAGCTCACCAAAGCTAATAATAGATATATAAAAATGCTCACTGAAACTGCTATATATCTATATTGCTCACCGAATCTGATATTTAAGAGATGCTCGCCGAAGCTGATAGATATCTATAATGCTCACCGAAGCTACTAGATAATATAGCTCACCGAAGCTGATAGATATCTATAATGCTCACTGAAGCTACTATAGTATATTGCTCATCGAAGCTGATATATCAAGGCTTGCAGGCTGATATAGTATACTGTTCTCACCAACTGACAATTCACCGTTTTTATAATACTCGATAAAAATAATTGTATGTGGGCACACAGTTGGCCTAAGCCAAAATATAATATTTTCCCTCTTCAAAAATCCCACCATTTGATATAGTCCACAAAGATATTTTTGGCATTATAAACCGACGCCCAATGTTTCTCGATTAAATAATACAACCTATTGCAATCATACCACTACATACCATTGCAATCAGCACGAAATTCCGATCACCAACTCTCCCGGTCTAATTTTTGGAAAATAATAAATAATTAAATAAATACCAAAATTAATTAAATAAATACAATAATTGCCATAAATGCAAACTTAGGCCGAAAAAAGCCTAATTAAATACCGAAACGGGCCCGAAAAAATTCTGAACCTATATAGATAAATAATACAACCTATATAGTTGCTAATTAAGCCGATCTAACCACCTAACATGCAATAACGAGTAATTAAATCGCTAATCCATTCTAACTAACCACATAAACCATACTTAGTCTAAACTAATCAACTCTTAAGTATCATTAACTCCTTAAGAAAGTTTAATGAGTAAACTCACCGGTTTTGAAATACGATGAGTCCACGACGATGGCAATGCAGAGACGGGCGACAAACTCTGAAGGGGCGACGCACTACGGGGCCTGGAAGAGCTTGGAAACGGGCCACGAAGATCTTTGGCCCTTGTTGGTTTGGTTTCTTCTTGTTGAGCCGAGGGAGAGAACCAAAGGTTGAGATGGCAAAGACGAGCTGGCCAAGCTACTACAGGCAATGGTGGGCAATAGTGGCGGCTGAAACGGCGGCCAGCCGAGCTTAGGCGGTGGCCTAGGCTTTGACGGTGGCCTGAGGAGGTTCAGGAGAGCAACTGGGCACACGAGACGACAGATCGGCATGCGGGAAGGGAGCGGCTCGCACGGAGGCGCGACGGTAACGCGGCGGGGGTAAGGGGTCTGACTGCTTGTGACGGCCAAAGAGGTGGCTGGCTCGATTTTTTCTGCAACTCTAGGAGCTCAAAATGGCTTCTAATGGAGAAAGCATTCTACATAAGAAGAAGAGGAAGATGGCTCATGGTTGGAGGGACCCTTTGGCCCCAAAAGTCTCCCTTCTTATCTCCTTGGTCCCTTGAAGAGGCCCCACATGTTTCAGCTCAATCCTCATCCAATTTTGTGCACCAAAATCCACCTAGAACACTCTCCAAGTGGTCCAAAAGTTGAGGGGGACCATGGCCTACGAATTTGGGCACAAATTCTCCCAAATTAAACCAAATCTCCTTCAATTGAATTCAAATCGGTCCTCATAAATTCCACTAAGGTGTCCTCAACCATATTAACATTTTTCCTTGCTAATAGAACCAACTTGCATCCTAAAAACGTGATAAAAAAAGGTCTAAATTTTTCAGACAAAAATGACCCTATATTGAATTTTCGTCAAAAATCTCGGTTTGCAGAAAAATCTTCAAAGGATGATTCGACGTTCCTAAAATGAATCGTGACATGACAGAACTTTCAATTTCTGAAATCAGATTCAAATTCGCGGTTTATTTCAATCGAGCGTGATTTTAGCATGACTTAGCCTACCGGGTAGCTTTTAGGAATTTTTGGTGCAATTGACCCGTGATTGATTTATTTCGAGTCACAATGCACATCTTCAACATATTGGCGACTCTCAGTTGTCGTGAAAATCTCAAGATTTTAATTACGGGCACAAGGTACCCAAAACGATAGAAAAATCGGTCTAGTGTTGATCGATGATAATTTTGCAATCAGCTAGAATCATCCATACTTTGATCACATATCTTAGTCGAATCGACCTATCTCTGATCTTTGATCGATTTTGACATTGCCGTAATGACCCTTGTAGACTAGCACGGTTGAGCATTTGATTTCTAGTCGAATTCTCAAGTTTATTGCATTAAAATCCCTTAACAGCTTCACCTGATAGGCTAGTTATCTCGTGAGTGGCCAACTTAGAGAAAAGGACTATAGGTGCATCGATGAAAAACCCAACTTATCCAATCGAAAACAGAACTTGAAATTCAAGATGTCATAACTCTTCCCCTCTTATAAAAATTTAATCCTCGAAATTTAAACCATTACAATCTTTAAATAAAAAGGTGGGGGTATCGTCATTTCATCGAGTCTTCACTTTTCCATGATGCTTCTTCCGTCCCGTGGTGTTGTCAGACCACTTTGACCAAGGGGATCGTTTTGGTTTGCAGAATTTGCTCTTTCCAATCCACAATCTGAACTAGGCTTTCCACGTACGACATTCTGTCGTCCACGTCTAATTCTTCAAGATTTAGTATGTGGATCGAGTCAAGCTTTTACGTCCTCAATATCGACACGTGAAAGATGTCATGCACTTGCACCAACCTTGGCAGCAATGCAAGACGATACGCTAGGATCCCGATTCTTTCCAGAATCTAAAAAGGACCTACGTACCTCGGACTCAGCTTTTCTGTCTTGCCAAAACACAAAGTACCCCTTATTGGTGACACCTTCAGAAAGGCGTGCTTACCAACTTGGAATTCTAATGGCCTTCGACGCTTATCAGTGTAGCTTTTCTGGCGGCTTTGAGCTGTTTTTTAATCTATCTTTGATGACGGCAACTGCATTCACTGACTGTTGGACTAACTCTAGGCCTATAATCTTTCGTTCTCCAACTGCATCCCAACAAACTAGAGTTATGCATGCTCTGCTATACAACGCTGCAAAAGGTGTCATCTGAATGCTCTGTTGGTAGTTATGAATCACCGGCACTCCATGCAGACGAACTATCTGACGCACGTACAATTCAACGTGCCTGTCCAACTAACGAGATGCGCATGCAACAACTCTATCATATTGCATCAACACGCAACCCAGTCCTCTAAATGATGCATCACTTTAGATCCCGTATCCTCCAAGACCAGATGGAGTGGTCAATACAGGTGCGGTAGTTAACTTTTGCTTAAGTTTTTGGAAACTACGCTCGCACTTGTCTGTCCACACAAACTTCTCTTCCTTCTTCAATAGTCAAGTCAACGGCGACGCTAACACTGAAAATCCTTCCATGAACCTTCGGTAGTAACCTACCAAACCCAAAAAGCTTCTGATCTCTATCACGATTGTCAATCTAGGCTAGTTGATACCTACTTTGAACTTGGCTGGGTCCACGGAGATTCCTTCACTTGAAATCACATGATCTAGAAACGCTACACGACTCAACCAAAACTCGCACTTTCTAAACTTGGCGTACAGCTCCTGATTCCTTAGGGTCTGAAGTACCATCCTTAAATGCCTCTCATGCTCCTTAGCACTTCTTGAATAGCTAGGATATCGTTGATGAACACGATCACAAACTAGTCCAGATACTCTTTAAACACCCGATTCATCAGATTCATAAAAGCAGCTGGAGTGTTCATCAAACTAAACGACATCATAGTAAATTCATAATGGTCGTATCGAGTATGAAACGCTTGACTTCGGTATATCCTCCTTTCTGATCCTCAACTAATGATACCCTGTCCTCAAGTTGATCTTTGAAAATATTGACGCTCCTTGTAACTGGTCAAACGAATCGTCAATCCTTGATAGTGGATACTTGTTCTTGATCGTCACCTAATTGAGTTGACGATAGTTGATGCACAGGCATAACGAACCATCTTTCTTCTTCACGAAGAGAACTAGTGTTGCCCACGGTGATGCATTGGGACGTACAAATCCCTTATCCAACGATTCCTGCATCTGCATCTTCATTTCTTTCAACTTAGACACGACATCCGTAAGGAGCCTTAGAGATTGGCTATCCTAGGTGCTAACTCGATCACAACTTCTATCTCTCCCTCTGGCAGCAGTCCTGACGACTCTTTCGAAAACACGTTTGAAATTTCTCGTACTACAATGATGTCCTCGATTTTCAGCTCCTCAACTGATGTATTCACGATAGTTGCCAAGTAAATTTGGTAACCCACATCCAGAAACTGGTTGCCTTAAGTGACGAAATAAATGGGATCTAGGATTTTTCTCGACTTCCAATAAACTCGATACTTTCACATGCTAATGAATTAAACAAGGTTACTTCACGACAATAATTCATTACAACATAAAGCTCCTCAAGCCAAACCTTTTCATATATAACATCGAAGTGATACATAAACAAACTAGCCAAGTACAACTCTAGCTAGTGATTCTTCTTTCTACTACTTTATTACAATAAACTGAAATCCTACAACCTTAACCAAAATTCCACCATGCTACCCCGACAAAATTACCCCAAAAATATCCTTCCCCAGATTGGTGCACGGTTCGGCTCATTTCTGTTCCTTTCGCTATCCTAATGGCATCCTGTCTGCGGCAGCGATGCTTGTGTTCCCTGGAACCTACGCGAACAATTCCTCGCCTGATGGCCATGCTTGCCACATTCATAGCACACTCCTGTTATACCCGGATGTTGGGTTGGTCCATGCTTCCTTCCACATACTCGGCACCTGTCTAGCGAGTCCTCTGCCTCATATCGGGTGACTGCATGCATCCTTCCTTGCATTGGAGGCCTATTCCAGATACCCCACTGAATGTCCTGCAATGCATTCCCTCTGTGCTAGCTCTGGTCCTATCTGCCTGTGCGGACAATCCTTGATCAGGTGACCGTACTAGCAACACTTGTAACAAGTCCTTTCCCTTTTATAGCACGGGGTGGATCCATGTTTTTTCCTACAGACATGACACACGGTGTTCGAGTTGAGCGTTGGCTTTCCAATCCCACTCTTCCGATTGAGAGGGATGGAATACCTTTCTTCTGACATTGGCTTCTTCCCTAATCGGTTGTCATTTCTGCTAGATTCTAACCTCGACTCAGACGCAACGGCTCGCTCCCCGATTACAATTCCAGGTGCAGCAACAACATCAATTACAGCACTGGTGGCGGTAGTGACAACGGCAAAAATGGTGGCTCGATCCTGTGCTTGCTGACCTAACAAGTTCCCAAGGGTCACTACTGACCTGCCTGAATGATCCCGTCGAACCTAGGATCACTCGGTGCTGCTACACTCTCAATGCCGACCTACGGCGGTACTCTTATACTTGCGTTGGCCTGAGCCAATGCTCTACCATGACCACGACCTCCTCGGGCACCGACCCTCGTCAGCGTCCTACCCTTAGTAACAGGACTAAAGGTTCTCTCTCTAGGAGTCCTCTGCTCTGATCGCTCATGACGCAAGTTTTCTATAGAAACCTACATTCCAATTCAACACTGAATTAGGAGCGGAGCGATCCTAAACAAACAATTTACCAAACAACTATCACTAACATGCACTAGCATGAAATAAAGGCCATTCCAACTAACTATGCCATAAACTTATCATGCCTTATCACTCCAACTATCAACCAGCTCTAATACCACTCTAGGCGGGGATGTCACGCCCCGATCCTCGAGTGCATGCCCATCCCTCGATGGTCGATTAATTTGCGACATCCCAGGACACGTTGTCGACCCATTCATTTTAATGCACATGTGGAAGCGAATAAATAAATCCCCAGACAACACAAAATGGGATAGAAAAGCGGGGCCACAATTTTGAAAACCACAACACACCTTTATACACAGCAGACTAGGTCATTTGCGATACTAGTCTATATTCACAAAATCTACAAAAGATCGATTCTCAAACAAAGCTGTCCTATGACTAGCTAGTCGAACTCATTCGCCGATTCTTCAGTCTCCGCACAATCTGAATGGGACATCGGGTTCTCCACCACGCCATCGGGAGGGTCAGCTGGATCCTCATCTAGAGCAGCATCAATTACCACAGCAAGGATATCAAAAGTCCTAAGTGGACCCACCTTGAAACCGTTAGGTCCGTAGCGGAACCACGTTCTGAATCGATGAGGTATCCTATGAGGTGGATTCTCTTTGACCCATATAGTGGTCACTACCAGTTCATAAACCCAAAAACTTCTAGGTTCGGGGTAACTAGAAATCCTCTCAGTAACCCTCATGGAACGGCCAAAACGTTCCGAAGGATTCGCCATCTAAGATCCTGAAAATATTGATCCCACGATGGGGTAAGACAACGTCTCAGGAAGTCCACCCCCAAAACTCTGACTAGGAAGGAAATATGCCTAATGGCTACCTATGCATACATAAGACAAAGGACTTGAAAAGGCTAGTACGAACACCTAGAGAGAGGTGAATAGGTGTTAAAAGAAATTTTTGCAAGACTTAGTAAAAGTAAATTGCCTTTAGAATATGATAGACTAAGGATGTAATCGGCTTTGAACAATTATATAAAGCCACGAATTAAAGTAAGGAGTTTATGGAAAGAAAATAGAAACACAATGTTTATAGTGGTTTGGCTTAGATCAAGCCTACGTCCACTCTCCCGCATTGACAACCCACTGGTTGGATTTCACTATGAATCAAAAGAGAATTTACAGCTTGTGATCTCGACTTCCTCAGTGAAGAGTTTCTTCAGGTCCCTCACAAAGTCTCACTGAGAGTTTGACTCTTTTGTATATAATTTTGAGCTCGATGAATAAGAAAGCAAAGAACTAGAAAGCTTCAGACTTTGAAATTTTTCTTTCGCGCACGCCTTCAAACAACTGGAGAGTCCGCCTTAAATACTCCTTCATGCCTTCACAACTGTTGGCTCTTTCCAAAGGAATTTTTCCAATCTACCATTTGGACAGAATCAATTGAGATGATCTCGAGTCGTTAGATGATTTGTGATGAAAGCCCGTCAATCTTGTTCGCCTTTCAAAAGATCTTCATATCGGACTTGATTCTAATAAGAATGATCAATCAAGTAGATGCTATATCCAGCCAAGGACTTCCAAAAACCATACGAACCAAATCCTTGAACATAGTCCCACATCTGGATAACTTTTCATTCTTTGGTCTGGAGCCTGTTAGTGAGGTCAGACTTTGAGATTAAAGTCTTGCGATCTTTAGACTTTGACAATAGAGTCTGGAGTTCTTCAGACTATAACACTTGAGTCTGTAAGACTACATATTAGACTTTTGGAAAAGTTTTGTTAGCTTCAAAACAATAAATGAGTTTTATCTAACAATCTCCCCCTTTTTGATGGTGACATAACTTTCCTGCAAATTTGAAACTTTTTGACCTACAAAACAACACTTAAGCAAAATGTGATATCTTATAAAAATAAGTTGATTAGGACTTGGATAGCATCAATTCTGCAACCACAGAAAACATGTTAATCTTGCAAGATAAATAACTATCCAGCCTCAATGAATATCACAAACCTAATCAAATCTAATCAAATCTGCACAAACTCTCCCCCTTTTTGTCAATAGCAAAAAGTGGAGAAAAACTTTAAAAATAGTTGGATAAAATCATGGCTGTTTGGCGATGCGAACGATCTGGTAATCCCCTATAGACTTGACAGTCTCCTCCAAGTTCTTCAAAGTCTCCTTCAGCTGTTGAATATCCTCACCCTTTGCATTTTCCTGCACTTGAATCTTCAGGGCTTGTAACTGCTCTTGTAGAGAGTCTGAAGTTGACTTGAGAGCCGTCATGAGGTTCTTCATCTCAAACTTGAAACCATATTGCTGACCCTTCAATTCCAAAATGAGATCCAGCAGCCTTTGAAAGTCTGTTGTTGGTTCTGATGTAGCACTAGGTCCAACCGAATCAATTCTAGGAGGGAATATTAGCAGTTCAATAACTAGGACTTGGAGTGGATACCTCAAGATTTGCTTCAGGATATTGAGAAGCATAGATATCCTCTGGATTTGCTGGAAATCTATTTGTGAAAGCTAGTACGAGCACCTAGAGGGGGTGAATAGGTGCGAAAACAAATTTTGCAGAGTAAAGTATATAATTTTGCTTTTAAACCAACTCTGTTTAGCAATGGGTTATGAAAAGGAAATTAGACTCTAATAATCAAATAGAGTTACGATCAAAGTAAAAGAGCTTAGGGAAGAGAATAAGAACACAAGGTTTATAGTGGTTCGGCTTAATCCAAGCCTACGTCCACTCTTCCGCACTGATAGCCCACTGGCTGGATTTCACTAAGAATCAAAAGAGTTGTTACAGTATAGCTCTTTCTTGATTCCACAGTGTAGAGACTCTGCTACACTTCCTCATGGTCTCACAGAAGTATAGACTCTCTTTTGAGTACAAGTTTTTGCTTAACAATTGAATTGACAAAAAACAAGGAGCTTCAGACTTTGGAATTCTTCTATCGCGCACACACTCGAATAACCAGAACATCTTCCTTATATACTCCTCCATGCCTTCATGCCCGTTGGCACTTACCAAAGGAGTTCTTCCAATCTACCCTTTGGACATAATCAATTAGGGAGATTTCGAGTTATTTAAGGAATATAAGGATAGCCCACCAATCCTGCTCGCCCATACAATCAGGATCTAGGTTTTCATATGTAGAACCTTCCAAGTATGCTTCACCAATCAACGGATCTAAATTACCCGTATTGAAATCAAAACAAATAATAGATTCCAAGATGCTATATCCAGCCGAGAGATCTTCTTCAATCGATAGAATCAAATCCTTAACGAAATACTTAGTTATGGATAAGTCTTCTTCGATGGTCTAGAAACTGTCAATGAGGATAGACTTTGAATCTTGAGTTTGGCAGTTTGGCGGTCTTCAGACTTTAACTAAAGAGTCTGCAAGTCTTCAGACTAGACTGATGGAAACGTTTTGTCAGTTTCAAAACAAGCAAGGAAGTTTTCTCCAACAATCTCCCCCTTTTTTATGGTGATAAAACTTTCCTGCAGATTTGGATACTTTTGACCTCCAAAACAGTACTCAAGCAAACATGGATATCTCACAAAGATAATTGACTTAGTAATGACAGCATTGAATCTGCATCCACAGGAAAAAAGTTAGTCCTGTAAATAAACAACTATTTTTACCATGAAATACCAATAGTGCTTAAAATAAACACACGATCAAACAATCCAAATCCAGTCACAACCAAACAACCAAACAAAAGTAAAAATTCATTCAAAAAGTAAGGTCAAATGAGAGTCAAGTTTCAAATCTGCACCACCTCTCCCCTTTTTTGTCAGCATTAAAAAAAGGTAGAGATAAAAAGACAATGGAATCATGGTTGCCTAGGAACGTGAACAAGTTGGAAATCTCCCATTGACTAGACAATCCCTTCCAGCTTTTTTAAATCCTCCTTCAGTCGAGTCACATCTTCACCTTTGGCATTTGCTTGAACTTGAAGAGCAAGGGCATTAACTTGATCATGCAAGGAAACTGAAAAGGCTTGACCTGCATTCTGCAAGTTCTGAACTTCACATCCCAGGGCATAAATCTGGCCTCGCATCTCCATAAGAACATCAAGCACTCTGCGAAGGTCTCCTAAATTATCAGTCTGAGTACTAGCATCTGCATAGGAGTATTTGCAGATGATGGTAAGCCAGCATGATCACTCAGATTTGGTGATGAAACCTCATGACCTTCCTCTGGGAATTGAGAGGCATATATGTCTTTTGGATTTGTAGGTGAACGACTAACACCTTCACTAGTAGCAGCAATTGGAGATGTACCTCTTTGCTCAGCAACTCCCCCTGTTTCAATGCCCTCAAGAGGTGAGAAGTACTCTTCATGCTCTGTTTCTTCCTGTTCACCTCTCCCTTCTTCTTTTCGCATTGTTTCTCTCTCTCCACTCATTTCCTCTTCTTCGTCTCTGTCTTGATCCTTTATCTCCTCTGTCTCTGGAACAGCACTCTGTAGATTTCTTAGTGCAAGAGCAGAAATGGTAATATCGTCCTCATCCTCTTCATCCTCCAAAACGAGTGTTCTTCTTTTCTTGGATGGAGCTATCATTGGCTCCTTCCCTTTCCGTTTTACAACTGAAGAACCTTGGTGAGACTTAACAGGGGTTTTCTCTTTCAATCGCTCCAAAGCCTTGTCCAGCTCTTTCAAATGCATTTTGTAAACCATTTTCAGTCCCACTATCATTTGATCATATGATCGAACACATAAAATCCGGGAGGCTGAATATCGAAACGTCTGAAGAGCTTTGTAACAAGCGCTGAGTACAGAAGTTGTCCTCTGTCTTTCGCCATTGTTCTGTACATGTGAAACATGATTGTGTGAGGTAGAGAGAACTTCTTGCCAGCGTTGATGGCATACATCAGCTTTCCTTCTGAGGTAGAGACGTTGGTCTTCGAGGTTGACTTTGGTCTGAGGCAATTTATCACGATCTTATGAAGCAAAATATTAGAGGCATTCATCCTCAAGTACGAAATTCTTCCATCAGCTATTCCATCCTGAACAAGCTCCACCGTCGCATGACCAGCAGACACATTAATCAATTGGAATGCCCCTCGCTCTACTCCAATCACATCCGCCAATATATCCATGTCAACAATATAGTCCTGGTCTCGAACACTTAACGAAAATATATTTGCATCCAAGAAACTTAGATTAAAATAGAAGTAAGCAGTATGTGGCACCCTTCGACGGCCCCCGATCCGATTAGGGTCGCCACAGTTCGCTTACCTTTCACTTTCCTTATTAACATGTCACTCTGATACCATTTCAATTGCAGCGGGTTCATACAACCATGGGGGTTTACAATTTTTTTTTGATAGGTCCCTTGCGCAATTCATATATGGAAGCACATCTAGCAACTTCCTTCCCTATATTCAGAAAACCATGCACACCTACTAAATATCTTATATAAGTTAAAGCCGAACACGCTTATTTACATAGAGCATATGGACATCTTTAGTCGGTACATCAAAATGTTGTAATCTTCTATACTCGGCTACACTTCAAAGGATGACTGACATCTTCTACAACAGTCGAATACTTAAAGTCCATCAATCAGTGTCGGCGTTCAAAAGTTCCTCCCTTTGCTATCCCCCTCTTTGCAATTATAACCAACCACTTGGTTCATCTACTGGTAACAGTGGCAGCAGAGGTATCTTATTTAGTCTGAAATGTTATTCCCCATAAGAGGTGAGTACAACCACTCGGAATCCAATAACCAGTCAATATATCATACAAGTCAAACATACATTTCAGGCATTACTTACCTTGAAGCCATGCGCATACTATCATGCATCATCATCACAATCATAAGACATACATGTGTATCATCATGTCATACTCATATCATCGTCATCATGCCATTATTATATCACACACATGTCATCATCACCATATACATGACATCATTATACCATACACATGTCATCATCATCATGGCAACATCACATCACACATGTCATCATCATCATGACATCATCATATCACACATGTCATCATCATGACATCATCACATCACACATGTCATCATCATTGTATTATACACATGTCATCATCATGACATCATCACATCACACATGTCATCATCATTGTATTATACACATGTCATCATCACCATATACATGACATCATTATATCATACAAATGTGATCATCATAATGCCATAGGTGATCATCATCATGTCACATCATACATCATCATCATCATGCATATCATCATGCCATGGGTGATCATCATCACGTCATATCATATTATGAATGGTTCAATTTCCACATTTAACTTTCAATTTGATTACCACATCACCCTTCCTCGGATCACCACTTTCATCTCATATTTTACACTCGCATCCCATGCGAGAAAAACTTCCGGCATTCAGCCATTCCAGGCCACCGGGCATCCGGCCCCCCACATTCCGGGCATCTCGCATCCCAACTGGCATCACGAGGCATTCCCCGCGGGCAAAGACCTCCGACAGGGCTTCCGGCATTTACACTCCCTGGCCGGGCATCCCGCACCCCAATCCTGGCATCACGAGCCATTCCCCTCAGGCAAAGACCTCCGACAGGCCTTCCGGAATTATGTACCGACATACCACTAGGCCTTCCCTGGAATTACGTACCGTATACCACCGGGCATCCCGACACTCCCGGGGAATTATCATCCGCCACATCAATCTCCTCATTGAACATTATTCATGTTCACCAATTTCGGTCTTAATTTAGCATGGCATATGATGTGATGGCAAACAAAGTCATATTCAGCATGGAATTCATACATGCATCTCAATCTATTGTCATGCATACATCAAGGCCCCATCATACATGCTACATGGTACAATTATTTATGAAATAAAATTTATGGAATTTATGCCAATTAAAATAATCCATTTATCATGCCCCTTTTTACATTTATTTAAATTCCAGCTTGTGCCATTTTCAAAAATATTAAATTTAATATCTATATCATTCTCAAAAATCATATCACACATGTCATCATCATCATGACATCATCATATCACACATGTCATCATCATCGTATTATACACATGTCATCATCATCATGCCATAGGTAATCATCATCATGTCACATCATACATCATCATCATCATGCATATCATCATGCCATGGGAGATCATCATCATGTCATATCATATCATGCATGGTTCAATTTCCACTTTTAACTTTCAATTTGATCACCACATCACCCTTCCTCGGATCACCACTTTCATCTCATATTTAACACTCGCATCCCATGCGAGAAAAACCTCCGGCATTCAGCCATTCCAGGCCACTGGGCATCCGGCCCCCCACATTCCGGGCATCTCGCATCCCAACTGGCATCACGAGGCATTCCCCGCGGGCAAAGACCTCCGACAGGGCTTCCGGCATTTACACTCCTTGGCCGGGCATCCCGCACCCCAATCCTGGCATCACGAGGCATTCCCCTCGAGCAAAGACCTCCGAAAGGACTCCCGGAATTATGTACCGACATACCACCAGGCCTCCCCTGGAATTACGTACCGTATACCACCGGGCATCCCGACACTCCCGGGGAATTATCATCCGCCACATCAATCTCCTCATTGAACATTATTCATGTTCACCAATTTCGGTCTTAATTTAGCATGGCATATGATGTGATGGCAAACAAAGTCATATTCAGCATGGAATTCATACATGCATCTCAATCTATTGTCAAGCATACATCAAGGCCCCATCATACATGCTACATGGTACAATTATTTATGAAATAAAATTTATGGAATTTATGCCAATTAAAATAATCCATTTATCATGACCCTTTTTACATTTATTTAAATTCTAGCTTGTGCCATTTTCAAAAATATTAAATTTAATATCTATATCATTCTCAAAAATCATATCACACATGTCATCATCATCATGACATCATCATATCACACATGTCATCATCATCGTATTATACACATGTCATCATCATCATGCCATAGGTAATCATCATCATGTCACATCATACATCATCATCATCATGCATATCATCATGCCATGGGAGATCATCATCATGTCATATCATATCATGCATGGTTCAATTTCCACTTTTAACTTTCAATTTGATCACCACATCACCCTTCCTCGGATCACCACTTTCATCTCATATTTAACACTCGCATCCCATGCGAGAAAAACCTCCGGCATTCAGCCATTCCAGGCCACCGGGCATCCGGCCCCCCACATTCCGGGCATCTCGCATCCCAACTGGCATCACGAGGCATTCCCCGCGGGCAAAGACCTCCGACAGGGCTTCCGGCATTTACACTCCTTGGCCGGGCATCCCGCACCCCAATCCTGGCATCACGAGGCATTCCCCTCGAGCAAAGACCTCCGAAAGGACTCCCGGAATTATGTACCGACATACCACCAGGCCTCCCCTGGAATTACGTACCGTATACCACCGGGCATCCCGACACTCCCGGGGAATTATCATCCGCCACATCAATCTCCTCATTGAACATTATTCATGTTCACCAATTTCGGTCTTAATTTAGCATGGCATATGATGTGATGGCAAACAAAGTCATATTCAGCATGGAATTCATACATGCATCTCAATCTATTGTCATGCATACATCAAGGCCCCATCATACATGCTACATGGTACAATTATTTATGAAATATAGTTTATGGAATTTATGCCAATTAAAATAATCCATTTATCATGCCCCTTTTTACATTTATTTAAATTCCAGCTTGTGCCATTTTCAAAAATATTAAATTTAATATCTATATCATTCTCAAAAATCATATCACACATGTCATCATCATCATGACATCATCATATCACACATGTCGTCATCATCATGACATCATCATATCACACATGTCATTATCATCGTATTATACACATGTCATCATCATCATGTCACATCATACATCATCATCATCATGCATATCATCATGCCATGGGTGATCATCAACATGTCATATCATATCATGCATGGTTCAATTTCCACTTTTAACTTTCAACTTGATCACCACATCACCCTTTCTCGGATCACCACTTTCATCTCATATTTAACACTCGCATCCCATGCGAGAAAAACTTACGGCATTCAGCCATTCCAGGCCACCGGCCATCAGGCCCCCCACATTCCGGGCATCTCGCATCCGAACTGGCATCACGAGGCATTCCACGCGGGCAAAGACCTCCGACAGGGCTTCCGGCATTTACACTCCCTGACCGGGCATCCCGCACCCCAATCCTGGCATCACGAGGCATTCCCCTCGGGCAAAGACCTCCGACAGGGCTTACGGAATTATGTACCGACATACCTCCAGGCCTCCCCTGGAATTACGTACCGTATACCACCGGGCATCCCGACACTCCCGGGGAATTATCATCCGCCACATCAATCTCCTCATTGAACATTATTCATGTTCACGAATTTCGGTCTTAATTTAGCATGGCATATGATGTGATGGCAAACAAAGTCATATTCAGCATGGAATTCATACATGCATCTCAATGTATTGTCATGCATACATCAAGGCCCCATCATACTTGCTACATGGTACAATTATTTATGAAATAAAATTTATGGAATTTATGCCAATTAAAATAATCCATTTATCATGCCCCTTTTTACATTCATTTAAATTCCAGCTTGTGCCATTTTCAAAATTATTAAATTTAATATCTATATCATTCTCAAAAATCATATCACACATGTCATCATCATCATGACATCATCATATCACACATGTCCTCATCATCATGACATCATCATATCACACATGTCATCATTATCGTATTATACACATGTCATCATCATCATGCCATAGGTGATCATCATCATGTCACATCATACATCATCATCATCATGCATATCATCATGCCATGGGTGATCATCATCATGTCATATCATATCATGCATGGTTCAATTTCCACTTTTAACTTTCAATTTGATCACCACCTCACCCTTCCTCGGATCACCACTTTCATCTCATATTTAACACTCGCATCCCATGCGAGAAAAACCTCCGGCATTCAGCCATTCCAGGCCACCGGGCATCCGGCCCCCCACATTCCGGGCACCTCGCATCCCAACTGGCATCACGAGGCATTCCCCGCGGGCAAAGACCTCCGACAGGGCTTCCGGCATTTACACTCCTTGGCCGGGCATCCCGCACCCCAATCCTGGCATCACGAGGCATTCCCCTCGAGCAAAGACCTCCGAAATGACTCCCGGAATTATGTACCGACATACCACCAGGCCTCCCCTGGAATTACGTACCGTATACCACCGGGCATCCCGACACTCCCGGGGAATTATCATCCGCCACATCAATCTCCTCATTGAACATTATTCATGTTCACCAATTTCGGTCTTAATTTAGCATGGCATATGATGTGATGGCAAACAAAGTCATATTCAGCATGGAATTCATACATGCATCTCAATCTATTGTCATGCATACATCAAGGCCCCATCATACATGCTACATGGTACAATTATTTATGAAATAAGATTTATGGAATTTATGCCAATTAAAATAATCCATTTATCATGCCCCTTTTTACATTTATTTAAATTCCAGCTTGTGCCATTTTCAAAAATATTAAATTTAATATCTATATCATTCTCAAAAATCATATCACACATGTCATCATCATCATGACATCATCATGACATCATCATATCACACATGTCATCATCATCGTATTATACACATGTCATCATCATCATGCCATAGGTAATCATCATCATGTCACATCATACATCATCATCATCATGCATATCATCATGCCATGGGTGATCATCATCATGTCATATCATATCATGCATGGTTCAATTTCCACTTTTAACTTTCAATTTGATCACCACATCACCCTTCCTCGGATCACCACTTTCATCTCATATTTAACACTCGCATCCCATGCGAGAAAAACCTCCGGCATTCAGCCATTCCAGGCCACCGGGCATCCGGCCCCCCACATTCCGGGCATCTCGCATCCCAACTGGCATCACGAGGCATTCCCCGCGGGCAAAGACCTCCGACAGGGCTTCCGGCATTTACACTCCTTGGCCGGGCATCCCGCACCCCAATCCTGGCATCACGAGGCATTCCCCTCGAGCAAAGACCTCCGAAAGGACTCCCGGAATTATGTACCGACATACCACCAGGCCTCCCCTGGAATTACGTACCGTATACCACCGGGCATCCCGACACTCCCGGGGAATTATCATCCGCCACATCAATCTCCTCATTGAACATTATTCATGTTCACCAATTTCGGTCTTAATTTAGCATGGCATATGATGTGATGGCAAACAAAGTCATATTCAGCATGGAATTCATACATGCATCTCAATCTATTGTCATGCATACATCAAGGCCCCATCATACATGCTACATGGTACAATTATTTATGAAATATAGTTTATGGAATTTATGCCAATTAAAATAATCCATTTATCATGCCCCTTTTTACATTTATTTAAATTCCAGCTTGTGCCATTTTCAAAAATATTAAATTTAATATCTATATCATTCTCAAAAATCATATCACACATGTCATCATCATCATGACATCATCATATCACACATGTCGTCATCATCATGACATCATCATATCACACATGTCATTATCATCGTATTATACACATGTCATCATCATCATGCCAAAGGTAATCATCATCATGTCACATCATACATCATCATCATCATCATGCATATCATCATGCCATGGGTGATCATCAACATGTCATATCATATCATGCATGGTTCAATTTCCACTTTTAACTTTCAACTTGATCACCACATCACCCTTCCTCGGATCACCACTTTCATCTCATATTTAACACTCGCATCCCATGCGAGAAAAACTGACGGCATTCAGCCATTCCAGGCCACCGGCCATCAGGCCCCCCACATTCCGGGCATCTCGCATCCGAACTGGCATCACGAGGCATTCCACGCGGGCAAAGACCTCCGACAGGGCTTCCGGCATTTACACTCCCTGACCGGGCATCCCGCACCCAAATCCTGGCATCACGAGGCATTCCCCTCGGGCAAAGACCTCCGACAGGGCTTACGGAATTATGTACCGACATACCTCCAGGCCTCCCCTGGAATTACGTACCGTATACCACCGGGCATCCCGACACTCCCGGGGAGTTATCATCCGCCACATCAATCTCCTCATTGAACATTATTCATGTTCACCAATTTCGGTCTTAATTTAGCATGGCATATGATGTGATGGCAAACAAAGTCATATTCAGCATGGAATTCATACATGCATCTCAATCTATTGTCATGCATACATCAAGGCCCCATCATACTTGCTACATGGTACAATTATTTATGAAATAAAATTTATGGAATTTATGCCAATTAAAATAATCCATTTATCATGCCCCTTTTTACATTCATTTAAATTCCAGCTTGTGCCATTTTCAAAATTATTAAATTTAATATCTATATCATTCTCAAAAATCATATCACACATGTCATCATCATCATGACATCATCATATCACACATGTCCTCATCATCATGACATCATCATATCACACATGTCATCATTATCGTATTATACACATGTCATCATCATCATGCCATAGGTGATCATCATCATGTCACATCATACATCATCATCATCATGCATATCATCATGCCATGGGTGATCATCATCATGTCATATCATATCATGCATGGTTCAATTTCCACTTTTAACTTTCAATTTGATCACCACCTCACCCTTCCTCGGATCACCACTTTCATCTCATATTTAACACTCGCATCCCATGCGAGAAAAACCTCCGGCATTCAGCCATTCCAGGCCACCGGGCATCCGGCCCCCCACATTCCGGGCATCTCGCATCCCAACTGGCATCACGAGGCATTCCCCGCGGGCAAAGACCTCCGACAGGGCTTCCGGCATTTACACTCCTTGGCCGGGCATCCCGCACCCCAATCCTGGCATCACGAGGCATTCCCCTCGAGCAAAGACCTCCGAAAGGACTCCCGGAATTATGTACCGACATACCACCAGGCCGCCCCTGGAATTACGTACCGTATACCACCGGGCATCCCGACACTCCCGGGGAATTATCATCCGCCACATCAATCTCCTCATTGAACATTATTCATGTTCACCAATTTCGGTCTTAATTTAGCATGGCATATGATGTGATGGCAAACAAAGTCATATTCAGCATGGAATTCATACATGCAACTCAATCTATTGTCATGCATACATCAAGGCCCCATCATACATGCTACATGGTACAATTATTTATGAAATAAGATTTATGGAATTTATGCCAATTAAAATAATCCATTTATCATGCCCCTTTTTACATTTATTTAAATTCCAGCTTGTGCCATTTTCAAAAATATTAAATTTAATATCTATATCATTCTCAAAAATCATATCACACATGTCATCATCATCATGACATCATCATATCACACATGTCATCATCATCGTATTATACACATGTCATCATCATCATGCCATAGGTAATCATCATCATGTCACATCATACATCATCATCATCATGCATATCATCATGCCATGGGTGATCATCATCATGTCATATCATATCATGCATGGTTCAATTTCCACTTTTAACTTTCAATTTGATCACCACATCACCCTTCCTCGGATCACCACTTTCATCTCATATTTAACACTCGCATCCCATGCGAGAAAAACCTCCGGCATTCAGCCATTCCAGGCTACCGGGCATCCGGCCCCCCACATTCCGGGCATCTCGCATCCCAACTGGCATCACGAGGCATTCCCCGCGGGCAAAGACCTCCGACAGGGCTTCCGGCATTTACACTCCTTGGCCGGGCATCCCGCACCCCAATCCTGGCATCACGAGGCATTCCCCTCGAGCAAAGACCTCCGAAAGGACTCCCGGAATTATGTACCGACATACCACCAGGCCTCCCCTGGAATTACGTACCGTATACCACCGGGCATCCCGACACTCCCGGGGAATTATCATCCGCCACATCAATCTCCTCATTGAACATTATTCATGTTCACCAATTTCGGTCTTAATTTAGCATGGCATATGATGTGATGGCAAACAAAGTCATATTCAGCATGGAATTCATACATGCATCTCAATCTATTGTCATGCATACATCAAGGCCCCATCATACATGCTACATGGTACAATTATTTATGAAATATAGTTTATGGAATTTATGCCAATTAAAATAATCCATTTATCATGCCCCTTTTTACATTTATTTAAATTCCAGCTTGTGCCATTTTCAAAAATATTAAATTTAATATCTATATCATTCTCAAAAATCATATCACACATGTCATCATCATCATGACATCATCATATCACACATGTCGTCATCATCATGACATCATCATATCACACATGTCATTATCATCGTATTATACACATGTCATCATCATCATGCCAAAGGTAATCATCATCATGTCACATCATACATCATCATCATCATCATGCATATCATCATGCCACGGGTGATCATCAACATGTCATATCATATCATGCATGGTTCAATTTCCACTTTTAACTTTCAACTTGATCACCACATCACCCTTCCTCGGATCACCACTTTCATCTCATATTTAACACTCGCATCCCATGCGAGAAAAACCTCCGGCATTCAGCCATTCCAGGCTACCGGGCATCCGGCCCCCCACATTCCGGGCATCTCGCATCCCAACTGGCATCACGAGGCATTCCCCGCGGGCAAAGACCTCCGACAGGGCTTCCGGCATTTACACTCCTTGGCCGGGCATCCCGCACCCCAATCCTGGCATCACGAGGCATTCCCCTCGAGCAAAGACCTCCGAAAGGACTCCCGGAATTATGTACCGACATACCACCAGGCCTCCCCTGGAATTACGTACCGTATACCACCGGGCATCCCGACACTCCCGGGGAATTATCATCCGCCACATCAATCTCCTCATTGAACATTATTCATGTTCACCAATTTCGGTCTTAATTTAGCATGGCATATGATGTGATGGCAAACAAAGTCATATTCAGCATGGAATTCATACATGCATCTCAATCTATTGTCATGCATACATCAAGGCCCCATCATACATGCTACATGGTACAATTATTTATGAAATATAGTTTATGGAATTTATGCCAATTAAAATAATCCATTTATCATGCCCCTTTTTACATTTATTTAAATTCCAGCTTGTGCCATTTTCAAAAATATTAAATTTAATATCTATATCATTCTCAAAAATCATATCACACATGTCATCATCATCATGACATCATCATATCACACATGTCGTCATCATCATGACATCATCATATCACACATGTCATTATCATCGTATTATACACATGTCATCATCATCATGCCAAAGGTAATCATCATCATGTCACATCATACATCATCATCATCATCATGCATATCATCATGCCACGGGTGATCATCAACATGTCATATCATATCATGCATGGTTCAATTTCCACTTTTAACTTTCAACTTGATCACCACATCACCCTTCCTCGGATCACCACTTTCATCTCATATTTAACACTCGCATCCCATGCGAGAAAAACTGACGGCATTCAGCCATTCCAGGCCACCGGCCATCAGGCCCCCCACATTCCGGGCATCTCGCATCCGAACTGGCATCACGAGGCATTCCACGCGGGCAAAGACCTCCGACAGGGCTTCCGGCATTTACACTCCCTGACCGGGCATCCCGCACCCAAATCCTGGCATCACGAGGCATTCCCCTCGGGCAAAGACCTCCGACAGGGCTTACGGAATTATGTACCGACATACCTCCAGGCCTCCCCTGGAATTACGTACCGTATACCACCGGGCATCCCGACACTCCCGGGGAATTATCATCCGCCACATCAATCTCCTCATTGAACATTATTCATGTTCACCAATTTCGGTCTTAATTTAGCATGGCATATGATGTGATGGCAAACAAAGTCATATTCAGCATGGAATTCATACATGCATCTCAATCTATTGTCATGCATACATCAAGGCCCCATCATACATGCTACATGGTACAATTATTTATGAAATAAGATTTATGGAATTTATGCCAATTAAAATAATCCATTTATCATGCCCCTTTTTACATTTATTTAAATTCCAGCTTGTGCCATTTTCAAAAATATTAAATTTAATATCTATATCATTCTCAAAAATCATATCACACATGTCATCATCATCATGACATCATCATGACATCATCATATCACACATGTCATCATCATCGTATTATACACATGTCATCATCATCATGCCATAGGTAATCATCATCATGTCACATCATACATCATCATCATCATGCATATCATCATGCCATGGGTGATCATCATCATGTCATATCATATCATGCATGGTTCAATTTCCACTTTTAACTTTCAATTTGATCACCACATCACCCTTCCTCGGATCACCACTTTCATCTCATATTTAACACTCGCATCCCATGCGAGAAAAACCTCCGGCATTCAGCCATTCCAGGCCACCGGGCATCCGGCCCCCCACATTCCGGGCATCTCGCATCCCAACTGGCATCACGAGGCATTCCCCGCGGGCAAAGACCTCCGACAGGGCTTCCGGCATTTACACTCCTTGGCCGGGCATCCCGCACCCCAATCCTGGCATCACGAGGCATTCCCCTCGAGCAAAGACCTCCGAAAGGACTCCCGGAATTATGTACCGACATACCACCAGGCCTCCCCTGGAATTACGTACCGTATACCACCGGGCATCCCGACACTCCCGGGGAATTATCATCCGCCACATCAATCTCCTCATTGAACATTATTCATGTTCACCAATTTCGGTCTTAATTTAGCATGGCATATGATGTGATGGCAAACAAAGTCATATTCAGCATGGAATTCATACATGCATCTCAATCTATTGTCATGCATACATCAAGGCCCCATCATACATGCTACATGGTACAATTATTTATGAAATATAGTTTATGGAATTTATGCCAATTAAAATAATCCATTTATCATGCCCCTTTTTACATTTATTTAAATTCCAGCTTGTGCCATTTTCAAAAATATTAAATTTAATATCTATATCATTCTCAAAAATCATATCACACATGTCATCATCATCATGACATCATCATATCACACATGTCGTCATCATCATGACATCATCATATCACACATGTCATTATCATCGTATTATACACATGTCATCATCATCATGCCAAAGGTAATCATCATCATGTCACATCATACATCATCATCATCATCATGCATATCATCATGCCATGGGTGATCATCAACATGTCATATCATATCATGCATGGTTCAATTTCCACTTTTAACTTTCAACTTGATCACCACATCACCCTTCCTCGGATCACCACTTTCATCTCATATTTAACACTCGCATCCCATGCGAGAAAAACTGACGGCATTCAGCCATTCCAGGCCACCGGCCATCAGGCCCCCCACATTCCGGGCATCTCGCATCCGAACTGGCATCACGAGGCATTCCACGCGGGCAAAGACCTCCGACAGGGCTTCCGGCATTTACACTCCCTGACCGGGCATCCCGCACCCAAATCCTGGCATCACGAGGCATTCCCCTCGGGCAAAGACCTCCGACAGGGCTTACGGAATTATGTACCGACATACCTCCAGGCCTCCCCTGGAATTACGTACCGTATACCACCGGGCATCCCGACACTCCCGGGGAGTTATCATCCGCCACATCAATCTCCTCATTGAACATTATTCATGTTCACCAATTTCGGTCTTAATTTAGCATGGCATATGATGTGATGGCAAACAAAGTCATATTCAGCATGGAATTCATACATGCATCTCAATCTATTGTCATGCATACATCAAGGCCCCATCATACTTGCTACATGGTACAATTATTTATGAAATAAAATTTATGGAATTTATGCCAATTAAAATAATCCATTTATCATGCCCCTTTTTACATTCATTTAAATTCCAGCTTGTGCCATTTTCAAAATTATTAAATTTAATATCTATATCATTCTCAAAAATCATATCACACATGTCATCATCATCATGACATCATCATATCACACATGTCCTCATCATCATGACATCATCATATCACACATGTCATCATTATCGTATTATACACATGTCATCATCATCATGCCATAGGTGATCATCATCATGTCACATCATACATCATCATCATCATGCATATCATCATGCCATGGGTGATCATCATCATGTCATATCATATCATGCATGGTTCAATTTCCACTTTTAACTTTCAATTTGATCACCACCTCACCCTTCCTCGGATCACCACTTTCATCTCATATTTAACACTCGCATCCCATGCGAGAAAAACCTCCGGCATTCAGCCATTCCAGGCCACCGGGCATCCGGCCCCCCACATTCCGGGCATCTCGCATCCCAACTGGCATCACGAGGCATTCCCCGCGGGCAAAGACCTCCGACAGGGCTTCCGGCATTTACACTCCTTGGCCGGGCATCCCGCACCCCAATCCTGGCATCACGAGGCATTCCCCTCGAGCAAAGACCTCCGAAAGGACTCCCGGAATTATGTACCGACATACCACCAGGCCGCCCCTGGAATTACGTACCGTATACCACCGGGCATCCCGACACTCCCGGGGAATTATCATCCGCCACATCAATCTCCTCATTGAACATTATTCATGTTCACCAATTTCGGTCTTAATTTAGCATGGCATATGATGTGATGGCAAACAAAGTCATATTCAGCATGGAATTCATACATGCATCTCAATCTATTGTCATGCATACATCAAGGCCCCATCATACATGCTACATGGTACAATTATTTATGAAATAAGATTTATGGAATTTATGCCAATTAAAATAATCCATTTATCATGCCCCTTTTTACATTTATTTAAATTCCAGCTTGTGCCATTTTCAAAAATATTAAATTTAATATCTATATCATTCTCAAAAATCATATCACACATGTCATCATCATCATGACATCATCATATCACACATGCCATCATCATCGTATTATACACATGTCATCATCATCATGCCATAGGTAATCATCATCATGTCACATCATACATCATCATCATCATGCATATCATCATGCCATGGGTGATCATCATCATGTCATATCATATCATGCATGGTTCAATTTCCACTTTTAACTTTCAATTTGATCACCACATCACCCTTCCTCGGATCACCACTTTCATCTCATATTTAACACTCGCATCCCATGCGAGAAAAACCTCCGGCATTCAGCCATTCCAGGCTACCGGGCATCCGGCCCCCCACATTCCGGGCATCTCGCATCCCAACTGGCATCACGAGGCATTCCCCGCGGGCAAAGACCTCCGACAGGGCTTCCGGCATTTACACTCCTTGGCCGGGCATCCCGCACCCCAATCCTGGCATCACGAGGCATTCCCCTCGAGCAAAGACCTCCGAAAGGACTCCCGGAATTATGTACCGACATACCACCAGGCCTCCCCTGGAATTACGTACCGTATACCACCGGGCATCCCGACACTCCCGGGGAATTATCATCCGCCACATCAATCTCCTCATTGAACATTATTCATGTTCACCAATTTCGGTCTTAATTTAGCATGGCATATGATGTGATGGCAAACAAAGTCATATTCAGCATGGAATTCATACATGCATCTCAATCTATTGTCATGCATACATCAAGGCCCCATCATACATGCTACATGGTACAATTATTTATGAAATATAGTTTATGGAATTTATGCCAATTAAAATAATCCATTTATCATGCCCCTTTTTACATTTATTTAAATTCCAGCTTGTGCCATTTTCAAAAATATTAAATTTAATATCTATATCATTCTCAAAAATCATATCACACATGTCATCATCATCATGACATCATCATATCACACATGTCGTCATCATCATGACATCATCATATCACACATGTCATTATCATCGTATTATACACATGTCATCATCATCATGCCAAAGGTAATCATCATCATGTCACATCATACATCATCATCATCATCATGCATATCATCATGCCACGGGTGATCATCAACATGTCATATCATATCATGCATGGTTCAATTTCCACTTTTAACTTTCAACTTGATCACCACATCACCCTTCCTCGGATCACCACTTTCATCTCATATTTAACACTCGCATCCCATGCGAGAAAAACCTCCGGCATTCAGCCATTCCAGGCTACCGGGCATCCGGCCCCCCACATTCCGGGCATCTCGCATCCCAACTGGCATCACGAGGCATTCCCCGCGGGCAAAGACCTCCGACAGGGCTTCCGGCATTTACACTCCTTGGCCGGGCATCCCGCACCCCAATCCTGGCATCACGAGGCATTCCCCTCGAGCAAAGACCTCCGAAAGGACTCCCGGAATTATGTACCGACATACCACCAGGCCTCCCCTGGAATTACGTACCGTATACCACCGGGCATCCCGACACTCCCGGGGAATTATCATCCGCCACATCAATCTCCTCATTGAACATTATTCATGTTCACCAATTTCGGTCTTAATTTAGCATGGCATATGATGTGATGGCAAACAAAGTCATATTCAGCATGGAATTCATACATGCATCTCAATCTATTGTCATGCATACATCAAGGCCCCATCATACATGCTACATGGTACAATTATTTATGAAATATAGTTTATGGAATTTATGCCAATTAAAATAATCCATTTATCATGCCCCTTTTTACATTTATTTAAATTCCAGCTTGTGCCATTTTCAAAAATATTAAATTTAATATCTATATCATTCTCAAAAATCATATCACACATGTCATCATCATCATGACATCATCATATCACACATGTCGTCATCATCATGACATCATCATATCACACATGTCATTATCATCGTATTATACACATGTCATCATCATCATGCCAAAGGTAATCATCATCATGTCACATCATACATCATCATCATCATCATGCATATCATCATGCCACGGGTGATCATCAACATGTCATATCATATCATGCATGGTTCAATTTCCACTTTTAACTTTCAACTTGATCACCACATCACCCTTCCTCGGATCACCACTTTCATCTCATATTTAACACTCGCATCCCATGCGAGAAAAACTGACGGCATTCAGCCATTCCAGGCCACCGGCCATCAGGCCCCCCACATTCCGGGCATCTCGCATCCGAACTGGCATCACGAGGCATTCCACGCGGGCAAAGACCTCCGACAGGGCTTCCGGCATTTACACTCCCTGACCGGGCATCCCGCACCCAAATCCTGGCATCACGAGGCATTCCCCTCGGGCAAAGACCTCCGACAGGGCTTACGGAATTATGTACCGACATACCTCCAGGCCTCCCCTGGAATTACGTACCGTATACCACCGGGCATCCCGACACTCCCGGGGAATTATCATCCGCCACATCAATCTCCTCATTGAACATTATTCATGTTCACCAATTTCGGTCTTAATTTAGCATGGCATATGATGTGATGGCAAACAAAGTCATATTCAGCATGGAATTCATACATGCATCTCAATCTATTGTCATGCATACATCAAGGCCCCATCATACATGCTACATGGTACAATTATTTATGAAATATAGTTTATGGAATTTATGCCAATTAAAATAATCCATTTATCATGCCCCTTTTTACATTTATTTAAATTCCAGCTTGTGCCATTTTCAAAAATATTAAATTTAATATCTATATCATTCTCAAAAATCATATCACACATGTCATCATCATCATGACATCATCATATCACACATGTCGTCATCATCATGACATCATCATATCACACATGTCATTATCATCGTATTATACACATGTCATCATCATCATGCCAAAGGTAATCATCATCATGTCACATCATACATCATCATCATCATCATGCATATCATCATGCCACGGGTGATCATCAACATGTCATATCATATCATGCATGGTTCAATTTCCACTTTTAACTTTCAACTTGATCACCACATCACCCTTCCTCGGATCACCACTTTCATCTCATATTTAACACTCGCATCCCATGCGAGAAAAACTGACGGCATTCAGCCATTCCAGGCCACCGGCCATCAGGCCCCCCACATTCCGGGCATCTCGCATCCGAACTGGCATCACGAGGCATTCCACGCGGGCAAAGACCTCCGACAGGGCTTCCGGCATTTACACTCCCTGACCGGGCATCCCGCACCCAAATCCTGGCATCACGAGGCATTCCCCTCGGGCAAAGACCTCCGACAGGGCTTACGGAATTATGTACCGACATACCTCCAGGCCTCCCCTGGAATTACGTACCGTATACCACCGGGCATCCCGACACTCCCGGGGAATTATCATCCGCCACATCAATCTCCTCATTGAACATTATTCATGTTCACCAATTTCGGTCTTAATTTAGCATGGCATATGATGTGATGGCAAACAAAGTCATATTCAGCATGGAATTCATACATGCATCTCAATCTATTGTCATGCATACATCAAGGCCCCATCATACTTGCTACATGGTACAATTATTTATGAAATAAAATTTATGGAATTTATGCCAATTAAAATAATCCATTTATCATGCCCCTTTTTACATTCATTTAAATTCCAGCTTGTGCCATTTTCAAAATTATTAAATTTAATATCTATATCATTCTCAAAAATCATATCACACATGTCATCATCATCATGACATCATCATATCACACATGTCCTCATCATCATGACATCATCATATCACACATGTCATCATTATCGTATTATACACATGTCATCATCATCATGCCATAGGTGATCATCATCATGTCACATCATACATCATCATCATCATGCATATCATCATGCCATGGGTGATCATCATCATGTCATATCATATCATGCATGGTTCAATTTCCACTTTTAACTTTCAATTTGATCACCACCTCACCCTTCCTCGGATCACCACTTTCATCTCATATTTAACACTCGCATCCCATGCGAGAAAAACCTCCGGCATTCAGCCATTCCAGGCCACCGGGCATCCGGCCCCCCACATTCCGGGCATCTCGCATCCCAACTGGCATCACGAGGCATTCCCCGCGGGCAAAGACCTCCGACAGGGCTTCCGGCATTTACACTCCTTGGCCGGGCATCCCGCACCCCAATCCTGGCATCACGAGGCATTCCCCTCGAGCAAAGACCTCCGAAAGGACTCCCGGAATTATGTACCGACATACCACCAGGCCTCCCCTGGAATTACGTACCGTATACCACCGGGCATCCCGACACTCCCGGGGAATTATCATCCGCCACATCAATCTCCTCATTGAACATTATTCATGTTCACCAATTTCGGTCTTAATTTAGCATGGCATATGATGTGATGGCAAACAAAGTCATATTCAGCATGGAATTCATACATGCATCTCAATCTATTGTCATGCATACATCAAGGCCCCATCATACATGCTACATGGTACAATTATTTATGAAATAAGATTTATGGAATTTATGCCAATTAAAATAATCCATTTATCATGCCCCTTTTTACATTTATTTAAATTCCAGCTTGTGCCATTTTCAAAAATATTAAATTTAATATCTATATCATTCTCAAAAATCATATCACACATGTCATCATCATCATGACATCATCATATCACACATGTCATCATCATCGTATTATACACATGTCATCATCATCATGCCATAGGTAATCATCATCATGTCACATCATACATCATCATCATCATGCATATCATCATGCCATGGGTGATCATCATCATGTCATATCATATCATGCATGGTTCAATTTCCACTTTTAACTTTCAATTTGATCACCACATCACCCTTCCTCGGATCACCACTTTCATCTCATATTTAACACTCGCATCCCATGCGAGAAAAACCTCCGGCATTCAGCCATTCCAGGCCACCGGGCATCCGGCCCCCCACATTCCGAGCATCTCGCATCCCAACTGGCATCACGAGGCATTCCCCGCGGGCAAAGACCTCCGACAGGGCTTCCGGCATTTACACTCCTTGGCCGGGCATCCCGCACCCCAATCCTGGCATCACGAGGCATTCCCCTCGAGCAAAGACCTCCGAAAGGACTCCCGGAATTATGTACCGACATACCACCAGGCCTCCCCTGGAATTACGTACCGTATACCACCGGGCATCCCGACACTCCCGGGGAATTATCATCCGCCACATCAATCTCCTCATTGAACTTTATTCATGTTCACCAATTTCGGTCTTAATTTAGCATGGCATATGATGTGATGGCAAACAAAGTCATATTCAGCATGGAATTCATACATGCATCTCAATCTATTGTCATGCATACATCAAGGCCCCATCATACATGCTACATGGTACAATTATTTATGAAATATAGTTTATGGAATTTATGCCAATTAAAATAATCCATTTATCATGCCCCTTTTTACATTTATTTAAATTCCAGCTTGTGCCATTTTCAAAAATATTAAATTTAATATCTATATCATTCTCAAAAATCATATCACACATGTCATCATCATCATGACATCATCATATCACACATGTCGTCATCATCATGACATCATCATATCACACATGTCATTATCATCGTATTATACACATGTCATCATCATCATGCCAAAGGTAATCATCATCATGTCACATCATACATCATCATCATCATGCATATCATCATGCCATGGGTGATCATCAACATGTCATATCATATCATGCATGGTTCAATTTCCACTTTTAACTTTCAACTTGATCACCACATCACCCTTCCTCGGATCACCACTTTCATCTCATATTTAACACTCGCATCCCATGCGAGAAAAACTTACGGCATTCAGCCATTCCAGGCCACCGGCCATCAGGCCCCCCACATTCCGGGCATCTCGCATCCGAACTGGCATCACGAGGCATTCCACGCGGGCAAAGACCTCCGACAGGGCTTCCGGCATTTACACTCCCTGACCGGGCATCCCGCACCCAAATCCTGGCATCACGAGACATTCCCCTCGGGCAAAGACCTCCGACAGGGCTTACGGAATTATGTACCGACATACCTCCAGGCCTCCCCTGGAATTACGTACCGTATACCACCGGGCATCCCGACACTCCCGGGGAATTATCATCCGCCACATCAATCTCCTCATTGAGCATTATTCATGTTCACCAATTTCGGTCTTAATTTAGCATGGCATAAGATGTGATGGCAAACAAAGTCATATTCAGCATGGAATTCATACATGCATCTCAATCTATTGTCATGCATACATCAAGGCCCCATCATACTTGCTACATGGTACAATTATTTATGAAATAAAATTTATGGAATTTATGCCAATTAAAATAATCCATTTATCATGCCCCTTTTTACATTCATTTAAATTCCAGCTTGTGCCATTTTCAAAATTATTAAATTTAATATCTATATCATTCTCAAAAATCATATCACACATGTCATCATCATCATGACATCATCATATCACACATGTCCTCATCATCATGACATCATCATATCACACATGTCATCATTATCGTATTATACACATGTCATCATCATCATGCCATAGGTGATCATCATCATGTCACATCATACATCATCATCATCATGCATATCATCATGCCATGGGTGATCATCATCATGTCATATCATATCATGCATGGTTCAATTTCCACTTTTAACTTTCAATTTGATCACCACCTCACCCTTCCTCGGATCACCACTTTCATCTCATATTTAACACTCGCATCCCATGCGAGAAAAACCTCCGGCATTCAGCCATTCCAGGCCACCGGGCATCCGGCCCCCCACATTCCGGGCATCTCGCATCCCAACTGGCATCACGAGGCATTCCCCGCGGGCAAAGACCTCCGACAGGGCTTCCGGCATTTACACTCCTTGGCCGGGCATCCCGCACCCCAATCCTGGCATCACGAGGCATTCCCCTCGAGCAAAGACCTCCGAAAGGACTCCCGGAATTATGTACCGACATACCACCAGGCCTCCCCTGGAATTACGTACCGTATACCACCGGGCATCCCGACACTCCCGGGGAATTATCATCCGCCACATCAATCTCCTCATTGAACATTATTCATGTTCACCAATTTCGGTCTTAATTTAGCATGGCATATGATGTGATGGCAAACAAAGTCATATTCAGCATGGAATTCATACATGCATCTCAATCTATTGTCATGCATACATCAAGGCCCCATCATACATGCTACATGGTACAATTATTTATGAAATAAGATTTATGGAATTTATGCCAATTAAAATAATCCATTTATCATGCCCCTTTTTACATTTATTTAAATTCCAGCTTGTGCCATTTTCAAAAATATTAAATTTAATATCTATATCATTCTCAAAAATCATATCACACATGTCATCATCATCATGACATCATCATATCACACATGTCATCATCATCGTATTATACACATGTCATCATCATCATGCCATAGGTAATCATCATCATGTCACATCATACATCATCATCATCATGCATATCATCATGCCATGGGTGATCATCATCATGTCATATCATATCATGCATGGTTCAATTTCCACTTTTAACTTTCAATTTGATCACCACATCACCCTTCCTCGGATCACCACTTTCATCTCATATTTAACACTCGCATCCCATGCGAGAAAAACCTCCGGCATTCAGCCATTCCAGGCCACCGGGCATCCGGCCCCCCACATTCCGAGCATCTCGCATCCCAACTGGCATCACGAGGCATTCCCCGCGGGCAAAGACCTCCGACAGGGCTTCCGGCATTTACACTCCTTGGCCGGGCATCCCGCACCCCAATCCTGGCATCACGAGGCATTCCCCTCGAGCAAAGACCTCCGAAAGGACTCCCGGAATTATGTACCGACATACCACCAGGCCTCCCCTGGAATTACGTACCGTATACCACCGGGCATCCCGACACTCCCGGGGAATTATCATCCGCCACATCAATCTCCTCATTGAACATTATTCATGTTCACCAATTTCGGTCTTAATTTAGCATGGCATATGATGTGATGGCAAACAAAGTCATATTCAGCATGGAATTCATACATGCATCTCAATCTATTGTCATGCATACATCAAGGCCCCATCATACATGCTACATGGTACAATTATTTATGAAATATAGTTTATGGAATTTATGCCAATTAAAATAATCCATTTATCATGCCCCTTTTTACATTTATTTAAATTCCAGCTTGTGCCATTTTCAAAAATATTAAATTTAATATCTATATCATTCTCAAAAATCATATCACACATGTCATCATCATCATCACATCATCATATCACACATGTCCTCATCATCATGACATCATCATATCACACATGTCATTATCATCGTATTATACACATGTCATCATCATCATGCCAAAGGTAATCATCATCATGTCACATCATACATCATCATCATCATGCATATCATCATGCCAGGGGTGATCATCAACATGTCATATCATATCATGCATGGTTCAATTTCCACTTTTAACTTTCAACTTGATCACCACATCACCCTTCCTCGGATCACCACTTTCATCTCATATTTAACACTCGCATCCCATGCGAGAAAAACTTACGGCATTCAGCCATTCCAGGCCACCGGCCATCAGGCCCCCCACATTCCGGGCATCTCGCATCCGAACTGGCATCACGAGGCATTCCACGCGGGCAAAGACCTCCGACAGGGCTTCCGGCATTTACACTCCCTGACCGGGCATCCCGCACCCAAATCCTGGCATCACGAGACATTCCCCTCGGGCAAAGACCTCCGACAGGGCTTACGGAATTATGTACCGACATACCTCCAGGCCTCCCCTGGAATTACGTACCGTATACCACCGGGCATCCCGACACTCCCGGGGAATTATCATCCGCCACATCAATCTCCTCATTGAGCATTATTCATGTTCACCAATTTCGGTCTTAATTTAGCATGGCATATGATGTGATGGCAAACAAAGTCATATTCAGCATGGAATTCATACATGCATCTCAATCTATTGTCATGCATACATCAAGGCCCCATCATACTTGCTACATGGTACAATTATTTATGAAATAAAATTTATGGAATTTATGCCAATTAAAATAATCCATTTATCATGCCCCTTTTTACATTCATTTAAATTCCAGCTTGTGCCATTTTCAAAATTATTAAATTTAATATCTATATCATTCTCAAAAATCATATCACACATGTCATCATCATCATGACATCATCATATCACACATGTCCTCATCATCATGACATCATCATATCACACATGTCATCATTATCGTATTATACACATGTCATCATCATCATGCCATAGGTGATCATCATCATGTCACATCATACATCATCATCATCATGCATATCATCATGCCATGGGTGATCATCATCATGTCATATCATATCATGCATGGTTCAATCTCTACTTTTAACTTTCAATTTGATCACCACATCACCCTTCCTCGGATCACCACTTTCATCTCATATTTAACACTCGCATCCCATGCGAGAAAAACTTCCGGCATTCAGCCATTCCAGGCCACCGAGCATCGGGCCCCCCACATTCCGGGCATCTCGCATCCCAACTGGCATCATGAGGCATTCCCTGCGGGCAAAGACCTCCGACAGGGCTTCCGGCATTTACACTCCCTGGCCGGGCATCCCGCACCCCAATCCTGGCATCACGAGGCATTCCCCTCGGGCAAAGACTTCGGAAAGGACTCCCGGAATTATGTACCGACATACCACCAGGCCTCCCCTGGAATTACGTACCGTATACCACCGGGCATCCCGACACTCCCGGGGAATTATTGTCCGCCACATCAATCTCCTCATTGAACATTATTCATGTTCACCAATTTCGGTCTTAATTTAGCATGGCATATGATGTGATGGCAAACAAAGTCATATTCAGCATGGAATTCATACATGCATCTCAATCTATTGTCATGCATACATCAAGGCCCCATCATACATGCTACATGGTACAATTATTTATGAAATAAGATTTATGGAATTTATGCCAATTAAAATAATCCATTTATCATGCCCCTTTTTACATTTATTTAAATTCCAGCTTGTGCCATTTTCAAAATTATTAAATTTAATATCTATATCATTCTCAAAAATCATATCACGCATGTCATCATCATCATGACATCATCATATCACACATGTCGTCATCATGATGACATCATCATATCACACATGTCATCATCATCGTATTATACACATGTCATCATCATCATGCCATAGGTAATCATCATCATGTCACATCATACATCATCATCATCATGCATATCATCATGCCATGGGTGATCATCATCATGTCATATCATATCATGCATGGTTCAATCTCTACTTTTAACTTTCAATTTGATCACCACATCACCCTTCCTCGGATCACCACTTTCATCTCATATTTAACACTCGCATCCCATGCGAGAAAAACTTCCGGCATTCAGCCATTCCAGGCCACCGAGCATCGGGCCCCCCACATTCCGGGCATCTCGCATCCCAACTGGCATCACGAGGCATTCCTCGCGGGCAAAGACCTCCGACAGGGCTTCCGGCATTTACACTCCCTGACCGGGCATCCCGCACCCCAATCCTGGCATCACGAGGCATTCCCCTCGGGCAAAGACCTCCGACAGGGCTTCCGGAATTATGTACCGACATACCACCAGGCCTCCCCTGGAATTACGTACCGTATACCACCGGGCATCCCGACACTCCCGGGGAATTATCATCCGCCACATCAATCTCCTCATTGAACATTATTCATGTTCACCAATTTCGGTCTTAATTTAGGATGGCATATGATGTGATGGCAAACAAAGTCATATTCAGCATGGAATTCATACATGCATCTCAATCTATTGTCATGCATACATCAAGGCCCCATCATACATGCTACATGGTACAATTATTTATGAAATAAATTTTATGGAATTTATGCCAATTAAAATAATCCATTTATCATGCCCCTTTTTACATTTATTTAAATTCCAGCTTGTGCCATTTTCAAAAATATTAAATTTAATATCTATATCATTCTCAAAAATCATATCACACATGTCATCATCATCATCACATCATCATATCACACATGTCCTCATCATCATGACATCATCATATCACACATGTCATCATCATCGTATTATACACATGTCATCATCATCATGCCATAGGTGGTCATCATCATGTCACATCATACATCATGATCATCATGCATATCATCATGCCATGGGTGATCATCATCATGTCATATCATATCATGCATGGTTCAATTTCCACTTTTAACTTTCAATTTGATCACCACATCACCCTTCCTCGGATCACCAATTTCATCTCATATTTAACACTCCCATCCCATGCGAGAAAAACTTCCGGCATTCAGCCATTCCAGGCCACCGGGCATCCGGCCCCCCACATTCTGGGCATCTCGCATCCCAACTGGCATCATGAGGCATTCCCTGCGGGCAAAGACCTCCGACAGGGCTTCCGGCATTTACACTCCCTGGCCGGGCATCCCGCACCCCAATCCTGGCATCACGAGGCATTCCCCTCGGGCAAAGACTTCCGACAAGGCTTCCGGAATTATGTACCGACATACCACCAGGCCTCCCCTGGAATTACGTACCGTATACCACCGGGCATCCTGACACTCCCGGGGAATTATCATCCGCCACATCAATCTCCTCATTGAACATTATTCATGTTCACCAATTTCGGTCTTAATTTAGCATGGCATATGATGTGATGGCAAACAAAGTCATATTCAGCATGGAATTCATACATGCATCTCAATCTATTGTCATGCATACATCAAGGCCCCATCATACATGCTACATGGTACAATTATTTATGAAATAGAATTTATGGAATTTATGCCAATTAAAACAATCCATTTATCATGCCCCTTTTTACATTTATTTAAATTCCAGCTTGTGCCATTTTCAAAAATATTAAATTTAATATCTATATCATTCTCAAAAATCATATCACACATGTCATCATCATCATGACATCATCATATCACACATGTCGTCATCATCATGACATCATCATATCACACATGTCATCATCATCGTATTATACACATGTCATCATCATCATGCCATAGGTGATCATCATCATGTCACATCATACATCATCATCATCATGCATATCATCATGCCATGGGTGATCATCATCATGTCATATCATATCATGCATGGTTCAATTTCCACTTTTAACTTTCAATTTGATCACCACATCACCCTTCCTCGGATCACCACTTTCATCTCATATTTAACACTCGCATCCCATGCGAGAAAAACCTCCGGCATTCAGCCATTCGAGGCCATCGGGCATCGGGCCCCCCACATTCCGGGCATCTCGCATCCCAACTGGCATCACGAGGCATTCCCCGCGGGCAAAGACCTCCGACAGGGCTTCCGGCATTTACACTCCCTGGCCGGGCATCCCGCACCCCAATCCTGGCATCACGAGGCATTCCCCTCGGGCAAAGACCTCCGACAGGGCTTCCGGAATTATGTACCAGCATACCACCAGTCCTCCCCTGGAATTACGTATCGTATACCACCGGGCATCCCGACACTCCCGGGGAATTATCATCCGCCACATCAATCTCCTCATTGAACATTATTCATGTTCACCAATTTCGGTCTTAATTTAGCATGGCATATGATGTGATGGCAAACAAAGTCATATTCAGCATGGAATTCATACATGCATCTCAATCATTGTCATGCATACATCAAGGCCCGATCATACATGCTACATGGTACAATTATTTATGAAATAAAATTTATGGAATTTATGCCAATTAAAATAATCCATTTATCATGCCCCTTTTTACATTCATTTAAATTCCACCTTGTGCCATTTTCAAAAATATTAAATTTAGTATCTATATCATTCTCAAAAATCATAAAAATTAGGGCAAGAAATAAACAAGAAAATAGGATAATGATTTCATGCAAAATACATGGCCAAATAGAATTCCACACAAATCCATAATTCACACAAAACAGCATATAATTTTCGGATGAAATCAGAATGCACAGTCTCCGAAATAATTTGATTAAAATATCCATACGACCTCCAAAAATTACGAAATTTACCGAGTTATAGCCAAGACTCTATAGTACATTTTTCATGAAGAGTTTCAAGTCAGATTATTTTTAGATAAATTTCTACAGTCTCACGTAGCTTCTGGATCCAACACCAAATCGTCCAGTACATGCTTCTCCGAAATATTGAGTTTTCACCTACCTATTCTTCTTCGTTTCCTCTGAAATTTGAATATGTTTTACATAGAGATGTTCTCTACAAGTTTTATGAAGAAATATAAGTCAAATAGCCAGATTATAGTCGTCATTTAGGTCCATGAAGTCTCGGGTGTCCTGTACCACGTTTCCAGAATTACCGTCTTCAAGATTCAGTCTATTTACTAGGTTATACTTGTTCATTTTGCTTCAAATTTGAGTATATTATAGCTTAAGATGTCCCGTACAACTTTCATGAAGAATTAGAAGAGAGATTCTTAGCAAAAATCAACATGCAGCCACAAATCCATCAAAAGGTCAGTAAAATCGTTCCAGATCTGAGGTGTCCGTAGGATGAGAGTTTAACCCTTTAAATATCCATTATTTTCCACCAAATTTTATTATGTTATAGTTAAAGATGTTAGCTACAACTTTCATGAAGAAATTGAACCCAAAATAGGACTCTAAACATGCATGCAAGCTCTCACAACATTCTGTCTCAGGCTGATCTCACGAAATCAGCATGCAAGGTCAAGAACAGCCACATTCTAGCTCCGATTTTTGCCTTCCCTATGATCCGAAACCTACCACAAACAAATCATACATACACGGCACACATGCAAGGGTGGAAATCAGTCCCAACTTGCCTCAAAGACCAAGTGGACAGCGACACACGAACGGCACACCGGCGACGGACGGACGGCGTGCGGCGGCGACGGGCGAGCTCCTTCCTTTCTCTCTTCCTCTCTTCCTCTCTTTCTCTCTTTCTCTCCTCTCTCTCGGCACCTCTCTTGGACGACAACCCTCAACCATCAGCCACTCCCTCTCTCTCTCTTCCTTTTTGGTTGTATTTATATTGCATGCAACCCCTCTTTGCATGGGGGACACTTGTCCCTAAGAAGGAGACTAGTGTCTCCTTTGCCGAAGACACTTGGAGGTCATGCGTCGGCAGCCCAATGGGCTTCATGGGCCGGGCCTCTTGGCCCACTTTAGGCCCATCTCACTTGGGCCTAAAGCCCAAACTTAAATGGCCCAAGTTTATATTTAATAATACATCTTAATCCTTATTTAAATAAATACCTAATTGCATAATAAAAAGGCCAAAAGACTTTGCAACATAGTTTAATAAAATCCAACCTATAAAATTCATGGCCAAATACATAATTTCCTCATCAAATAAAATCCTTGGTCTCACATGGACATGTGATGCGTTTCCAACAACAATAATTATCCATTTATATAAATACTAGATCATTCTTATTCACTTGGCCATAAATCTTGAAATCATAATTCAATAAACTCCTACTTATAAAACACATGGCCGCGAGTTATTTTTGGGATGCCACACAGTAAGTTCTAGATATGCCTCTGTCGTCTCAGAACAAAATCACTCAAGCTGAAGTTGAGTGAATTTCTCTCGTAGCTTCACATTCACAGAATCAAGAAAATCAAAGTCTACACTTCTCGGATTAATCACCCCTCTTTTTAGCAACTTGGAGTAAAGTCACTTGGGTTCATCTGAGCGAAACAAATCTATCCTTTTGCTTCGAATATTCGCCCCAACACACATTCTAGGCTTGAAATGAGTGTACATTTTGTCATCATCATTCCCATCAGGCTGACTAAGACCTCTAACACGTGGATCACTAGGAATATTCGTAAATGCTCGATCTGCCGACCCCATAGGAGCAATTTCCAATCATTCCATTGTTTGCAAAAAGTGGGTTTCATTTCGATACCCTTTGTCTTTCAAAAATTCATCAATATATTTCAAGAGAGTGCCTCCCCTCTTCAATGCAAAGTAAAGCTTATAGATAAAAGCGGGCTTTTGAGATCTTACGGGTTTTGCGCCTTCAACGATTTCTTCCTCCGCTCTACGATCACTACCTTGAGGTCTAGCTTGAGGAGATTGACGTGGTTGAGAATGTTGTGGGCTTTGCTCCTGTCTCGGAGATTCTTCTTCCTCGGTGAGGTCAAAATGTGTAGGACCCTCACGCATATGTTGTGGTCCCCTGTTCGCGATCCTTGAAGACTTTCTTTGGGATGCCATTCTCACAGTCTTTGAGAGATTCCAAACTCAATTTGCGAAAAAGGTGAGAACTTTGAAGATTAAACTAGAGAGTAAAAGTAAGAAAACGAAGATCTGTGCTTTTTAGGGTTTGTGAGGAAAACGATCAGTATATAAAGCAGTCGAAAAGAGGCATACGGAACGATGTAAAAGGAAAAAATAGAAAATGCCTTTTCAAAAATAACTGCCTTGTTGAAAGAATGATAACCGTCTTTTCAAAACTAACTCATTTTTCGAAAAAGAATGATTACAATAATTGCGAAAACTGGGGAAGACAATCGTACCTGTTCGAGATTAATAACATCAATCAATTACAGATTAATAGATAATCGTACCTTTTCAAGATTTTATCCGAGAGATAAATTTCTAAAAACTTACAGTCATAAATCTTGAACTTCTGAGTCTGAATATCATTAGACTTTTATCCTTGAGTCTGAACTTCTTCAGACTTTAAGATATTGAGTCTGGAACGAATAAGCTCGAATTGACTTTTCTCTAAAAGCTTTGTGAAGATGTTCGCTAGTTGATTATTTGAGTCAATAAACTGAATCGAGACTTCTCCATTTTGAACATGATCTCTAATGAAATGATGTCGAATCTCTATATGCTTTGCTCTTGAATGAAGAATTGGATTCTTGGTGAGATTGATTGCGCTGGTGTTGTCACATTTGATCTCAGTGCACGAATCTTCAATTCCAAAGTCTCTTAGATGTTGCTTTATCCACAAAATTTGTGAACAACAACTTTCAAGAGCCACATATTCTGCTTTTGTTGTAGAAAGAGTACGGTACTTTGCTTCCTCGAAAACCAAGATACTGTCCTGTTCCCAAGTAATTAACAAGTGCCCGAGGTGCTCTTCCTATCAACTCTGCATCTTGCTAGGTTTGCGTCTGAATATCCAAGAAGAGTAAAGTCTCCTTCTTTAGGATACCAGAGACCTAAATTCGAAGAAGATGCAACGTATTTGATAATGCGTTTTGCAGCACTTAAATGAGATTCTTTGGGATTTGATTGAAATCTGGCACAAATACAAACACTAAACAAAATGTCAGGTCTAGAAGCAGTAAGATAAAGAAGTGAACCAATGATACACCTGTATAACTTTTGGTCAACTTTCTTTCCTCCTTCATCTTTGTCCAGTTTCAAGGAACTTGACATTGGTATCTCTGTCTTTTTGCAATTGTCCAAGCCAAACTTTTTAACAAGATCTTTAGCATATTTTTCTTGGTGAATGAAAATTCCTTCATTCAATTGTTTTACTTGAAGTCCGAGAAAGAAGGATAGTTCACCCATCATACTTATTTCAAACTCATCCTGCATAGTCTTAGAAATTTTCTTGCACAGATTTTCATTAGGATATCCAAAAATAATATCATCAACATAAATTTGAGTAAGCAAGAAGTTTTTGCTTTCTCTTTTGATAAACAGTGTAGTATCTACTTTACCTTTAACAAAGCTAATTTGGATTAAAAACTTACTTAGTCTGTCATACCAAGCTCGAGGTGCTTACTTTAAACCATATACCGCCTTTTTTAGTTTGAATACAGAGTTTGGTTTCCTTGGGTCTTCAAAATCGGGAGGTTGTTCCACATAGACTTCCTCTTGGATAAATCCATTTAGGAAAGAGCTTTTGACGTCCATTTGGAATAACCTAAAATTCTTATAACAAGCAAAGGCAAGTAATAATCTAATTGCTTCTAACCTTGCTACTGGTGCGTAAGTCTCATCATAGTCTATCCCTTCTTCTTGCGTACATCCCTAGGCCACGAGTCTTACTTTGTTCCTTACGACTTTTCCTTTCTCATTCATCTTGTTCCTGAAAATCCATTTAGCTCTACTGATAGATTTACCTTTCAGTTTAGGAGTCAATTCCCAAACATCATTGATACTGAATTGCCTAAGTTCTTCTTACATAACTTCAATCCAGCTTTCATCAGTTAAAGCTTCTTCTATGCTCTTGAGTTCTATTTCAGAAATAAGAGCCACAACACTAGACTCTTCATGCCTTTTGGATCTTGTACAAATTCCCTCATTAATGTCGCCAATAGTGAGTTCTTTAGGATGACTAGACTTGTGCTTCCGGTTGCTGATTGATTTGTCAGACTGTTGATCATTTTCTTCATTTGAATCTTCAACAATCATTTGTTGCTGGTCTTCTGAAGTCTGAGCTGCTTCTGGAGATTTAGACTTTGTAGAGTCTGGAGCAGGTTAAGATTCTTCAGGTTGAGTCTGAATCGATTAATTTTGCATAAAGTCTTGAAATTTGACATTCATCGATTCCTCCACAGATTGAGTTTTTTTGTTGTATACTCTGTAGGCTTTGCTTGTGGTTGAATATCCAAGGAAGATGCCTCCGTCTGATTTTTCTTCAAACTTACCAATACGATCATTTACATTTTTCTATATTAAACATTTGCATCCAAACACATGAAAATAGGAAACAATTGGCTTCTTTTCTTTGAACAACTCATAGGGAGTTTTCTCCAGAATAGGCCTTAAGAAAACTCTGTTAACAATATAGCATGCTGTAGAAACTACTTCAGCCCAAAAACGAGAAGAAATGTTACTTTCAATGAAAAGAGTTCTAGCCATTTCCTGAAGCGAGCTATTCTTCCTTTCCACAACTCCATTTTGCTCTGGAGTATAAGGTGAGGAGAATACATGCTGAAAACCAGATTCATCACAGAATTAAGCAAAGTCTTGATTTTCAAATTCACCTCAATGGTATGTCTGTATACTTGAAATAACATACCCTTTCTCATTTCGAACTTTCTTAGCAAATTTTATAAAATAAGAAAATGTTTGAGACTTACTTGCCAGGAAATATACCCAAGTGAATCGTGAATAATCATCCACAATTACTAGGCAATATTTCTTACCTCCAATGTTCTGAGTTCTGGTTGGTCCAAAGAGATCTATATGCAGGAGCTATAGTACACGATTAGTGGACACTTGATTTATTGGTTTGAATTAATTTCTTACATGTTTTCCCAATACGCATGGTGTACATAGGTCAGACTTTTGGTATGTCAGATTGGGTAGTCCACGAACAAGTTTCTTTGCGGAGATTTTAGCTATTTGCTTCATGTTGATGTGCCCAAGTTTTCTATGCCATAGATTCACTTCCTCTTGAATTGAGATTAGTGTGGCATCCCAAAATTCATGGCAACCTCTAGATACATTAAGGCCTATGAATAGGTGATGGAAGTACCTTCAAGTTGTATTGTAGCCATTTGATCCATGATTTGCAATAAGATTTATGGCCAAGCTTTTAATGGATAATTATTTGATAGGAAAGAAAATTCTATCATTGGCCATGTGTTTTATAAGTTGGAATTTATTGATTTATGATTTCAAGTTTTATGGCCAAGTGAATAAGGGAAATTAAGTATTTATATGATGGGTAATTAGGTGATGATTAAAAGGGAAAAAAAATTAGAAGAGTGGGTTGAATTTTATTGGCCCAAGATTAGCCCCATCATTCGGCCCTTTTGGCCTGGCCCGCGAAGCTTAAAGGAAAGGAGCTGCCGTCAACCAAGGGGGAGGAGGCCCGGCCCATGAAGTTTGTAGGGCTGTCGACGAAGGAGGGCGGCCCATGAGAGGCCCATCCTCTTGCATGGCAATTACCAAGTGTCACCTGCATGCAAAGAAATGATTACATGCTAATCATGAGGGGGAAGAAAGAAGAGGGGGGGGGTGGATTAAGTGAGGAAAGGGATAGAAAGAGAGGGGTGTCGCATGAAGAGAAAGGGGGAAAGAGAGAGGGAGTTACCGTCCGAAAGAGAGAGAGAGAGAGAGAGAGAGAGAGAGAGAGAGAGAGAGAGAGGGTCCGAGAGAGGGAGAGCGAGCATGCGAGAGAAGAAGAGGAAGAAGGAGGAGGAGTTCGCCGCCTAGTCGCCGCCGTTCGTTCACCGCCTTGCCCCGCCATCCTTGTCGCTGTGTTTGTGCTCGGATTTGAGGCAAGTAGAGTCCTAAAATCTACCCTTTGCTGCTGTGATATGTGTTGTGAGGGATGATAAACTTTGGTTGTGGTAGAAGTGAAGAAATTCGGAGCTATAGGGAGAAATATGGTAGCCTTGCATTCTGTTTTCTAGGAAGGCAGTCCAACCTTTGATGAAATTGTGAGCTGCATGCGACTTTTCAGTTGGAATATTATTTCAACTCCTTGATGAAAGTTTTATAGAACCTCTTGGAGAGTAACATATCAAAATTTCAGAAGAAATGAACAAGTATAGACCGGTGAAACTATTTTTCTTTGGAGAAGTCAGATCTGGAACCGAAATGCTGACCTAGTATGATTCTGTGAATTTTATAAAATTCCCCGGTTGAAATTTGATCTTTTGTTCTGAATGAAAGTTGAAGATGACATGTTAAGGAGTAGCATACTAAAATTTTAGATGAAATGAATGAGTTTAGGTTGGTGAAATGATTTTATTTGAAATGGCCAGATCTGGGAATTTTTGCCAAGGGTTAGAGAAGGCTACGGTGATTATAGTTTTTAATCTATCACAAATCTGATTTCGAGTTCTACATGAAATATTTTCTTCTAGGCATTTTCTATAACATATAAAAATTTAAAAATTTTGGAGCTGATTTAGGATTTTTACCGAATTTGTGAATGAAACTGTGTATGGCAATATTCCGAAATTTTAAGGACTGTGATGCGTGGATTGTACTGATTTGTGTGATGTTCTTTTGATATGATGTTCTTCACGGAATACTTTCCTCTAGTTATTTAATATAACATGTCAAATTTTTAGAATTTAATACGGCTTTTTATTAATTTTTCAAGAATTATGACCAAAGGAGCGCAATCTGTTTTTATCCGAAATTTTGTATATTTTCGAAAATAAATAAAATTGTTCCATGTGATATGATGTCTTGAGTGGTTGATTATGCTGCATATGTGGTGACATATGGCATGTTATATGACATCAAAAGCTGGTTGAGACTCTTGATATTGATGCATTAAATGCCATGTTGAAATTGAGATACATGTGTGAATATAAATTGAGATAATAACAAGACCATTAGAGGTGTGAGCCGACGATGCCTCGGGAGTTTTGAGATGCCCAGAGTGTGTGTGCCGGATGATCGGAGTGTGTGTGCCGGATGCTCGGAGTGTGTGTGCCTCGGGAGTGTTGGGATGCCCGGAGGTGTGTGCCGGGGGGTTCCTCGTGATGCTAATTGGGGTACGAGATGCCCGGATTGTGTGTGCTGGATGCCCGGAGGTGTGTGCCAAAGGCTCCTCGCGATGCCAGGTTGGATGCGAACGATAAATTATGGGACGCAAACAATGGTCCCTGGAAAGATAAAAATTGAGACCGTATCATGCGCATGGATGTGTACATATGGCATGAGATGAACTTCATGGGAATGCAAGCATGAAGTGCATGGTGGTATATGCACGTTGCATGGTGATATATGCATGGCTGCTTGATGATAAGAGCATGGTGGTATATGCACGTTGCATGGTGATATATGCATGGCTGTTCGATGATATAAGTGCAAATGCATGGTGATATATGCACGTCGTATGGTGATATATGCATGGCTGTAAGGTGAGGTATGCTTGAATGCATGAATGGTATGTGTTTTATTTTTAATACCTTGATTGTTCTGTTTGATACATTGTGTAGTTTGGTGGATCTTTACTGCTGAGTGGTTGTACTCACCCCTTTTGGGGATTAACATTTCAGATTAGAAAGATGACATTGCTACCAGTTGCACGCGGTACCTATTATGGATTGCCATCTGATGTCGAGGTGGAGTGCACAGAGCATTCCTGTGTTAGTTTGCCTAGTCTAGTGTATGTCCGAGTCAATGTCTTAGTGATGTACGATGTGGGTCTTGCTTATGGCCCGGTTATCTAGGAGTTTTTGTCTGTTCATGTTCGGAGTGGTGGAGTGATGCTAGGGATGCTGCCGCCGTCGCCGCCCGATGCACCGAGTTGGGTGTGATGGCATGTATAGCTGGTGGGAGCTGACACTTTTTGGTGATAGCCGATGCTTGTTGATGGAGAGGTGTACATGTTGATGTAGGGTGGAGTTCTCTTTTAAGTTATAGCCAAGTATAGTTAAAATCTTGGCCTTTTTGCTGTATCGACCCGAAATATCCATTGTGAAAATATAAATAAAAGTGACTCGGCTTTGTCTTTTCATTTGAAGTGTAGGTGGTGTGCATTGCATTATGGTTATTGAAGTGAGAAATGGTGAGATACGTTTATGCTTCCGCTGATGAACTGCGCTGGGACCTTAAAAAAATGGAAAAGTATTCTATTGATCAACCCCTATGAACTATGGTTTCACTTAAATTAAAAAGTTACCTTACTAGTATGTAGTAGGATGAGTGACAAGTACCTGTGGTGACCCTAACAGATTGGGGGCCGTCGAGGGGTGCCACAGCTGTTGGTATCAGAGCAATGGTTATATTTGGATGATAAGGAGCATCATTTGAAAATTGAGGAATATGATGACAATGCAAACCCTAGGGTATTAAATGGAATAATTGGTTAACTTCGAATAACGGGTGATGGGTATTCACTCATAGATCCCTAGTAGTTTATCATGAGTTGTCTTTAGGTGCCAGTAACATATATATGTTACTTATATAGTAGTAGTTGCCTTTAAATGGAGACGGTGAGTCTCAGATTATTCCTGAGGCAAATGCTTGGAAATTGCAGGAAAGTCATGGTGCGAGTTGGAAGTGCTCATCCATCGAGGGTTGAAGCCTCTGCTGCAAGGGCTGAACCTCGAATGGAAGATATCCTGCAGGCATTGGCCAATATCGGAAATCTGATGGAAAGGCAAGTGCAGCAACAACCCGGAGTGGAACGTCGCCCTCAAGGACTAGTGGAGCAATTTCTAAAGTTGAAACCACCTAAGTTTAGTGGAATGGGAAGTCCTGAGGAGGCGGAACATTGGATTGATGGGATAGAACAGATTTTCCAGTTGTTGGACTACAGTGATGCTGAGAAGATAGTTTTGGCAAAGTACCAGCTGGAGGGAAATGCAAAGTTTTGGTGGAGAGCTTCAAGGGATACTATCTTTCCACCAGGTACTGATGTGAACTGGGATGAGTTTGTTAGAGCTTTTAATATGAAGCATTTCTCTGACTGTGCTAAGGATAAGAAGATCACTGAGTTTGTTTAGTTGGAACAAAGGGAGCTGACAGTTGATCAGTATGAGGCAAAATTTTCTGAATTGTCTAGGTATGCTCCCAGATTGATTGAGGATCGTGAGGAAAAAGCTAAGAGACTTCTGAAAGTATTAAAGACTGATATTAGGAAACAACTGGTGCCTTTGAATATAAGGGATTATCATGAGATTTATGAAAGGGCATAGTAAGTGGAGCAAGAGTTGGTGAGAGAGCGATTAGAGTCTAAGAGACAGCTGAGCTTTAGTGATATAAGAAAGGGTAAGAGACCCTATCCTAGTCAAGGTCAGACGTGAGATGCGAAGAAAAATAGCAATTTTGGAAATTTTGGAAGAGCTAGGGATGGCCTGAACATAGGGAAAGCACCCTATCAGCTTGATGTTTGTCGAAGGTGTGATGGACGGCATGGCCCAAGACCTTGCAATGGACGGCTGAGATGTTATGGTTGTGGACGAGTAGGTCACCTTAAGAAAGTCTACCCACAAGAAAGGTCGCAAATGAGTGTTGGCTCGGTGCGACAGGCACAACAGAATGCTATTAGACTAAATTTACCAAGGAATCCTCAGAGGCCACCAGCACAAAGAAGGGTGTATGTGGTCACCCAAGATGAAGCGGAAGCTTCCAGAAATGTTATATCAGGTATGATTTTCATAAATGGCAAGAAGGCATATGCATTGTTTGACACGGGTGCTACGCATTCATTTATATTTGAAAGATATAGGCAATTGAGTGAAATAGAAGCTACGCCTCTTGAGACACCTCTTTGTGTTTCCACACCTTTAAAGAATATGGTATTATCTACGATGATATGTGCAAAATGCAAGATAACAATAGGAGGAAGGGATATGGAAATAGACCTAGTCATAATGGCTATGTATGACTTTGATGTTATTGTAGGAATGGACTAGCTTCATAAGCATAGGGCTAAGGTGGATTGCTATAGGAAAGTGATCTAGTTCATGTTGCCTGATCAGTTTAGTTTCAAATTTTTCGGAGGTCAAACAAACCCCTCTATAGCCATTATCTCGATGGTAGAAGCTTGCGAACTACTTGACGAAGGATGTCATGGATACCTAGCAGTGGTAAGAGACCTTACTAAGAAAGAGGCTAAAATCGGTGAGATTTAAGTAGTTAGGGAATTTCAGGATGTGTTTCCTGAGGAGTTGCCTGGATTACCATTAGAGCGAGAAATTGAGTTTGAAATTGAACTAATGCCTAGAACAGGACCGATATCGAAAGCCCGATATAGGAAGACCTTAGTCGAGTTGAAGGAATTGAAGGTGCAACTACAAGAGTTGCTTGATAAAGGGTTTATTAGGCCAAGTGCTTCACCTTGGGGTGCACTAGTTCTATTCGTGATAAAGAAAGACGGGTCGATGCGTCTATGTATTGATTACAGACAACTGAATCAAGCGACTATAAAGAATAAGTATCCTTTACCTAGAATTGACGATCTATTCGACCAACTACAAGGAAGTTCGGTCTTTTCTAAGATTGACCTGAGATTGGGATACCATCAGTTAAGGATTAAGAAAGAAGACATTCCTAAGACTGCATTTAGGACTCGTTATGGACACTATGAGTTCTTAGTTATGCCTTTTGGATTGACGAATGCACTAGCCGCATTCATGGATTTAATGAATAGGATATTTAAGCCTTATTTGGATCAGTTTGTGATTGTTTTCATCGATGATATCCTGGTGTATTCTAGAGGACTTGAAGAGCACGAGCAACACTTGAGCATAGTTTTGCAAACTCTGAGAGATCATAAGCTATATGCCAAATTCAGCAAGTGTGAATTTTGGCTAGACCGGATAATATTTTTGGGACACGTGGTGTCAGGAGGAGGAATTTTAGTGGACTCGATGAAAGTTGAGATGGTAATAAATTGGCCGAGACCGACATCACCCACTGAAATATGGAGTTTCTTAGGATTGGTTGGTTATTATAGAAGATTTATTGAAGGGTTTCACGACTGGCAGGCCCCTTAACGAAATTAAAGCGGAAGAATGTAAAGTTTGAATGGAGTGGAGAATGTGAAAGGAGGTTTTAGGAACTTAAAAGAAAATTGACCACGGCTCCAATCTTGACTATACCATCTGGGTCCGATGGTTTTACAGTATATAGTGACGCATCTCACAAAGGACTGGGATGTGTTTTGATGCAACATGGTAAGGTCATAGCCTATGCATCGAGGCAATTGAAACCCCATGAACTGAATTACCCAACACATGATTTAGAATTGGCAGCTATAGTGTTTGCTTTGAAGATATGGAGACACTATCTGTATAGAGAGAAGTTTGAAATCTATACAGATCATAAGAGCCTGAAGTATTTGTTTTCGCAAAAAGAGTTGAACATGAGACAAAGGAGGTGGATGGAGTTATTGAAAGATTATGATTGTGAGATACGATACCATCCAGGAAAGGCAAATAAGGTGGCAGATGCCCTTAGTCGAAAGTCAGCTATGGACATGACTAGTCTAAGAATAACATAGTAGAATATGTTTAAGTCTATTGTGGATTCAGACTTCAGGTTGGAAATGGACCACCTTACTGGTATGCTTACTGCATTAAGGATTGAGCCTGAAATCATTCAGAAAGTTAAGATTTTATAAAACATCCGACCCGAAGATTTTAAAGATACAAGACGCTGTGTCTTTAGGAAAAAGACCATAATTTCAAGTCTCTGAAGATGGTGTGGTAAGATGCCAAGGACGACTTTGTATTCCCGACAATGAAGAAGTGAAGATAGAAATTATGTCGGAGGCACATAGGAGTAATTATAGTATTCATCCGGGTAGTACAAAGATGTATAGAAATTTGCGTCAGCAATTTTGGTGGAATGGCATGAAAGTAGATACGGCTAAACACGTTTCTCAATGTTTAACGTGCCAGCAAGTGAAGGCAGAACATCGTAAACTTGTAGGACTATTGAGACCGTTAGACATACCAAAATGGAAATGGGAGCATGTAACGATGGACTTCGTGCAAGGACTGCCAAGGACATCAGATGGTCACGATTCGATTTGGGTGATAGTGGATCGCTTGACTAAGTCTGCTCATTTCCTAGTTGTTCGCATGAACTATTCAATGAATAAACTTGCTGAGATGTATGTAAGCCAGGTAATACGCTTACATGGTATTCTTGTAATGATCACCTCTGATCGAGACTTTAGGTTTACTTCACATTTTTGGCGAAGTCTCCAAAATGCCTTAGGGACAAAGCTTCAATTTAGTACTTCTTTTCATCCTCAAATAGATGGACAAACAGAAAGAGTGATCCAGACTCTAGAAGATATGCTAAGAGCCTGTGTTATTGACTTTAGAGGAAATTGGGATAAAAATTTGCACCTGATAAAGTTTGCCTATAACAATAGTTTTCAGAAAAGTATAGGCATGGCCCCATATGAAGTATTATATGGAAGAAGGTGTAGGACTCCTATTTGTTGGAATGAAGTAGGTGAAGGAAAGCTGATAGGACCCGAGCTAGTGCAAGTTACTACAGAAGCGGTCGAGATAATCAGGAAAAGACTTAAGACAGCCCAGAATTGACAAAGAGACTATGCAGATAGGCGTAGAAGGCCTTTAGAGTTTAATGTGGGAGATCATGTCTTTCTTAAAGTATCTCCAATGAAAGGAATATCACGATTTGGAATAAAAGGAAAGTTAGGACCCAGATTTGTTGGACCCTTGAGATACTTGAGAGGATAGGAGAAGTAGCTTATCGTTTAGCGTTGCCTCCAAAATTGGGAAATTTACATGATGTGTTTCATGTGTCAATGCTGAGAAAGTACCAGCCGGATCCTGGTCACATACTCGATCACGAAGCCATCAAAGTGGACAAGAAAGTGAGGTACATTGAAGAGCCTGTGCAATTACTGGATCGAAAGGAGCAAATTCTTAGGACCAAGAAAATCCCGTTGGTAAAGATATTATGGCAACATCACGATGTGGAGGGAGCCACATAGGAAAGTGAGGAATCGATGAAGGAAAAGTACCCCTACTTGTTTAAAGAGGCATAAGTGATGTCTAATTTCAAGGACGAAATTCTCTAAGGAGGGGAGAATTGTGGCATCCCAAAATTCATGGCAACCTCCAGATACATTAAGGCCTATGAATAGGTGATGGAAGTACCATCAAGTTGTATTGTAGCCATTTGATCCATGATTTGCAATCAGATTTATGGCCAAGCTTTTAATGGATAATTATTTGATAGGAAAAAAATTCTATCATTGGCCATGTGTTTTATAAGTTGGAATTTATTGATTTATGATTTCAAGTTTTATGGCCAAGTGAATAAGGGAAATTAAGTATTTATATGATGGGTAATTAGGTGATGATTAAAAGGGAAAAAATTAGAAGAGTGGGTTGAATTTTATTGGCCCAAGATCAGCCCCATCATTCGGCCCTTTTGGCTTGGCCCGCGAAGCTCAAAGGAAAGGAGCTACCGTCGACCAAGGGGGAGGAGGCCCGGCCCATGAAGTTTGTAGGGCTGTCGACGAAGGAGGGTGGCCCATGAGAGGCCCATCCTCTTGCATGGCAATTACCAAGTGTCACCTGCATGCAAAGAAATGATTACATGCTAATCATGAGGGGGAAGAAAGAAGAGGGGGGTGGATTAAGCGAGGAAAGGGACAGAAAGAGAGGGGTGTCGCATGAAGAGAAAGGTGGAAAGAGAGAGGGAGTTACCGTCCGAGAGAGAGAGAGAGAGAGAGAGAGAGAGAGAGAGAGAGAGAGGGAGAGAGTGGGTCCGAGAGAGGGAGAGCGAGCATGCGAGAGAAGAAGGGGAAGAAGGAGGAGGAGGAGTTCGCCACCTAGTCGCCGCCGTTCGTTTGCCGCCTTGCCCTGCCATCCTTGTCGTTGTGTTTGTGCTCGGATTTGAGGCAAGTAGAGTCCTAAAATCTACCCTTTGCTGCTGTGATATGTGTTGTGAGGGATGATGAACTTTGGTTGTGGTAGAAGTGAAGAAATTCAAAGCTATAGGGAGAAATATGGTAGCCTTGCATTCTGTTTTCTAGGAAGGCAGTCCAACCTTTGATGAAATTGCGAGCTGCATGTAACTTTTTAGTTGGAATATTATTTCGACTCCTTGATGAAAGTTGTAGAGAACCTCTTGGAGAGTAACATATAAAAATTTCAGAAGAAATGAACAAGTATAGACCGGTGAAAATATTTTTCTTTGGAGAAGTCAGATCTGGAATCGAAATGCTGACCTAGTATGATTCTGTGAATTTTATAAAATTCTCCCGTTGAAATTTGATCTTGTATTCTGAATGAAATTTGAAGATGATATGTTAAGGAGTAATATACTAAAATTTAGAGGAAATGGATGAGTTTAGGTTGGTGAAATGATTTTATTTGAAATGGTCAGATCTGGGAATTTTTGACGAGGGTTAGAGACGGCTACGGTGATTATAGTTTTTAATATATCACAAATATGATTTCGAGTTCTACATAAAATATTTACTTATGGGCTTTATCTATAACATATAAAAATTTCAGAATTTTTGGAGTTGATTTAAGATTTTTACCGAATTTGTGAATGAAACTGTGTATGGCAATATTCCGAAATTTTAAGGACTGTGATGCGTGGATTGTACTGATTTGTGTGATATTCTTTTGATATGGTGTCCTTCACAGAATACTTTCCTCTAGATCTTGTATATAACATGTCAAATTTTTAGAATTTAATAAGGCTGTTTATTAATTTTTCAAGAATTATGACCAAAGAAGCGCAATCTGTTTTTATCCGAAATTTTGTATATTTTCGAAAATAAATAAAATTATTCCATGTGATATGATGTCTTGAGTGGTTGATTATGCTGCATATGTGGTGACATATGGCATGTTATGTGACATCAAAAGCTGGTTGAGACTCTTGATATTGATGCATCATCAGATGCGATGTTGAAATTGAGATACACGTGTGAATATAAATTGAGATAATAACAAAATCATTGGAGGTGTGAGCTGACAATGCCTTGGGAGTTTCGAGATGCCCGGAGTGTGTGTGTTGGATGCCCCAGGAGTGTTGGGATGCCCGGAGGTGTGTGCCCGAGGCCTTGGAGGTGTGTGCTGGGGGTTCCTTGTGATGCTAGTTGGGGTACGAGATGCCCGAAGGTGTGTGCCAGAGGCTCCTCGCGATGCCAAGTTGGATGCAAGCGATAAATTATGGGACGCAAACACTGGTCCCTGTAAAGATAAAAATTGAGACCGTATCATGTGCATGGATGTGTACATATGGCATGGGATGAACCTCATGGGAATGCAAGCATGAAGTGCATGGTGGTATGTGCACGTTGCATGGTGATATATGCATGGCTGCTTGATGATAAGTGCACCGTGGTATATGCACGTTGCATGGTGATATATGCATGGCTGTTCGATGATATAAGTGCAAGTGCATGGTGATATATGCACGTCGTATGGTGATATATGCATGGCTGTAAGGTGAGGTATGCTTGAATGCATGAATGATATGTGTTTTATTTTTTATACCTTGATTGTTTTGTTTGATGCATTGTGTAGTTTGGTGGATATTTACTGCTGAGTGGTTGTACACACCCTTTTTGGGGATTAATATTTCGGATTAGAAAAATGCCGTTGCTACCAGTTGCACGCAGTACCTATTATGGATTGCCATCTGATGTCGAGGTGGAGTGCACAGAGCATTCCTGTGTTAGTTTGCCTGGTCTAATGTATGTCTAAGTCTGTGTCTTAGTGATGTATGATGTGGGTCTTGCTGATGGCCCGATTATCCAGGCGTTTTTGTCTGTTCATGTTCGGCGTGGTGGAGTGATGCTAGGGATGCTGCCGCCGTCGCCGCCTGATGCACCGAGTTGGGTGTGATGGTACGTATAGCTGGTGGGAGCTGACACTTTTTGGGGATAGACGACACTTGTTGATGGAGAGGTGTACATGTTGATGTAGGGTTGAGTTCTCTTTTAAGTTATAGCCAAGTATAGTTAAAAATCTTGGCCTTTTTGCTCTATCGACCCGAAATATCCATCGTGAAAATATAAATAAAAGTGACTGGGCTTTGTCTTTTCATTTGAAGTGTAGGTGGTGTGCATTGCATTATGGTTATTGAAGTGAGAAATGGTGAGATATGTTTATGCTTCCGTCGATGAACTACGCTAGGCCCTTAAAAAAAATGAAAAAGTATTCTATTGATCAACCCCTATGAACTAAGGTTTCACTTAAATTAAAAAGTTACCTTACTGGTATGTAGTAGGATGAGTGACAAGTACCTGTGGTGACCCTAACGAATTGGGGGCCGTCGAGGGGTGCCACAATTAGACATGGGGATTTTTCTGGTTTAATATCCAAGAGATAGATATTCCCATGTCTTCGCCCCGTGAAAGTCTGAGAGGAGTCTTTATTGGTTCTTGAACATATTCCTTCTTGAAAGTTGATTTTGAAACCGGTGTCACACAGCTAGCTAATACTCAGCAAGTTATAGTTGAGTCCTTCTACTAAGGAAATGTTACTGATCGTGAGACTTCCAATCTTTACAGTTTCGAATCCCACAATTCTGCCTTTGCTATTTCCTCCAAAAGAAACTTTTCCACCATTAACTTGCACAAGTTTTATGAAGCAATTTGAGTCTCCTGTCATATGTCTTGAGCATCCACTATCCAAGTACCATTTAACCTTTTTCTTGATAGTGACCTGCATTTGAAAAAGAAACTCAAGCTTTCTTTGGTACCCATATTTTCTTGGGTTTAATGGAGTTAGTGTGATATACAGTCTTTGCCCAAACCTTCCTCACAGGTTTCCAAACCATAGGACATTCTTTTTCAAAATGTTCTAAGCTGTTACACTTAGAACATTTAAGAGCACTGCGGCCTACAGGTTTTCCAAACACTTTTTGGAAATGATTTTTGTAAGAAATTTTTGTAGGTCTTTGTTTAATTCTTTTCTTTACCTTAGGAAAATCAATTAGCGAAATGGTTTCAGCAGTCATTCCCAAACCTGATTTGTTGAAGTAGGGTCTTTGCGCTGAAAGAATTTTTCCTAATTTCTCAAATCCTATAGAAAATCTTTTAGAAATACTTGAGATATCATTTTTCAAAAATGTATTTTCTTTTGAAAGATTGTCTGCATTTTCTTTCAAAGTAATAACATTTTTATCTAAACTTTCGACATTTTCTTTCCAAACAATCTCATGTTGCTTTAGTGCAGAATTTTCCCTTTTAAGTTTGGAAATTCTCTTGAGAGAGGTTTTGAGACTAAGACACAATTCATCAATATATTTGGAGACTTTAGTAGGAATTTTTAAATTACTTACCTCGATTTCACTGTCTGAGTCTGAGTCTGTCTCAGAGTCTGAATCTGATTCTGAGTGTGCCATGAGACAAATATTGGCATAATCATCATCACTTTCTTCACACTCGGTATCACTCCAAGTTTCTGCTTTAAGTGCTTTTCGATATTTCTCAGCTTTTCCTTTCTTTCTCTTCAGTAGGGGACAGTGGGGTCTGATGTGTCCATTTTTCTTGCATTCAAAGCAGATTACATCCTTGTTCGATTCATCATCTTCAGCTGATTTATTTTGTAGCTTTTGAGAACTTTCTTTCTTCGAATTGAAGCTTCTTCCTTTTCTATTCAGCTTTCTGAACCTTCTTATCATGAGAGCAATCTCTTCATTGTCCATATCGTCTTCAGAATCTGTGACATCATAATCATCATTAGATTTCAACGCAATTGATTTCTTACCTTTGGGATCTTCATTTTCGTTGATTTGCTCCACTTTATAAGACTGAATAGTGCCAACCAATTCATTAACAGATAGTGGCATGATCCTTTGTGTCTCATTTATTGAAGTCTTTACGTGATTCCAATGGAAAATCCACGCAGTAACTTGTTAACCTTCATGGGTTCAGAGATTGGTTGACCTTGATATTCAAGACCATTCATGATTTCTGTAAAACGACTAAACATGTTAGTGATAGATTCTCCTGGTTTCATCTTGAATGCTTCATAATGACCGAGCAGAATATTGATTCTGGTTTCTTTCACTCGATCGGTTCCTTCATAGGTGATGTGCAATCTATCCCAGACTTCTTTAACTGTTTCACAAGAAGATATTCTGTTATATTCAGTAGGAGATAATGCATAATATAAGGAATAAATTATTTTTACATCAAGAGCTTGTCTCTTGGTTATCTCTTCTTGAGTCATTTCACTGGACTCAACAGCTTTTTTTCCTCTTTCTGAGATTGTTGCAGCTTTAGGAATGATTCATTTGTCTACCACGTCCCATTCCAGAGGATCCTTTGATCTTAGGAATGCATTCATCTTGTTTTTCTATTGTTGTAATCATTTCCATCAAAATATGGCGGTCTGATGTTGCTTTGCCCTTTAACCAGACCTGGAGCCAACATACTAGCCATGGATCTTTAACTTTGAAGTAAAAACACTTCAACTTAAATGAGTACACAAGCTCTGATACCAATTGTGAAAGCTAGTTAGAGCACCTAGAGGGGGTGAATAGGTGTGAAAACAAATTTTGCAGAGGAAAGTATATAATTTTGCTTTTAAACCAACTCCGTTTAGCAATGGGTTATGAAAAGGAAATTAGACTCTAATAATCAAATAGAGTTACGATTAGAGTAAAAGAGCTTAAGGAAGAGAATAAGAACACAAGGTTTATAGTGGTTCGGCTTAATCCAAGCCTATGTCCACTCTTCCGCACTAACAGCCCACCGGCTGGATTTCATTAAGAATCAAAAGAGTTGTTACAGTATAGCTCTTCCTTGATTCCACAGTGTAGAGACTCTGCTATACTTCCTCAAGGTCTCACAGAAGTATAGACTCTCTTTTAAGTACAAGTTTTCGCTCAACAATTGAATTGACAAAGAACAAGGAGTTTCAGACTTTAGAATTCTTCTATCGTGCACACACTCGAATAACCAGAACATCTTCCTTATATACTCCTCAATGCCTTCATACCCGTTGACACTTACTAAAGAAGTTCTTCCAATCTACCCGTTGGACAGAATCAATTAGGGAGATTTTGAGTTATTTAAGGAATATGAGGATAGCCCACCAATCCTGCTCGCCCATACAATCAGGATCTAGGTTTCCATAAGTAGAACCTTCCAAGTATGCTTCGCCAATCAACGGATCTAAATTACCTGTATTGAAATCAAAACGAATAATAGATTCCAAGATGCTATATCCAGCCGAGATATCTTCTTCAATCGATAGAATCAAATCCTTAATGAAATACTCAGTTATGGATAAGTCTTCTTCGATGGTCTAGAAATTGTCAATGAGGATAGACTTTGAATCTTGAGTCTTGCGGTTTGGCAATCTGCAGACTTTGACTAAAGAGTTCACAAGTCTTCAGATTAGACCGATGGAAACATTTTGTCAGCTTCAAAACATGCAAGGGAGTTTTCTCCAACACTACTAACATCACTAGTGAAAACAGGTGAATGAGTACCTCTTTTGTCAGTTGCTCCCCCTGTTTCTGTGCCTTTAAGTGGAGAAAAGAATTCCTCTTCTTGTTCTTGCTCTTCTTCAGCACCACTGTGATGTTTTTCTCTTTCTTCTCCTGCATTTCCACTCCTTGTCTTGTTCGAGTCTTCTGACAAGGATACAGCAAATGTTGGCTTAAGAGAATCATCTTGACTCTCTTCTTCCTCTTCTTCTCTTTCTCTTTCTTCTTCCTCTGTTCTCATTTCTTCTCTTTCTTTAGGTCTTTTCTCTGTCTCTTCTCTTTCTCTGTTCTCTCTATCCTCTGGCTCATCAAAACTAACAAAGCTCCTTAAATTTCTCAAGGCAAAAGTGGAGAGAGTGATATCATCCTCATATTTTTCATCCTGCAAGATAAGGGCTCTCCTCTTCTTGATTGGTGCGCCCATAGGTTCTCTGCCTTTCCACTTTTTTGCTATAGAGTCTTGTTTAGTTTTGGAAGGGGATTTCTCCTTCAGGCGCTCCAATGCCTTATTCACCTGCTTTAGTCTCATTTTTGAAACCATCTTCAGTCCAACCACCATTGGTGCAACGGTTCGATCACACAGAGTAGTAGGAAACTGAATGTTAAAATGTCTAAACAGTCGAGTAACAAGCACAGAGTAAGGGAGTTGCCCCTTATCCTTCACAACAGTCCTATACATGTGCATTATGATAGTGTGAGGCAGTGAGAACTTGAATCCGATGTTGATTGCATACATCAGCTTTGCTTCTGAGTGAGAGACATCAGTTTTTGAAGTGGATTTGGGTTTGATGCAGTTAATCACAATCTTGTGAAGCAAAATATTTGAGGCATTCATTCTAGAGTAAGAAATCCTGCCTTCAACAAACCTGTCCCGAACAAGAGCCAAAGTTGCATGACCAACAGACACACTGATTTGTTGGAAACTCCCTCTTTCCACACCAATCACATCAGCCAAGGTGTCTACATCCACCATAAATTTGAATAGAAAATCTATCCGAATCTAGAAAAGATAGATTTGAATAGAAATAAGCAGTTAGTTATGGGTAGGTGACAGAGGTCTCTGAGCAAAAGCATTCAAGTTGAAGGAGTGCAAACTTCTCCCTCAGTTGCACTTTCAAAGAATCAAGAAAATCAAAGTCCACACTTCTAGAGTTCATAACCCCTCTCTTCAGTAGCTTCAAAAAAGTCTTCTTGTGGTCCTTATAACGAAATAGGTTCGTCCCCTCACCATGAACATTTGCAGCAATGCCCATCCTAGGCTGAAAATTAATCCTCTCATCATCATCCTTCCCTTTTGGCTAATTAAAAGTATCGAATCGTGGATCACTTGGAAAGTTGGCAAAAGTCATTTCTGCCAAACCTTCAAGTGCAATGCCCATCCTTTCCATAGATTGCAAGAACAAAGTTTCATTCTCGTACCCTTTCTCTTGTAAAAACTCATCGATGAAGGTCATCGCAGTACCACCCTCCTTTAACTTAGAGTAGATTTTAAAGAGAAATTCGGGTTTCAGTGTTCTTACGGGTTCAATATTTTCAATGATCTCTTCTTCTGCTTGTTGTTGCGGAGGAACTTGTGTCCCTTGCTATGAAGAGTGACGCTATTGAGAATGTTTTTGTTGCTGCTGCTAAGGAGAATCATCTTCCTCGATTAGATCAAAATGGGTAAGACCCTCAAGCATGTGTTGTGGTCCCCTCTTCGCAATTCTGGAAGACTTCCTCTGGAACGACATTGTCACTGTCTTGGAGGATTTCTTGAACTCGCTCGTTGAAAAAGGTGAAAGCTTTTTGGATCAAACTTGAGAGAAAATGAGATAAAGTCGGATCTATGTATTCTAGGGTTTGAGAGGGTGTAAACAGAGAAGAAGAATTTCGACAGTATAAAAAATAGGTGAAACGAGGTATACGGATCGTCACATAGGAAAAAGTAAAAATTGCCTTTTTAAAATGAAAAACTGCCATAAATTCAAAACTCAAAAAAGATAATTTATAAGAATAAAATAAACAAGTAGTGATCCTTAAATAAACGTACCTTTTCAAAACTGCATCCTAAAATTACTTGTATTGAAAAAGAATTAACTTACAGTCGTATTTTTTGGACATTCTGAGTCTGACAATCTTCAGACTTTAACTAATAAAGATATGATGTTCAGTCTGGTGCGAATAGACTCAAATACGTTGTTCTCCAATGGCTTTATAAATATGCCTACCAATAGATTTTTCGAGTCAATGAACTGAATCATAACTTCTCCATTCTGAACATGATCTCCAATGAAATGATGTCGAATTTCTATGTGCTTTGCTCTTCAATGAAGAATTGGAATCTTTGTGAGATTGATGGCACTGGTGTTATCGCATTTGATCTTGGTGCACGATTGTGGCACCCCAAAACACCTTAGGTTGCCACAGGCACCTATTGCTACACCTAATGGACACTAGTTTCATCTCTTAGTGGAAGCGTCGTAGTTCATAGACATTTTTTTTTTTGAAAATGGTCCCAGCGCGACTCATTAGCAGAAGCAAAATTTAATATCGCCATCTCTCCCTCCAACAATCATGATACAATGGCACACCACTAACATCATAAGAAAAGATAGAGCCAAGACACTTTTATTTACATATTTTCATGATGGATTTTCTTGGGTCGGTACATCCAAAGAAAGGCCAAGATTTTTAGCTACACTTGGCCATAACCCCAAAAAGAGACACTCGACCCACTATGTCTATCATGTAAGATTTCCCATCATCTAGTGTCGGCTATTTCCCAAAAAGTTGCAGCTCCTACTCTTCACGAATAGGCCCTCACACCCATCCCGGTGCATCAGGCGGTGGTGGCGGCAACATCCCTCGCATTGCCCCATCTCGACGAACATGAACCGATATGAACTCCTGAATGATAGGGCCCTCAGCCAGGCCTACATCGTACATCACTATCGCACGAACCCGAATAAACGTAAGACCAGGGATGGTGGGACAGTCGATCTCCATGCACTCGACCTCCACATCCGAATGAAGGCCATAAAAGACGCCCCGCGTGACAGCAGGGACGGCATCTTTCTAATATGAAATGTTGGTCCCCGAAGAGGTGAGTACAGCCATTCAGCAGGTAAAGGACTAATAAACCACTCAATGCATCATACAATACAATCATCACAACCATAGCACGACACATGTCAATCAAGCATTCATGCACAATTTACCTTGATATCATGCACATGTCATCATACCGCATGTACATACGTCATCATATAATCATCACCATCATGTCGTACACTTACCATCATCATGCATCCATGCACTCATCATCATCATATCACATGTACCATCTTGCCATAGGTGCACATACATCCATGCACTCATCATCATCATTCATCCATGCACTCATCATTATCATATCACATGTACCATCTTTGTCATGCATCCATGCACATATCATCATCATATCACAGGTACCATCATTATCATGCATCCATGCACTCATCAACATCATGTCATACATATGCCATCATGCATAATTCAATTTCAAACGGTATGATTCATGGAGTCCATACAATTTAGAATAGTCCATATATCATGCCTTTTTGAAGTTTACTAAATTCCAGCTTGTACCATGTTGAAAACATTCAAATTAAATATCCATATGATTCTCAAAATCGTTAAATCAGGACATGTGATAGAAAGAAAAATATGGTAACAATTTCATGAAGAATACATGCCCAAAAGAGTTTCACACAAGAAGATATAATTCACACAAATTCAGCATGTAATTTCGGATAGAAACAGATTGTGCAGTTTTTGAAATATTTTGATTAAAATACCCGAATGACCTCTGAAAATTTTGAAATTTAACCAGGTTATAACCAATATCCTAAAGTAGATTTTTCATGAAGACATCTAGTCCAGATTCGTTCTAGATAATTTTCTATAGACGTCCGAAGCTCCTGATTCTAGCACTGAAACGTCTAGTATAGCTATCTCCGAAATATCGAGTTTTTACCTACTTATAATTCTTCGTTTCCTCTTAAATTTTGATATGGTTTGCCTCAAGAGGTCCCCTACAAGAGGCCGCACTGAGATGTTGTCTACCAATTTCATGAAGGAGTCGAAGTCAAAATCCAACTCGAAACACGCATGCGAGCCTCCACAAGTTTCTTGGTCAGGCGGTATACACAAAATCAGCAAGCTTTTTCAAGAACAAACCACACTAGCTTCGGTTTCTTACCTCTAAACACCCAAGATTCAACCACACATGCAAAACACACATGCAAGAGTAGAAATTGATCCTAACTTGCCTCTAAGATCAAGCGGACGACGGCACACGTACGGCGAACGGATAGCGAACGGACATCGACGGCTCCTTCTTCCTCCTCTCTCGGCTACCCTCTTCTGTCTCACAAATCTCTCTCTCTCTCTCTCTCTCTCTCTCTCTCTCTCTCGCAACTTCCTCTCTCTCTTGGCTTGGCCGAATCCCTCAACTGGCCACTCTCTCTCCCCCTTTTGTTTCCCCTAAACTCCATCATTAGCAATGATTAAGGGCCACCCACAATGGCCAGTGCATGGGACTTTCTTTTTGCCACTTGGCAAAGCATGCAAGATGGGCTTGGGCTTGGAAGAAGTGGGCCGGCCACTCCTCCCCTCCTTGGTCGATGGCCACCTCTCCATGGGCTTCAATGGGCCAACTATTTGGCCCACCAAGAGTCCATGCTATTGGGCCTAAGGCCCAAACCTAATTAAAATAAAATTTTAACCTTTTTTTAAAATACTAATTAAATCCTTATTGGACTAAAGTACTATAGGGTAAAATTAAATAACTAACATTCAAAATCGCAAATCCATAGATTCTAATTCACGATACATATGGCCAAAGATAAGTCATCCTCTTCCAAGATTTATCCATTTAAACTCGGCCATAGATCTCAATACAAGACACTAATTGGAGCACCCCTAATGACTGGCAAAGAATTTCAGGATGCCACAATTCTTCCATCCTTAGAGAATTTCGTCCTCGAAATTAGACACCACTCGTGCCTTCTTGAAACAAGTAGGGGTACTTTTCCCTCATCTGATCTTCACTTTCCCATGTGGCTTCCTCCATATCACGATGTCGCCATAATACCTTAACCAGAGGGATCTTCTTAGTCCTAAGAATTTGCTCCTTCCGATCCAGTATCTGTACAGGCTCTTCGATGTACCTCACTTTCTCATCCACTTTGATGGCTTCATGATCAAGTATGTTATCAGGATCCGACTGGTACTTTCTCAACATCGATACATGAAACACATTATGCAAATTTCCCAACTTAGGAGGCAGCGCTAAACGATAAGCTACATCCCCTATCCTTTCAAGTATCTCAAAAGGTTTGACAAATCTAGGGCTTAACTTACCCTTCATCCCAAATCGAGATATCCCTTTCATTGGAGATACTTTCAAGAATACATGATCTCCCACGCTAAACTCCAAAGGCCTTCTACGCCTATCTGCGTAGTCTTGCTGCCTGCTCTGAGCCGTTTTAAGCATTTTTTCTAATAATTTCAACAGCTTCAGTGGTAACTTGTACCAATTCAGGTCCTGTCAATTTCTTTTCACCTACTTCATTCCAACAGACAGGAGTCCTACATCTCCTTCCATATAATGCTTCATAGGGAACCATGCCTATACTTTTCTGGAAACTATTATTATAGGCAAACTCCACCAAATGCAATCTTTCATCCCAATTTCCTTTGAAATCAATTACACAAGCCCTCAACATATCCTCTAATGTCTGGATTACTCTTTCTGTTTGTCCATCTGTCTGGGGATGAAAAGCAGTACTAAACTGAAGTTTAGTTCCTAATGCAATTTGAAGACTTTACCAAAAGTTCGAAGTAAATCTTGAATCCCGATCTAAGGTAATAGTTACTGGAACACCATGTAAGCGTACCACTTGACTTACATATATATCCGCATATTTGTTCATTGGGTAGTCCATGCGAACCGCTAGGAAATGAGCAGATTTAGTCAAACGGTCCACTATAACCCAGATAGAGTCATGACTACTTGACGTCCTTGGTAATCTTTGTATAAAGTCCATCGTTATATGCTCCCATTTCCATTTTGGTATGTCTAATGGTCTCAAGAGTCCTGTACGTTTACGATGCTCCGCTTTTACCTACTGGCACGTCAAACATTGAGAAACATCCTTAGCTGTATCCGCTTTCATACCATTCCACCAAAACTACTGACGTAAGTTCCTGTACATCTTTGTGCCACCCGGATGAATACTGTAATTACTCCTATGTGCCTCCAACAGAATTTCCTTCTTTAATTCTTTGTTGTCGGGAACACAAAGTTGTCCTTGGCATCTTACTACTCCATCTTCAGAGATTTGAAATTCTGGTCTTTTTCCTAAAGACATTGCATCTTTCATTTTCAAAATCTCCGAGTCAGACTCTTGTAAGATTTTAACTTTCTGAATAATTTGAGGTTCAATCCTTAATGCACTAAGCATACCGGTAAAACAATCTACTTTTAATTTAAATTCTGAGTCTGTAATGGACTTTAACAAGCTCCATTCCGCCATTCTTAAACTCGCCATCTCCATAGCCAACTTACGACTAAGAGCATCTGCTACCTTATTTGTCTTCCCTGGATGGTATTTTATCTCACAATCATAATCCTTTAACAACTCCATCCATCTCCTTTGTCTCATGTTCAACTCCTTTTGTGAGAACAGATATTTCAAACTCTTATGATTCGTATAAATCTCAGACTTTTCCCCATATAAATAATGCCTCCATATCTTCAAAGCAAGCACTATAGCTGCTAGTTCTAAATCATGCGTTGGGTAGTTCAGCTCATGGGGTTTTAATTGCCTAGATGCGTAGGCTATGACCTTGCCATGCTGCATCAAAATACATCCCAGTCCTTTGTGAGATGCATCACTATACACTGTAAAACCATCAGGTCATGTTGGTATAGTCAGGATTGGAGCCAAGGTCAATTTCCTTTTAAGCTCCTGGAAACTCTTTCACATTCCCCATTCCATTCAAACTTCACATTTTTTCGGGTCAACTTAGTTAAAGGACCTGTCAGTTGTGAAATTCCTCCAATAAACCTCCTATAATAACCAGCCAGTCCTAAGAAACTCCGTATTTCAGTAGGTGTTGTCGGTCTCGGCCAATTTATTACCATCTCAACTTTCGCAGGATCTACTGCAATTCCTTCTCCTGACACCACGTGCCCTAAAAATATTATCTGGTCCAGCCAGAATTCACACTTACTAAATTTGGCATACAGCTTATGCTCTCTCAGGGTTTGCAAAACTATCCTCAAGTGTCGCTCAGGCTCCTTAGGTCCTCTCGAATATATCAGGATGTCATCAATAAAAACAATTACAAACTGGTCTAAATAAGGTTTAAATACCCTATTCATTAGGTCCACGAATGCAGCCAGCGCATTGGTCAATCCAAATGGCATGACCAGGAATTCATAATGTCCATAACGAGTCCTAAACACAGTCTTAGGGATGTCTTCTTTCTTAATTCTTAGCTGATAGTATCCCGACTTTAAGTCAATTTTAGAGAAGACCGAACTTTCCTGGAGTTGGTAAAAAAGATCATCAATTCTAGGCAAAGGATACTTATTTTTAATGGTTACTTGATTCAGTTGCCTATAGTCAATACACAAGCGCATCGATCTATCTTTCTTTTTCACAAACAAGATCGGTGCACCCCAAGGTGAAGCACTTGGTCTAATGAATCCTTTGTCAAGCAACTCCTGTAGTTGCACTTTCAATTCCTTCAATTCAACTAAGGCCATCCTATATGATATAGGTCCTGTTCCAGGCATTAATTCAATTTCAAACTCAATTTCTCGCTCTGGCGGCAATCCGGGCAATTCCTCAGGGAATACATCTTGAAATTCATTAACTACCCAAATTTTATCAATCTTAGGCTCTTCCTTAGAATAATCTCTAACCAAGGCCAGGTACCCTTGACATCCTTTGTCAAGTAACGCACGGGCTTCTATTGCTGAAATAAGCGCTACAGGTAGGTGGGTCGATCCTCCCAAAAATTCACAACTAGACTGATCAGGTAAGGTAAATTGGATTACTTTCATATAACAATCCATCTAGGCCCGATACTTACAAAGCCAGTCCATTCCTATGATAACATCAAAATCATACATGGCCATTACAACTAAGTCTATTTCCATATCCTTTCCTCCCATTGTTATCTTACAATTTCCACACACCAGTGTAGACAATAACATATCCTTTAGAGGCGTAGAAACACAAAGAGGCGTCTCAAGAGGCGTAGTTTCTATTTTATTCAACTGTCTATATCTTTCAGACACAAATGAATGCGTAATACCCGTATCAAACAATGCATGTGCCTTTTTATCATTTATAAGGATCGTACCTGAGATAACATTTTTGGAAGCTTTCGATTCCTCTTGGGTGATCGCATACACCCTTCCTTGTGCTGGTGGCCTCTGGGGATTCCTTGGTAAGTTTGGCCTAACAGCATTCCGCTGTGGCTGCTGCACCGAGCCCATACTTGCGTGCGACCTTTCCTGTGGGCAGTTTCTCTTAATATGACCTATTCATTCACAACTATAACATTTCGATTGCCCATTGCAAGGTCATAGGCCATGTTGCCCATTACCCCTTCGACACTCCACATTTTGATAAGGTCTCCTTTCCAAATTCAGGCTACCCCTACCTTTTCCAAAGTTCCCAAAATTGCCCTTCTTCTTAGATCCCCAGGTCTGACCTTGACCTGCATAGGGTCTCTTACCCAGTCTCACATCACCAAAAGACAATGGTCTCTTGTTCTCCGAATGTTCCCTTACCAACTCCTGCTCCACCAACTATGCCCTTTCATAGATCTCATTATAATCTCTTATGTTCAAAGGCACCAGTTGTTTCCTAATATCAGTCCTCAACCCTTTCAGAAATCTCTTAGCTTTCTCTTCTTGATCCTCAATTAACCTAGGAGCATATCTAGACAGTTCAGAAAATCTAGCCTCATACTGGTCTACTATCAATTCCTTTTGTTCTAATTGAACAAATTCAGTAATTTTCCTATCCTTAGCACAGTCAGAAAAATGCTTTCGGTTGAAACCTCTCACAAACTCTTCCCAATTAACCTTAGTACCTAGTGGGAAGATTGTGTCCCTCGATGCTCTCCACCAAAACTTTGCATTTCCCTCCCGCTGGTACTCTGCCAAAGTTATTTTCTCGGCATCAGTGCAATCCAATAACCTGAAAATTTGTTCCATTCCATCAATCCAATGTTCCGCCTCCTCAGGACTTCCCATTCCACTGAACTTAGGTGGCTTCAGCTTCAAAAATTGCTCCACCAGTCCTTGAGTACGGTGTTATGCTCTAGGTTGTTGCTGCGCCTGCCTTTTCATCAGATTTCCAATATTGGCCAATGCCTGCAAGATGTCTTCCATTCGGGGTTCAGCCCTAGCAGTAGAGGCTTCATCCCTCGATGGATGAGCACTTGCAGCTCGCACCATGCCTTTCCTGCAATTTCCAAGCATTGCCTTAGAAATAATCTGAGACTCACTGTCTCCACTCAAAGCAACTACTACTACTACTACATAAGTAACATATACATGTTATTGGTACCTAAAGACAACTCAGATTAAACTACTAGGGATCTACGAGTGAATACTCATCACCCGTTATTCAAAGTTGATCAATTATTCCGTTTTATATCCTATGGTGTGCATTGTCATCATGTCCCTCAATTTCCAAATGAGGCTCCTTATCACTCCACATATGACCATTGCTCTGATACCAAAAACGACGGGGCTATGGCACCCCAAAACACCTTAGGTCACCACAGGCACCTATTGCTACACCTAATGGACACTAGTTACATCTCTTAGTAGAAGTGTCATAGTTCATAGACATTTTTTTTTTGAAAACGGTCCCAGCGCGACTCATTAGCGGAAGCAAAATTTAATATCGCCATCTCTCCCTCCAACAATCATGATATAATGGCACACCACTAACATCATAAGAAAAGATAGAGCCAAGACACTTTTATTTACATATTTTCATGATAGATTTTCTTGGGTCAGTACATAAAAAAAAATGCCAAGATTTTTAGCTACACTCGGCCATAACCCCAAAAAGAGACACTCGACCCACTATGTCTATCGTGTAAGATTCCCCATCATCTAGTGTCGGCTATTTCCCAAAAAGTTGAAGCTCCTACTCTTCACGAACGGGCCCTCACACCCATCCCAGTGCATTAGGCGGTGGTGGCGGCAACATCCCTCGCATTGCCCCATCTTGACGAACATGAACCGATATGAACTCCTGAATGACAGGGCCCTTAGCCAGGCCTACATCGTACATCACTATCGCACGAACCCGAATAAATGTAAGACCAGGGATGGTGGGACAGTCGATCTCGACGCACTCGACCTCCACATTCGAAAGAAGGCCGTAAAAGATGCCCCGCGTGACAGTAGGGAGCGGCATCTTTCTAATCTGAAATGTTGGTCCCCGAAGAGGTGAGTACAGCCACTCAGCAGGTAAATGACCAATAAACCACTTAATGCATCATACAATACAATCATCACAACCATAGCACGACACATGTCAATCAAGCATTCATGCACAATTTACCTTGATATCATGCACATGTCATCATATCGCATGTACATACGTCATCATATAATCATCACCATCATGTCGTACACTTACCATCATCATGCATCCATGCACTCATCATCATCATATCACATGTACCATCTTGCCATAGGTGCCCATACATCCATGCACTCATCATCATCTTGCATCCATTCACTCATCATCATCATATCGCATGTACCATCTTTGTCATGCATCCATGAACATATCATCATCATATCACAGGTACCATCATTATCATGCATCCATGCACTCATCATCATCATGCCATACATATGCCATCATGCATAATTCAATTTCAAATTTCCCAATTTCATCCTCTCATTTTGGGCCACCACATTTCTCTTTCCCGGGACCAATGTTTGCATCCCACATTTGTCACTCGCACCCCACCTGGCATCGCGAGAACCATCCAGCACAATACCTGCCGGGCATCCGGCATAATACCTGCCTAGCATCTCGTACCCCAACTGGCATCACAAGGCATCCCTTGGCACAATACCTGTCGAGCTTCCGGCTCCCCCACTCTCCGAGCATCTCGAAACTCCCGAGGACCCTCTGGCATTCAGCCATTTAAGGCCACCGGGCAACCGGGCGTACCCTTCTAGCCAGGCATCCCAACACTCCCGGGGCATCGTTGGCTCACACCTCCGACGGCCTTCTCACTTATCTTAATTCACATCTTCAATTATAATTCAATTTTATCATGGCATGTGACGTGATGGCAATCAAGATCATTTTCATCCTTTGATTCATATATGCATTTCCAATCATCATCAGACATGCAGCAAAATACAATCGTTCATAATGGTACGATTCATGGAGTCCATACAATTTAGAATAGTCCATATATCATGCCTTTTTGAAGTTTACTAAACTCCAGCTTGTACCATTTTGAAAACATTTAAATTAAATATCCATATGATTCTCAAAATCATGAAATCAGAACATGTGATAGACAAGACGATAAGGTAACAATTTCATGAAGAACACATGCCCAAAAGAGTTTCACACGAGAAGATATAATTCACACAAATTCAGCATGTAATTTCGGATAGAAACAGATTGCGCAGTTTTTGAAATATTGTGATTAAAATACCCGAATGACCTCCGAAAATTTTGAAAATTTACCAGGTTATAGTCAATACCCTAAAGTAGATTTTTAATGAATACATCTAGGTCAGATTCGTTCTAGATAATTTTCTATAGACGTTCAAAGCTCCTGATTCTAGCACCGAAACGTCCAGCATAGCTATCTCCGAAATATCGAGTTTTTACCTACTTATAATTCTTCGTTTCCTCTTAAATTTTGATATGGTTTGCCTCAAGAGGTCCCCTAAAACTTTCATTAAGGGATCTAAGTGAAATTTCCAAAGAGTAGTCACCATGTGGGTCCAAGAAGTCTCCGGGTGTCCAGTACCGTGTTTCCAGATTAACCGTCTTCAAGAGAAAGTCGATTCACTAGGCTACACTTGCTAATTTTACCTCAAATTTGAGTATGTTAGTATTTGGGATGTTCTCTACAATTTTTATAGAGAAGTTGAAAGGAAATTCTCGGTAAAAAGCAACATACAACCCACAAAACTACCAAAAGGTCAGCAAAGCAGTTCCAGATCTAGTGTCTTCGTAGGAGGAGGTTTTTACCCCTTAAAACGCAACCATTTTGTCCCCAATTTTAGTATGATATACTTTGAGGTGTTATCTACAACTTTAATGAAGGAGTCGGAGTCAAAATCCAACTTGAAACACGCATGCAAGCCTCCACAAGTTTCTGGGTCAGGCGGTATACACGAAATCAGTAAGCTTTTTCAAGAACAAACCACACTAACTTCGGTTTCTTACCTCTAAACACCCAAGATTCAACCACACATGCAAAACACACATGCGAGAGTAGAAATTGATCCTAACTTGCCTCTAAGATCAAGCGGACGACGGCACACGGACGGTGAACGGACGGTGAACGGACGGCGACTGCTCCTTCTTCCTCCTCTCTCGGCTTCCCTCTTCTCTCTCACAACTCTCTCTCTCTCTCTCTCTCTCTCTCTCTCTCTCTCTCTCTCTCTCGCAACTTCCTCTCTCTTGGCTTGGTAGAATCCCTCAACCGGCCACTCTCTCTTCCCCTTTTGTTTCCCCTAAACTCCATCATTAGAAATGATTAAGGGCCACCCACAATGGCCAGTGCATGGGACTTTCTTTTTGCCACTTGGCAAAGCATGCAAGATGGGCTTGGGCTTGGAAGAAGTGGGCCGGCCACTCCTCCCCTCCTTGGTCGACGGCCGCCTCTCCATGGGCTTCAATGGGCCGGCCATTTGGCCCACCAAGAGTCCATGCTATTGGGCCTAAGGCCCAAACCTAATTAAAATCAAATTTTAACCTTCTTTTTTTTTTAATACTAATTAAATCCTTATTGGACTAAAGTATTATAGGGTAAAATTAAAAAACTAACATTCAAAATCACAAATCCATAGATTCTAATTCACGATACATATGGCCAAAGATAAGTCATCCTCTTCCAAGATTTATCCATTTAAACTCAGCCATAGATCTCAATACAAGACACTAATTGGAGCACCCCTAATGACTGGCAAAGAATTTCAGGATGCCACAACGATTCTTCAATTCCAAGTCTCTTAGCCATTGCCTTATCCACAAGATTTGAGAACAACAACTTCCAAGAGCCACATATTCTGCTTCAGCTGTTGAAAGAGCTACAATACTCTACTTTATTGAGAACCAAGACACTAGCCTGTTGCTCAGCAGTTGACAAGTACCAGAAGTACTCTTTCTATCAACTCTACAAGCTACTAAATCTGCGTTTGAATATCCAAGGAGAGTAAAGTCTCCTTTGGGATACCACAAACCTAGCTTTGGAGTAGTCGCAACGTATATGATGATGCGTTTTGCAGCACTTAGATGAGATTCTTTGGGATCTGATTGGAATCTAGCACAAATGCAAACACTAAACAAAATGTCAGGTCTAGATGCAGTAAGGTAAATAAGTGAACCAATAATACTCCTGTAGAGCTTTTGGTCAACTCTCTTTCGTCCTTCATCTTTGTACAGTTTCGAAGAACTTGACATTGGTATCTCAGTCTTTTTGCAATTTTCCAATCCAAATTTCTTGATGAGATCTTTTGCATATTTTTCTTGATGAATGAAAATTGCTTTCTTCAATTGTTTGACTTGTAATCCGAGAAAGAAAGTTAATTCACCCATCATGCTCATCTCGAATTCATCCTGCATAGACTTAGAAAACTTCTTGCATAGATTTTCATTAGGTGATCCAAAGATAATATCATCAACCTAATTTGAACAAGTAGAAAATATTTACCTTCTCTTTTAATGAACAAAGTAGTATCTACCTTTCCTTTAACAAAACCATTTTGAGTTAGGAATTTACTTAACCTTTCATACCAGGCTCGAGGTGCTCGCTTCAATCCATATAGGGTCTTTTTCAGTCTGAAGACTGAGTCTGGCTTTCTTGGATCTTCAAATTTAGGTGATTGTTCCACATAGACTTCTTCTTGGATGAATCCATTTAGGAATGCACTTTTTACATCCATTTGGAATAACCTGAAATTTTTATAGCAAGCAAAAGCAAGTAATAATCTAATTATTTCTAACCTCGCTACTGGTGCATAGGTCTCATCATAGTCTATCCATTATTCTTGTGTATATCCTTTGGCCACGAGTCTTGCTTTGTTTTTGACCACTTTTCCTTTCTCGTCCACCTTGTTCTTGAAAACTCATTTAGTTCCAATATTATACTTACCTTTAGGTTTATGAATTAACTCCCAAACATCGTTGATGCTAAACTGTCTAAGCTTTTCTTGCATAGCTTCAATCCAGTTTTCATCAGCCAAGGCTTCTTTTATACTTTTGGGTTCAATTTTAGAAACGAGTGCTAAAGCACTAGACTCTTCTTGCCTTTTGGATCTGGTGTGAATTCCTTCATCAATGTTGCCAATGATGAGTTCCTTGGGATGACTAGACTTATACTTCAAGTTACTGGTTGGTTTTGAAGTTTGCTGATCTTCTGTTTCAGTTGAAATTTCCAGTTCTTCTTGTTGGTTATCTTTAGAAGTCTGAACCACTTCAGAGGAAGTAGACTTTGTAAAGTTTGGAACAGGTTCAGATTTTTCAAGTTGAGTCTGATCTAGTTGATTCTGCATAGATTCTTGAAACTTGATGTTTATCGATTCTTCCACAGACTGAGTCTTTTTGTTGAAAACTCTGTAGGCTTTGCTTGAGGTTGAGTAGCCAAGGAAAATTCCTTCGTATGATTTTTCTTCAAATTTACTAGTTCGATCATTTGCATTTTTCACAATAAAACACTTACAACCAAAAACATGAAAATAAGAAACATTTGGCTTTTTCCCTTTAAACACTTCATAAGGAGTTTTCTCTAGAATATGCCTTAAAAATACTCTATTAATGATATAGCAAGCTGTAGAGACTGCTTCAGCCCAAAATCGAGAGGAAATTTTACTTTCAATTAAAAGAGTTCTTGCCATCTCCTATAAAGATATATTCTTTCTTTCCATAACTCCATTTTGTTCTAGAGTGTATGGAGAAGAGAAAACATATTGGAAACCGGATTCATCACAGAATTTTGCAGAGTCTTGATTTTCAAACTTACCTCCATGTCTGTACGTATACTTGAAATAGCATATCCTTTTTCATTCTGAATTTTCTTTGCAAATTTGAAAAATAAGAAAAGGTTTCAGACTTACTTGTCAGGAAGTAAACCAAAGTAAAATAAGAGTAAGCATCCCACGATCACTAGGCAGTATTTCTTTCCACCAATACTCTAAGTTCTGGTTAGTCCAAAAAGGTCAAAATGCAGAAGCTGCAAAACACGATTAGTAGAAACTTTATTTATAGGTTTGAAAGAACTTCTAATATGTTTTCTTAAAACACGTGGTGTGCATAAGTCAGACTTTTGATAAGTCAGGTTGGGTAGTCCACAAACAAGCTTCTTAGAGGAAATCTTGGCAATTTGCTTCATGTTAACATGGTCAAGCTTTCGATGCCAAATGTTTGCTTCATCTTGAATGGATATTAGACATTGAGAGCTTTTTGGTTTTATATCCAGAAGATAAATATTCTCATGTCTTCGTCTAGTGAAAGATTGAGAAAAATTTTACTAGTTTCTGAACAAATGCCTTCTTAGAAATTAATTTTGAATCCAGTGTCACCCAATTGACTAATGCTGAATAAATTGTAATTCAATCCTTCTACCAAGGAGACATTGTTGATTGTGAGACTTCTAATCTTCACAGTTCCACATCCAACTATTCTTCTTTACTATTTCCACCAAAAGAAACTTTTCCATCATTTATTTGCACAAGCTTTATAAAACAACTTGAATCTCCTGTAATGTGTCTCGAACAACCACTATCCAAATACCACTTGATCTTTTTCTTGATAGTGACCTGCAATTATAAAAAGAACTCAAGCTTTCTTTGGTACCAACATTTTCTTGGGTCCAAGGGAGTTAGTACTAAATACAGTCTTTACCCAATCCTTCTTAACGGGTCTCCAAACCTTGGGACATTCTTTCTTGAAATGTTCTGAGCTGTTACACTTTGAACATTTGAGAGCACTTTAGCTAACAGGTTTTACAAAAACTTTTTGAAAATGGTTCTTGTAAAATGTTTTTGTAGGCCTTTGTTTGATTCTTTCCTTCATTTTTGGAAAATCAATTAAAGGAATGGTTTTTGATGTCATGGCCAAACCAAATTTGTTGAAATAAGGTCTTTGTACTGAAATAATTTTTTCCAACTTCTCAAATCCTTTTGAAAACCTTTTTGTGATATTTGAAATGTCCTCTTTTAAAAATGTATTTTCCTTCGAAAGGGAATTTGCATTTTCTTTTAAATTAACAAAACTTTTGTCTAGATTTTCAAACTTTTCTTTCCAAGAGCTTTCCTGTTGCTTCAATTTAGAATTCTCCCTTTTCAGCTCAGAAATCCTTTTAAAAGAGGTTTTGAGACTAAAACAAAGTTCATCTATATACTTCGAGACTTTAACAAGGATTTTTAGATTACTAACCTTGACTTCTTTGTCTGAGTCTGAGTCCGAATCTGTTTCAAAGTCTAAGTCTGAATTTGCCATTAAACATATGTTGGCATACTCTTCATCACTTTTCTCGCATTCAGTATCACTCCATGTTTATGCTTTGAGAGCCTTCTTGTATTTTTCAGTTCTTCCTTTCTTTTTCTTCAACAGAGGACAGTTAGGTCTGATGTGTTCCTTTTTCTTCAAATTTCAAAGCAGACCACATCTTTGTTAACTTTATCATCCTCAGTTGATTTGTTTTGGAATTTTTGAGTGCCTTACTTTTTCCAATTAAATCTTCGTCCCTTTCTGTTCAGCTTCCTAAATCTCCTTATCATGAGTGCTAGCTCTTCATCGTAGATGTCATCTTCTGAATCTGTATCATCAGAATTATCGTTAGATTTTAAAGTAATTGACTTCTTACCTTTTGGATCTTCTTCCTCATTGATTTGCTCCACTTCATATGATTAAAGTGTGCCAACCAATTTGTCTATTGAAAGAGGCATGATACTCTAGGTTTCTCTTATAGAAGTCTTCATATGATTCCAATCTTTGGAGAATCCACGTAGCAATTTATTGACCTTCATTGGTCCTGAGATTGGTTGTCCTTGATATGCTAGACCATTTACAATTTCTGTAAAACGACTAAACATGTCAGTAATGGATTCTCCTAGCTTCATCTTGAAGGCTTCATACTGTCCGAGTAAGATATTGATTTTTGTTTCTTTAACTCGATCAGTTCCTTCTGATAATGCTAGTACGAGTACCTAGAGGGGGGTGAATAGGTTTATGAAGAGTAAATTGAAGATTGCACAATACTTAGACAGATGAAGGATTAAAAAATCAATCGTAAGACTGAGTAAAGGAAAGAGAGAATTGAACACGCGATTTATAGTGATTCGGCTTGATTCAAGCCTACGTCCACTCTTCTGCACTGACAGCCGATTGGCTGGATTCCACTATGAACAAAGAGATGTTACAGTGTTGATCTTCCTTGATTTCTCGATGTAGATGATCTACTACACTCGCTCAAGGTATCACCAAGTATAAACACTCTCTGTGTATACAATTTCGCTCGAACTGTATCGACTAACAATCAAGGTTCTTCAGACTCTGGAATTTTTCTATCTATCACACACTTAGAACAACTAGAACGTCTTCCTTTTATACTCCTTTATGCCATCATAACCGTTGGCACTTACCAAAGGAATTCCTCCAATCTACCCGTTGGACGGAATCAATTAAGAAGATCATCCGAGCTATTTAAGGAATCTGATGATAGCCCATCAATCATGTTCGCCCATACAATCAGGATTTTAGTTTCCAAGAATAGAACATTCCAAGAATGTTTCGTCGACCATCGGATCTTCAATTGTTCTTAGATAAGAGTCAAAAAATCCGAAGTGATTATCCAACCAAGGGATCTTTTCCAGAGGATTGGATCGAATCCCCAACCATATACTTCGGCTTCGGATATCCTTCGCCACTGGATTAGAAAGACTGTCAGTGAGAATAATCTTGAGTCTTGAGTCTTGAGTCTTGAGTCTTGAGATTACAAAGTCTTGAGACTTTAAACTATCGATATCCAGACTAGACTGATAGAAATGTTTTGTCAGTTTCAAAATATTCTGGAAAGATTTCTCCAACAATCTCCCCCTTTTTGATGGTGACAAAACTTTCTTGTAGATTTGAACAACTTTGACCTGCAAAAACATTTCTCAAGCAATATGGCTAACTCATAAAGATTAATAAACAACCAGACTCTGCATCCACAGCAAATTGGTTAGTCTTTCATGAGTAATACCATATAACAATACTTGATATAAATGCAACCAGTCAAGCATCAAAATCCACAGCCAATTCAGTCTCACACCCAAGTTCAAGTTCTCAAGTCATACTCAAAAATAAACATAACCACAAAAGTCAAAGTTTTTAAAATAATGTTTGTTCAAATTGGTTCTCCCCCTTTTTGTCATCATTAAAAAGAGGGTGAGAAAGGAGTCATGTCTGCTTGGGAATGTGCACGATCTGGAATTCTCCCATTGACTGGACTACGCCTTCTAGCCTCTTCAAGTCCTCCCTTAGATGAGCTACCTCATCTCCTTTGGCATTGGCTTGAAGTTGCAGAGCGAGGTCTTTCATCTTGTCCTCCAGGGTGACTGAAGATGCTTGTCCAGCTTTCTTCATGGCTTGAATTTCACAGTCCAGAGCATATATCTGGCCACGCATTTCCAGAAGAATATCCATGATGCGATGAAAATCTGCAGAATTGTCTGTCTGTGTACTGGCATGAGCTTTTTCAGATGGAGTAAATGTATACGATGGCGCTTCTGTATAGTCTTGCAGATTTGGTGTCGATGTATCACCTTCTTCAGGCAATTGAGAAGCCTGAAATTCTTCTGGGTCTGCTGGAGATTGTCTTGGACCTTCACTATCTGCAGCATGAGGTGTAGACCTTTCTTGCTCGCCAACTCCCCCTGTCTCTAGGACATCCAAAGGGGAAGAGTGATGATCATGCTCTAGATTTCCCTTCTCTCCAGATTCAGCAGCAGACTTTTCTTTCTCTTCTTCAGCTTCTTTCTCCTTCTCTCTCTACTCTTCTTCTTCTCTTCTCTTAGATTGCTCTTCTTCTTCTCTCTGTTTCTTCTGAAATTCTGTCGGCTGAGACACAGAACGTCTGGTTCTTGTCAGTGCATGGATAGTAGGATCTTCATCCTCTTCTTCTTCATCCTCCAGGATGAGAGATCTTTTCTTCTTTTTCGATGGGGCTCCAATGGCCTCCTTTCCTTTTCTCTTTGAAGCAGACTGAACAGGAGATTTCACTCTGAATTTCTCCATTGCCTTGGAAAGTTCTTGCAGACGCATCTTCGTTAACATCTTCAAACCTACCACCATCTTATCACACGGTTGAACACAAAGAGTTTGAGGCGGTTCAATATTCATGTGTCTGAAGATCTTGGTCACCAGACCAGGATAAGGCAATTGTCCTTTGTCTTTCGACATTGCTCTGTACATATGGAAGAGAATAGTGTGCGGGAGAGAGAACTTTCGTCCTGTGTTGATCGCGTACATCAACTTTGCTTCAGAAAGAGACACAGAAGTCTTTGACGTAGACTTTGGTCTAAGACAGTTGATCACAATCTTATGAAGCACAATGTTGATGGCATTCATCCTGGAATAGGTAACTTTCTTCTCTGCGTCCCTATCTTTGACCAGTTCCAGAGTAGTGCGAGCAGGTGAGACTTTGATTGGTAGATAGCGTCCTCGTTCAACTCCAACTATATCAGCCAACATATTCACATCTACCACGTAGACTTTGTCTCGTACACTAAATGATATTCTATTCGCATCCAGAAAGCTAAGATTTGAATAGAAATAAGCGGTCAGATGAGCATACCCGTCCGTAGAGTCAGAGCAAAAATTCTCAAGTTGAAACAAATTCAACTTTTCTCTTAAGTTTATGTTGATGGCGTCCAGGAAGTCAAAATCGACACTTCTAGGGTTTATCACCCCTCTTTTCAACAGCCTGGAATACACTTTTTCTTGATCCTTGGATTTGAACAAATCCATCCGATTTCCTTTCACCTTTGCTGCCACTCCCATTTTCGATTGAAATTCAAGGAACATTCTGTCATCATCGTTCCCTTCAATTAAATTTTGTCCTGGCATACGAGGATCACTTGGAATGTTCGCAAGTGCGTCCTCTGCTTTTCCTTTCGGGGCAATTCCCAATTCCTCCATTTTCTTCAGAAAAAGATACTCATTCCCATAATTTTTGTCCTTAAGGAAGTCATCTATATAATTCAATGGAGTACCTGTGCTTTTCAACGCACGATAAAGTTTATACATAAAGGAGGGCTTTTGGACTCTTACTGGGTCGGCATCCTCGATTATCTCTTCTTCCAGATTATGACTTGCACCTTGTGGGACAGGAGGCGTTGAATGACGTGGATGAGAGCGAATCGGACTTTGTCGCTGACTTGTTAAGTCTTCTTCCTCAGTGAGATCGAAGTGAGTCGGTCCCTTCTCCATTCTTTGTGGTCCCCTGCTTGCGATTCTTGATGATTTCCTCGAAGAAGACATCTTTCTTTGTCGATTGGAAGATTCCTTCACTTGCTTTCCCAAGAAAAATGACCACTTTCTCGACGACGAACAAGCAGTAGAAACAGTATCGGGAGGAGAGTGCCTTTTAGGGTTTTGAAGATTTGGGAAAAGAAAAACTGTATATATATATATAACTCAGTTTTGAAAAGGGAAGTTCAATCGGTGCAAGGAAAGTGAACGATCACTTCTTTTCAAAATCAATAACTGCCAAAATTATTCCTTTAAAAAATCTTCAAATTTCATGCGGATTATAGAATAACTGAACGAAAGATCGTACCTTTTCGAGTTAAAATAACTAAATGAAAATTCGTACCTCTTAGATGAAATACAACTTACAGTCTATAGCCACGAATGTCTGAGTCTGAGAATTTAAAGTCTGAAAGATTAGAGTCTTAGAGTTGGTGAGTCTCTAGACTTTAACTTCTTCAGGCTTCAAAATGTTGAGTCTTGAACGAATAAAGTCGAATTGATTTTTCTCCAAAGGTTTTGTGAATATATCCGCTAGTTGACTCTTTGAATCAACAAATTGAATCGAGATTTCTCCATTTTGAATATGATCTCTAATGAAGTGATGTCGAATCTCAATATGCTTTGCTCTTGAATGAAGGATTGGATTTTTGGTGAGATTGATCGCACTGGTGTTGTCACATCTGATTTCTGTGCATGAGTCTTCAATCCCAAAGTCTTGTAGCTGTTGTTTTATCCATAGAATTTGCGAACAGCAGCTTCCAAGAGCTACATACTCTGCTTCTGTCGTTGAAAGAGCTACAGTGCTTTGCTTCCTCGAAAACCAAGACACCGTCCTGTTTCCAAGTAGTTGACAAGTTCCAGAGGTGCTTTTTCTATCGACTCTACAACCGGCCAGATCTGCATCTGAGTATCCTAGAAGATTAAAGTCTCCCTTCTTGGGATACTAGAGACCGATGCTTGAAGATGAGGCAACGTATTTGATAACACGTTTTACAGCACTGAGATGGGATTCTCTGGGATCTGATTGAAACCTAGCACAAATGCAAACACTCAACAAAATATCAGGTCTAGAAGCAGTAAGATAAAGAAGTGAACCGATCATGCTCCTGTACAGCTTTTGATCTACTTTCTTCCCTTCTTCATCCTTGTCTATCTTCTGAGAACATGACATTGGTATGTCGGTCTTTTTGCACTTTTCCAATCCAAACCTTTTGACAAGGTCATTCGCATATTTTTCTTGATGAATAAAAGTTCCTTCCTTCATTTGTTTCACTTGGAGTCCAAGAAAGAATGTTAACTCTCCCATCATACTCATTTCAAACTCATCCTGCATAGACTTGGAAAATTTCTTGCATAGACTTTCATTAGGTGATCCAAAAATAATATCGTCCACATATATTTGAACAAGTAAAAAGCTTTTGCTTTCCTTTTTGATAAACAAAGTAGTATCTACTTTACCTTTGACAAAACCATTCTGTAATAAGAACTTACTTAGTCTGTCGTACCAAGCTCGAGGTGCTTGCTTTAAACCATACAAGGCCTTTTTCAGTCTGAAGACTGAGTCTGGCTTCTTTGGGTCTTCAAACCCAGGTGGTTGTTCCACATAAACTTCCTCATGGATGAATCCATTTAGGAATGCACTTTTGACGTCCATTTGGAATAACCTGAAATTTTTATAACAAGCAAACGCAAGTAATAGACGAATAGCTTCTAACCTTGCTACTGGAGCGTAAGTCTCATCATAGTCTATTCCTTCTTCTTGCGTATATCCTTTGGCTACTAGTCTTGCTTTGTTTCGTACGACTTTTCCTTCTTCATTCATCTTGTTCCTGAATACCCATTTGGTTCCAATAACAGTTTTACCTTTTGGTTTAGATGTCAATTCCTAGACATCATTGATGTTGAATTGTCTGAGTTCTTCTTGCATAGCTTCAATCCAACTTTCATCAGATAAAGCTTCTTCTATGCTTTTTGGTTCGATTTCAGAAATGAGAGCCACAGCACTAGATTCTTCACGCCTTTTTGATCTGGTGCGGATTCCTTCATTGATTTCGCCAATAATGAGATCTTTAGGATGACTGGATTTATGCTTCCAGTTACTGGTTGTTCTGCCTGGTTGATGATCTCTTTCTTTGTTTGAATCTTCATGTGCTTCTTGATGTTGGACTTCCAGAGACTGAGATGCTTCTTGAGTTGTAAGCATTGGAAGGTCAGGAGTAGGTTCAGACTCTTCATACTGAGTCTGGCTGGATTCATCTTGCATTGAGTCTTGGAATTTAACATTCGTTGATTCCTCCACTGACTGGCTTTTCTTGTTATAGACTCTGTAGGCTTTGCTTGATGTAGAATATCCAAGGAATATGCCTTCATCTGATCTTTCTCCAATGCTCTGGGTTCTGCTTTCCCAGAATGCATGGAGTGCATGAATCAGACTTTTGGTATGGCAATTTAGGTAGACCTCGAACAAGCTTCTTTGATGAGATTTTGGCTAATTGTTTCATGTTGACATGGCCAAGCTTTCTGTGCCATAAGACCGCTTCATCTTGAATTGAGATTAGGCATTGTGCTTCATTTGGTTTTACATCAAGGAGGTAGATATTTCCATGCCTTCGACCCATGAAAGACTGAGTTGAGTCTTAGCTAATTCCAGAACATATGCCTTCTTGAAAGGAGATCTTGAAACCAGTATCACACAATTGGCTAATACTTAGAAGATTGTAGTTGAGTCCTTCCACTAGAGAGACATTGCTTATTGTGAGATTTCCAATTTTCACAGTTCCAAATCCCACAATGCTTCCTTTGTTGTTTCCTCCAAATGAAACTTTTCCACCATTCACTTGAACAAGCTTTATGAAGCAATTTGAGTCTCCTGTCATGTGTCTTGAACATCCGCTGTCAAGATACCACTTAACTTTCTTTTTGACAGAGACCTACATTCAAAGGAGAGTCTCAAGCTTTCTTTGGTACCCAAATTTTCTTGGGTCCTTTGGCGTTAGTAGAATAAGCATTACTAGGCCATACTTTCTTAACAGGCTTCCAAACCATAGGACACTCTTTTTCAAAATGATCCTGACTGTTACACTTTGAACACCTTAGAGCACTTCGACCTACAGACTTTACAAAGACTTTCTTGAAATGATTTTTGTAAGCCTCTTTTGACGGTCTTTTCTTAATTCTTTCTTTTACTTTTGGAAAATCAATCAAAGGAATTGTTTCTGCTGTCATACCCAAACCAGACTTGTTAAAGTAAGGTCTTTGGACTGAAAGAACTTTTTCAAGTTTTTCAGACCCTATTGAAAATTTCTTTGAAATATTTGATAAGTCAGTTTTTAAGAAAGCATTTTCTTTTGAAAGTTTATCTTCATTCTCCTTAAGAGTAGAAAAATTCAAGTCTAAACTTTTCACTTTTTCTTCTAAAATATTTTCCTTTTGTTTTAAAACTGAGTTTTCCTTTTTAAGTTCGGAAATCCTTTTTAGAGAAGTCTTAAGACTAAAACATAGTTCATCAATATATTTAGAGACTTTGACAGGGATTTTATAATCACTTACCTCAAATTCACTGTCTGAGTCTGATCCAGAATCTGAGTCTGATTGTGCCATTAGACACAGGTTGGCATATTCCTCATCACTTTCTTCACACTCTATATCGCTCCAAGTTTCGGCTTTGAGAGCTTTTCGAGACTTTTCAGCTTTTCCTCTTTTCTTCTTCAGGAGAGGACAATTTGGTCTGATGTGTCCCTTTTTCTTACATTCGAAGCAAACTACAACTTTGTTTGGTTCCTCATTATCAACAAACTTGGTTTGCTGTTTCTGAAGACTTTGTTTCCTTGAGTTGAACCTTCTTCCTTTTCTATTCAGCTTTCTGAACTTTCTAATCATAAGAGCAAGCTCCTCATCGTCCAGATCTTCTTCAGAGTCTGTATCATCAGAATCATCGTTAGATTTTAATGCAATGGATTTCTTACCTCTTGGATCTTCGTCTTCATTAATTCGTTCCACTTCATAAGACTGAAGAGTTCCAATCAGCTCGTCTACAGATAATGGCATAATTCTTTGCGTCTCTCTTATTGAAGTCTTTATATGATTCCAATCCTTGGAGAGTCCACGCAGTAACTTGTTCACCTTCATAGGATCAGAAATTTTCTGTCCTTGATTCTCAAGGCCATTGACAATATCTGTAAAACGGCTAAACATGTCAGTTATAGATTCTCCTTGTTTCATTTTGAAGGCTTCATATTGACCAAGGAGAATGTTAATTCTGGTCTCCTTCACTCGGTCTGTCCCTTCATAAGTGATATGTAATCTGTCCCAGACTTCTTTTGCTGTATCACAAGAAGATATTCTGTTATATTCAGTTGGTGATAAAGCACAATATAAAGAGTAAATTGCTTTTGCATCGAGTGCTTGTCTCTTGTTTATCTCTTCTTGAGACATTCCGCTGGTTTCAACAGTTTCTTTCCCTCTTTCGGATGCTGATGCAGCAATATGAGTAATTCCTCTTTCCACCACATCCCATTCCAGAGGATCCTTTGATCGTAGAAAAGCTTTCATCTTGTTTTTCCAGATGTTGTAATCCTTTCCATCAAAGTAGGGTGGTCTGGTATTGCTTTGCCCTTCCACCAGCCCTGGTGCTAGCATACTAGCCATGGATCTTTTACTGTGAAGTAAAACACTTCAAATAAAGTAAGAACACAGGCTCTGATACCAATTGATAATGCTAGTACGAGTACCTAGAGGGGGGTGAATAGGTTTATGAAGAGTAAATTGAAGATTGCACAATACTTAGACAGATGAAGGATTAAAAAATCAATCGTAAGACTGAGTAAAGGAAAGAGAGAATTGAACACGCGATTTATAGTGGTTCGGCTTGATTCAAGCCTACGTCCACTCTTCTGCACTGACAGCCGATTGGCTGGATTCCACTATGAACAAAGAGATGTTACAGTGTTGATCTTCCTTGATTTCTCGATGTAGATGATCTACTACACTCGCTCAAGGTATCACCAAGTATAAACACTCTCTGTGTATACAATTTCGCTCGAACTGTATCGACTAACAATCAAGGTTCTTCAGACTCTGGAATTTTTCTATCTATCACACACTTAAAACAACTAGAACGTCTTCCTTTTATACTCCTTTATGCCATCATAACCGTTGGCACTTACCAAATGAATTCCTCCAATCTACCCGTTGGACGGAATCAATTAAGAAGATCATCCGAGCTATTTAAGGAATCTGATGATAGCCCATCAATCATGTTCGCCCATATAATCAGGATTTTGGTTTCCAAGAATAGAACATTCCAAGAATGTTTCGTCGACCATCGGATCTTCAATTGTTCTTAGATAAGAATCAAAAAATCCGAAGTGATTATCCAACCAAGGGATCTTTTCCAGAGGATTGGATCGAATCCCCAACCATATACTTCGGCTTCGGATATCCTTCGCCACTGGATTAGAAAGACTGTCAGTGAGAATAATCTTGAGTCTTGAGTCTTGAGTCTTGAGTCTTGAGATTACAAAGTCTTGAGACTTTAAACTATCGATATCCAGACTAGACTGATAGAAATGTTTTGTCAGCTTCAAAATATTCTGGAAAGATTTCTCCAACACCTTCATAGGTAATGTGCAACCTATCCTAGACTTCTTTTGCTCTTTCACAAGATGAAATTCTGTTATACTTAGTAGGAGATAAAGCACAGTATAATGAATAGATAGCTTTAGCATCAAGAGCTTGTCTCTTGGTTATTTCTTCTTATGTTATTTCGCCAGCGTCTGCAACTTCTTTTCCTCTTTCCGAGATTGATGTAGCTTTGGGAATAATCCATTTTTCTACCACATCCCATTCCAAGAGATCTTTTGATCTCAGGAATGACTTCATCTTGTTTTTCCACACATTATATTCCTTCTCATCAAAGTAAGGAGGTCTGGTGTTGCTTTGGCCTTCAACCAAACTTGGAGTCAAAATACTAGCCATAGATCTTTAGCTTAGAAGTAAAAACACTTCAATAAAATGAGCACACAGGCTTTGATACCAATTGAAAGGGTTAGTATGAACACCTAGAAGGTGGTGAATAGGTGTTAAAAGACATTTTTGCAAAACTTAGTAAAAGTAAATTGCCTTTAGAAGATGATAGACTACGGATGTAATCAGCTTTGAACAATTATATAAAGCCACGAATTAAAGTAAGGAGTTTAGGGAAAGAAAATAGAAAAAAAAAATTTATAGCGGTTCGGCTTAGATCAAACCTACGTCCACTCTTCTGCACTGACAGCCTACTAGCTGGATTTCACTATGAATCAAAAGAGAATTTATAGCTTATGATATCGACTTCCTCAGTGAAGAGTTTCTTTAGGTCTCTCACAAAGTCTCACTAAAATTTTCTCTTTTATATACAATTTTGAGCTCGATGAATGAGAAAGCAAAGAACTAGAAAGCTTCAGACTTTGAAATTTTTCTTTCATGCACTCCTTCAAACAACTGGAGAGTACGCCTTAAACCGTTAGCACTTTCCAAAGGAATTCTTCCAATCTATCCATTGGACAGAATCAATTAAGGTGATCTTGAGTCGTTAGATGATTTGTGATGAAAGCCCGTTAATCATGTTCACCCATACAATCATGATCTTTGGTTTCCATAAGTAGAACCTTCCAAGTATACTTTATCTTCCAAAAGATCTTCATATCGGACTTGATTCTAATAAGAATAATCAATCAAGTAAATGCTATATTCGGCCAAGGACTTCCAAAAACCATACAAACCGAATCCTTGAACATAATCCCACATCTAGATAAGTCTTCATTCTTCGGTCTGGAGCCTGTTAGTGAGGTCAGACTTTGAGATTAAAGTTTGGCAGTCTTCAGACTTTGACAATAGAGTCTGGAGTTCTCCAGACTATAACACTTGAGTCTGTAAGACTTCATATTATACTTTTGGAAAAGTTTTGTCAGCTTCAAAACAATAAAAGGAGTTTTCTCTAACAGGACTTACATTTGCCTCAGTTCATTCCTCCAAGTCAGTACAATTCATATACTCAACCAATCACTTCAATTCAAATCAAATCATTGATCAATCGATCCACTCGATTCCATACCATCAATATCATCCATAAAATTTGATCGATATTAACATTGCTCACCCAAGCTAATAATAGATGGTATAGCTCACCAAAGCTGATAATAGATATATAATAATGCTCACTAAAGCTGATATATATATATCTATATTGCTCGCCGAAGCTGACAGATATCTATAATGCTCACCGAAGCTGATATATCAAGGCTCACAGGCTGATATAGTATACTGTTCTTACCAACCGACAATTCACCGTTTTTATAATACCCAATAAAAATAATCGTGTATAAGTACACGGTTGGCCTAAGCCAAAATACAATATTTTCCCTTTCCAAAAAATCCCACCATTTAATATAGTCTAGAAAGATATTTTTGGCGTTATAAACTGACGCTCGGTGTTTCTCGATTAAATACTGAAATTTCCAAAATTACAATTAACACTCAAATAACACAATTTAGCATTCAATTAATTAAACCAATCATACCATTGCAATCAGCAAGAAATTCCGGTCACTAACTATCCCAGTCTAATTTCCGAAAAATACTAAATAATTAAATAAATACCAAAATTAATTAAATAAATACAATTAAATGCCATAAATGCAAACTTAGGCCGGAAAAGCCTAATTAAATACTGAAACAAGCCTGGAAAAATTCTGAACCTCTCTAGATAAATAATACAACCTATCTAGTTGCTAATTAAGCCGATCTAAACACCTAACATGCAATAACGAGTAATTTAATTGCTAATCCGTTCTAACTAACCATCTAAACCATACTTAGTCTAAACTAATCAACCCTTAAGTATCATTAACTCCCTAAGCATAGTTTAATGAGTAAACTCACTAGTTTTGAAATTCGATGAGCCACAATGATGGCAAAGCAGAGACAGGCGACAAATTCTGAAGCGACAACGCATTACAGGGCCCAGAAGAGCTTGGAAACGGGCCATGAAGATCTTGGGCCCTTGCTGGTTTAGTTTCTGCTTGCTGGGCCAAGGGAGAGAACCAAAGGCTGAAACGGGAAAGACGAGCTGGCGAAGCTACTATGGGCAACGGTGGGCAACGGTGGCGGCTGAAATGGTGGCCAAGCGAGCTTGAGCGGTAGCTTGGGCTTCGATGGTAGCCTGAGGAGGCTCAGGAGAGTAGCTGGGCACATAGGACGGCAGAATGGTGGGTGGGACGAGTGCGGCTCGTGTGGAGGTGCGACGGCGACGGGGTGAGGGCAGGGGATCTGGCGGTTTACGATGGCCAAGGAGGTGGCTGGCTTGGTTTTTTCTGCAACTATAGGAGCTCAAAATGGCCTCTAATGGAGAAAGAATTCTGCATAAGAAGAAGAGGAAGACAGCTCAAGGTTGGAGGGATCCCTTGGCCATAAAAGTCTCCCTTCTTATCTCCTTGGTCCCTTGAAGAGGCCCCACATGTTTCAAATCAATCCTTAGCCAATTTTGTGCACCAAAATCCACCTAGAACACTCTCCAAGTGGTCCAAAAGTTGAGGGGGACCATGGCCTACGAATCTGGGCACAAATTCTCCCAAAGTGAACCAAATCTCCTTCAATCGAATTCAATTTGGTCCCCATAAATTCCACTAAGGTGTCCTTGACCAAATTAACATTTTTCCTTACCAATAGAACCAACTTACATCCCAAAAACACGACAAAAAAGGTCATTTGAATTTTCTGGACAAAAACGGCCTTATATGGAATTTTCGCCAAAAATCTCGATTTGTAGAAAAATCTTTGGAGGATGAGTCGACATTCCTAAAATGAATCATGACATGATAGAACTTTCAATTTCTAAAATTAGATTCAAATTCACGATTAATTTCAATCAGGCGCGATTTTAGCGTGACCTAGCCTATCGGGTAGTTTTTAGGAATTTTTGGTGCAATTGATTTATTTCAAGTCATAATGTACATCTTCGACATATTGACGATTCTTGGTTGTCGTGCAAATCTCAAGATTTCAATTACAGGCACAGGGTACTCAAAACAACAGAAAAATTGGTCTAGTACTGATCGACGAGAATTTTGCAATTATTTGGAATCACCCACACTTTGATCACATATCTCAGTCGAATCGACCTATCTCTGATCTCTGATAGATTTTGACAATGCCGTAATGACTCTAGCAGACTAGCACGGTCGAGCAGTCAATTCCCGGTCGCATTCTCAAGTTTATTGCATTAAAATCCCTTAACGGCTTCACCTAATAAGCTAGTTATCTTGTAAGTGGCCAACTCAGAGAAAATGATTATAGGCATGTCGATGAAAAGCTCAACTTATCCAATCAAAATAGAACCTGAAATTCAGGATGTCACACTCTGAGTTTCTCTAATTGAAGTCTTCACATGATTCCAGTCATTTGAAAGTCCACGCAGTAGTTTATTGACTTTCATTAGAGAAAAAATTGTTGACCTTGATAAGCCAGGCCATTCACAATCTTTATAAAGCGACTGAACATTTTAGTAATAGATTCTCCAGGCTTCATACTGTCCAATCAGAATGTTTATTTTGATTTCCTTCAAATGGTTAGTCCCTTCATAGGTAACATATAATTTGTCCCAGACTTCTTTCGTTGTTTTGTAATAAGAAATTTGGTTATACTCAGTGGGAGATAAGGCATAGTATAAAGAGTATATAACTTTAGCATCAAGAGCTTGTCTCTTGGTAATTTCAGCTTGTCTTGTCTTGTCAGCAGCAACAACTTCTTTCCATTTGTCTAAGGTTGATGTTGCTTTAGGATTGATCCCTTTTTCAACAACATCTCACTCTAAGGGATCTCTTCATCTGAGAAATGCCTTCATCTTGTTATTCCACACATTGTACTTTTTTCCATCGAAGTAAGGTGCTCTAGTGTTGCTCCGACCTTTAACTAGTCCTAAAGCCAAAATACGAGCCATAGAAGATCTTTAGCTTAGAAGTAAAAAACTTCAATAATTAAACACACAAGCTCTGATACCAATTGAAAGTGCTAGTAAGAACATATAGAGAAGAGGTGAATAGGTGTGAAGAAATTTGTTACGAAAACTAGTAAGAAATATTTGCTTTTAAAACTGAGTCTAAGTACAACAGACTTTTGACGAGTTCAGACTTTGGCTGATAAATAGAACTATGAACAAAGTAAAGGAGTTTAGGGAAGAGAATAAGAACACAAAATTTATAGTGGTTCGGCTTAGATCAAGCCTACGTCCACTCTCCCACGTTGACAACCTTCAGGCTAGTTTCCACTATGAAACAAAAGAGAATTTATAGTCTTGTAATCTCGACTTCACAGCGAAGAGTCTTTGCTCTCTCATGAAGTCACACTATAAGTCTCTCTCTCTTTTGAGTACAATTTTGAACACAGTATATGGAATAACGAGAAAATTGGAAGCTTCAGACTTTAATATTTCTCTTTCACGTACACTTTTGAATGACTTGAGATGTCTCCTTAAATACTCCTTTATGCCTTCTCAACCGTCGGCACTTTCCAAAGGAATTCTTCCAATCAACCCATTGGACAGAATCAATCAAGGAGATCTCGAGCCATTTGAAGATTGTGATGAAAGCTCGTCAATCCTGTTCGCTCATACCATCAGGATCTTGGTTTCCATAAATAGATTCTTTCCAAATTTACTTACCTTCCGAAAAGATTTGATGTATCTAAATTGATTCTAATAAAGATAACCAATCTTGTAGGTGTTATTTCCAACCAAAAAGCCATATGAATCTTGAATGAACTGAAGCTTTGAGGAGAGGAAGATAATCTTGAGTCTGATTTCGTCTTCGTTCTTCATTCTCGTTCAGTTTGGAATTCGTCAGAGTGGGTAGAATTCTAATGTAAAACAAACTTTGTCACAAAAGTCTAGCAGTCTTTAGACTTTGACACAGAAGTCTGGAAATCTTCATAATAAACTTTAGATAAGTTTTGTCAACTTCAAAATATCAAAGGAGTTTTCTCTAACATGATTGAGATAAAATTGTGTGGCATGGAATGGGACGTGTCATAACGATTTGGCCTTATAATCGGGATCCCTGTAATTGTTTAAGATATGAGTGAGACATTCCAATTGATGTGTGCATTTATTATATGCATTTGTTATATGAACTGTACTGATGTGCATGAAGGAACTGAGGCGAGGTGAGTCTCATTGGTTGTGTGGTTAGGCCGCCTCTAGGCGTATTTCCTTCCTAATCAGGGTTTAGGGCGTGAACATGCCGAGACATTGTCTCATCCCGTCGTGGGTTTCAACTTTTTAGGTCCTTAGATGGAGGAGTGTCACATGTGGTACGAGGTTCCGCAGACGATGGATTTTGAGTTTACCTTCATCCCTATTCCAGGACCACCTTGACTGGGGAGCTAGTTGAGTCCATGGTATGAGTAGATGAGGGACTACCTCAATTAGTACCTCACCGATTCATAACATGGTTCATTGGCTTTCGACAAGGGGGTCGGGAGGGTCCCCTTTTGGGTTTTGACGAACCTCCCGTTGGGACCGAGTAGTGGGAGGCAGCACATCCTATGGATCTCGACACTCTTGATGGTGTTGTGGTGGACCCGGAGCCCCCGAAGCCTATGGATGAGGAGTCTAGTGCCTAAATGGCTTAGTAGCTCTTCTTTTTGAAGTTAGGCCCTTGTTGATAGACTGGCTTTGTATATATAAACCTAGTGTGTTTATAAAAGCGTGCTTGTTTGAATTTGTTGTCCTGCTTTTCTATCCCATGTTTGTTTCTTGTATGGGGATTGTTTATTTCGCTTCCACTTATGCATGATTCATTTGGGACGGCGATAAGTCCTGGGACATCGTAATTTTATCAACCATCGAGGGATGTGCGCTCTCGAAGTTCAGGGCGTGACATCCTTGCTGAGTGGTAGATTGTTTTGGGTGATCCCTCAGTTTCTAATTCTGTGTGGAATTGGAAAGCCGGTTCTGTAAGGATCTTACAGTATGAGTGATTAAGAGCAGAGAACTCCTTGGAAGAGGTCGTTAGAATCTGTCGCTTGGGGTAGGATGCCAACTAGGGTCGGTGCTCGAGGTAGAGCGTAGGCTCAGGCCAGCGCAAGTGGGATAGCGCCGTCGCCAGTCAGTGTTAAGGTAGCAGCCCCTAGCAATCCTAGAATTGACGGGATTGTTCAGGCGCTTGAGATGATGGGGAACGTGGTAGCGCAGTAGGCCTAAAATCAAGCCGCCGCCACTACTATACCAATGCCATTGCTGATGCTGCTGCCAACATTGTTGTTGCTATCGCAGCCGCACCTGTCGAGGTTCCACTTGGGAACATGGCTGCTGAACGGCCTATGAATAAGCTCGTTGAGCAGTTTCTGAAGTTGAACCCGCTGAGGTTCACAGGAGCAAGAGATCCCGAGGTTGCAACCCTCTGGATCCAAGACTTAGAGAAAACATTTGCACTGCTGAGGTGCTCGGAGGAAGAGAAGATGGTCCTTAGTGAAAGTGCTAGTATGAACACCTAGAGGGGGGTGAATAGGTGTGAAGAAAGTTTTCGCGAAAAGTAGTAAAAATATTTTGCTTTGAAACTGAGTCTGAAGAACAACAGATTTTGGACGAGTTTAGACTTTAATAATTTAAATGGAGCTACGAACAAAATAAAAGAGTTTAGGGAAGAGAATAAGAACACATAATTTATAGTGGTTCGGCTTAGATCAAGCCTACGCCCACTCTTCCACACTGACAGCCTTCGAACTAGTTTCCTCTATGAAACAAAAGAGAATTTACAGTCTTGTGATCTCGACTTCACAATGAAAAGTCTCTATTGCTCTCTCACGAAGTCACACTATCAGTCTCTCTCTCAGTATATGGAATAACAAGAAAATGGGAAGCTTAAGACTTTGGAATTTCTCTTTCATGCACTCTATCAAATGATTGGAGTTGTTTCCTTAAATACCCCTTCACGCCTTCTCGACCATTGGCACTTTCCGAAGGAATTCTTCCAATCAACTCGTTGGACAGAATCAATCAATGAGATCTCGAGCCATTTGAAAATTTTGATGAAAGCCCGTCAATCATGTTCGCCATACAATCAAGATCTTAGTTTCCATAAGTAGATTCTTTCCAATTTTACTTGCTTTCCAAAAAGATTTGATATATCTTAATTGATTCCAATAAAGATAACCAATCTCATAGGTGTTACTCCCCACTAGAAAGCCATATGAATCTTGAATAAACTGAAGCTTTGAAGAGAGGAAGATAATCTTGAATCTGATTTCGTCTTTGTTCTTCATTCTCGTTTAGTCTGGAATTCGTCAGAGTGGGCAGACTTCTGATGTAAAACGGACTTTAACACAAAAGTTTGGAAACTTGATAGACTTTGTCACATAAGTCTGGAAATCTTCATAATAGACTTTAGATAAGTTTTGTCAGCTTCAAAACATCAAAGGAGTTTTCTCCAACAATCTCCCCCTTTTTTATGGTGACAAAACTTCCCTACAGATTTAAAGATTTATATCCTATATCCTGCAAAACAACACTTTAGCAGTACAAGATATCTTATAAAAACAAATTGTTAAGGATCTAGATAGTATTGATTCTGCAACCACATAAAACATGTTAATCTTGAAAAATTAGACAAACATCAAGATTTAAACATCCACATCCATAAACATCACTACCACAAATATTGCTGTAGAATATAAGTGTTCAAAACAATCAAATTTGCAAAAGTTCACATTCAAAATCAAATATGCACTCATTCTCCCCCTTTTTGTCAACAGCAAAAAGTGGAGAAAGTCAAAATAGAGAAAAGATAAATGAAATCAAGGTTGTCTAGGAACTCAAACTAGTTGGAAATCTCCCATTGACTACACTGCCTCCTCAACCTTCTGGCACTGGCGATGAATATTCTCAACTTGAGTCTGAACAGTCTGATCATTTTTTTTCTATAGTTTGAGAAACTTGTTAATTTAAAGTCTGTACCCGAGTGTCTAAAGACTATACCTTAATAGTGTGAAAATCAGAAGTAGATCTCAAGGCAGTGTGAAGTTTCTGAATCTCAATCTCCATAGCGTATTGCTGAGCTTTAACCTCCAAAAGGAGTTCTATCATCTTTGGATAGTCAGCATTCGGTTTAGTCTATGCACTAGCTTCAGCGAATTGAATTCAAGGAGAGTTGGGAGATGATGGAATATTAACTTGTCTAGCACCATGACTCGGAGTAGATTCTTCAATGTCAGTGCCAAGAAATTGAGAAGCATACACATCTTCTTGGTCTACAAGAGATCGACTTATACCATCACTGGCAAAATGTGGAGAAGAAGTCCCTATTCACTCACGAGCTCCCCCTGTTTCTGTGCCTACAGGTGCAGAAGGGATTCATTCTTCTCGAGTCATCTTGAGTTCAAAGCGAGAGTGATGTTCTGTTTTTGTTTGTACTCCTTTAGGTCCACTCCTAGTTACTTCTGAGTCTTATGTGATTGCAACTGTCTCTTCATAAGAGTCATCTTTAGTCCTCTTTTTAGAATGACCTTTTTATTCTTCTTCTTCTTCTTCTTCTTTTTCTGTTTCTTCTCCTTCTTCTTGTTCTGCTTCTTGTTTGTCTCCTCCTTCTCTTTCCTTAACAAAACCTTGAAGCTTCCTTAAGGCAATGGTGGAAATTGTAAGATCATCTTCATCCTCTTGATCCTGCAAGATAAGTGATCTCCTCTTCTTTACAAGTTCTTGCATAACTTCCTTGCCTTTCCTCTTTCTTCCAGCAGAGTCTTCCTTGGTTTTGCTTGAGGATTGCTTCTTCAAGTGCTCAATAGTCTTGTTCATATCTTTCAACCTCATCTTTGAAATCATTTTTAGTCCTATTACCATAGGAGTAATAGTTCAAGAACAAAGTGATGTAGGAAACTGGATTTGAAAATGTCTAAACAACTTTGTAACCAGCGCTGAATAAGGCAACTGTCTTTTATCCTTCATAACTATCCTATACATGTACATCAGGATAGTATGAGGAAGTGAAAATCGCATTCCATTGCATATAGCAAACGTGATTCTAGCTTCAAATTTGGAAACATCTGTTTTTGATGTAGCCTTTGGTTTGATGTAGTTAATGACAATTTTGTGCAACAGAACATTAGAAGCTACGTGACATCCTAAGTTTCAGGTTCTATTTTCGATTGAATAAGTTGGGCTTTTCATTGACGTGCCTATAGTTCTTTTCTTTGAGTTGGCCACTCACGAGATAACTAGCCTATCAAGTGAAACTATTAAGGAATATAAATGCAATAGACTTGAGAATTCGACCAGGAATCGACTGCTCGACTGTGCTAATCTATAAGGGTCATTACGGCACAGTTAAAAATCAATTAGAGACTGGAGATAGTTCGATTTGACAGAGGTGTGTGATTAAGTATGGGTGATTCTACCTAATTGCAAAATTCTTGTTGATCGGCACTAAACTGATTTTTCTATTGTTTTGTTACCCTGTGTCCGTATTCGAAACCTCGAGATTTTCACGATAACCGAGAGTCGCCAATGTGTCGAAGATGTATATTGTGGCTAAAAAATAATCGACCACAGGTCAATTGCGCTAAAAATTCTTAAAAGATACTCGGTAGGTTAGGTCATGCTAAAATCACGTCAGATTGAAAGTAACTGCGAATTTGAACCAAATTTCAAAAATTGAAAGTTCTGTTATGTCACGATTTATTTTAGGAATGTCGACTCATCTTTCGAGGGATTTTCGGCAAGCTCAGGACATTTACAGAAAATCAATTTGGATGATTCGGAAAAGAACGGAAATTCGGAGGGGCCAAATTGAGAGGATTTTTTGCCTCCCAAGTGAGCTACTTGGTGAAGGAAAATTGTGGAATTTGTGTGGACTTCTTCCTCAGCAAATTTGGTCACCAAATTGGAGAGATTTGTGAAGAAATTGAAATCCAATTGAGGGAAATTCGTAGGCTTATGTGGGGCTGCAACTTTTGGCACCAAAATTGAGTTATTTGTGGGAAATTATGCAGGAAAGTAATGTGGGGGACAAAGGGGATATGCATGAAGACTTATGGGACCTTGGTATGATGATTTTAGATTTTCATGTTTGACTTTGCCCCCCCCCCCCCAATCCGCAGCTTCCTCCTCACGCCAAGCTAGCTTCTCCCCTCTCCTTCGTGCATCGGTCTCCTCTTCCTTGGATGGAAGCCAGCTGCTTCGGCGTTTCTTTCGTAGTTTCCTTTGAAGATTGCAGCTCCTCCATTCCCTCGATTGCAGTTGCCACACGTCCGCAGGATCTCCTTCCCACACCATCCCACGAGCTCCCACCAAGCAGCGACCGAACTTGCAACTCCACCAGTTGACGCCACGCAGCAGTCCACCTCTATCGAAGTCAACCCCCCCAGCGAGTCACTCCATCTCCACCATCGCCTGTCCCCCCAACGTCAACCCCACAATCTCCTCCATGTTCTCTCTCTTTCTCCACCGATTCCCTTTCATCCGCAACGTCCCTAACTGATAACCCCAGCTCTGCCGCGCATCCACCACCAGTCAATCTCCAGCAAAACTCCCTGACGTGGACTCCTTCAGCTGTCTCCTCCACCAACAAGTTCAGTCAGCCCACCGTTTCTTTTGATTTCTCGCCCGTAGCCCCGCTTAGCCCACACGTCCAGCTTCATCTTTACGTTGCAGCTTCAGCAACCACCAGCGGAACCACTGAAGCCTAGCAGTCGTTCGTTTCAACCCCGCTCAGCCTGCGACCAGCCTCAATCGGAACCAAGTCCAGCCCCTTGATCGTGACTTGCAGGGCCATTTTTAGCTTCGGTTTGTCCTCCGATGGAGCCGCCGTAAGCTTGAGTTTTTGCCGCCGTTGCTGTGGACTCATCGACTCGCTAATCCGGTGAGTTTAGTCACTAAACTCTGCTTATGGAGTTAATGATGCTTAAGGGTTGATTAGTTTAGGTTAATTAAGGTTTAGGTGGTTAGTTAGAACAAATTAGCGATTTAATTATTCACTATTGTATGTTAGGTGGTTAGAGTAGCATAATTAGAGACTAGATAAATTTTATTATTTATCTAGATTGGTTCGGAAATTTTCCGGGCCCGTTTCGCTATTTAATTAGGCGTTTCCGGCTTAAGTTCCTATATTTGGCATTTAATTGCATAATTTAATTAATTTTGGTATTTATTTAATTATTTATTATATTCCGGAAATTATACCGAAATTGTTGGTGATCAGAATTTTGTGCTGATTGCGATGATGTGCTTGGTTTATTTAATCGGATGTTATTTTGTGCAAATTGAGTGACGATTGTAATTTAGGGTATTTATCCTAAAATTGAGTAATTATAGTATTTAATTAGAAATTACCGGAGCGTCAGTTTACAACGCAAAAAATGTTTTTAGACACTATATTAAATAGTGGGATTTTTTAAAAGAAATATATTGTATTTTTTGCTCAGGCCAACCGTGTACCCATACACCATTATTTTTATCGGGTATATTTTAACATGATGAAATTAGGCCAAGTTCTTATTTAATTGAGGAATTGGTGTGCGCGGCACAAGGTCCTTGGCCCGGATTAATTTATCGTGGTTTAGCTTCGGTGAGCAATATTATATAGCAGCTTCGGTGAGCAGTAATAGATAGCAACATTAGTGAGCAATATTTTATAGTAGCTTCGATGAGCAATATTTCATAGCAGCTTCGGTGAACAATAATAGATATCAGCTTTGGTGAGCTATACCATATATTTCAGCTTGGGTGAGCAGTGATTGAATCGATTGAGTTTATAGATGGTATTGAATGTATCGAATTGAGTGATTCGATTGATCGATGGTTTGATTTGAATTAATTGAGTATATGATTTATACTGATGTGCAGGAAGGAACTGAGGCAAGGTAAGTCCCCTGTCTTGTGTTGGCATAGACATCCTTTAAGCGTATTTCCTTCCTCGTCGGGGTTTAGGAGGCGAACTTGCTGAGACATTGTCTCACCCCGTTGTGGGCTCAACTTTTCAAGTCCCTAGGCTGAAGAACCCGGAGCTTGAGGTAGAAGGGTCAGGAGCATGGGTAGCTCAAAATTTCTTTTCGGAGATAGATCTCCTGTACTTAGACCCTAGAGTTGGCCTCTGTTTGTAAACCAGATTGTTTATAAAAAGCTATGTTAATTGATTTGAAATTTGTTGTCCTGCTTTTCTATCTCACATTTGTTGTGGTCAGGGGATTAGTAATTTACTTCTGCATGCACATTACAATAAATGGGTCAACGACGTGTCTTGGGACGTCGCAAAAAAATTTATCGACCACTGAGGGATAGGCATGCACTAGCGGATCGGGGCATGACATCCCTGCTTGGAGTGGTATTAGAGTTGGTTGATAGTTGGAGTGATAAGGTGCGATAAATTATGGGAAAGTTAGTAGGAAAGGCCTTTTAATCATGTGTGGCACCCCTCGACGGCCCCCAATCCGTTAGGGTAACCATAGGTACTTGTCACTCATCCTACTACATACCAGTAAGGTAACTTTTTAATTTAAGTGAAACCATAGTTCATAGGGGTTGATCAATAGAATACTTTTCCATTTTTTTTTTTGTAAAGGTCTCAGCTCAGTTCATCAACGGAAGCATAAACGTATTTCACCATTTCTCACTTCAATAACCATAATGCAATGCACACCACCTACACTTCAAATGAAAAGACAAAGCCAAGTCACTTTTATTTATATTTTCACGATGGATATTTCGGGTCGATATAGCAAAAAGGCCAGGATTTTTAACTATACTTGGCTATAACTCAAAAGAGAACTCGACCCTACATCAACATGTACACCTCTCTATCAACAAGCGTTGGCTATCCCCAAAAAGTGTTAGCTCCCACCAGCTATACGTGCCATCACACCCAACTCGGTGCATCAGGCGGCGGCGGCGGCAGCATTCCTAGCATCAGTCCACCACGCCGGACATGAACAGACAAAAACTCCTGGATAACCGGGCCATCAGCAAGACCCACATCGTACATCACTAAGACACAGACTCGGACATACAAATGCTCTGTGCACTCCACCTCGACATCAGATGGCAATCCAAAATAGGTATCGCATGCAACTGGTAGCAACAACATCTTTCTAATCTGAAATGTTAATCCCCAAAAGGGGTAAGTACAACCACTCAGTAAAAAAAATCCACCAAACTACACAATGCGTCAAACAGAACAATCAAGGTATAAAAAATAAAACACATCATTCATGCATTCAAGCATACCTCACTTTACAGCCATGCATATATCACCATACGACGTGCATATATCACCATGCACTTGCACTTATATCATCGAACAGCCATGCATATATCACCATGCAACATGCATATACCACCATGAACTTATCATCAAGCAGCCATGCATATATCACCATGCAACGTGCATATACAACCATGCACTTCATGCTTGCATTCCCATGAGGTTCATCCCATGCCATACGTACACCTCCCTGCGCATGATACGGTCTCAATTATTATCTTTCCAGGGACCAGTGTGTGACACCCCGAACCCTTCGCAAGTCGTCACCAGCGCCAATGTTACACCTTATCACCTTTTTGCTTTGAAGAAGTGTCCTACTTCGCAGACACGTTTTTTTTTATAAATGAAATGGTCCCAGCGCGACTCATTATGCGGAAGCAAATTAAAACATCACCGTCTCTCCCCCTACCAACCATGATACAAATACACACCGCTAATCACCATAATTTTATAAACAAGCCACGACACTTTATTTACATATATATTTTCAAGATGGGATTTCTTTTGGGTCGGTACATCAAAAAGGAAAAGCTAGGACTCAGCCACGTCCAGCCTAAAACCTCAAAAAGAACCCTCGACCTTCTACATTTCACGTGCAACAATTCCCCATCATCAGTGTCGGCTAACTATCCCCAAAAAGAAACAGCCCCTACTCGTCGCGCACGGGTCTCACACCCAACCCGGTGCATCAGGCGGTGGCGGCGGCAACATCCCTCGCATCGCTCCATCCCGACGAACATGTACGGATATGAACTCCTGAATAACAGGGCCCTCAGCCAGGCCTACGTCATACATCACTAGACAGCGTACTCGAATAAAAGTCAGTCCGGGAACAGAGAGACAGTCTATCTCAGCACACTCGACCTCTACATCGGATGGCAGACCATAAAATACACCACGCATGACGGCAGGAAGCGGCATACTGCTAATCTGAAATGTGGGTCCCCAAAGGGGTGAGTACAACCACTCAGCAGATAAGGAATCCGATAACAACTCAATGCATCATGCAAATTACACATGCATTGCAGGCATTACTTACCTTGAAGCCATGCGCATACTATCATGCATCATCATATCAATTTATAACACATACATGTGTATCATCATCGTATCATACATGTCATCATCATCATGACATCATCACATTACACATGTCATATCATATATCATCATCATTATCATCACCATGCATATCATATCATGGGTGATCATCATATCACATCACATATCATCATCATCATTATCATGCATATCATATCATGGGTGATCATCATATCACATCACATATCATCATCATCATCATGCATATCATATCATGGGTGATCATCATATCACATCACATATCATCATCATCATCATGCATATCATCATGCATATCATAGGTTAATTTTCATCTTTTATCTTTAAATTTGATCACCACATCACCTATTTCTCAAATCATCAATTTCATCATTCCCTTCGGGCAAAGACCTCCGACAGGGCTCCCAGCATTCCAGCCATCCCATGGCCACCGGGCTTCCGGCTCCCCACATTCCGGGCATCTCGCATCTCAACTAGCATCACGAGGCATTCCCTTCGGGCAGAAACCTCCGACAGGGCTTCCGGCATTTACACTCGTTGGCCAGGCATCCCGCACCCCAATCCTGGCATCGCGAGGCATTCCTTTCCGGCAAAGACCTCCGACAAGGCTTCCGGCCCCCCACATTTCGAGCATCCTGAATCTCCCAGGGAATTCCGACAATGCATCTCTATACATTCCGGCCATCATCCTCCACCACAACCATTTCCTCATTTCCCATCATTCACGTTTACCATTATTTTGATCTCAATTTAACATGGCATATGGCGTGACATCAAACAAATCATACTTGGCACACATGCATCACACTTCAATGTCATACATACACCAATATCTCATTATACATGCAACAATGCATAACTATTTATTAATAAATTCAATGTAATTTATGGCCAATAAAATAATCCAATTTTTTTTATCATTTATTTATTTATTTATTTTTAATAAATAAATATTAAATTCAAAAATCTATAAATTCCCAAAATTATAATAATTCAAGAAATCATTAAACAAACCAATAGGATGACAATTTCATTCAAAATTCATGGCCAAATTGAATTTCACAAAATTTCACAATTTTCACAAAACAGCACATAATATTCGGATAAAACCAGCACGCACAGTTTCCGAAGAAATTCGATTAAAATATCCATATGGTCTCCAAAAATCACGAAATTTTACAGAGTGATAGCCAAGACATTGTCGCACAACTTTCATGCAGAACTACAAACCAGATTCTTTTTATATTATTTTATACAACCTCACGAAGCGTCTGGATCCATTACCACATCGTCCAGTGCACATATCACCGAAATATTAAGATTTAACCTACCTATTCTCTTTCGTTTTATCTTAAATTTGGATATGTTATACATAAAGGTATCCTCTACAAGTTTCATGAAGAGGTATAAGTCAAATAACCATAGTAGAGTCATCATTTAGGTCCTTGAAGTCTCAGGTATCTCAAAATACATCACCAGAATCATCTTCTTCAAGATCTAGTCGATTTACTAGGCTATACTTGCTCATTTCACTTCAAATTTTAGTATGTTGTAGTTTAAGATGTCTCCTACAACTTTAGTGAAGAAACTGAAGTGAGATTCTCAATAAAAACCAACATGTAACCACGAATCCAACAAGAAGTCAGTAAAAACTCTCCAGATCTGAGGTCTCCGTAAAACAAGACTTTAACCTCTCAAATCTCCATTATTTTTCACGAAATTTCAGTATGTTGTAGTTCAAGATTTTAGCTACAACTCTCATGAATAAATCGAAGCAAAATCGGATTCTAAGCACAAATGCAAGCTCAAACAAGTTACTGACTCACACGGTCCGAACACAAACAGCCACACCATCCACACACAACTCATCCATGCTTCGGTTTTTCTCATCTAACACCCAAAAATTCAACATGCAACCAACACACAAGCATGCAAGAGAAGCTAGAGGACTCCCACTTGCCTCTAGGATGGACGGCGATGGCGTACGGCGAAGAACACGGCGGACGAACGGCGACAACCCCTCGGCTCCGCCTCCTTCCTCTCTCGGCCGCTCCTCCCTCTCGCACGACTCTCTCTCTCGCACACCTCTCTCTCTCTTTCTCTCCTTGGGCGAACAAAATATCCGGCCACCCTCTCTCTCTTCCCTTCTTATACCCCCTAGAGCCCATCATTGCTAATGATTACATGCCACTTAATTGGACCAATGCATGGCATCCTAGTCTAGGCCAATGCATGAGGGCCTTGTGCCACTTGTCCAATTGAATTTTGAATTTGAGCTTCTTGGGCTTTGGCCATCCGGCCACTCCTTAGGCCTCCTCTAGGGCTGGCGACAGCCCACTTGTGGGCTTCAATGGGCCGGCCAACTTGGCCCATTAAAGTTCTACTCTTGGGCTTAAGGCCCAATCGAATTTTGACCCTCTTTTTCCCTTTTTTTTTAATTTCTTCTACAAATATTTTTAAATTTCAATTTTCATCTTGGCCAAAGTCTTAGGGCATCTTGGTTATTGAAATTTAATTTATAAAGTACATGGCCAAGCATAAATTATTAATCTATCAAATTTAAATTTCCACAATCATATGCACAAATCATCTAATTAAAAAGGCTAATGGCTAAAGCATAAACCATGGAAATTTTTATCACCTAATTAGGAACTTTAACACACCTTATGGCTTGGCTTTGAATTTTGGGATGCCACAATTCTCCCCTCCTTAGAGAATTTTGTCCTCAAAATTCAAACACCACTTGTGTCTTCTTGAAATAAATAGGGATACTTTTCCTTCATCTGATCCTCACTTTCCCATGTGGCTTCCTCCATATCATGATATCGCCATAACACCTTAACCAATGGGATCTTCTTGGTCCTAAGAATTTGCTCCTTTCGATCTAATATCTGCACAGGCTCTTCAATGTACCTTACTTTCTCATCCATTTTGATGGCTTCATGATCGAGTATGTGACCAGGATCCGGCTGGTACTTCCTCAACATCGATACATGAAACACATCGTGCAGGTTTTCTAACTTAGGAGGTAACGCTAAACGATAAGCTACATCCCCTATCCTCTCGAGAATTTCAAAAGGTCCAACAAATGTAGGGCTTAACTTACCCTTCTTCCCGAATCGAGATATTCCTTTCGTCGGAGATACCTTAAGGAATACATGGTCTCCTACACTAAATTCCAAAGGTCTTCTACATTTATCTGCGTAGCCTTTCTGTCTACTCTGAGCTGTTCTAAGTCTTTCTCTAATAATTTCAACAGCCTCAGTGGTAACTTGTACCAGTTCAGGTCCTGTCAACCTCCTTTCACCTACTTCACTCCAACAGACAGGAGTCCTACATCTCCTTCCATATAATGCTTCATATGGTGCCATGTCTATACTTTTCTGAAAGCTATTATTATAGGCAAACTCTACTAAATGCAATCTTTCATCCCAATTTCCTTTGAAATCGATTACACAAGCCCTTAACATATCCTCTAATATCTGGATTACTCTTTCTGATTGACCATCTGTCTAGGGATGAAAAGCAGTACTAAACTGAAGCTTAGTCCCTAATGCAACTTGAAGACTTTTCCAAAAATTCGAAGTAAACCTCGAATCTCGATCTGAAGTAATAGTCACTGGAACACCATGTAAGCGTACCACTTGACTTACATACATGTCCGCATACTTATCCATTGGGTAGTCCATGCGAATCGCTAAGAAATGAGCCGACTTAGTCAAACGATCCACTATCACCCAAATTGAATCATGACTCCTTGATGTCCTTGGCAATCCTTGCACAAAGTCCATCGTTATATGTTCCCATTTCCATTCTGGAATGTCTAATGGTCTCAAAAGTCCTGCGGGTTTACGATGCTCCGCTTTCACTTGCTGACACGTCAACCATTGAGATATGTACTTAGCCGTATCCGCCTTCATACCATTCCACCAAAATTGCTGATGCAAATTCCTATACATCTTTGTACTACCTGGGTGGATACTATAATTACTCTTATGTGCCTCCGACAGAATTTCCTTCCTCAATTCCTCATTGTCGGGAACACAAAGTCGTCCTTGACATCTTACTATTCCATCATCAGAGATATGAAATTCTGATCTTTTTCCTAAAGATACTGTATCTTTCACTTTCAAAATCTCTAGGTCAAATTCTTGCAGGATTTTAATTCTCTAGATAATCTCTGGCTCAATCCTTAATGCACTAAGCATGCCAGTAAGACAATCCATTTCCAATTTAAATTCTGAATTTGCCACAGATTCTAACAATTCCCATTCTGCTATCCTTAAACTAGCCATTTCTACAGCCGACTTTCGACTAAGAGCATCCGTTACTCTATTCGCTTTCCCTGGATGATATCTTATCTCACAATCATAGTCCTTCAACAACTCCATCCACTTCCTTTGTCTCATATTCAACTCCTTTTGTGAGAACAGATACTTCAAACTCTTATGATCCGTATAAATCTCAAACTTTTCCCCATACAAATAGCGTCTCAATATCTTCAAGGCAAACACTATAGCTGCTAGTTCTAAATCATGCGTCGGGTAATTCAGCTCATGGGGTTTCAATTGTCTGGATGCATAGGCTACCACTTTGCCATGCTGCATCAACACACATCCTAGTCCTTTGTGAGATGCATCACTATACACTATGAAACCATCAGGTCCAGTAGTTATAGTCAGAATTGGAGCTGAAGTCAATTTCCTTTTGAGCTCTTGGAAACTCCTTTCACATTCCCCATTCCACTCAAACTTCACATTCTTTCGAGTCAATTTAGTTAAAGGTCCTGCTAGTCGTGAAAATCCTTCAATGAACCTTCTATATATAACCAGCCAGTCCTAAGAAACTTCGTATTTCGGTGGGTGTTGTTGGTCTCGGCCAATTCACTACCATTTCAACTTTTGCTGGATCTACTGCAATTCCTTTTCCTGACACCACATGTCCTAGAAATATTATCTGGTCCAACCAGAATTCACACTTACTAAACTTAGCATACAACTTATGCTCTCTCAGAGTCTGCAAAACTATTCTCAAATGCTGCTCATGCTCTTTAGGCCCTTTTGAATATACCAGAATATCATCAATAAAAACAATCACAAACTGGTCTAAATAAGGCTGAAATATTCTATTCATCAAGTCCATAAATGCGGCAGGTGCATTAGTCAATCCAAATGGCATAACAAGGAACTCATAGTGTCCATAACGAGTCCTGAACGCAGTCTTAGGAATGTCCTCATTCTTAATTCTCAACTGATGGTATCCCGACCTCAAGTCAATCTTAGAGAAAACTGAACTTCCCTGGAGTTGGTCAAACAAGTCATCAATTCTAGGCAAATGATACATTCTTAATGGTCACCTGATTCAACTGCCTATAGTCAATACACAAGCGCATCGATCCATCTTTCTTTTTCACAAATAAGACCGGTGCACCCCAAGGTGAAGCACTTGGTCTAATGAATCCTTTGTCAAGCAATTCTTGCAGTTGCACTTTCAACTCCTTCAATTCAACTAAGGCCATCCTATATGGGGCTTTCGATATTGGTCCCGTTCCAGGCATTAATTCAATTTCAAATTCAATTTCCTGCTCTAGCGGCAATCCAGGCAATTCCTCAGGAAATACATCTTGAAATTTGTTAACTACACGAACTTCCTCAAGATTAGGCTCCTCCCTTGCATAATCTCTAACTATGGCTAGGTACCCTTGACATCCTTTGTCAAGTAACTTACAAGCTTCTACTGCCGAAATAAGTGCTACAGGAAAATGGGTCTGACCTCCTAAAAATTCACAACTAGACTGATCAGGTAAAACGAATTGAATCACCCTTCTATAATAATCCATTCTAGCCCGATACTTACGAAGCCAGTCCATTCCTATAATAACATCAAAATCATACATAGCCATTACAACTAAATCTATTTCCATATCCTTTCCTCCCATTGATATCTTACAATTTCCACACACCAGCGTAGACAATACCATATCCTTTAAAGGCGTGGAAACATAAAGAGGCGTCTCAAGAGACATTACTTCTATCTTATTCAAACATCTATATCTTTTAGACACAAACGAATGCGTTGCACCTGTGTCAAACAATGCATATGCCTTTTCACCATTAATAAGAATCGTACCTGAGATAACATTTTTGGAAGCTTCCGCTTCCTCTTGGGTAATCGCATACACCCTTCCTTGTGCAGGTGGTCTCTGAGGATTTCCTTGTGGGTTTGACCTAACAGCACTCTGATATCCTTGTCGCACCGAGCCAACACTCACTTGCGACCGCTCTTGTGGGCAATTTCTCCTAAGATGATCCACTTGTCCACAGCCAAAACATTTATGTTGTCCAGTACAAGGTCCTGGGCCATGGCGTCCATTACACTTCTGACAAATACCAAGCTGATAGGGTGCTCTCCCCATATTCGGACCACTCTTTGCCCCTCCAAAATTTCCAAAATTACTTTTCTTCTTCACATTCTAGGTCTGACCTTGACCAGAATAAGGTCTCTTCCCCTTTCTCACATCATTAAAATTCAACGGTTTCTTAAACTCCGACCATTCCCTCAACAATTCCTGCTCCACTAACTGTGCCCTTTCATAAATCTCATTATAATCTCTTATGTTCAAAGGCACCAGTTGCTTTCTAATATCAGTCCTCAATCCTTTCAGGAATCTCTTAGCCTTCTTTTCCTGATCCTCAATCAATCTAGGAGCATATCTAGACAATTCAGAAAATCTAGCCTCATACTGGTCTACTGTCAATCCCTTTTGCTCTAACTGAACAAATTCAGTAATCTTCCTATCCTTAGCACAATCAGAGAAATGCTTCCTATTGAAAGTCCTAACAAACTCCTCCCAACTAACATTAGTACCTGGTGGAAAGATTATGTCATTTGAAGCTCTCCACCAAAACTTCGCATTTCCCTCCAACTGGTACTCTGCTAAGCCTATTTTCTCAGCATCAGTGCAGTCTAACAGCCGGAAAATTCGTTCCATTCCATCAATCCATTGCTCTACCTCCTCAGGACTTCCCATTCCATTAAACTTAAGTGGCTTCAGCTTCAAAAACTGCTCCACTAGTCCTTGAGTACGGCCTTCTGCTCCGGGCTGTTGCTGCGCCTGCCTTTCCATCAGATTTCCAATATTGGCTAATGCCTGCAGGATATCTTCCATTCGAGGTTCAGCCCTTGCAGCAGAGGCTTCAGCCCTCGATGGATGAGCAGTTCGAGCTTGCACCATGACTTTCCTGCAATTTCCAAGCATTGCCTCAGGAATAATCTGAGACTTACTGCCTCCACTCAAAGCAATTACTATCACTACATAAGTAACATATACATGTTACTGGTACCTAAAAGCAACTCAAAATAAATTACTGGGGATCTACGAGTGAATATTCATCACCCGTTATTCAATTATTTCATTTTAGATCCTATGGTGTGCTTTGTCATCATGTTCCTCAATTTCCAAATGAGGCTCCTTCTCACTCCACCTATAACTATTTGCTCTGATACCAAAAAGGGCAGCTGTGACACTCCGAACCCTTCGCAAGTCGTCACCAGCACCAATATTACACCTTATCACCTTTCTGCTTTGAAGAAGTGTCCTAATTCGCAGACACATTTTCTTTTTTAAATGAAACGGTCCCAGCGCGACTCGTTTTGTGGAAGCAAATTAAAACATCACCGTCTCTCCCCCTACCAACCATGATACAAATACACACCGCTAATCACCATAATTTTATAAACAAGGCACGACACTTTATTTACATATATATTTTCAAGATGGGATTTCTTTTGGGTCGGTACATCAAAAAGGAAAAGCTAGGACTCAGCCACGTCCAGCCTAAAACCTCAAAAAGAACCCTCGACCCTCTATATTTCACGTGCAACAATTCCCCATCATCAGTGTCGGCTAACTATCCCCAAAAAGAAACAGCCCCTACTCATCGCGCACGGGTCTCACACCCAACCCGGTGCATCAGGCAGTGGCGGCGGCAACATCCCTCGCATCGCTCCATCTCGACAAACATGTACGGATATGAACTCCTGAATAACAGGGCCCTCAGCCAGGCCTACGTCGTACATCACTAGACAGCGTACTCGAATAAAAGTCAGTCCAGGAACAGAGGGACAGTCTATCTCAGCACACTCGACCTCTACATCGGATGGTAGACCATAAAATACACCACGCGTGACGGCAGGAAGCGGCATACTGCTAATCTGAAATGTGGGTCCCCAAAGGGGTGAGTACAACCACTCAGCAGAGAAGGAATCCAATAACAACTCAATGCATCATGCAAATTACACATGCATTGCAGGCATTACTTACCTTGAAGCCATGCGCATACTATCATGCATCATCATATCAATTTATAACACATACATGTGTATCATCATCGTATCATACATGTCATCATCATCATGACATCATCACATTACACTCGTCATTATAATCATGGCATCATTACATCATACATGTCATCATCATCATGACATCATCACATTACACATGTCATATCATATATCATCATCATTATCATCACCATGCATATCATATCATGGGTGATCATCATATCACATCACATATCATCATCATCATTATCATGCATATCATATCATGGGTGATCATCATATCACATCACATATCATCATCATCATCATGCATATCATATCATGGGTGATCATCATATCACATCACATATCATCATCATCATCATGCATATCATATCATGGGTGATCATCATATCACATCACATATCATCATCATCATCATGCATATCATCATGCATATCAAAGGTTAATTTTCATCTTTTATCTTTAAATTTGATCACCACATCACCCATTTCTCAAATCATCAATTTCATCATTCCCTTCGGGCAAAGACCTCCGACAGGGCTCCCAGCATTCCAGCCATCCCATGGCCACCGGGCTTCCGGCCCCCCACATTCCGGGCATCTCGCATCTCAACTAGCATCACGAGGCATTCCCTTCGGGCAGAAACCTCCGACAGGGCTTCCGGCATTTACACTCCCTGGCCAGGCATCCCGCACCCCAATCCTGGCATCGCGAGGCATTCCTTTCGGGCAAAGACCTCTGACAAGGCTTCCGGCCCCCCACATTCCGGGCATCCTGAATCTCCCAGGGAATTCCGGCAATGCATCTCTATACATTCCGGCCATCATCCTCCACCACAACCATTTCCTCATTTCCCATCATTCACGTTTACCATTAGTTTGATCTCCATTTAACATGGCATATGGCGTGACATCAAAAAAATCATACTTGGCACACATGCATCACACTTCAATGTCATACACACACCAATATCTCATTATACATGCAACAATGCATAATTATTTATTAATAAATTCAATGGAATTTATGGCCAATAAAATAATCCAATTTTTTTATTTTATTTTATCATTTATTTATTTTTAATAAATAAATATTAAATTCAAAAATCTATAAATTCCCAAAATTATAATAATTCAAGAAATCATTAAACAAACCAATAGGATGACAATTTCATGCAAAATTCATGGCCAAATTGAATTTCACAAAATTTCACAATTTTCACAAAACAGCACATAATATTCGGATAAAACCAGCACGCACAGTTTCCGAAGAAATTCGATTAAAATATCCATATGGTCTCCAAAAATCACGAAATTTTATAGAGTGATAGCCAAGAAATGTTCTCACAACTTTCATGAAGAACTCCAAACCAGATTCTTTTTAGATTATTTTATACAACCTCACGAAGCTTCTGGATCCATTACCGCATCGTCCAGTGCACATATCACCGAAATATTAAGATTTAACCTACCTATTCTCTTTATTTTTCTTTGAAATTTGGATATGTTATACATCAAGGTATCCTATACAAGTTTCATGCAGAGGTCTAAGTCAAATAACCAGAGTAGAGTCATCATTTTGGTCCTTGAAGTATCGGGTATCTCAAAATACATCACCAGAATCATCTTCTTCAAGATCTAGTCGATTTACTAGGCTATACTTGTTCATTTCACTTAAAATTTGAGTATGTTGTAATTTATGATGTCTCCTACAACGTTCATGAAGAAACCGAAGTGAGATTCTCAACAAAAACCAACATGCAACCACGAATCCAACAAGAGGTCAGTAAAAACTCTCCAGATCTGAGGTCTGCGTAAAACAAGACTTTAACCCCTCAAATCTCCATCATTTTTCACGAAATTTCAGTATGTTGTAGTTAAAGATATTAGCTACAACTCTAATGAAGAAATAGAAGCTAAAATCGGATTCTAAGCACACATGCAAGCTCAAACAAGTTACTGACTCACACGGTCCGAACACAAACAGCCACACCATCCACACACAACTCATCCATGCTTCGGTTTTTCTCATCTAACACCCAAAAATTCAACATGCAACCAACACACAAGCATGCAAGAGAAGCTAGAGGACTCCCACTTGCCTCTAGGACGGACGGCGACGGCGTAGAACACCAATGTGTTGGGATGAAGTTGGGGAAAGGAATATCACAGGCCCAGAGTTGGTTCAGCAATCAGTTGAGGCAATTGCCGTCATCAAAGACAGATTAAAGACTGCTTAGAGCTGCCAGAAAAGCTACGCCGATAAGCATTGGAGACCATTGGAATTCCAAGTTGGTGAGCACGTCTTTCTGAAGGTGTAACCAATGAGGGGTACTTCATGCTTTGGCAAGAAGGGAAAGCTAAGTCCGAGGTACGTAGATTCCTTTGAGATTCTTGAAATAATCGGGATCCTAGCGTATTGTCTTGCATTAGTGTTGAAGCTGGCATAAGTGCATGACGTCTTTCACGTGTCGCTGTTAAGGAAGTATGAGCCTGATCCAACCCACGTTCTAAATTTTGAAGAATTAGACGTGGACTACAGAGTGTCATACGTTGAAAGCCTGGTTCAGATTGTGGATCGCAATGAATAGATTCTACACACCAAGACCATCCCGTTGGTCAAAGTGGTCTAACAACACCACGGCACTGAAGGAGCAACTTGGAAAACTAAAGAATCGATGAGACAACTGTACCCCCACTTTTTTGCTTAAAATTTTTGTAATGGTTTAAATTCCGAGGGCGAAATTTTTATAAGAGGGGAAGAGTTGTGACATCCTGATTTTCCAATTCCGTTTTCAATAGAATGAATCGAGTATTTCATCTACGCGCTTATAGTTCTTTTCTCTGAGTTGGCCACTCATGAGATAACTAGTCTATCAAGTGAAGCCGTTAAGGGATTCTAACGCATCAGACTTGAGAATTCGACTAGGAAACGACTTCTTGACTGTGGTAATCTGCAAGGAACATTACGGCACAGTTAAAAGTTGATTAGAGGTCAGAGATAGGTCGACTCGACAAAAGCATGTGATTAAATGTCGGTGGTTCCACCTAATTGCACAATTCTTGTCAATCGGCACTAGACCGATTCGTTTATCGTTTTGGTACCCTGTGTCCGCATTTGAAACCTTGAGATTTTAATAACAACCGAGAGTTGCCAATGTGTCGAAGATGTACATTGTGGCTTGAAAATAATCAACAACAGGTCAAATGCATGAAAATTTCTAAAAGCTATCCAGTAGATTAGGACGCGTTAAATTTGTGCCAGAATGAAATTAACCGTGAAATTGAAACCGAATTCAAAAGTTGGAAGTCCTGTTGTGTCACAAATCATTTTAGGATCATTGACTCATCTTCAGAAGATTTTTTCTTGCAAACCAAGTTTTTCGGTGAAAAATTAAAGTATGGTTATTTTGGTTCAGGAAAATTGGTAGGCCCGTTTTTGGTTGCACTTTTGGGATCCAAGATGATTCTATGGTCAGGGAAAAATGTGGATTTAATGTGGTTACATTGGATGAATTTATGAGCTTCAATTTGGATTGATTGGTTTAGGAATTGAATGGATTTGGTGTACAAATGTCCAAAATGCGTATGCCATGGGGGGAGAGACATTTTGCACCTATTGGCAAGGTTGTGGAGGAAGTTTAGGAGAGAGAATGGCTGATGTCATGTGATGTCATGGTGGGGGCAAGTGGAAGGAGATTTTGACAAGTGTTGAAGGCTTGAAGGCTCACTAAGGGAGCCCCCCTTCAACAGACCTTCTTCTTCCTTGTTTGGGGGCTTTCTCCGTTGTTGAGGAAGAGAGGAAGCTTAGCAAAGAAGAGGAGAGAAGCTAGCAAGCCAACCGTGCAGCCCCCTTGCCATCCAAGCTGTCGCACGCCACCGGAGCTCGCTTGCACGCCCACAAGCCACCGTTGCTGCTCCACGCCTCCAGTTGCTGCTGCTGTCCCTCCTTCATTGTTTCGGCCTCAACCAGCAAACCTAGTAGCCTTCGACCAGCAAGAACAAAAGCCAAGTTCCAGCAAAGCCGTGAGGCTTCGTGAGGAGTTTCCGAGCTCTTCCCAGCCTCCGTTGGTGTTGTCGTGGGCTAATATATCGCTCGCCTTCTCATCCTCGTCGCAGTGAACTCATTGGCGTACAAATCCAGTGAGTTTACTCACTAAACCTCGCTTAAGAGGTTAATTATGCTTAATGGTTGTTTAGATTAGGTGTGTGACATCCTGAATTTCATGTTCTGATTTCGATTGGATAAGATGGGCCTTTCGTCAACATGACTATAGTGTTTTTCTCTGAGTTGGCCACTCACGAGATAACTGGCCTATCCGGTGAAGCCATTCAGGGATTTTAAACGCAATAGACTTGAGAATTCGACCAGGAATTGACTACTCGACCGTGCTAGTCTGCAAGGGTCATTACGGAATTGTCAAAATCGATCAGAGATCGGAGATAGGTCGATTTGACTGAGATATGTGATCAAGTGTGGGTGATGCCACCTGATTGCAAAATTCTCATCGATCGGCACTAAACCAATTTTCTGTCATTTTGGGTACCCTGTGCCGTATTTGAAACCTTGAGATTTTCATGATCATCGAGAGTTGCTAATGGGTCGGATGGGTTCATTGTGGTTCGAAGAAAATCGACCACGGGTCAATTGCGCCAAAAAGTCCTAGAAGCTACCCGGTAGGTAAGGTCACACTAAAAACACGTTTGATTGAAAATAACCGCGAATTTGAATTCGATTTCAGAAATTGGAAGTCCTGTCGTGTCATGAGTCATTCTAGCAACGTCGACTCACCTTATGAGGAAATTCCGGTGAGTTCGGGATTTTTACGGAAAACCGGATCGGACAATGCGGAAAATGAGTGGAAATTCGGATTGGCTACTTTGAAGAGACTTTTGACATCTGGTGTAAGTGAATCGGTGGATGGAAGTTATTTGGGCTTTTTCTGAATTCAAATTGGACCTCAACCGGATTTGTTTGTTCAGAATATTGAATGCCGAGAAAAATGAGATAAAAGTCAGATTTGAAAAAAAATTCATGGGATTAAAGGACTGCCTTCAATTAGATTTCAAATGTGCAATTGATGAAGAATTTGGCCTAGGATGACTAATCAATAATGTTAATTGAAGGTGAGTATAAAGTGTTTTATTCAACATTTTGGTTCCTTTTCCCTTGGACGCTCTCGGCCATGTACATCTCTCCTCCATCGTACATGCTTCCTAATCATCCGAAGCTCATGCAAGAATATTTAATTCTTTTCCTCTCTCCCTATTTCTTTTTTTCTTCCTTTTGGCGTGTGCCCCTCTGGCCGACGTTGCCCTTGTCTCACCCGCACATTTATTCTCTCCCTCCTTCTCCCCTTCCACGCACGTTCTTTTTACTTTTTCTTGTGCGTGAACACCATCCGCACATTCTCTCTCTCTCTCGGTTCATGCCCCACCGACTGTCTCTCCCTGCAGAATTCAATTTCCCCGTTTGACCGAGTCCTTGCTTATCCCTTAAATAAATATCTCTCTCTCTCTCTTTCTCTTGGCGACGTGGACAAGCGTCCCATGCGGTTTTTGCCCTGTTCGTCGTCTCCCTCATCAAGACCGAAGAGTCTTCTCTCCTTTTGTGCGGTTGCTGTCCACTTCCCTCGCATGACTTCTCCCATCTGCACGTGTTGTCTCTTTCCTTAATCAGTCGAAGCGTGGTCCACCAGAATTGACGACACTGCTTCCTTCAGTTGTGCGGCTGTTTGTCCCTTTTCGTGCTCAGTCTGCCCCTCCACAGAAGTCGCGGACGCACCCACTTTGGCAACCAACCCTCCAGCGTGTGGGACTCCTCTCCAACGTGGAAGTTGTGGCCCCTTCGGCAGTAACTTCGGCCTTTCTGTTTTCAGTAGCTCAGCCCAACCCACGCCTACACCGGTTCAATTCTAAGAGGTCCGTTTGAGTGGAAGAAGGCAAACCGTTTCAGCAGCCTATTTCTTCAGTTTCCAGCAAGGGTTTGAAGACCCCGTGGCCCGTTTTTGAGCCGTCTCGACCCCGGTTGCCGGAATCGCTTTGGAGAGAACCGAGCCTTGTCGCGTGCTCGTCGATTTGATCCGAACGGATCTTTAATCCAGTGAGTTTTACTCACTAAAACCTTCTTAGTTTGCTAATTACACTTAAAGGTTGATTAGTGTTAGTTAAGTGTAATTAGGTTGTTAGATTAGAATGGATTAGCGATTATTAGTTAATTTCATTGCCTATTAGTGAAATAATTAGTGTACTTGGATAGAGGATTGCCTATAGTATTTATTGGATGCTTCTTGGGATTTTTCCCGTCCCTTATCGGGTGTTAATTAAGCAAATCGGGCCTAGGAGGAATTTTTAGGAATTAAATATTAATTTTCGAAATTAATTATTTAATTATTTATTTCCCGGAAATTCAACTAGGATGGCCAGTGACCGGGATTTTATGCTGATGATCGTGGTGTAGACCGTTTATTTAATTAAGCTTTATATTATGCTAAATTGAATTTATTGTATTTATTTATTTAATTCTCGAAATTAATTATTTAATTAATTATTTTTCCGGAAATTCAACCGGGATGGCCGGTGACCGGAATTTCGTGCTGATTGTCGTGGTGCAGCCCATTTATTTATTTGAGCTCTACGTTGTGTGGATGTCACGCCCTGATCCTCAGGCACGCAGACATCCCTTACCTTTGGTCAATTTTAAATTGCGATATCCCAGGACTATGTATCGCCGACCCTTTCATTTTTATATGCGCAAGCGGAAGCACCTTTCATTTTTATATGCGCATGCGGAAGCAGTTATAAATCCCCAGACAATAAAACAATGAGATAGATTAGGACTAGAAAATTTAACCTGAAAGTCAACACCCTTATGTACATCTGTAATGACTTAGTCATACATGTACATACACAAACCATACTACAAAGGTTGGTTTCTACTCAATTAGATTCTGCAGCAACAGACATCAGGATCCTACTCTGGATCATCCTCGGGGTTCTCCTTCAGATACTCCTCTTCGAGTTCTTTCTTCTCGAGGTTTTCCTCGTCAGGTTCCTCCTCCTTAAGCTCCTCATCCCGGTCCTGAAATGGTTATTCAATAACCATTGAGACAACGTCTCAGCAAGTTCTACCCCCTAAGACCCGATTAGTAAACTAATACACCTTAGGGCTGCCTATGCACAACATGAGTTAGAGGACTTACCTTAGCCTCAGATTCCACCTGCATATTAGCACAGATTAAATAGGCACCCAAGCAATCACATCACATATCGAAGCATCGATCAAATCGACTTAGTCGATTACACACCAACAAGACCACTCACGGTCATTTCCATTCGATCAATCGATTCACACAGCAGATCAAGGCAATGAATCACATCAAATCACACTTAGATCGAATCATCGATTAATCGACCTAGTCGATCACACGCCAACAAGACCACTCACGATCATTCCCATTCAATCAATCAATTCACAACATCATATCAAAACAATGATCAATCGACCTAGTCGACTACATGTCATTCGGATCACCTCTCGATCACATCAACACCATACTTTAAAATCTCCATTCGGGTACTCAGTCACAGAGCTAGATGAATGCTCTCGGGCGTCTTTTTCGCCAAGGTGACGTACCAATTACCGATCACGATAATCTCCAGCAGTACACTTAGTCACAGAGCCTCATTAATGCTCTCGGGCGTCGTTTTCGCCAAGGTGACATAAGTAACAGATGGTCTACGTGCGTTCTTTAAGGCGCCGTTTTCGTACAGTGATATTCCCCATCACTGAACCACGCCCGTCATAGGTCACAAATCACTGACAGTCTACGTGCATTCTTTAAGGCGCTGTTTTCGCACAGTGATGTCCTTCACCACCGAACCACGCCTGTCACGATTCATAGGCAATCTACGTGCGTTCTTTAAGGTGTCGTTTTCGCACAGTGATCTCCCTAATCACCGAACCACGCCTGCCATAAGTCATAGATAGTCTACGTGCGTTCTTTAAGGCGCTGTTTTCGCACAGTGATGTACTTTATCACCGAACCACGCCTGTCTATACTTCGTACTTGATCGGTCTCAGCCAATAAAATTCTCAGTTAGCTCTCATCACTTTCTCCACTTTACAGCTCATCAAAGCATTATAAAGGTTAAATAAACAAAGTCGGTCATTTACAAATCAATCATTCAATTCCACTCAAATTCAATCAATTAAGGAATAATTCCATAAATTGCACAACAAATTTAATTAAGCACAATGTGGAGTTCAAATAAATAAACGGATTGCACCACGACAATCCGCACGAAATTCTGATCACCGGCCATCCTGGTTGAATTTCCGGAAAATAAATAATTAAATAATTAATTTCGATAATTAAATAAATACATACAATAAATTCAATTTAGCACCATATAAAACTTAATTAAATAAACAGACCACGCCACGATCATCAGCATAAAATCTCGGTCACTAGCCATCCTAGTTGAATTTCCGGGAAATAAATAATTAAATAATTAATTTCGAAAATTAATATTTAATTCCTAAAAATTCCACCTAGGCTCGATTTGCTTAATTAACACCCGATAAGGGACGGGAAAAATCCCATGAAGATGCAATAAATACTATAGGCAATTCTCTATCTAATTACACTAATCACACAACTAATATGCAAAGCAATTAACTAATAATCACTAATCAATTCTAATCTAACCACCTAATTACACTTAATTAACACTAATCAACCTTTAAGTATAATTAGCACGCTAAGAAGACATTAGTGAGTAAAACTCACTCAAAACGACGGGCTCGACGCGAGGATCAACTTTCCTCAAAGTGGGCCGAGCATCCGAGCTCTGGAAGGCGGCGAAAACGGGCCAAACAGTTGCCGCAATACCCATTTCTGCACTCTCTGTGTGCTGCTGGTTGGGGGCGAAGGAGGGCGGATCCGAAGCTAGGTTGGGTCGGAAATGGACGGAGGGGCTGAACCGAACCTAGGCAGGGCTTCACGGTGGCCGGAGGTGGGGTGGACGGCTCCGGCAGAGCTCCACTAGATCTAAAACGTCGCTGGAATAGAGGGCTGAGCGAGGGGGAGATGGTGACGCACGGAGTAGCGACAAGGCGTCAGCGTGCAGCGGTGGCGGCTTCGGCGTCAGCGCACGGCGGTGAGGCCTCAATGGCGAGCTAGCTCCGCCGGTCTTCTACTTGCAGGGGCGTCGAACAGCAAGGGAACAGGGGCTGGACAGCAGCTCAGTCGGGCAAGTGCAGACAGCGCACGGCGGGCGAGCGTGAGGTGAACGGCGGCGAGGCAGCGTGCGGCGGCGATGGCAGCTCCGGCGCAATTGCAGCTCCTTCAAGCAATGCTGATCGCTGCTTCTAGTTTTGCTGGTCGGTTCTGTTCAAAGCAGAGGGAGGAGAGGGGGTGGAGATGCGCGGACGGCAGCACGGCGGCGGGCTCGGGTTCGCGAGCAGCTCCGGTGCTTGCGGGCGTGTGACAATGACGGCGAGAGGTGGCGACGGGCGAAGCTGCTGCTGCTGCTTCGGCTTCTTCGGTTGTTGTTGAAGAAGAAACCCCAAAGAAAGGGGAAGAAGATGGAGATGTAGGCAAGAGAGACAGCGACGAGGAAGAAAAGGGGGAACCGGTTTCCCCCTTTTCCTCTCTCACTCTCTCTCTCTTATGTCATACGCACGTGGGCCATCATGAGCTGCCTTCCACTCACAATTCAAAGACAAATTTGCCCCTTCTAGAAGCATTTAGGTAGGCCAAAATATGGGGTAGAGGTGGCATACGAATTTTGCTAATTTTTCTTCCCAATTGGACCTTAATCCCTCTTGATTCAATTTAAATTGACTCTCATAATTTCATTCAATACCTCGTCATTCCAATTGGTATTTTTCGCTACCAATATAGCCCACTTGCATCCCAATTTCACAATCCCTAGCTTCAACTGAACAACAACGGCCCTATTTATCCAATCGAAAGTAGAACCCGAAAATCTAGATGTCACATATCCTGTTCCACCCAACAGGAAGGGCGAGATAAGAAAGTTAGCATCGAGCCAGTTCAGAGTGTGTCGTTCCTGCGGAGGACATCATGGATCAGCCTCATGTCCTTCTAGGATGGGTGCTTGCTTTATATATGGCCAGCAGGGTCACATGGCTAGAAATTGTCCCAGAAGAGGTCAAATCCGAGGAATCGAGCCACCGGATGCACTGCAGGGTGGACTGAATAAACCTCCAACTCAAGGAAGGACGTACGCTATCACTAGAGGACATGCGGAGGATGTACCTAATGTGATCACAGGTACGGTCTCGTTGAATGACCACACTGCTTATGCTTTATTTGACCTTGGAGCTAGTCATTCATTTATAGCTAAGCAGTATGTTAAGTTGGTAGGATTGATCCCTGAGTTGTTGGAGTCAGTAGTTAGCATTTCCACACCATTAAAGAATAAGGTGTTAGCTGTAGTGGGTTGTCCTGGTTGCACGTTAGTGATTGGTGAGCGAGAGGGGAAGGTAGACTTGATAGTCCTAGCCATGTATGATTGTGACCTGATAATTGGCATGGACTGGCTCACTAAGCAACAAGCTAAGCTAGACTATTATCCCAAGGCGATTCAGTTTAACCCGATAGAGGGTGAGAGCTTCGAGTTTATTGGGTGTTGAGGAGGACCCTCGATTACGTTAATCTCATTGCTTGAGGCAACCCGTTCGTTAGACGGGGGTTGTCAAGGTTACCTGGCGACTGTCGTAGATATGATAGTTAAGGAGCAGAAGATAGAAGACATGGTAGTGGTTCAAGAGTTTCCAAACGTATTTACAAAGGAATTGCCAGGTCTGCAGCTAGAGAGAGAGATCGAGTTTGTGATTGAGTTAGCCCCCGAGACAAAGCCAATCTCCTAGTCTCCTTACCAGATGGATTTGTTGGAGTTGAAAGAACTAAAGGTGCAGATGCAGGAGTTGTTGGATAAGGGATTTATATGTCCTAGTGCATCACTTTGGGGGAGCACCAGTTCTGTTCGTGAAGAAGAATGATGATTTGTTGCACATGTGCATCGACTATCGGCACCTCAATCAGGTGATGATCAAGAACAAGTTTCCACTGTCGATGATTGATGACTTGTTTGATCAGCTTCAAGGAGCGTCAATATTCTCCAAGATCGACTTAAGGACGGGATATCATCAGTTGAGGATCAGAAAGGATGATATACCGAAGTCGGCGTTTCGCACTCGATACATCCATTATGAGTTTACTGTAATGTTGTTTGGTCCGACGAACACCCCAACTGCTTTCATGGATCTGATGAACCGTGTGTTCAAGGAGTACTTGGATCAGTTTGTGATTGTTTTCATTGACGACATCCTGGTGTACTCTAGTAGTCTTGAAGATCATGAAAGACACTTAAGGATAGTGCTATAGACTCTAAGGAATCATGAGTTGTACGCCAAGTTTAGCAAGTGCGAGTTTTGGTTAACTCGTGTGGCTTTCCTAGGTCACGTGATTTCAGGTGAAGGAATCTTCGTGGACCCAAGCAAGATTGAAGTAGTGATCAACTGGCCAAGACCGACTACAGTGACAGAGATCAGAAGTTTTCTGGGTTTAGCAGGGTATTATAGACGGTTTGTGGAAGGGTTTTCAGAGTTAGTGTTGCCGTTGACAAGACTTCTGAAGAAGGAAGAAAAGTTCATGTGGATAGATAAGTGCAAGAATAGTTTCCAAGAGCTTAAGCAGAAGCTGACTACCGCACCTGTATTGACTATACCATATGGTTCAGGAGGATATGAGATCTACAGTGATACGTCATTTTGAGGATTGGGTTGCGTGTTAATGCAGCATGGCAAGGTTGTTGCATACGCGTCCCGTCAGTTGAGACCTCATAAGCTGAATTACCCGACGCATGACTTAGAACCCGCGGTGATCATCTTTACCATAAAGATTTGGAGAGACTATTTATGTGGAGAAACATTCTAGATCTTTACTGACCATTAAAGTCTCAAGTACTTATTCTCTCAGAAGGAGTTGAATATGAGACAGCGTCGCTAGATGGAACTCCTGAAGGACTATGATTGTGATATTTTGTATCACCCCGGGAAGGCGAACAAGGTCACTGATGCGCTAAGTCGGAAGTCATCAGTAGCGCAGATAGTACTCATGGAATGGGCTTTAATTAAGAAGGCATGAGATTTGGGTTTCAAGTTTGAGGTAGGCCACCTTTCGAATCTTATGGCCACCCTCAGAATTAAACCGGAGGTGCAGATCAAAATCAAGACGCTTCAACCAGCAGATCCAGATGTTCAGAAAATCCTACAAGAGGATACCGAGAAAAGAAAGGCAGATTTTTAGATTTTTGAAGACGGAACACTAAGGTTTTGAGGATGGTTTGTTGTACTTGACGATATGGAGCTTAGAGAAGAGATTTTACCAGAAGTCGTAGTAGTTACAACATTCATCCTAGTAGCACCAAGATGTATCAGAATCTGCGTCAACATTACTGGTGGTCTGGTATGAAGGCGGACATCGCCAAGTATGTCGCCAGGTGTTTGACGTGTCAGCAGGTCAAAGCTCAGCACTATAAGCCGAGAGGACTTCTACAACCTCTCGACAACCCAGAGTGGAAATGAGAGCACATCACGATGGATTTTGTGATGAGTTTACCCAAGAGTAAGAGAGGTAATGATTCCATTTGGGTAGTGGTCGACAGACTGACAAAATGGACTCACTTCATTGCAGTACGAAAGGATCTTAGTTTGGATAGACATGTAGACCTATACGTGCGTAAGATCGTTCGTCTCCATGGTGTTCAAGTGTCAATTACTTCTGACTGAGAACCAAGGTTCACCGCCACCTTTTAGAAGAGCTTGCAGAGTGCATTGGGAACGAAACTGCAGTATAGTATGGCCTATCATCTGCAGACGAATGACCAGTTTGAGAGGACAATTCAAACCCTCGAAGACATGCTGCAAGCTAGCATTTTGGACTTCAAAGGAAGCTGGGAGGAACAGCTTCATCTGGTCGAGTTTGCCTACAACAATAGTGTTGACACCTATTTTAAAATTTAATTTATCTTTTAGAAAATAATAATAGAGCATTTGGTTATGGAGGGAAATTAAAAAAAAAAATTGAACCAAATTTAAAAATTTAAAAGTTCGACAATCGTGTGATTTTGGAGTTGCTAATTTGTTGAGTGGTTGAGTGAATATCTCACCTGCAAAAACAAATTGGAGTTTTTCTCTATAAATAGAGAAAAGGGAGCTTCGGTTTTGGGGGGGCTTCTTTCGAGTTTTAGGTTTTAAAAAATTTTCACAAAAGGAGAAGAGAGTTTTTGGGCTCAGGAAAAAAGGTCAAAAAGTTTTCTTCTTTTTGGCTGACAAGCAAAAGACAGAAGACAGAGAAGGGGCAGAGAGTTCGTAAGGAAAGAGAGAGTGAGAGAAACAGGTGAGAGAGAGTGTCAGGTGAGGGAAAAAGTAAAAAGGAAGAAGAAAAAAAGCAAAAGATGGACCATTGTTCATCATCCTTGTGAGCTTCCATTTGGTGTCCCTGCAACCCGCCGATCCTGTACTGCTACTAGCTGCCACGCCACCGGTCATCGTTCGTGAAGCCTAACGTCAGAGCCATTCCACTCACCCGACGATCCGCCGTCACGACAACTCTGCCCGAGATCCAACCGCGACCTCTGTGCGCTTGCCGTCGCCTCAGCACTAATGCCCGGTGTCAACAACTCAGCCGACGCCAGAGCAACACGTTGCTGCTGCGCCTCAGCTTCTACAGCATGTGCCTCTACAGCCACGAGCAGATCGCCTTCGCTCAGCAACACCGACGCCGCTGCCTTCCGGCGCTCGACCCCTTTTTGCTCACCGCTCCACAGCCGTTTGTAGGACCAACTGTGACACCCCGAACCCTTCGCAGGTCGTCACCAGCGCCGGTGTTACATCTTTTACCATCTCTATCTCTTGGCTAAATTAAGCCTTGCTAGATTACATGCATTTTTTTTTTTTAAAGCGGTCCCATGCGCGACTCATAACGGAAGCAAAATTCACATCGTCATCTATCTCCCTTCTAACCCATGATACAAATACACACCAGCTAAACATCGAGATTTTTATAAACAAACGTCGACACATTATTTACATATATTTTCAAGATGGGACTACTCTCGGGTCGGTACATAACAAGGAAAAGCTAGGACTCAGCCATGTCCAGCCTAAAACCTCAAAAAGAGACCTCGACCCTCAATATCATGCGAGCACAAAAACCCCCCATCGAAAGTGTCGACTAACTACATCAAAAAGAGATCCAGCTCCTACTCATCGCGCGCAGGTCTCACACCCAACCCGGTGTGTCAGGTGGTGGCGGCGGCAGCATCCCTCGCATCGCTCCATCCCGTCGAACGTGCACAGACAGGAACTCTTGTATGACAGGGCCCCCAGCCAGGCCGATATCATACATAACTAAGCATCGCACTCGGATAAACGTCAATCCGGGCACAGAGGGACAATCTATCTCCGTACACTCCACCTCAACATCAGACGGTAGACCATAAAATACCCCACGTGAAACAGCAGGTAGCGGCATAGTGCTAATCTGAAATGTTATCCCCAAAAGGGGTGAGTACAACCACTCAGCAGATAGGGAAATCCAATAACATTCCAATGCATCATGCATATCATCACACGTTGCAAGCATCACCTACCTTGTAATCATGCGTATCATGCATCATCACATCATATATATCATCATCATCATGGCATACCACATTATCATTAACCATGCATCACCATGCATATCACATCATCATTAGCCATGCATCACCATGCATATCATATCATCATTAGCCATGCATCACCATGCATATCATATCATCATTAGCCATGCATCACCATGCATATCACATCATATCATCATTAGCCATGCATCACCATGCATATCATATCATAGATCAATTTCCACTTTTACTTATCAATTGATCCCCACATTATCTTTTCTCAAATCATCAAATTCACCATCATCACCATCCCTTCGGGCAGAAACCTCTGACAGGGATCCCAGCATTCCAGCCATCTCATGGCCACTGGGCTTCCGGCCCCCCACATTCCGGGCATCTCGCATCTCAACTAGCATCACGAGGCATTCCCTTCGGGCAGAAACCTCCGACAAGGCTTCCGGCCTTTACCCTTCTAGCCGGGGATCTCGCACCCAATATCCTGGCATCGCGAGTCACTCCCTTCGGGCAGAAACCTCCGACAAGGCTTCCGGCCCCCCACATTCCGGGCATCCTGAAACTCCCAGGGAATCTCTGGAATTACGCCACCAGGCCACCAGACAACATCCTCCACCACAACCTCATTCTCATCCACATTTATCTTTTATCTCAATTTAACATGGAAATTTGGCATGGCATCAAACATATCACACTTGCATTTGAATTCACATGTCATGCACATGTCATAGCTTAATCACATAAGTATTTCAACTTAATGCATGTACAAAGACCTCATCACACAAGTGCCACACAAATGGAATTGAATCCATGGCCAAATAAAAATCTATTTTATTTTATTATTTCATTATTTTATTATTATTTTATTATTTTATTATATTTATTTATTTTCATAAATAAATATTTAATATTTATGATTTTCCCAAAATCATAATATTCAATAATCTTTTATAGGATTACAATTTTATATAAAATTCGTGGCCAAGTCGTAATTTTCACAATTTCACAATTTCCTCCAAAAACATCCTAAAATTCTCGGATTTAAACCCACTGCACAGTTTCCGAATAAATTAAATTAAAATACCCATTCGGTCTTCAAAAATTACGAAACTTTACAGGGTGATAGCCAACACATTTTCGTACCTTTTTCATTAAGAACTTTAAGCCAAATTATTTTTAGATTAATTTCTATAGCCCTACGAAGCTTGTGGAATCTCTACCGCGACGTCCAGAACACACTCCTCCGTATTTCTTAGATTTCACCCATCAAATATCTTTCGTTCCTTCTGAAATTTAATTATGTTATGTAACAATATGTCCTTTACAATTTTCATGAATGGATCTAGGTCAAATAACCAGATTATGGTCACCATTTTAACCCATGAAGTCTCGGGTGTCTCGGTACACCTCACCAGAATCAACCATCTCCAAAATCTAACCGATTCACCAAGTTATACTTGTTATTTTTGCTTCAAATTTGAGTATGTTGTAGGTTAGGGTGTTTTCTACAACTTTCAAGCAGACAACAAAGTGAGATCTCCAACAAAAATCAACATGCAAACAAGAAATCGACAAGAGGTCAGTGAAAATTTCGTAGATCTAAGTCTCCGTATAATAGAACTTTTGACCCCTCAAATCTCCATCGTTTTCTACGAATTTTTAGTATGTCATAGTAAAAGACATTAGCTTCAACTTTCATGAAGACACCGAAGCCAAAATAGAACTCCAAACCCACATGCAAGCTCGAATAAGGTACTGACTATCACAAACCGAACGAAAACAGTCCCTTAGCTTGAACACATTCAACCCTTACCTCGGTTCTTCGCCCAAATCACACCTAAAACCGAACATGCAACCAACAAAACAGACATGCAAGAGAAGTTAAGGACCCCACTTGCCTCCAAGATGAACACACAGCAACACACGGCGGCGTACGGTGGTTGGACGGCGGGCGAACGGCGGACACACCTCCTCCTCTCTCTCGGCCGCTCCTCCTTTCCCTCTCGGTCTCTCCCTTTCTCGAACACTCTCTCTCTCTCTCACCTTTCTCGGCCAAAATGAAGCAAAGAAGAGCCGGCCACTCTCTCTCCTAACCCCTTTTTATTTCCCCAAAAGCTCATGATTACCTTGCCTCTCCAAATAACCAATGCATGCCCATCATCTTTACCACTTGTCATTTGGGCTTTTAAATTTTGAATTTCAATTGGGCTTGGGCTTTGGCCCAACCGGCCACTCTTCCTTGGGCTGGTCGACAGCCACCTATTGGGCCCAATGGGCCAACTAGCTTGGCCCACCAAGCTTTAGGCTAATGGGTCCAAGGCCCATTTCGAAAATTAATCCCCTTTTCCCTTTTTTTTCTTTTTTTTTGAATTCCTTTTTATAAATATTTATAAATTCCAATTTCATCTTGGCCAAAGTCTTGGGATATTTCTAATTATTGAAATTTAAATCATATGGCCAAGCATTTAAATTTAAATCTCCACAATACAAGCAAAATTCATCAAATTAAAGGACAAATTGGCTAAAGCATAAGCCATAAAATTCTATCACCTAATTAAAGACATTTAACACACCTTAAGGCTTGGCTTTAAATTTCTGGGATGCCACACCAACACCGCAGCAGCTTGAACTGGATCCGCACCGCCTACACCCGTCTTTGCAGCGCCCAGACCTCCCGCACTATTCTGCCTCGATGCCGAGTCACCTCTGCTCGAACCGGTGCCCGACGCTCCCGCCCGCTCCAACGCGCCAGCCTCGAGTCCTCCGCTTGAGCGAGCTGTTCTGCACGCCCGAGTGACCTCCCTGCTGCTGAGTTTGCTGCTCTGCTCGCTGCTGTACCCCCGAACAGAGCTACCTGCTGCCTTCTCTGTTTTGTTGTATGTGTGGTTATTGCCGAATCTCGCCGAACCTCCGATGGACAACCCCTGGTCCAGCCACCAGGACCTTCCTCGCCATTCCTGACCTCACCGACGCCGTGCTTCCGCACCGCCTCTGCCTGCAATCCGCTTCCTCGTTGACGTTGGTTTACCTTCCTTAGGTAGTTTTTTTTTTTTACTTTTACCTTTTTGTAGTTTAGTTTATTTTATTGTCTTTATTTTTATGTTATTTTTCTTTTTATTTTATTTGATAGCATTCTTTTAGTTTAATTGTTTGAATTGTAGTATTGTATGTCAATAATTTGTAGACCTTGTAGACATTAGGGGTTGTATCTCAAATTAAGGTAATCATTAATTTGACTCGTAAGACGTCGGGTCATTTTTTTAATTACTTTAATTTTTAGAAATTTTGATAATATTTCAATCGTTAAATTATTATAGAGTTAAGATAATTGTTAATTTAATCCATGAGACAACGGATTATTTTTTCGGTTATTTTAATTCTTATCTTCATTCTTTAAAAATAATTACTTGTTTGGAAAGACTAAAAAAATAATAAAAATAAAAATCAGAAAATACACAAAAAGTAAATATTACATTAGAGCATTTAGGTTTAGTAAATTAGGACTGTATTTTTAGGGTTAGTAAAATTAGAATTCCATTTATAGGATTATAAGTTTTAGATTATACTTTTAGATGGGTGATTTTTGTTAGGCCTAATTTTAAACAATGTTGGCATGTCTTGATTTTTTATATAGCTTTTAAGATAAGATATAGTTTAAGTTAATTGATTAGAATATCATTCACTTTAGTTAGTCTAATGAGTTTTTTTTTTAAATTCCGAATTTCAATAAAAAGAATCCAAAAAATATTAGGTACACATTAATTAATTTGCATAATAGATTTAATTAGAATTTGTTTATTAATAAAATATTGTCATATCTAGAACTTAGGTACTTAGGTCCATACACATTTCATATTCAAGTAACACACCTAGATATTTTTAGATTAAATCAATTTTCATTTAGTAAAACAAAAAGAGGAACAAAAAATGTTATGCATGCCATATGAGTTATAGTTTAATTTTTTATAAGAAAAAAAGAAAATGCTAAAAGATGATCATTGCACCATTAAGTTACTTTCTTTTCAATAAAAAACATTATGTCATTAAAAATAAATAAAAAGGATCATTTCCTTGGTTAGTTAATAGGTTAATTCATAATTAATCTCATATCATCATTATTTAGCATAGGTTGCATATATGCATTAAAAAATGAATCATCATAAAAAAAATCATAAAAGAGCAAGCATGTAGAAATACCATGGCATTCATCCCATATCACGTAGCACATGCATATTTAGGATTATATAAATTAGATTGCATATATATAGTGATAATTTTAAGTCATACCATATGAATTGCATCTCGCATGTCATTAAAATAAATTCATGCATATTAAGTTAAATTAAAATTGCATATAATTAACATTTCTAAAAGAAAAAGAAAAATTAGGTGTCATGTCATTTAGAAATCATGTTTAGGACATGCATTTTTATTAGCATTTTTTATTTGAATGTTATTTTATTGATTGTGCACTTGCATGACCACCATTTGCATGTTAGTAGCTTAAGTTAAAATTAATCAACATTGCCTGCAAAATATTTTTGGAATTAAAATAAAAGGTACCGAAAGGACGTTAGACTAATCTAGCGTAATCATGTCCCCGGACCTACTGAATTTCTCGTTCGCAAAAGTAAAGTATTCTCCCATACTTTACTTGGGTTTCTAACCAACCCTAATTGGTTAGTGGCGGCTCCAAATTGAATACAATTGCATGTTTAAATAGATTAATTTCTTAACATTAAGTCGTGATTGGTAGGACTTGGGAGGGTCCGTGCCAAGTCTTAGGACTTAGTAATCCATTAGCCTTCTTTAGGTAATTCACCTTCAAAAAATTCGGGAAGGTCGCGACAGCTTGGCGACTCCACTGGGGAATATAGTTAGAACTCATAGTGGACATAGGCCTGTTTCTTTTTTAAAATATTTTGTTTTGCAGCATGGAGATAAGGTACGCTCCTAACATGAAGTGTTAAATGTTTTGCAGATGAGAGGTATAAGGGGAGTAGTCTTTGCTAACCTTTGTTTTGCAGGGTGTAGTTAAGGATGAATGGTTGAAATTAAACTATAGAAGTGTTGTTTGCAATTAAACTGTTGTGCATGTTTTATTGTTTTTAGCACTACACTATTGCACACACAACCTGCTGTCGGACCTGGGCTGTGATAGGATTCTTAGGATGGTGTTGAGAATGATACTTCCTCTAAAGCGAGATTGCTATATAGAGGTTGACCTTCTCTTCCCCAAAAGTTCTTCATGGTGTCGAATGTGTTTGTCCATATCCGCGAGACTGCGTGATTATTGGACATTCCATTCGACTGAACCGGGGTTAGGAGGACCTGACACATTAATGCGAGACTGCAACGGTCAGATCATCCTCTTAGCTCCATTTTGTTAAGCCATCTAGATAGAAATCGAGCCCCACATTTCATGCGTGTGTCTATGTGATTGTCATCCATTACTAGTGAAAGTAAGTTGTTTAAATTCTCACTACTGCAATTTACTTACTTGCAAGAATATATATTCTACCTTTGTGTTTGGTGAGTTCGAATTGACTCCAACACTTGAAGAATATAGTGTTGCCATTGGAATGCCCCTGGAAAAGGAACTTGTTAGGCCGCCTATCGGTATATATTCTATCTCTAAATTATCTCAATTTTTAAAAATCGAAGCTGAAAGAGTAAGGAAAGTTGTCAAAGCCAATTGCTTTGCATGTCCAGTTTTATTCTTAGAAAAGTGTTTTGCAGACCAACCAATGATTTCAAAAGCCAGGATTTTCATATTAGCATTTTTTGGGCTAATCGTTTTTCCTTATCGAAAAAATGCCATTAATCCTGCAATTTCATGGGTGGTTAATTGGGTTTGCGACGGGCTGAATTATGTGAATATGATTTTAGCTGAAACATTTTTGTCATTAACCCGTTTCAAACAAAATGAGGAAAGGACAATGCGTGCCCTCCCTGAACTTTTGCAAATATGGTTTTTCTCCCACATAAGAGGGTTTGGGCATCTTATAAAACAATTCAGGATAGACGATTCTCGGCATCCCATACAAAAATTTGTGGTTCTAGAACGTTTTTCCTCACATAAACAGTATGCCCGTTGGATTATTTTTTTGAAAAACCCTAATCCTAAGGCATTCTTATGGCATACTAAATGGCTCCACATTGAGGAAGCTTGTTTCTCTCACAAACATGATGGACCAATCCCGCTGCTGGGCTTTTCCGGTGCTACTTCCTATTATCCACATAGAGTGGCCCGTTAGTACAAAGCTCTTCAAGAAATTCCCCCACCTCTCAAGACAGATTTGTTCCAAGTTCGTTTCATTTGAAAGGATTACGACTACTTCAACGAGATCCAGGTGATCATTACCACGTGGAGCGAATGTCATCCAGAGAAGATTTTGGTGCCCATGAGACTGAAGGGCGAGGAGGAGATTCACCATGCATCGGCGTTCTACATCCAACAACATCGGATTCCTGTTGCCTTGCGTCCAGTAGTCCCTGATGTGACTGAGAAGCCCACCCAACAAACACAAATTGAGCATCTTAAGCGGAAAGTGGAAATGCTCGAAGCTGAAAATAATAAGCTTCGCAAGGCATTGGGTTCTCGAAAGCATATAAAATGAGATATTTTATTTTCTTAGTTCAATGTCTAGGGACTTTTATTTCAATTCAGTGTTTTCAATTTTTACTTTGATGTTTAGGGACTTGAATTTCATTTCTTAGTTCAATGTTAGGAAGTTTGGTTCAATGTTTAAAATAAATCTTGAATAAACTCAGGCGATTAGATCTTTGTCATGGACCAATCTCATTTGTTATAATACTTACCGTATTTTTCTTCCTTAGGTAACAACACGGATAATCCAAGATCACCAATCCATACTCGTTCTAGAGCAACAATGGCTGATAACACCAAACAAACACGTGTTGCTGAACAAACTCGCATCGCTGTCCTCGAATCGGAGATGAAACAAGTCTTGAATGTTCTTGAGCAGCTCTCTAAGCATATCGATTCTCTCCAAGCAAATACTGCCCCACCATCTTTGCAGGTTGAAGTGGTGTTACCGCAACATGCTCCTGTGGCCGATCCGAAAGATAAAGGCAAGAATACGTTCACAATTGGGACATCAACCTCTAATGATGCTTCCAAGGAGAAAATTACTGACGTGCCTCAAATTGTTGTTGATGAGGAGGTACAAGTGATACCCTCGGCTGTACTAAAGATGGAACAAGAAAAACGCATGGCACAAATCGAGGAGAAACTCAAGCAACTGCAAGGTTCGTTTATCCAAGGCCAAACTGATTTGTCCCACTATGCAAAGGTCAAGATGCCAAAAAAGTTCAAAATGCCAGACTTTGAAAAGTATGATGGCACCTCTTGCTCAAAGATCCATTTGCTGACGAATGTGGTCAGGATGACCTAGTATGTTGATAATGTCCCCTTGATGATTCAACAATTTCAAGCAAGCCTGGCAGGACCGGCGCTGCAATGGTACATCATGAAAAAGATTAATCTGCTGGAGACTTGGGAGGATTTGACGGATGCCTTCTTCAAGCAATATAAGTATAATATTGATGTCACTCCATCTCGAGAAGACTTACTTCGCACTGAGAAGAAGAGGACGGAATCTTTCAAGGCATATGTCACGAGATGGAGGACTGTAGCTGCTCAGATTACTCCGGAGCCGACAGAAAAAGAGTTGATGGATTTGTTCATGAAGACTCTCCCGCCTGAATATCGAAATTGGATGTTAGGATCAACTGCTGAGTCGTTCAATTAGTTAATCCCTGTTGGCGAGCGAATTGAAGTAGCATTACGTGATGGATGGGCGTCTGATCAAACCAGCTCGTATATGAGTCTTAGTCAAGAAGGATTAGGAGCCTGTAGCGGAAGTTAATGCAGCTTATGTTCAACCCCCCTCGCCCTGTCTCGAACACTTAATAGGGAGGAGCACGACCATTCTTCGGCAAGCAGAAGAACTCTTCTAGACGTCAATTTACGCCTCTTCCTAAGCCATTGTCTAAGATCTTGCCAACCCTTCAGAAGAAAGGATTACTCGCTAAGGAACCTAAGCGACCTAATCCCGGGCATTTCCCCAACTATGATACTTCCAAGACATGTGCTTACCATATGGGGGAGGTGGGACATTCTGTTGACGATTGCTATACGCTACGACACAAAATCCAAAATCCGTTGGATGCTAAGGTGGTCTCATTCCGTGATGCACTGCCAAACATCCAGAATAATCCACTCCCTAACCACCCAGAAGCTGTGAATGCCATTTCTAGTTTTGATGCTGGTCGAAAGAGGAGCTTGAGAGTACATATAGATGATGTTTATAATGGTTTAGTTCGAGTTGGATACTACTCAGACGTAGAAGAGCCTACCATGTCTCAAAAGGTGCAAAGAGTCAGGGCAATGTCCAAGAAGGGAATGATTGTCTATGCAGATCCTGCTGATACTGTTTCAACCATCACTCCAATCATTATTGATTTGGAAGAGGAGGTTTCTGATTTTGAAGATGAGTTTACTAGTTTAAACATTGGAGCTAACGATCCCCTAGCTCTTGACATGCCACCGTTGGAAGATGCGTCGGATGAAGATAGATTAATCATCAACGATGTGCCACCACCAGATGATGAAGAATTGATTCTTGATGTTATGCAACCTTATGCTTACACAAGTAATAAGGCAGTACCATGGTGTTACGATGCGGAGATAGATGTGGTCACTCGATCAGGATGCACTTACGCTTAGGCCAACTCACAACCTGTCAAGCCAGTCACTGATGATGAGGCTAAAGAATTCTTAGCAGTAATTAAGGCAAGTGAGTATAGTGTAGTGGACCAACTTCGTAAAATGCCGGCACAAGTCTCCATATTAGAGTTACTTTTGACATCGGAGAAACATCAAAAAGCTTTGATGAAAGTCCTTAACGAAGTACATGTCCCAGAGTCCATTGAACCTAAGAAGTTGGGGGAATTCGTGGGGGCCATTTTGTTAAACGACCAGATTACTTTCTCAGATGATGAAATCCCAGATGAAGGAAGAGGACACGGCAAAGCCCTTTATATCTCAGCCAAGTGTCGAAACACTTTGGTGTCCCGTGTACTCATTGATAATGGATTGGTTTTAAACATATGCCCTCTTGCAACTCTAAAACGTCTTGGGTATGATTTAGGGAAAATTCACGCGGCTAAAACCTCTGTTCAAGCGTTTGATGGAACCAAAAAAGAAGCAGTTGGGGAAGTTGATTTAGACTTGCAAATAGGGCCAGTGTTATTTAATGCAGTTTTTCAAGTCCTGGACATACCTACAGCCTTCAACTTTTTGTTAGGTCGTCCATGGCTTCATGCAGCAGGGGCAGTTTCTTCAAGTCTTCATCAGAAAGTGAAGTTTGTGACGAAAGGGAAGCTTATTACAGTTCGAGGAGAGGATGAGTTCAAGATTTATCACGAGACGGCTATCCCTTATATTGAACCAGATTGTAAAGAAGAATCCAGTTTTCAAGCGTTTGAGTTGGTTTCGACCATTCATGTCTCTGAAGGCACTACCCTACCCATTCCAAAGTTATCAAAGTCAGCGATCATGGTAGGCAAGACCATGGTCGGGAGTGGTTTTGTTCCAGGCAATGGTTTAGGCCGACATGGTCAGGGCACTCGCCAACCAATCGTGGTCGGGCGGAATTCATATACTACTGGATTGGGCTATCGTGGTAGAGGTGGATGATCCTATAGAGGAAGAGGAAGAGGACAAGGACGAATTGGCTTCATTATACCCCATATTAGGTCCACATTCCCTGGGCCTACGAGGATGATGCATGAAGAAGAAGGGGCGATCGATACCTGTGTTCAGTACTCCAAGCCTCCAGGTGTTGACATTAATACTATTCCTATTGGATGGAGAGAGGCAGACAAACCAGTTGTAGACACCATTCGATCCATTGGGAAAGATGACGCACTTGGAGGAATGGCCGAAATATTCGAAGAGAATTTAGTGTTTGCCATCGACGAAGTTCGAGAGTAGGAGAATTTTAATTGTTCGCACACTCCTTTGCGTAGGAGTTTTTATTGCTTTCCGTATTTACATTTCCATTCCTAGGATTTCTATCATTTCAATAATGTAATTTGCTTTTCATCCAATAAAATACATGGAAATTTTCTTGTTTTTGAGGGCATGATGAAGTACACCAAACTAGCCCGGTGATGATATCTAGCCGATAAAAGAAAACAAAAATCCAAGGAGAATTCTGAGGCCTGGGCTTCATCATGCTTCCTTGTGTCAAAATGTTTTAAAAGAAATGGTTTTTGCCAAAGAATGAACAAAAAAAACAAAAAACAAAAAATCTAGGTTACCCTGTTTGTCTTTCTGATCCATCTACTTTCTGTTTCAGGAATGATCATATAGCATGCGAAGGTGTGGGAATGGTCCAATTCAATGCAAAAAGTGCTGATAATGGTAATCTCGAAGACTCGATCAAAGATTCCATTGAGGTGCAACGCAGCTGGGAACAACATGAAAAAGCCAAGGCTCTTACGTCCGAGCAGACCATCACTATTAATTTAGGTGACACTGAAGAAGCCAGAGAGGTGAAAATTGGGGCAAGTCTCCCCAAAGATGAGACCGAGCACCTAACTCAGCTACTGAAGGATTGTCAGGATATATTTGCATGGACCTATGCTAATATGCCTGGTTTAGACCCATCAATTGTGGAGCATTGTCTACCTACTAATCCGAACGTGCCACCTAAGAAGCAAAGGTTGCGGAGAACTAAGCCCAAGCTCTTAAAGAAGATAGAGGAGGAAGTGATGAAGCTATTGAAGGTGTGATTCATTGAAGTCTCACAATACCCCGAATGGGTGGCCAGCATTGTTCCGGTAATGAAGAAGGACGGTAGGGTTCGAGTTTGTGTTGATTATTGGGATCTGAACAAGGCTAGTCCGAAAGATGATTTTCCGTTACCACACATAGATGTCCTTATGGATAGTACCGCTGGTTTTGAACTATTTTCATTTATGGACGATTTTTCTGGATACAATCAGATAAGGATGAAAGAGGAAGACAAGGAAAAGACTACCTTTATCACTCCATGGGGAACCTTTCATTATAAGGTTATGCCCTTTGGACTAAAAAATGCCGGGGCAACTTACCAGCGAGCCATGATAGCACTATTTCATGACATGATGCATCAAGAAATTGAGGTCTATGTTGATGATATGATTGCAAAGACTCGACCTGGGAAAAGCCACGTCGAGACCTTGAAGAAGCTATTCGATCGGCTCCGTGAGTTCAAACTTCGACTAAATCCCGCTAAGTGTGTATTCGGAGCAACATCCGGTAAATTACTCGGATTCATTGTGAGTAGTAAAGGGATTGAAATCAACCCAGCTAAAGCTAAGGCCATTTGTGAGTTGCGACCTCCGTCAACGGTGAAAGAAGTCTAAAGCCTTTTGGGGAGGTTGAATTACATTGCTCGATTCATTTCCCAACTTTCTGAAACCGCCAAGCCATTCTTCAAGCTCCTAAAGAAGAATGCACGAGTCAACTAGGATGATGAATGTCTAGAAGCGTTTGACAAGTTGAAGTGTTACTTGATGAATCCACCAATGCTTGTCCTGCCATCACCAGGGCACCCTTTAATTCTCTACCTCACCATTCATAATGAGTCACTGGGTGAAATGTTGGCTCAAGAAAGTCCCGTTGACAGAAAAGAACGAGCTATTTATTACTTGAGCAAGAAGTTCACTAAATCAGAGCTGAAGTATCCTGATGTCGAAAAGACTTATGCGGCTTTGGTGTGGGTATTGCACAGATTGCGACAATACACATTGCATTACCAGACTTTCCTCGTGACTGAGAATGACCCCATCAAGTACTTACTTGATCGACTAGCTTTGGTGGGTAAGTTAGCCAAATGGAAAATTTTAATTTCCGAATTTGATGTGCAATTCATGCCACAAAAGTCGGTTAAGAGACGAGTGATCGCTGACCTATTGGCCGAGAGTTCAGGAATCCCTAATGACGATGATAGTTTCCTTGATGACCGTGTCTTGAATGTAAATGAAGACTTGTGGAAGATGTTCTTTGATGGAGCTGTAAACTTGTCTGGTTCTGGTACTGGGGCAGTTCTGATATCCTCAGATGGACAACACCATCCGGTAGCTGTAAAATTGATATTCCCATGCACTAACAATGTGGCTGAGTATGAAGCTTGCATCCTCGGGCTCCAGGCTGCAATTGGGATAGGTGTGGGCAAGTTAAAAGTGTTCGGAGACTCCACACTAATCATAATGCAAACTGTAGGTGAATGGAAGACCAAGGAGGCTAAGTTGCTCCCATACCACAAGTATTTAGAAGATCTGGTGGAAAAGTTCGAGGAAGTTTCGTTCAAGTACTTGCCAAGGTCTCACAATCAATTTGCAGACGCGCTTGCGACGTTGTCTTCTATGCTGCAAGTCACTAATGGGTTAGAGGTTGAGCCTTTGAAAATAGAGGTTTTGTCGAAGCCAGCTTATTGCATGGTAGTGATAGAGGAACCGGATGGAAAACCATGGTACCATGACATCATGACCTATATTAAAAAACGAGAGTTCCTAGAAGGTAGCAATCCAGCTAATCGAAAGCATCTTATGAAGCTTGCCTCCAAATTCTTTATTAGTGGGGATACATTATACAAACGGTCATTCGATTCCATCCTACTTAGATGTGTCAATGCTAAGGAAGCCACTCAATTGATGGAAGAAATACATGAAGGAGTGTGGTCCTCACATGAGCGGCCACATGTTAGCAAAGAAGATTATGAGACTAGGTTACTTCTAGCTGACCTTGGAGATTGATTGCATTCAACATGTCCAGAGTTGTCATCGTTGTCAGATTTATGGAGACAAGATAAATGTTCCTCCAAATGAGCTGCATCAACTGTCAGAATCATGGCCTTTTTCGATGTAGGGCATCGATGTAATCGGCCCAATTAATCCGAAAACCTCGAATGGTCATCGTTTCATCCTTCTCGCTATCGATTATTTCACAAAATGGATAGAGGCAGCATCCTATGCAGTTGTCACCGCAAAGAATGTCATGAAGTTTGTGCGACGGGATATTATTGCCCGTTATAGCGTGCCTGAAGCCATTATCACAGATAACGGGACAAACCTAAACAACAAACTTGTCAATGATTTGTTCAAGGAGTTCAAAATTCGTCATTTGAATTCATCGCCCTATCGCCCTCAGATGAATGGTGCGGTTGAATCAGCGAATAAGAACATCAAGAAAATTATGGCAAAGACAGTTGATAATTATCGTGACTGGCATGAGAGACTTCCTTACGCTCTGATGGCGTATAGGACTTCAGTTCGTACCTCTACTGGGGCAACTCCTTTTTCTCTGGTGGTGTATGGCATGGAAGCAGTCCTACCAGTTGAAATAGAAATCCCTTCTCTAAGAGTTTTGTCTCAGTCTAAGCTGACGGAAGCTGAATGGGCACAATAGAGGTATGATCAACTCAATTTGATTGATGAAAAGCGATTGAAGGCCATATGTCATGGTCAATGTTATCAACAGCGGGTGGCCAAGTCCTTTAATCGGAAGGTTCGCCCAAGGCGTTTCAAGGTCCATGATTTGGTGCTACGCAAGATGCTACCAATTATCCTTGATCCTCGTGGCAAGTTCACTCCAAATTACAGTGGGCCATACATCATGAAGAAAGTACTTCCTGGAGGTGCTTTAATCTTGGCAAAAATGGATGGGCGTGAATTCTCGAATCCTGTAAATTCTGATGCTGTAAAGAAATACTATCCATGAATAAAGGGCTCATAAAAACCTTTTCCTCACTCAAAGTTGGTCAAATCTCTAGTGTATAATGTTGCATGTTTTATTTTTGCAGGGGCATAGAATGGATATGAGAGACGGTGTCTTTCATCTTCGTAAAGAATCTCTATGAGCTCCCTTGCAAAGAGGAGCAAGACACAAACACTTAACAGCTTTAACTTTATGATTTGATAGAGCATTGCCTTTTTATCATTTCAGAATGTTTTCACATGATGTGCAATTTGTCAATTCCACTTGAAATTTATCAAAATGGATAATTCAGTGAAAGATGTCGAGTTACTTGAGCATGCTAAATGAGGTGTGAAAGGCAACCCTAATCCCATACACAGTCCCCTGTTTATACATTGTGAGGTGAGTATGGAAACATTTTGTATTTCAGGATGAAGAATTTTCTTGCATGAAGTACGACAACTAAAATGATGAGGGGCGGTTCATTTCTTTACAGTGAACCCTTGTTTAATCCTTCTTTGAGCCTAAATACTTGAAGAACTTCTTTCATACTACCCCTGTCAAGAACCACCCCATATCAGGGCAAATGGAGGTAAGTTGACATTGAAGGAGAGTGAAGTGAATGGAAATTTTCTTGCTCTCACTTGCATCAATCTTCAAGTCATGCTATTACATTGAATTCATGTGGTAATTTAAGTGCCTTAGGATGACGAAGAGCGTTTCTTTCACTATCCTACACACTTATATCCTTTGCATAGCCCACTTGAGCCTGTGATTTCATTTCTTTTAAACCCAGTTGGTGATCATCCCCCACACTGGGGCAAGGCAAGAGACAGATGAAGACCCTTGAAGGTTCGAGTGTCATTTAAAGTATACTTGACACACGAATTGTGCGCAAGAACTAAAATCAAAATAGAACTAAGGGGCATGAAAAAGCAGTGTGCCTGGTAAAAGCAAGGCCAATGCCTGTGAAAAGAAAAGAGAAATGACTGATGAATTGGGGGCATAAAAAAAAAAAAGAGCTGTGTGCTTGATCGATGCCCATCATCAAAGAAAATGATTTTAAAAGAAAAAATGTTGAGAAAAGATCTCCAGTTGAATAATCATTGGCATCAATGATAAACTCTTGAGTCAATAAAGAAATCTGTCAAGAACACAATCCGTGGCGAAGAAAACTGGTGGTAATGTCAAGATGATCACCAACTCTTACCCATTACACACGTCTTTGAGCCTAACGATCCTTTCATTTCTCAACCCATGAACCCAGCCTATGTTACGTCCCTTACAAAGTCTCTTCAGATTAGGGCATTTGAATTAACATAGGAATTCACATGTTTTGAGCATTGCTCGAAAAAGTGCGAGCAAGATTATTTCTTTCTCATTTTGCAGGGTTCTTGACTTGTAAAGCCGAAAATGATTACAGAATTGTTCTTTCAATTGCTTTGACTCAAAGAGTCCCTTTTGCTAAGCCATTGACCAAATCCACATTACAATCCTTGTCAAAGACCTCTCAGATTGGTAAGGTCGTACTGATTGCAAGAAAATTCGAACTCTTGTCGACAAAATGATGATAAGATTGAGTGATATATTCCCGCATCAATGGTCGGGACAAATAACCCCTCCTAAATGAGAGCGAGTGAAAAAGCCTTTTCACACCAAAAGTGTCTCATTTAGCATGTTCAAGAGATTCACAGCTTAGTGAAAATTGTCTTGATAATTTCCTTGTGGAAGTTTGAAAAAACCATCATGTATGGACCTTCATTGAATTTAAAAAAAAAATGAAGTGAATTTTTTCTCAAAGACCAAAGGATTTGTCTTTGAAACCCTGAGTTTTTCCAGTCATCTTGGTGCTTGATGAGAATTTCAAGTACCCATTTATAAAATGTTTTCAAATGTCTAGTTTGAACTCCAGATATTTGAACCCTTAAATGCTTGATGTGATTTCCAAGTATTTGTCTTTCAAGCATCTGATGTGATTTCCAGATGTTCAGTAAATGCTTTCAAATGTCTGACATAAGAATCAGATTTTTGAAATTTTACGTACTTGATGTAATTTCCAGGTGCTCGGGATCTGATGGGAGTTCTAGATCCCTGAAGATTTTGAGCTTTTCAATTATCTGAAGAGATTTCCAGATATTTGTCAGGTCTCATAGGAATCATTTCACTCCTAATAGTACTTTTATGAATCTCTAGATAAGTATGACAGGTACGTGTTCTTCTTTGCATTTGCATTTCATTGAGCGTGGACACATTGAGATCTACGTTCTTAACCAAATCATTGCATTTATATTACATCATTTATATTAAAAAAAAATCATTACAATTAACATTTTCATTTCACATTCATTTTGCATGGTTTAATTTTAGGTGTCATTTATCTTTGAAGAAAACCTCTACAAGCTTCCCTTCAAAGAGGGGCAGCTGTTGACACCTATTTTAAAATTTAATTTATCTTTTAGAAAATAATAATAGAGCATTTGGTTGTGGAGGGAAAATTAAAAAAAAAAAAATTGAACCAAATTTAAAAATTTAAAAGTTCGACAATCGTGTGATTTTGGAGCTGCTAATTTGTTGAGTGGTTGAGTGAATATCTCACCTGCAAAAACAAATTGGAGTTTTTCTCTATAAATAGAGAAAAGGGAGCTTCAGTTCTGGGGGGGCTTCTTTCGAGTTTTAGGTTTTAAAAAATTTTCACAAAAGGAGAAGAGAGTTTTCGGGCTAAGGAAAAAAGGTCAAAAAGTTTTCTTCTTTTTGGCTGACAAGCAGAAGACAGAAGACAGAGAAGGGGCAGAGAGTTCGTAGGGAAAGAGAGAGTGAGAGAAACAAGTGAGAGAGAGTGTCAGGTGAGAGAAAAAGTAAAAAGGAAGAAGAAAAAAGCAAAAGATGGACCACTGTTCATCTTCCTCGTGAGCTTCCATTCGGTGTCCCTGCAACCCACCGATCCTGTATTGTTGCTAGCTGCTACGCCACCGGTCATCGTCTGTGAAGCCTGACGCCGGAGCCATTGCACTCGCCCGACGATCTACCGTCGCGACACCTCTGCCTGAGATCCAACCGCGACCTCTACGCGCTTGCTGTTGCCTCAGCACCAACGCCCGATGTCTGCAACTCAGCCGACGCCAGAGCAACACGTTGCTGCTGCGCCTCAGCTTCTACAGCCTATGCCTTTACAGCCATGAGCAGATCGCCTTCGCTCAGCAACATCGACGCCGCTGCCCTCCGGCGCTCGACCCCTTTTTGCTCACCGCTCCTACAGGACCAACACCACAACAGCTTGAACTGGATCCGCACTGCCTGTACCCGCCTTTGCAGCGCACAGACCTCCCGCGCTATTCTGCCCCGACACCGCGTCACCTCTGCTCGAATCGGTGCCTGACACTCCCGCCCGCTCCAACGTGCCAGCCCCAAGTCCTCCGCCTGAGCGAGCTGTTCTGCACGCCCGAGTGACCTCCCTGCTACTGAGTTTGCTGCTCTGCTCGCTGCTGTACACCCGAACAGAGCCACCTGCTGCCTTCTTTGGTTTGCTGTAGGTGTGGTTATTGCCGAATCTTGCCGGACCTCCGACGGACAACCCCTGCTCCGGCCACCAGGACCTTCCTCGCCATTCCTGACCTCGCCGACATCGTGCTTCCCCACCGCCTCTGCTTGCGATCCACTTCCTCGTTGATGTTGGTTTACCTTCCTTAGGTAGTTTTTTTTTTTTTACTTTTACCTTTTTGTAGTTTAGTTTATTGTATTGTCTTTATTTTTATGTTATTTTTCAGTTTATTTTATTTGATAGCATTCTTTTAGTTTAATTGTTTGAATTGTAGTATTGTATGTCAATAATTTGTAGACCTTGTAGACAGTAGGGGTTTTATCTCAAATTAAGGTAATCATTAATTTGACCCGTAAGATGTCGGGTCATTTTTTTAATTACTTTAATTTTTAGAAATTTTGATAATATTTCAATCGTTAAATTATTATAGAGTTAAGATAACTCTGAATTTAATCCGTGAGACAACGGATTATTTTTTCGGTTATTTTAATTCTTATCTTCATTCTTTAAAAATAATTACTTGTTTTGAAAGACTAAAAAAATAATAAAAATAAAAGTCAGAAAATACACAAAAAGTAAATATTGCATTAGAGCATTTAGGTTTAGTAAATTAGGACTGTATTTTTAGGGTTAGTAAAATTAGAATTGCATTTATAGGATTATAAGTTTTAGATTATACTTTTAGATGGGTGATTTTTGTTAGGGCTAATTTTAAACAATGGTGGCATGTCTTAATTTTTTATATAGCTTTTAAGATAAGATATAGTTTAAGTTAATTGATTAGAATATCATTCACTTTAGTTAGTCTAATTAGTTTTTTTTTTAATTCTGAATTTCAATAAAAAGAATCCAAAAAATATTAGGTACATATTAATTAATTTGCGTAATAGATTTAATTAGAATTTGTTTATTAATAAAATATTGTCATATCTAGAACTTAGGTACTTAGGTCCATACACATTTCATATTAAAGTAACACACCTAGATTTTTTTAGATTAAATCAATTTTCATTTAGTAAAACAAAAAGAGGAACAAAAAATGTTATGCATGCCATATGAGTTATAGTTTAATTTTTTTTATAAAAAATAGAAAATGCTAAAAGATGATCATTACACCATTAAGTTACTTTCTTTTCAATAAAAAACATTATGTCATTAACAAAAAAAAAAGATCATTTCCTTGGTTAGTTAATAGGTTAATTCATAATTAATCTCATATCATCATTATTTAGCATAGGTTGCATATATGCATTAAAAAATGAATCATCATAAAAAAAAAAATCATAAAAGAGTATGCATGTAGAAATACCATGTCATTCACCCCATATCACGTAGCACATGCATATTTAGGATTATATAAATTAGATTGCATATATATAGTGATAAGTTTAAGTCATACCATATGAATTGCATCTCGCATGTCATTAAAATAAATTCATGCATATTAAGTTAAATTAAAATTGCATATAATTAACATTTCTAAAAGAAAAAGAAAAATTAGGTGTCATGTCAATTAGAAATCATGTTTAGGACATGCATTTTTATTAGCATTTTTTATTTGAATGTTATTTTATTGATTGTGCACCCGCATGACCACCATTTGCATGTTAGTAGTTTAAGTTAAAATTAATCAACATTGCCTGCAAAATATTTTTGGAATTAAAATAAAAGGTACCGAAAGGACGTTAGACTAATCTAGTGTAATCATGTCCCCGGATCTACTGAATCTCTGGTTCGCAAAAGTAAAGTATTCTTCCATACTTTACTTGGGTTTCTAACCAACCCTAATTGGTTAGTGGCGGCTCCAAATTGAATACAATTGCATGTTTAAATAGATTAATTTCTTAACATTAAGTCGCGATTGGTAGGACTTGGGAGGGTCCGTGCCAAGTCTTAGGACTTAGTAATCCATTAGCCTTCTTTAGGTAATTCACCTTCAAAAAATTCGGGAAGGTCGCGACAAATAGCTACGAGCAGAGCATTCAGATGGCTCCTTTTGAAGCGTTGTATGGTAGAACGTGCAGAACACCAGTGTATTGGGATGAAGTCGGGGAAATGAACATCACAGGCCCAGAGTTGGTTCAACAGTCAGTGGAGACAGTTTTCTTCATTAAAGACAGATTAAAGACCGCTCAAAGTTGCCAGAAAAGCTACGCCGATAAGCATCGGAGACCATTGGAATTCCAAGTTGGTTAGCACGTCTTTCTGAAGGTGTCACCAATGAGGGGTACTTCACGCTTTGGCAAGAAGGGAAAGCTGAGTCCGAGGTATGTAGGTCCCTTTGAGATTCTTAAAAGAATTGGGATCCTAACGTATCGTCTTGCATTACCACCGAAGTTGGCGCAAGTGCATGACGTCTTTCACGTATCGATGTTAAGGAAGTATGAGCCTGATCCGACCCACCTTCTAAATTTTAAAGAATTAGACGTGGATGACAAAGTGTCGCACGTTGAAAGCCCAGTTCAGATTGTGGATCACAACGAGTAGATTCTGTGAACCAAGACCATCCCGTTGGTCAAAGTGGTCTGGTAACATCACGACACTGACGGAGCAACTTGGGAAACTGAAGAATCGATGAGATGACTGTACCCCCACCTTTCTGCTTAACATTTGTAATTGTTTAAATTTCGAGGAAGAAATTTTTATAAGAGGGGAAGAGTTGTGACATCCTGATTTTCCAATTCCATTTTCAATAGAATGAGTCGGGCATTTCATCTACGCGCTTATAGTTCTTTTCTATGAGTTGGCTACTCACGAGATAACTAGTCTATCGGGTGAAGCCGTTGAGGGATTCTAACGCATCAGACTTGAGAATTCGACCAGGAAACGACTTCTCGATCAAGCTAATCTGCAAGGAACATTACGGCACAGTTAAAAATTGATTAGAGGTCGGAGATAGGTCGACTCGATAAAGGCATGTGATTAAGTGTGGGTGATTACACCTAATTGCACAATTCTTCTCGATCGGCACTAGACCGATTCTTCTGTCGTTTTGGTACCCTGTGTTCACATTTGAAACCTTGAGATTTTCACAACAACCGAGAGTCACCAGTATGTCGAAGATGTACATTGTGGCTTGAAAGTAATCAACCATAGGTCAAATGCACAAAAATTCCTAAAAACTACCCGGTAGATTATGACGCTCTAAATTCGCGCCAAAATGAAATTAACAATGAAATTGAAACCGAATTCAGAAATTGGAAGTCCTGTCATGTCACAAATCATTTTAGGAACATTCACTCATCTTTAGAAGATTTTTCTGCAAAATGAGTTTTTCGGTGAAAAATCAAAGTATGGTTATTTTGGTTCGGGAAAATTGGTAGGCCCGCTTTTGGTCGCACTTTTGGGATCCAAGATGATTCTATGGTGAAGGAAAAATGTGGATTTAAGTGTGGTTACATTGGATGAATTTATGAGCTTCAATTTGGATTGATTGGTTTAGGAATTGAATGGATTTGGTCTACAAATGTCCAAAATGCGTATGCCATGGGGGGAGAGAAATTTTGCACCTATTGGCAAGGTTATGGAGGAAGTTTTAGGAGAGAGAATGGCTGATGTCATGTGCTGTCATGGTGGCGGCAAGTGGAAGGAGATTTTGACAAGTGTTGAAGGCTTGAAGGCTCACCAAGGGAGCCCCCTTTCAGTAGACCTTCTTCTTCCTTGTTTGGGGGCTTTCTCCATTGTTGAGGAAGAGAGGAAGCTCAGCAAACCAGAGGAGAGAAGCTAGCAAGCCAACCGTGTAGCCCCCTTGCCGTCCAAGCCGTCGCACGCCACCGGAGCTCGCCTGCACACCCGCAAGCCACCGACGCTACTCCACACCTCCAGTCGCTACTCCACCGTCATACGTGTGCCCAGCACCGCCATCCAAGGTCGCCAGCAACTTCTCACCATCGCCAAGGCTACCGCAGCCACTGCCTCAACCCGCCTGAGCTGCCGTTGTCCCTCCTTCGCTATTTCGGTCTCAACCAACAAACTGAGCAGCCTTCGACTAGCAAGAATAGAAGCCAAGTTCCAGCAAAGCCATGAGACTTCGTGAAGAGTTTCCGTGCTCTTCCCAACATCCGTTGGTGTCGCCGTGGGCTAGTATATCACTCGCCTTCGCGTCCTCGTTGCGGTGAAATCGTCAGCATGCAAATCCGGTGAGTTTACTCACTAAACCTCGCTTAGGAGGTTAATTATGCTTGAGGGTTGTTTAGATTATTTTAAGTATGTTTAGGTGGTTAGATTAGCTTAGTTAATGGTTAATTAAATTAAAGGTTGTAATTAGTTTAGTGGATAATTAATTAGGGCTAATGAGAGGATTAGATTAGTGTAATCTTAATCAACCCTTAATTAATTATTTTATATAAATTCATTATTTCGAATTTATTTAATTATTTAATCATAAATTTATTTTATATTTAATTAATAAAAGATTATTATTTATTTATTTATTTTTTGGAATTTAATTAATTATATATTATTTTCCGAAAATGATACCGAGAGAACCGTTCGTTAGAATTCCATGCTGACTACTGTGATGTGGTTAGATTATGCAATTGATTGTTGGATATTGCAAATTGGGTGATGATTGTGAAAAGTATGGATTTTATTAAGAAAATCCCGAGTGTCGGGTTTGGACACCAAAAATAGATTTTAAGTATTATATCAAACAATGGGGTTTGAAAAAGGAAAGTATCAGTTATCTGGTTCGAATTGAAGTGTACCCACGCACGACTACTTTCTCGAATGTTTTTAATACGAAGGAAAGATGCCAGGATCACTGTTTTAATCGAGGCATATGAGTGAAATGCAAAATGTCCTAGATCGGTAATGAATTGTCATGTGTTGGTTAACGAGAAACTGTCCTAGCGTTTAAGCCGGACGTTACTAAATCCCACTTTCGGGTTACCCATGCATTAGGATAGCGGGTCACAGTAGATTCTTGACCTAAGTTCCTTTGGGATAGCCGTTAATGTGATGAAGCCGTGCTCAATCGGGAAGAGACGATGCCTGGCTACACCAGTAGACTGCCGAACATGGGAGTCGGCAGTGCCTTGAGTGGCTTAATTAACGATTGGAACGCATGATTGTTTAAGATTGATACGTCTGATTATGAGACAAAACTGTGTGACATGGTATGGGACGTGTCATAACGGTATGGCTTTATAATCGAGACCCTTGTAACTAATTGAGTGGATAATGCATTTCAATTGTTATATGCATTTGCAATATGAACTATGCTAACGTGCAGAAAGGAACTAAAGTGAGGTAAGTCCTCTGTTCTAATTGTGTGGTTGTGTGGCTACGATACCCTGAGACGTATTTCCTTCCTAATAGGGGTTTAAGGGGTGGATTTGCTGAGACATTGTCTCACTGCTATTGTATAACCATTTTCAGGTCTTAGAAGGTGGTCGTGGAGGACCGAAGCCCCGAAGTTTGTGAAGGTGGAGTCTGAAGGATTGACGTTTGTGTCCGACTAGTAGGTCGTAGGACAATTCCTTTTTGAGAGCTGACATTTTTATAGACTTTTGACCAGACTCATTTTGCATCTAAACCCGCGGTTTATAAAAGTTGACTTTTGCGAAATGTGCCTTGCTTTCCTATCCCATGCTATTTGTTGTCAGGGGTTATTTATACACTTCTACATGTGTATTAAAAATGAATGGGTTGGCGACGTGTTCTGGGAACGTCGCATTTGCATGACCATGGTGGGATGTTCGCGCGCTCGGGGTTCAAGGCGTGACAGCAGCCCACACGTCCAGCTTCATCTTCATGTTGTAACTCCGGCAACCACCAGCGGAACCACCGGAGCCCAACAATCATTCGTTCTAGCCCCGCTCAGCCACGACCAGCCTCAATCGGAACCAAGTCCAGCCCCTTGGCTGTGACTTGCAGGGCCATTTTCAGCTTCGGTTTGTCCTCCAATGGAGCCGTCGTAAGCTTGAGTTTCGGCTGCCGTTGCGTCATCGTCGCCATGGACTCACAGGCTTACTAATTTGGTTAGTTTACTCACTAAACTCTGCTTATGGAATTAATGATGCTTAAGGGTTGATGAGCTTAGGTTAATTAAGGTTTATGGGGTTAGTTAGAATGGATTAGCGATTTAATTATTCGATATTGCATGTTAGGTGGTTAAAGTAGCATAATTAGAGACTAGATAAATTGATTGGTTCAGAAATTTTTCGGGCTCGTTTCGGTATTTAATTAAGTGTTTCCGGCTTAAGTTCCTATTTTTGGCATTTGATTGCATTTATCTATGTTAGCTTGGGTGAGCAGTTATCGTATCGATGAAGCGAATTGATAGTCGGTACTAAATTGATAGATAGTATGGATTGATAGATAGTATTGATTAGATTGAATGATAGATGGTATCGATGGTATTGAATCGATTGGACTGATTGATTTGGTTGAGATTATAAACTGTACTGACATGCAGGAAGGAACTGGGGCAATGTAAGTCATCTGTCTTGTGTGTGCATAGACAGCCTTTAGGCGTATTTCCTTCCTAGTTAGGGTTTAAGGGGTGAACTTGCTGAGACAGTGTCTCACCCCGTCGTGGGCTCAACTTTTCAGGTCCCAAGGGTAAAGAACTTGGAGCTTGAGGTGGAGGGGTCAGGAGCATGGGTAGCTCAGAAGTTCTTTTTGGAGATAGACCTCATGTACTTAGACTCTAAAGTTGGCCTCTGTTTGTAAACCAGATTATTTATAAAAGCTGTGTTAATTGATTTGAAATTTGTTATCCTGCTTTTCTATCTCACGTTTTTTGTGGTCAGGGGATTAGTAATTCTCTTTCACATGTGCATTAAAATGAACGGGTCGGCGACGCGTCCTAGGACATCGCAAAAAATTTTATTGACCACCGAAGGATGGGCACACGCTCGAGGATCGGGGCGTGACAGGCTGGCAGTCTGGAATATGTGATGCCTCCACTTGGCAATCTATCATTGACAAGAAATCTGGTTGCTTGACCCACGGAAACACTAATTGGTTGAAAACCACTTCTTTCTACCCTAAGAATATCTACCAGAGTGTCAACATCCACCACATAGTCTTTATCACTCACAATAAACTGGATTTGATTCTAGTCAAGAAAAGACAAATTCGAATAGAAAAATGCAGTCAATGTGGCATCCCAAAATTCAAAGCCAAGCCATAAGGTGTGTTAATGTCTCCAATTAGGTGATAAAAATTTCCATGGCTTATGTTTTAGCCATTAGTCTTTTTAATTAGATGATTTGTGTATATGATTGTGGAAATTTAAATTTGATAGATTAATAATTTATGCTTGGCCATGTACTTTATAAATTAAATAGCCAAGATGCCCCAAGACTTTGGCCAAAATGAAAATTAAAATTTAAAAATATTTATAGAAGAAATTCAAAAAAAAAAAAAGGGAAAAAGGTCAATTTTTGGAATGGGCCTTAGGCCCATTGGCCTAAGCTTAATGGGCCAAGTTAGTTGGCCCAATTAGGCCCACTAAAGGGGGCTGTCACCGGCCCAAGAAGGGGAGGCCCAAGCCCAAAAGCCATCAAGACAAGTGGCAAGAAGACTTCATGCATTGGCCTAGACTAGGATGCCATGCATTGGCTAGTTTGAAGGCAAGTAATCATTATCAATCATGAGGATTTGGGGGTATAAGAAGGAGGAGAGAGAGGGTGGCCGGCCATTTGCTCGCCCAAAGAGAGAGAAAGAGAGAGAGAGAGAGAGTCGTGCGAGAGAGAGGGAGAGGCCGAGAGAGGAAGGAGGCGGAGCCGAGGAGGAGCCGCCGTTCGTCCGCCGTGTTCGCCGCCCTACGCCGTCGACCGTCCGTCCTAAAGGCAAGTGGGAGTCCTCTAGCTTCTCTTGCATGCTTGTGTGTTGGTTGCATGTTGAATTTTTGGGTGTTAGATGAGAAAAACCGAAGCATGGATGAGTTGCATGTGGATGGTGTGGCTGTTTGTGTTCGGACCGTGTGAGTCAGTAACTTGTTTGAGCTTGCATGTGTGTTTAGAGTCCGATTTTGGCTTCTATTTCTTCATGAGAGTTGTATCTAACATCTTAAACTACAACATAATGAAATTTCGTGAAAAATGATGGAGATTTGAGGGGTTAAAGTCTTGTTTTACGGAGACCTCAGATCTGGAGAGTTTTTACTGACCTCTTGCTGGATTCGTGGTTGCATGTTGGTTTTTGTTGAGAATCTCACTTCAGTTTCTTCATGAAAGTTGTAGGCGACATCATAGAATACAACATACTCAAATTTGAAGTGAAATGAACAAGTATAGCCTAGTAAATCGACTAGATCTTGAAGAGGATGATTCTGGTGATGTTTTCCGAGATACCCGAGACTTCAAGTGCCTAAATGATGACTCTACTCTGGTTATTTGACTTAGATCTCTGCATGAAACTTGTAGAGGATACCTTTATGTATAACATATCCGAATTTCAGAGGAAACAAAAGATAATAGGTAGGTTAAATCTCAATATTTCGGTGATCTGTGCACTGGACGATGCGGTAATGGATCCAGAAGCTTCGTGAGTTTGTATAAAAAAATATAAAAAGAATATGGCTTCGAGTTTTTCATGAAAGTTGTGCGAAAATGTCTTGGCTATCACTCTGTAAAATTTCGTAATTTTTAAAGACTATATGGATATTTTAATCGAATTTCTTCAGAAACTGTGCGTGCTGGTTTTATCCGAATATCATGTGCTGTTTTTGTGAAAATTGTGAAATTGTGTGAAATTCAATTTGGCCATGAATTTTGCATGAAATTGTCATCCTATTGGTTTGTTTAATGATTGCTTGAATTTTTATAATTTTGGGAATTTATAGATTTTTGAATTTAATATTTATTTATTATAAATAAATAAATAAATGATAAAATAAAAAAATGGATTATTTTATTGGCCATAAATTCCATTGAATTTATTAATAAATAATTATGCATTGTTGCATGTATAATGAGATATTGGTGTATGTATGACATTGAATTGTGATGCATGTGTGCCAAGTATGACTTGTTTGATGTCATGCCATATGCCATGTTAAATTGAGATCAAAATAATGGTAAATGTGGATAATGATAAGTGAGGAAGTGGTTGTGGTGGAGGATGAGGCCGGAATGTATAGAGATGCATTGCTGGAATTCCCTGGGAGATTCAGGATGCCCAGAATGTGGGGGGCCGGAAGCCTTGTCGGAGGTCTTTGCCCGAAAGGAATGCCTCGCGATGCTAGGATTGGGGTGCGGGATGCCCGTCAGGGAGTGTAAATGCCGGAAGCCCTGTCGGAGGTTTCTGGCCGAAGGGAATGCCTTGTGATGCTAGTTGAGATGCGAGATGCCCGGAATGTGGGGGGCCAGAAGCCCGGTGGCCATGGGATGGCTGGAATGCTGGGAGCCCTGTCGGAGGTCTTTGCCCGAAGGAATGATGAAATTGATGATTTGAGAAATGGGTGATGTGGTGATCAAATTTAAAGATAAAAGATGAAAATTAACCCACGATATGATATGCATGGTGATGATAATGATGATGATATGCATGATGATGATGATGATGATATGTGATGTGATATGATGATCACCCATGATATGATATGCATGATGATATGCATGGTGATGATATATGATATGACATGTGTAATGTGATGATGTCATGATGATGATGACATGTATCATGTAATGATGCCATGATGCCATGATGATAATGACAAGTGTAATGTGATGATGTCATGATGATGATGACATGTATGATACGATGATGATACACATGTATGTGTTATAAATTGATATAATGATGCATGATAGTATGCGCATGGCTTCAAGGTAAGTAATGCCTGCAATGCATGTGTAATTTGCATGATGCATTGAGTTGTTATTGGATTCTTTATCTGCTGAGTGGTTGTACTCACCCCTTTGGGGACCCACATTTCAGATTAACAGTATGCCGCTTCCTGCCGTCACGCGTGGTGTATTTTACGGTCTACCATCCGATGTAGAGGTCGAGTGTGCTGAGATAGACTGTCCCTCTGTTCCCGGACTAACTTTTATTCGAGTACGCTGTCTAGTGATGTACGACGTAGGCCTGGCTGAGGGCCCTGTTATTCAGGAGTTCATATCCGTACATGTTCGTCGGGATGGAGCGATGCGAGGGATGTTGCCGCCGCCACCGCCTGATGCACCGGGTTGGGTTTGAGGCCTGCACGTGACGAGTAGGAGCTGTTTTTTTTTTTTGTGATAGTTAGCCGACACTTATGATGGGGGTTGTGCTCGTGTGATGTTGAGGGTCGAGGTTTCTTTTTGAGGTTTTAGGCTGGACGTGGCTGAGTCCTAGCTTTTCCTTTTTGATGTACCAACCCAAAAAAGATCCCATCTTGAAAATATATATGTAAATAAAGTGTCGTGGCTTGTTTATAAAATTATGGTGATTAGTGGTGTGTATTTGTATCATGGTTGGTAGGGGGAGAGATGGTGATGTTTTAATTTGCTTCCACATAATGAGTCGCGTTGGGACCGTTTTGTTTTAAAATTTTTAAAAAAAAATGTGTCTGCGAATTAGGACACTTCTTCAAAGCAGAAAGGTGATAAGGTGTAACATTGGCGCTGGTGACGACTTGCGAAGGGTTCGGGGTGTCACAGTCGCCCTTTTTGGTATCAGAGCGAATGGTTATAGGTGGAGTGATAAGGAGCCTCATTTGGGAATTGAGGAACATGATGACAATGCACACCATAGGATCTAAAATGAAATAATTGAATAACGGGTGATGAGTATTCACTCGTAGATCCCCAAGTAGTTTATTTTGAGTTGCTTTTAGGTACCAGTAACAAGTATATGTTACTTATGTAGTGATAGTAATTGCTTTGAGTGGAGGCAGTGAGTCTTAGATTATTCCTGAGGCAATGCTTGGAAATTGCAGGAAAGTCATGGTGCGAGCTAGAAGTGCTCATCCATCGAGGGCTGAAGCCTCTGCTGCAAGGGCTGAACCCCGAATGGAAGATATCCTGCAGGCATTAGCCAATATTGGAAATCTGATGGAGAGGCAGGCGCAGCAACAGCCCGAAGCAGAACGCCGTACTCAAGGACTAGTGGAGCAGTTTTTGAAGCTGAAGCCACTTAAGTTTAATGGAATGGGAAGTCCTGAGGAGGCGGAGCAATGGATTGATGGAATGGAACGAATTTTCCGGCTGTTGGACTTCACTGATGCTGAGAAAATAGTTTTAGCAGAGTACCAGTTGGAGGGAAATGCGAAGTTTTGGTGGAGAGCTTCGAAGGACATAATCTTTCCACCAGGTACTAATGTTAGCTGGGAGGAGTTTGTTAGGGCATTCAATAGGAAGCATTTCTCTGATTGTGCTAAGGATAGGAAGATTACTGAATTTGTTCAGCTAGAACAAAAAGGGTTGACAGTAGATCAATATGAGGCTAGATTTTCTGAATTGTCTAGATATGCTCCTAGATTGATTGAGGATCAGGAAGAGAAGGCTAAGAAATTCCTGAAAGGATTGAGGACTGATATTAGAAAGTAACTGGTGCCTTTGAACATAAGAGATTATAATGAGATTTATGAAAGGGCGCAGTTAGTGGAGCAGGAATTGTTGAGGGAACGGTCGGAGTTTAAGAAATCATTGAATTTTAATGATGTGAGAAAGGGGAAGAGACCTTATTCTGGTCAAGGTCAAACCTGGAATGTGAAGAAGAAAAGTAACTTTGGGAATTTTGGAGGGGCAAGGAGTGGTCTGAATATAGGGAAAGCACCCTATCAGCCTGGTATTTGTCAGAAGTGTAATGGACGTCATGGCTCAGGACCTTGTATGGGACAACAGAAATGTTTTGGTTGTGGACAAGTGGGTCATCTTAGGAGAAATTGCCCACAAGAGAGGTCGCAAGTGAGTGTTGGCTCGGTGCAACAGGGATATCAGAGTGCTGTTAGGTCGAACCCGCAAGGAAATCCTCAAAGACCGCCTGCACAAGGAAGGGTGTATGCGATTACCCAGGAGGAAGCAGAAGCTTCCAAAAATGTTATCTCAGGTACAATTCTTATTAATGGTGAAAAGGCATATGCATTATTTGACATGGGTGCAACGCATTCGTTTGTGTCTGAAAGATATAGATGTTTGAATAAGATAGAAGTTATGTCTCTTGAGACGCCTCTTTGTGTTTCCACGCCTTTAAAGGATATGGTATTGTCTACGCTGGTGTGTAGAAATTGTAAGATATCAATTGGAGGAAAGGATATGGAAATAGATTTGGTTGTAATGGCTATGTATGATTTTGACGTTATTATAGGAATGGACTAGCTTCGTAAGTATCGGGCTAGAATGGATTGTTATAGAAGGGTGATTCAATTTGTTTTACCTGATCAGTCTAGTTGTGAATTTTTAGGAGGTCAGACCCATTTTCCTGTAGCACTTATTTCGGCAGTAGAAGCTTGTAAGTTACTTGACAAAGGATGTCAAGGGTACCTAGCCATAGTTAGAGATTATGCAAGGGAGGAGCCTAATCTTGAGGAAGTTCGTGTAGTTAACAAATTTCAAGATGTATTTCCTGAGGAATTGCCTGGATTGCCGCCAGAGCGGGAGATTGAATTTGAAATTAAGTTAATGCCTGGAACGGGACCAATATCAAAAGCCCCATATAGGATGGCCTTAGTCGAATTGAAGGAGTTGAAAGTGCAACTGCAAGAATTGCTCGATAAAGGATTTATTAGACCAAGTGCTTCACCTTGGGGTGCACCGGTCTTGTTTGTGAAAGAGAAAGATGGATCGATGCGTTTGTGTATTGACTATAGGCAGTTGAATCAGGTGACCATTAAGAATAAGTATCATTTGCCTAGAATTGATGACTTGTTTGACCAACTCTAGGGAAGTTCAGTCTTCTCTAAGATTGACTTAAGGTCGGGATATCATCAGTTGAGAATTAAGAAAGAGGACATTCCTAAGACTGCGTTCAGGACTCGTTATGGACACTATGAGTTCCTTGTTATGCCTTTTGGATTGACTAATGCACCTGCCGCATTTATGGACTTGATGAATAGAATATTTCAGCCTTATTTAGACCAGTTTGTGATTGTTTTTATTGATGATATTATGGTATATTCAAAAGGGTCTAAAGAGCATGAGCAGCATTTGAGAATAGTTTTGCAGACTCTGAGAGAGCATAAGTTGTATGCTAAGTTTAGTAAGTGTGAGTTCTAGTTGGACCAAATAATATTTCTAGGACATGTGGTGTCAGGAAAAGGAATTGCAGTAGACCCAGCAAAAGTTGAAATGGTAGTGAATTGGCCGAGACCAACGACACCTACTGAAATACGAAGTTTCTTAGGACTGGCTGGTTATTATAGGAGGTTCATTGAAGGATTTTCACGACTGGCAGGACCTTTAACTAAATTGACCCGAAAGAATGTGAAGTTTGAGTGGAATGGAGAGTGTGAGAAAAGTTTCCAAGAGCTCAAAAGGAAATTGACTTCAGCTCCAATTCTGACTATACCGACTGGACCTGATTGTTTTACAATGTATAGTGATGCATCTCACAAAGGACTAGGATGTGTGTTGATACAGCATGGCAAGGTTGTAGCCTATGCATCCAGACAATTGAAACCCCATGAGCTGAATTATCCGACGCATGATTTAGAGCTAGCAGCTATAGTGTTTGCCTTGAAGATATGGAGACACTATTTGTATGGGGAAAAGTTTGAGATTTATACGGATCATAAAAGTTTGAAGTATCTGTTCTCACAAAAGGAGTTGAACATGAGACAAAGGAGATGGATGGAGTTGTTGAAGGATTATGATTGTGAGATAAGATATCATCCAGGAAAAGCGAATAGAGTAGCAGATGCTCTTAGTCGAAAGTCGACTATGGAAATAGCTAGTTTGAGGATGGCAGAATGGGAATTGTTAGAATCTGTATCAAATTCAGAATTTAAATTGGAAATGGATTGTCTTACTGGCATGCTTAGTGCATTAAGGATTGAGCCAGAGATTATCCAGAAAATTAAAATCCTACAAGAATCTGACCCAGAGATTTTGAAAGTGAAAGATGCTGTATCTTTAGGGAAAAGATCAGGATTTCAAGTCTCTGATGATGGAATAATAAGATGTCAAGGACGACTTTGTGTTCCCAACAATGAGGAATTGAAGAAGGAAATTCTATCGGAGGCACATAAGAGCAATTATAGTATCCACCCAAGTAGTACAAAGATGTACAAAAATTTGCGTCAGCAATTTTGGTGGAATGGTATGAAGGCAGATACGGCTAAGTACGTATCTCAATGTTTGACATGCCAGCAAGTGAAAGCGGAGCATCGTAAACCCGCAGGACTTTTGAGACCATTAGACATTCCAGAATGGAAATGGGAACATATAACGATGGACTTTGTGCAAGGATTGCCAAGGACATCAAGGAGTCATGATTCAATTTGGGTGATAGTGGATCGTTTGACTAAGTCGGCTCATTTCTTAGCGATTCGCATGGACTACCCAATGGATAAGTATGCGGACATGTATGTAAGTCAAGTGGTACGCTTACATGGTGTTCCAGTGACCATTACTTCAGATTGAGATTCGAGGTTTACTTCGAATTTTTGGAAAAGTCTTCAAGTTGCATTAGGGACTAAGCTTCAATTTAGTACTGCTTTTCATCCCCAGACAGATGGTTGATCAGAAAGAGTAATCCAGATATTAGAGGATATGTTAAGGGCTTGTGTAATCGATTTCAAAGGAAATTGGGATGAAAGATTGCATTTAGTAGAGTTTGCCTATAATAATAGCTTTCAGAAAAGTATAGGCATGGCTCCATTTGAAGCGTTATATGGAAGGAGATGTAGGACTCCTGTCTGTTGGAGTGAAGTGGGTGGAAGGAAATTGACAGGACCTGAACTGGTACAAGTTACCACTGAGGCTGTTGAAATTATTAGAGAAAGACTTAGAACAGCTTAGAGTAGACAGAAAGGCTACGCAGATAGGCGTAGAAGACCTTCGGAATTTAGTGTAGGAGACCATGTATTCCGTAAGGTATCTCCAATGAAAGGAATGTCTCGATTTGGGAAGAAGGGTAAGTTAAGCCCTAAATTTGTTGGACCTTTTGAAATTCTCGAAAAGATAGGGGATGTAGCTTATCGTTTAACGTTACCTCCTAAGTTAGAAAATCTGCACAATGTGTTTCATGTATCAATGTTGAGGAAGTACCAGCCGGATCCTGGTCACATACTCGATCATGACGCCATCAAAATGGATGAAAAAGTAAGGTACATTGAAGAGCCTGTGCAGATATTAGATCGAAAGGAGCAAATTCTTAGGACCAAGAAAATCCCATTGGTTAAGGTGTTATGGCGACATCATGATATGGAGGAAGCCACATGGGAAAGTGAGGATCAAATGAAGGAAAAGTACCCCTATTTATTTCAAGAAGGCGCGAGTGGTGTTTGAATTTCGAGGACGAAATTCTCTAAGGAGGGGAGAATTGTGGCATCCCAAAATTCAAAGCCAAGCCATAAGGTGTGTTAAAGTCTCTAATTAGGTGATAAAAATTTCCATGGCTTATGTTTTAGCCATTAGCCTTTTTAATTAGATGATTTGTGTATATGCTTGTGGAAATTTAAATTTGATAGATTAATAATTTATGCTTGGCCATGTACTTTATAAATTAAATTTCAATAACCAAGATGCCCCAAGACTTTGGCCAAGATGAAATTAAAATTTAAAAATATTTACAGAAGAAATTCAAAAAAAAAAAGGGAAAAAGGTCAATTTTTGGAATGGGCCTTAGGCCCATTGGCCTAAGCTTAATGGGCCAAGTTAGTCGGCCCAATTAGGCCCACTAAAGGGGGCTGTTTCCGGCCCAAGAAGGGGAGGCCCAAGCCCAAAAGCCATCAAGACAAGTGGCAAGAAGACTTCATGCATTGGCCTAGACTAGGATGCCATGCATTGGCTAGTTTGAAGGCAAGTAATCATTATCAATCATGAGGATTTGGGGGTATAAGAAGGAGGAGAGAGAGGGTGGCCGGCCATTTGCTCGCCCAAAGAGAGAGAAAGAGAGAGAGAGAGAGAGAGAGAGAGAAAGTCGTGCGAGAGAGAGGGAGAGGCCGAGAGAGGAAGGAGGCGGAGCCGAGGAGGAGCCGCCGTTCGTCCGCCGTGTTCGCCGCCCTACGCTGTCGACCGTCCATCCTAGAGGAAAGTGGGAGTCCTCTAGCTTCTCTTGCATGCTTGTGTGTTGGTTGCATGTTGAATTTTTGGGTGTTAGATGAGAAAAACCGAAGCATGGATGAGTTGCATGTGGATGGTGTGGCTGTTTGTGTTCGGACTGTGTGAGTCAGTAACTTGTTTGAGCTTGCATGTGTGTTTAGAGTCCGATTTTGGCTTTGATTTCTTCATGAGAGTTGTAGCTAACATCTTTAACTACAATATACTGAAATTTCGTGAAAAATGATGGATATTTGAGGGGTTAAAGTCTTGTTTTACGGAGACCTTAGATCTGGAGAGTTTTTACTGACCTCTTGCTGGATTTGTGGTTGCATGTTGGTTTTTGTTGAGAATATCACTTCGGTTTCCGCATGAAAGTTGTAGGAGACATCTTAAACTACAAAATAATCAAATTTTAAGTGAAATGAACAAGTATAGCCTAGTAAATCGACTAGATCTTGAAGAAAATGATGCTGGTGATGTATTCCGAGATACCCAAGACTTCAAGGACCTAAATGATGACTCTACTCTGATTATTTGACTTAGATATATTCATGAAACTTGTAGAGTATACCTTGATGTATAACATATCTGAATTTCAGAGGAAACGAAAGAGAATAGGTAGGTTAAATCTCAATATTTCGGTGATCTGTGCACTGGACGATGCGGTAATGGATCCAGAAGCTTCGTGAGTTTGTATAAAATAATCTAAAAAGAATCTGGCTTGGAGTTCTGCATGAAAGTTGTGCGCAACTGTCTTAAATATCACTCTGTAAAATTTAGTCATTTTTGGAGACCATATGAATATTTTAATCCAATTTCTTCGGAAACTGTGCGTGCTGGTTTTATCCAAATATCATGTGCTGTTTTTGTGAAAATTGTGAAATTGTGTGAAATTCAATTTGGCCATGAATTTTGCATGAAATTGTCATCCTCTTGGTTTGTTTAATGATTGCTTGAATTTTTATAATTTTGGGAATTTATAGATTTTTGAATTTAATATTTATTTACTATAAATAAATAAATAAATAAAATAAATGATAAAAAAATGGATTATTTTATTGGCCATAAATTCCATTGAATTTATTAATAAATAATTATGCATTGTTGCATGTATAATGAGATATTGGTGTATGTATGACATTGAATTGTGATGCATGTGTGCCAAGTATGACTTGTTTAATGTCATGCCATATGCCATGTTAAATTGAGATTAAAATAATGGTAAATGTGGATAATGATAAGTGAGGAAGTGGTTGTGGTGGAGGATGAGGCCGGAATGTATAGAGATGCATTGCTGGAATTCCCTGGGAGATTCAAGATGCCCGGAATGTGGGGGGCCGGAAGCCTTGTCGGAGGTCTTTGCCCGAAAGGAATGCCTCGCGATGCCAGGATTGGGGTGCGGGATGCCCGGCCAGGGAGTGTAAATGCCGGAAGCCCTGTCGGAGGTTTCTGCCCGAAGGGAATGCCTCGTGATGCTAGTTGAGATGTGAGATGCCCGGAATGTGGGGGCCGGAAGCCCGGTGGCCATGTGATGGCTGGAATGCTGGGAGCCCTGTCGAAGGTCTTTGCCCAAAGGGATGATGAAATTGATGATTTGAGAAATGGGTGATGTGGTGATCAAATTTAAAGGTAAAAGATGAAAATTAACCCACGATATGATATGCATGATGATATGCATTGTGATGATAATGATGATGATATGTGATGTGATATGATGTTCACCCATGATATGATATGCATGATGATGATGATGATGATATGTGATGTGATATGATGATCACCCATGATATGATATGCATGATGATATGCATGGTGATGATAATGATGATGATATATGATATGACATGTGTAATGTGATGATGTCATGATGATGATGACATGTATGATGTAATGATGCCATGATGATAATGACAAGTGTAATGTGATGATGTCATGATGATGATGACATGTATGATACGATGATGATACACATGTATGTGTTATAAATTGATATAATGATGCATGATAGTATGCGCATGGCTTCAAGGTAAGTAATGCCTACAATGCATGTGTAATTTGCATGATGCATTGAGTTGTTATTGGATTCCTTATCTGCTAAGTGGTTGTACTCACCCCTTTGGGGACCCACATTTCAGATTAGCAGTATGCCGCTTCCTGCCGTCACGCGTGGTGTATTTTACGGTCTACCATCCGATGTAGAGGTCGAGTGTGCTGAGATAGACTATCCCTCTATTCCTGGACTAACTTTTATTCGAGTACGATGTCTAGTGATGTACGACGTAGGCCTGGCTGAGGGCCCTGTTATTCAGGAGTTCATATCCATACATGTTCGTCGGGATGGAGCGATGCGAGGGATGTTGCCGCCGCCACCGCCTGATGCACCGGGTTGGGTGTGAGGCCTGCATGTGACGAGTAGGAGCGGTTTCTTTTTGGGGATAGTTAGCCGACACTTATGATGGGGGTTGTGCTCGTGTGATGTTGAGGGTCGAGGTTTCTTTTTGAGGTTTTAGGCTGGACGTGGCTGAGTCCTAGCTTTTCCTTTTTGATGTACCGACCCAAAAGAGATCCCATCTTGAAAATATATATGTAAATAAAGTGTCGTGGCTTGTTTATAAAATTATGGTGATTAGTGGTGTGTATTTGTATCATGGTTGGTAGGGGGAGAGACAGTGATGTTTTAATTTGCTTCCGCATAATGAGTCGCGCTGGGACCGTTTTGTTTTAAAATAAATAAATAAAAAATGTGCCTGCGAATTAGGACACTTCTTCAAAGCAGAAAGGTGATAAGATGTAACATTGGCGCTGGTGACGACTTGCGAAGGGTTCGGGGTGTCACAGTCAATTCTGGATATGCTACAACGGTCTCAGGGCAGAATTGCTTGAGTTGAAGGAAGGCCAACTTTTCCCTCGAGTTAACCTTGACCGAGTCTAAGAAGCCGAAATCGATATTTCAAGGGTTCATCACCCCTCTGTTCAACATTTGGGTTTAAACCCTTTTGTGTTCCTTAGAACGAAAGAGTTTCGTTTTGTCTCCTGGTACATCAGCAGCCACACCCATTATGGGTTGAAAATTCGAAAACATCTTCTCATCGTCATCCTTACTCAGGTGGATTCACAGAGCTAAATCTAGGATCAGAAGGAAAGTTAAGAAAAGCTTTATCTGCCGATCATTCTAGCGCTATACCTAAGTGTTCCATAGCTCTTAAAAATACTGTTTCATTCCCATGTCCATGTCCTTTAAGAAAATTAGTAATAAAAGACATCAGAGAACCACCATGTTTCAGATAATCATAGTGCTTGTAAAGAACCTTGGGTGTTAGGACTCTGAGTGGAACATCATCTTGTTCTATATCTTCTTCCATCGATTGGTGCAGAAAGTTCTGAGGAGAGTGCTGTGGAGATTTCTACGGAAAGTCTTCTTCAGTCAGATCGAAATGTGTTTCCCCTTCTGGCACATTATGAGGCCCCTTGCTTGCAATCCGAGAGGATTTCCTTTGGTGAGACATGGATGCAAGTGAGGAGGATTTCATAGACAAGTTTGAGTATAGAAAAGATGAAAACTTGCACAGAAATCTTGAGAGTAAAAGTCGAGGGAGTAGAGAGTTTGTATTTTAGGGTTTGAAACGGTGTGCTCGAAAGAGATACTCGACGGTATATAAGAGAATGAAACAAGGTATTTGAAACGTCACAATAAAATGCCTTTTCAGAACCAATTTTAAAAAGGTAACTTCCAAAATTTTAAAATTAAAAAATTATCAATGAAATAATAATTTTTAAAAATAATTTAGGCAAGCGATGATTCAGATAATCATACCTTTTCATTCCAAAATTAAAATACATAGATTCGAGACATTCTCTTACTGAAATAACTTCTTGAAATTTTGAGTCTAGCCAACTTTAGACTTTAATCTAGAGGAGGAACAGTATTTAGCTTCCAGCGAATAGACTCAAATAGATTTTTCTCCATAGGCTTCGTAAAGATACTTGCTAGTTAATTCTTCGAGTCAATAAACTAAATCATAATCTCCCCATTCTAGACATGATCTCTTATAAAGTGATGTCAAATCTTTATATGCTTCGCCCTTGAATGAAGAATTGGGTTCTTTGTGAGATTAATAGCACTGGTGTTATTGCATTTGATCTCGGTGCACGATTCTTCAATCTCAAAGTCTCTTAGTTGTTGTCTTATCCATGGAATTTGAGAACAACAACTTCCAAGTGCAACATATTCTGTTTCTGCATCAATAAAGCTACAGTACTTTGCTTCCTTGAGAACCAAATACCAGCATATTTCCTAGTAGTTGACAAGTACCAGAAGTACTCTTTCTATCGACTTTACAACCGGCTAAGTTAGCGTCAGAATATCCAAGTAGAGTAAAATCTCATTCTTTTGGATACCACAGAACAAGCTTTAGAGTAGTCGCAACATATTTAATGATGTGTTTTGCAGCACTTAAATGAGATTCTCTGGGATCGGACTGAAATCTAGCACAGATACAAACACTGAACAAAATATCAGGTCTAGAAGCGGTTAGGTAAATAAGAGAACCGATCATGCTTCTGTATAGCTTCTGATTTACTTTCTTCCCTCCTTCATCCTTGTCTAGTTTCGAAGAACTTAACATTGGTGTCTCTATCTTCTTGCAATTCTCGAACCCAAACTTCTTGATGAGATCTTTTGCATATTTCTCTTGGTGAATGAAGATACTTTTCTTCGATTGTTTGACTTGCAATCCTAGAAAGAAAGTTAACTCACCCATCATACTCATCTCGAATTCATCCTGCATAGATCTTGAAAACTTCTTGCAGAGATTTTCGTTAGGAGAACCAAATATAATATCATTTACATAAATTTATACTAGCAGAAAGTCTTTTCCTTCTTTCTTAATAAAAAGAGTAGTATCAACCTTTCCCTTTTCAAAATCATTCTTAGTTAGAAACTTTCTCAACTTTTCATACCAGGCTCGAGGTGCTTGCTAAAATCCATACAATGCCTTTTTTTCAGTTTGTAGACTGATTCTGGTTTCCTTGGATCTTCAAATCCTAGTGGTTGTTCTACATACACTTCCTCTTGAATGAATCCATTGAGGAATGCACTTTTGACTACATTTGGAATAACCTGAAATTTTTATAACAAGCAAAAGTAAATAATAAACTAATTGATTCTAACCTCACTACTAGTGCATAGGTCTCGTCATAGTCTATCCCTTCTTCCTGTGTATATCCTTTCGCCATGAGTTTTCTTTGTTTCTAATCACTTTTCATTTCTCATCCATCTTGTTTCTGAACACCCATTTCGTTCTAATCACGGATTTGCCTTTGGGTTATGGAATCAGCTCCCATACATCATTGATGCTGAATTGTCTGAGTTCTTCCTGCATGGCTTCTATCCCGCTTTCATCAAACAGGACTTCGTCTACTCCTTTTGGTTCTATCTTAGAAACAAGTGCTAGAGAACTGGACTCTTCTCTTCCTTTTAATCTGGTGCGAATTCCTTCGTCAATGTTGCCAATGATGAGTTCTTTGGGATGACTTGACTTGTGCTTCCAGTTGTTATTTGGTCTGAGAGTCTGTTGATCCTTTGCTTTCTTTGAATCTTCTCGATCTGCTTGTTGCTGTTCTCTAGAAGTCTGAACCTCTTCGGGGGAAGTAGACTTTATAAAGTCTAGAATGGGTTTAGACTCTTCAAGTTGAGTCTGATCTGGTTGACTCTGCACATAATCCTAAAACTTGATGTTCATAGATTCTTTCATGGATTGAGTCTTCTTGTTAAAGACCTTGTAGGCTTTGCTTGAAGTTGAATATCCTAGGAAGATTCCTTCGTCTGATTTTTTCTCAAACTTTCTAGATCGATCATTTGCACTCTTCAGAATAAAACATTTACATCCAAAGACATAAAAGTAGGAAACATTTGGCTTCTTTCCTTTGTACACTTCATAAGGAGTTTTCTCTAGGATAGGCCTCAAGAATACTCTATTGATAATATAGCAAGCAATGGAGACTGCTTCTACCCAAAATTGAGAGGAAATTTTGCTCTCTATCAAAACAGTTCTGGCCATCTCCTGTAAGGATTTGTTCTTCTTTTCTACAACCCTATTTTGTTTTGGAGTGTATAGAGAAGAGAAAACATGCTGAAAACCAGATTCATCACATAATTTCGCAAGGTCCTAATTTTCAAACTCACCTCCATGGTCAGTTCGTATGCTTGAAATAGCATAACCCTTTTCATTTTGAACATTCTGTGCAAACTTCGAGAAATAAGAGAATGCTTCAGACTCGCTTGCTAGAAAGTAGACCCAAGTGAAGCGAGAATAATCATCCACGATTACTAGGCAATATTTCTTTCTACTAATATTCTGAGTTCCGGTTGGTCCAAAAAGGTCCATATGAAGGAGCTGCAGAGCTCGACTGGTAAAGACTTGATTCACAAGTTTAAAGGAACTTCTGACCTGTTTTCCCAAGACATAGGGAGTGCATAACTCATTCTTTTGGTAAGCCAGATTAGGAAGCCCTCGAACAAGCTTCTTAGAAGAAATCTTGACAATTTGCTTCATATTAACATGACCAAGTTTCTGATGCCAAAGACTTGCTTCATCTTGAATAGAAATAAGGCACTGAGAACTTTCTGGGTTTACATCCAGAAGGTATATGTTACCATGCCTTCAACCAATAAAAGATTGAGAGAAGTCTTGACTCGTTCCAAAACAAATGCCTTCTTGGAAGTTTATTCTGAAATTAGTATCGCAAAGCTAACTTATACTCAATAAGTTGTAGTTCAAACCTTCCACCAAGGAAACATTGTTGATAGTCAAACTTTCAATCTTCACAGTTCCGCAGCCTACAATTATTCCTTAGTTGTTTCCTCTTAAAGACACTTTTCCACCATTTAGTCTAACAAACTTTTACAAAAACTTTTTGAAAGTGATTTTTGTAAAATGCATTTGCAAGTCTTTGTTTAATTCTTTCTTTTACTTTGGGAAAATCGATTAATGGAACAGTTTCTGAAGTCATACCCAAACCAGATTTGTTAAAGTAGGGTATTTGAGCTGAAAGAATTTTCTCTAGTTTTTCAGATCCTTTTGAAAATCTTTTTGTAATATTTGAAATTTCTCTTTTCAAAATGGTGTTTTCCTTTGAAATAGAATTAGATTTTTCTTTCAAATTATCAAAACTTGTTGTCAAACTTTTAAATTTTTCTTTCTAAGAAACTTTATATTGCCTGAGCTTAGAATTTTCCCTTTTTAGTTCGGAAATTCTTTTAAGAGAGGATTTAAGACTAAGACAGAGTTCATCTATGTACTTAGAGACTTTAGCGGGAATTTTCAAATCATTAACCTCAATTTCTTTATCTGAATCTGAATCAGAGTGTTTTTTATTCTGAGTCTGATTCAGAATGAGCCATCAAACATATGTTGGCATATTCTTCTTCGCTTTTCTCACACTCGGTGTCACTCCAAGTTTCAACTTTAAGAGCCTTTTTGTACTTCTCTGGTTTTCCTTTCTTCTTCTTCAATAGAGGATAGTTAGGTCTGATATGCCCATTTTTCTTACATTCGAAGCATATAACATCCTTGCTAGTTTCATTGTCTTTTGTTGGTTTCTTCTAGAAATTATGCATGCTATGTTTCTTCCAGTTTAATCTTCTTCCCTTTCTATTCAGCTTTCTAAATTTCTTGATCATGAATGCCAGCTCCTCATCGTCCATATCATCATCTAATTATGTCATGCCCCGAATCACAAGTTCATGCACATCCCACGGTAGTCGATAGAAAGTGACGTCCCAAGACTTGTCACGAACCCTTCAATTTTAATCTTTCATTAGCGCAAGCGAAAAACGAAACATCTCCCCATCAACATACAATAAAGCAATCACATAGGGATAACAAGATGAACAACAAAAACACAACGTCTACTCTTATATATACATTTTCATATTGGATTAACCTACTGAGGATCGTTTCCGATAACACAAGCCCAACAGAGGGGCCAATCTATCCTCTAAGCCAGACCAAAAAGAGACTAGTCTAGGCTAACCCAACTGTACATCAAAAAGAACCCTCGGGGTCAGCACTACAGTCACTCAAATCTAGACGACTCAGGTCCCGTCGAGTTGTAGACGAAGGCGAACAGGTCGATCTCTAGCGGAGTGGGGGCAGAATCCTCCACAACACCATCAGGAGGGTCCAGCTCCATGGGATCCCAATTAGTGTCCTCGGGGCCCTTAACAGGCGGTTCGTCAACACCTCTCAGAGGACCTATCAGCATGTCGCCATTCCGGATGAACCATGCCTGGAACATATCGGGTATCCATTGCCCCGGTCCCTCATCCACTTAGATGGTGGTGATATACTTCTCGTACAAAGATGCTTGACCCGGGAAGCGGTGGTGCGTCACGACAATATCCCAGTCCTTAGGGATACCAAACCTCACTGGCGTAAGTGCCATCTTAATTACCTGAAAATGGTTATACAATAACCAGTGAGATATAAATCTTAGTGAGTCCTCCCCTAAGCCCCCAATTAGAACACCAACTCAACTCAAGGTATCTCTTCAGAACCACCCCACAACAACCAACAACCAACAGTCGATTCACATACAACCTTACCCGGTATGCCATACCCTGCACGATATCACTCAGCATGATACACACAATGCACATGGCCATTGGATGATACAGTTCATCAATCACACACGAGTTGCGTCATAAGTGATCTCACCTGGCCATTGCCACACCCTGCATGTTAACAGTTCATGCATGCGTGCCATAAACAATGTGCTCCACTCATGCACATTCATCACCAATGATGTCATGATTCACATATGTTCTTGCACTATAGTGCACAAACTATCATGCATTAATTGATTACACGGGTCCTGATTATAAGGTAAAATCGTTATGACACGTCCCATACTGCACCACACAATTTTACCCCATAATAAGGCCCAACCAACTCAACACTCACACATGCTTTAGTTACTAATGACCTATCGGCCATAGCTAACCTTCCAATTAGTGCTCATCCACCTCAATACTTATGCATGCTCTAGATAATAATGACCTCCCGGCCATGGCTAACTTTCCAATCAGCGATCATCTGACTCTCGCCAGGCTACTGATAAAGATCGGGCTTCGTCCCACCCCATTGGGCACGGCTCTGTCTAGAACTCCCGTTCAAACGGTTTCCCAAAAAGGAACATCGATCCAGAGTCTACTGCGACCGGCTTCCGACTCCTGTCGAGTATCGCCCCCAAACTCCCGTTCGGTGGCGTTCCAATTCGATCACGCGAGCACACCACTACAACTCCCTTTTTCTCATAATAATAGTCCACTTCCAAGGTCCCTTGGACAATCCATTTTCCCCTCTTTGTGGAAAACATACAATTCATGCGGATGTTTATACAATAACACATCCAAGCACTTCATAGGATTAAACGCACATAAAATTAGACTATTTTTCACTTATGGATGAACAGTACACGTAAATAGTGCACGTAAACAGTACCAAACAAATAATGCATGTGAACAGTACTTGTGAATAGTGTCGCGTGAACAGTAAATTTTTAGAATTTAATAAACCATCAATTAGAAAACATTAAAACAATAATTAAATTAAGAAAATCAATCAATTAAGATAAACAAGCTTAATTAACCACATAATCATCATTAAGCTAATAAAGTAAAATTAAGCTAAACCAATCTTAGCCATTAATCTAACCACCTATCTTAGGACTAATATAACTTAATTAAATCACCTAAACTAGAATTAACACTAATTAAACCAACCCTAAGCAAGTTTAGTCTCTAATCAAATGATTAAGAGTTAAACTCACCCATTAAGCGGGCCAAAGAGACCGACGCGGCGGCGACGAAGGTGGCTATGCATTGGGACCTCTACCACAATGATCCAAGGTGGTCCCAAGCTCTGTATAGCAACCACAGCTTGGACTCCCTCTGAAATTCTGAAAAATAGTCCTATTGGAAGAGAAAACAAGTTGAACGGCTTGGCCGGAGCTTCGGTGAGGGGGTGGCCGGCAACCGACAGCATCTGGGGGTCAAGGAGGACTTGCTGGTGGCTGGGCTGGGTGGAGGAATAGCCGGAATGGGAGAAAAATGGAAGCAAAGTCGAAACAGGGTTCTCGGGTAAGGCTCTAGGCGGTCCGGCGACCAATTCCTTCACGCCGACGTCCAAGCCGGCCGGCGGCTCCGTTCAGTGTGAAACTAGACTCCTTTGGATGATTTGGATGTCCTGAAGACAATGGTGGGTGGCTTGTGAGCTGATTCGCACGGGAAGACCACTTTTAACTCAAGTTTTAACCAAAGGGTCAGTTGGAGCAGAAACTGAAGGAAGGGGAAAATGAAAGAGAGAGAAGCTACGACGGTTTATGGCTGAATAGGGGGAGAGAGAGTGATGTGAGGGATGGTTGTCAAGCCTCATTAAGGCCCTCACGTGCTTGCTTCAAGTCCCCATGCATGACATCATCTTCTCTCTTTTCTCTAGCATTTTTCTCCCTACAACTAGGGGCAATTTGGTCATTTCACCTTGCACAAATTACAAATCTGACCTCGGGCTGAAATTGGTGGATGAGCCTAAGAAATGGGCTACGCCATGAATAGGAGTGAGCTTGGAAATTAATTGGGCTTGAAATGGCTAAGAATTGGCCCATGGGCTTAGAAGATGAATAGTTGGTTTGGCCCAATGGGCTCATTTGATTGCCTTAGGCCCACCATGGTGGCTGTCCCACCTTGGGCCTAAGGCCCACACTGACTTGGCCTGGCCCACGTCCTCATGGGCCCGCTTCCTCGGTCCGAAAATCCCTTTTTCCAATTGCTCGGCTTAACTAGCTCTGTCGACTGTTTGAAGTAGCTTCATCCAAAGTTCGTCTCGGACGTTCCCGATAATTCGAAGTCCAATCCTTAGTTCTTTTGCCATGTAAATTTCACCTAATGCCATTTCGGATACAACTCAAACTAATAGGTGGCTTTGAGGATTCACGCATAACCGACTCGTGTCAAATTACGTTCAAGACATCTCGACACATGGACGTCCTTGACTACATGAAATTGTGGATGATAGATTATTATTTCAAAGTACACGATAACTGAGGATCGACCTAGGGTCGTTCGCGGGTTCTATAACAATAAACGGAATCACCTGTCATTCCATTATGTTCTGTCCACGAATCGACTTCCATTCGTCCTTACAATTGGCCTGCCTGTCTACAGGATCGTCCTCACGCAAGTCTCATGGTCAAGTCGTTTTCCCAAGTCAAGTCTTTTAGTCATACGAGTTTTTTCCTCATTAGCCTTTCCCCCCAAGGTCAGTATCTCGGGAGTGATCAATTTCAAGTGAGATCAACCAACAAAGCATTGACGAAATTTGCATCCATACATTCCTCAGAGGACTCGAATTTCAGGATGTCACAGAATCTGTATCATCAGAATTAAAGTTAGACTTTAAATCAATTGATTTCTTACCTTTAGGGTCTTTCTCATCATTGATCTGCTCCATTTTATATGACTGAAGCGTGCCTATTAGCTCATCAACTGATAGAGGCATGATCCTCTGAGTTTCTCTAATCGAAGTCTTCACATGATTCCAGTTCTTTGAAAGTCCACACAGCAGTTTGTTGACTTTCATTGGTCCATAAATTGGTTGACCTTAATAAGCTAGGCCATTCACAATCTCTATAAAGCGACAGAACATGTCAATAATAGATTCTCCAGGCTTCATTCTGAAGGTTTCATATTGTTCAAGAAGAATGTTTATTTTGGTTTCCTTCACACAATCAATCCCTTCATAGGTAACATGTAATTTGTCACAAACTTCTTTTACTGTTTCACAAGAAGAAATTCAATTATATTTGGTGAGAGATAAGGCATAGTATAAAGAGTAGATAACTTTAGCGTCAAGAGCTTGTCTCTTGGTGATTTTAGATTGTGTTATCATGTCAGCATCAACAACTTCTTTCCCTCTGTCTGAGGTTGATGTTGCTTTAGGATTAAGCCCTTTTTCAACAACATCCCACTTCCGGAGATCTCTTGATCTAAGAAATGCCAGCATCTTGTTCTTCCACACATTGTACTTTTTTCCATTGAAGTAAGGAGGTCTGGTGTTACTTTGACCTTCAACCAGTGTTGGAGCCAAAATACTAGCCATTTAAGATCTTTAGCTTAGAAGTAAAACACTTCAACTATTAAGCACACATGCTCTAATACCAATTGAAAGTGCTAGTATGAACACTTAGAGGGGGGGTGAAGAAATTGAGTTTGAAGAACAACAAACTTTGGACGAGTTCAGACTTTAACAATTTAAATGGAGCTATGAACAAAATAAAAAAGTTTATGGAAGAGAATAAGGACACATAATTTATAGTGCTTCGGCTTAGATCAAGCCTATATCCACTCTCCCACGCCGACAGCCTTCGGGCTGGTTTCCATTATGAAACAAAAGAGAATTTACAGTCTTGTGATCTCGACTTCACAGTGAAAAGTCTCTACTGCTCTCTCACGAAGTCACACTATAAGTCTCTCTCTCTTTTGAGTATAATTTTGAGCTCAGTATATGAAATAACAAGAAATTGGGAAGCTTCAGACTTTGGAATTTCTCTTTCACGCACTTTATCGAATGACTGGAGTTGTCTCCTTATATGCTCCTTCATGCCTTCTTGACCATTGTCACTTTCCAAAAGAATTCGTCCAATCAACCCGTTGGACAGAATCAATCAAGGAGATCTCGAGCCGTTTGAAGATTGTGATGAAAGCCCGTCAATCATGTTCGCCCATACAATCAGGATCTTGGTTTCCATAAGTAGATTATTTCCAAATTTACTTGCCTTTTGAAAAGATTTGATATATCTAAATTGATTCCAATCAAGATAACCAATCTCGTAGGTGTTACTCCCAACCATAAAGCCATATGAATCCTGAATAAACCGAAGCTTTGAAGAGAGGAAGATAATCTTGAGTCTAATTTCGTCTTCGTTCTTCATTCTTGTTCAGTTTGGAATTCGTTAGAGTGGGTAGACTTCCGATGTAAAACAGACTTTGACACAAATGTTTGGAAACCTGATAGACTTTGTCACAGAAGTCTGGAAATCTTTAGAATTGACTTTAGATAAGTTTTGTCAATTTCAAAATATCAAAGGAGTTTTCTCCAACACTTGCAGTATATCAACTGCAGGGCAATGTAAGTACTGGATGGAGGGCCACTAGAGGAAGTGTATTCCTAGAAGGTGTGGTTCTAATGTGGAACGCCTTCGTTGGAACTATTAACGGCAAATATTTCTCCAGTTGTGTTAGGGAACAGAAGATGGCGGAATTTCAATGCATTCGTCAAGGTCCAATGTCTATGGACTAGTACGAGGCGAAGTTCGCTAAATTATTGTCGTACGCACCCAGGTTGATCGAGGATCCCGAGGACAAAGCGAGGAGGTTTAGGGATGGCCTCCAACCGAAGCTAAAAAATCCACTGGCACCGCTCGATCTAAAGAATTATAATGAGCTGTATGGATGGGCTCAGTTGATTGAAAGGAATCTGAACAAACAAGCCGCCGCATTTAGGTTGTGGTTTGGTTCAAGCAGAGATGGAAATCGGTTAGGGAAGAAGCCCATGATGAGAGGAAGGTATCCTATTCCGCCCAAGAGGAAGGGTGGGATTAGAAAGTCAGCACCGAATTAGAATGTCGTGTCGCTTTTGTGGAAGGCGACATGGATTAGCCCTTGCCATTTTAGGACGGGTGCTTGCTATGAGTGTGGCCAGCAAAGTCACCTAGCCAAAAACTGTCCCAGAAGGCCGATGGGACCACAGCAATTGCCGCTGCCACCTCAGATGGGTTAGAACGGAGGGTATGTGTGGCACCCCTCGACGGCCCCCTATCCGTTAGGATCACCACAAATACTTGTCACTTATCCTACTACATGCCAGTCCTTGAAGCTTTTTAATTAAAGTGAAACCATAGTTCATGGGGGTTGATCAATAAAATTCTTTTCCCTTTTTTCTCCTTTTTTTTTTTTTGTAAAGGTCCCAGCGCAGCTCATCAACGGAAGCATAAACGAGTCTCACCATCCCTCACTCCAATAACAATAATGCAATGAACACCAACTACGCACCAAAAGAAAAGACAAAGCCAAGTCACTTTTATTTATATTTTCACAATGGACATCTCGGGTTGGTACAGCAAAAAGGCCAAGATTTTTAACTATACTTGGCTATAACCCAAAAGAGAACTCGACCCTATATCAAACATGTACACCCCTCCATCAACAAGCATCGGCTATCCCCAAAAAGAGTCAGCTCCCACCAGTCATACGTGCCATCACACCCAACCCGGTGCATCGGGCGGTGGCAGCGGTAGCATCCCTAACATCACCCCATTGCGTTGAACGTGAACAGACAAAAAATCTTGGATGATAGGGCCATCAGCAGAACCCACGTCATACATCACCAATACACGGACTCGGACATACTCCAGACCAGGTATACTAATACAGGAATGCTCTGTACACTCCACCTCAATGTCAGTAGGTATGCCATAGAAGGTACCACGCACAACTGGTGAAAGAGACATCTTTCTAATTTGAAATGTTAATCCCCAAAAGGGGTGAGTACAACCACTCAGCAGTAAAGATTTACCAAACTACACAATGCATCAAATAGAACAATCAAGGTATCATGAATAAAACACATATCATTTATGCATTCAAGCATACCTCACATTGCAACCATGCATATATCACCATACAACGTACATATATCACCATGCACTTGTACCTATATCATCAAGCAGCCATGCATATATCATCATGCAACGTGCACATACCACCATGCACTCCAGGCTTGCATTCCCATGCGGTTCATCCTATGCACATGATTCAATTCTCGATCTTTATCTTTCAATTAGATCACATCATTTTTCTTTCCAGGGACCAATGTTTGCATCCCTCAATTTATCGCTCGCATCCAACCTGGCATCGTGAGGAACCTCCGGCACACACCTCCGAGCATCCGGCACACACACTCCGGGCATCTCGAAAACTCCCGAGGCATCGTCGGCTCACACCTACGACGGTCTTGTTATTATCTCAATTTATATTCACACATTTATCTCAATTTCAACATGGCATTTGATGCAACAATATCAAAGGTCTCAACCAGCTTTTGATGTCATATAACATGCCATATGTCACTACATATGCAGCATCATGAACCACTCAAGACATTGTATCACATGGAGCAATTTCATTAATTTTTGAAAATGCAGCAAATTTCCGGATAAAAACAGATTGCACTCCTTTGGTCATAATTCTTGAAAAATTAGTAAACAGCCTTAATAAATTCTGAAAATTCGACATGTCATGTACAAGATCTAGGGGAAAATATTCCGTGAAGGACACCATATCAAAAGAACATCATACAATTCGGTACAGTTCATGCATCACAGTCTTTATAATTTCGGAATATTGCCACACACAGTTTCATTCACAAATTCGATAAAAATCCTAAATCAGCTCCGAAAATTATGAAATTTTTATATGTTATAGAAACGGTCCATAAGTAAATATTTCATCCAGAACTCGAAATCATATTTGTGATAGATTAAAAACTATAATAACCATAACCGTCCATAACCCTCGGCACCGAAATCCAGTTCAAACTGTTTTGAATAAAGATTGTTTCACCAACCTAAACTCATGCATTTCCTCTAAATTTTTAGTATGTTACTATTTAACATGTCATCTTCAACTTTCATTCATAACATGAGATTGAATTTCAATCGGAAGAATTTATAAAATTCACAGAATCTTGCCAGGTCAGCATTACAATTTCCAGATCTGACTTCTTGAAAGAAAAATATTTTCACCAGTCTATACTTGTTCATTTCTTCTGAAATTTTGATATGTTACTCTCCAAGAAGTTCTCTACAACTTTCATCAAGAAGTCGAAATGAAATTCCAACTAAACAGTCGCATGCAGCTCACGACTTCATCAAAGGTTGGACTGCCTTTCTAGAAAATAGAATGTAAGGCTACCATATTTTTCCCTAGAGCTTCGAATTTCTTCTCTTCTACCACAGCCAAGGTTTATCATCCCTTACAACACATATCACAGCAAGCAAAGGGTAGGTTTATGGACTCTACTTGCCTCTAATCCGAGCACAAGACGGCGGGTCGATGGCGGGGCAAGGCGGGACTCGGCGGCTCGACGGCGGCAACGAACGGCAGCGAACGGCCTCCCTCTTCCCCTTCTTCTCTCGCTCGCTCGCTCTCTCCCTTTCTCTCAGACGGTCACTCTCTCTCTCTTTCTCTTTCTCTCGTGCGACGCCCCGCCCCTTGCTCAATCCGCCCCTTCTTCTTTTCTTCCCCCTCATGATTAGCATGTAATCATCACAAAACATGCAAGATGACACTTGGTAATTGCCATGCAAGAGGATGGGCTGGTTGGGCCGGCCTCTCCCCTTCGGTCGACAGCCCATTGGGCTCCTTGGGCCGGTCGGACGGCAGCCCTTTTGTTTGGGCTTCGCGGGCCAGGCCAAGAGGGTCGAGTGGTGGGGTTGGTCTTGGGCCAAAAATTCAACCCACACTTCTCTAATTTTTCCCTTTTAATCATCACCTAATTACCCATCATATAATTACCTAATTACACTTATTCACTTAGCCATAAAACTTGCAACATAAATTAATAAAAATCAAATCCATAAGGTGCATAGCCAAGAACAAGATTCTCACTATCGAATTATCCTATAGTACCAACTTTGATAACCCAAGAACATAAGATATCTTTCCATTAAAGTGTCCAGCCTTAATCTATTACAATTCTTCGGTCTAGTGGCCACAACATACTTCAACGACACAACCATTCACTTTTTCATAGGTCGTAATGCCTCTAGGAATTGACATGAAATTTTGGGATGCCATAGTATGCGCCACCGAATGCACTGCAAGGTGGTTTGAATCAGCCCCCAGCTCAGGGAAGGGTGTATGCTGTCATTAGATGACAGACATAAGACTCGCTTGATGTGATCACAAGTACGATCTCACTAAACAACCATGCTACTTACGCTTTATTTGACCCTGGCGCTACTCATTCATTTATAGCTAAGCAGTTCTTTAAGTTGGTAGGGATGAGTCCCAAATTGTTGGAGTGAGTGGTTAGCATATCTACACCATTAAAAAATAAGGTGTTGTCCATGGTAGGCTGTCCTAATTGCAAGCTAGTTATTGGTGAGCGAGAGGGAAAGATAGATTTGATAGTCCTAGCCATGTATGATTTTGATGTGATAATTGGCATGGACTGGCTCACCAAGCAAAGAGCTAAGATGGATTGCTATTGCAAAGTAATTTAGTTTAACCCGTTAGCGGGTGAGAGTTTCGAGTTTATTGGGAGTCGAGGAGGACCCTCGATTACCTTAATCTTGTCGCTCGAGGCAACCCGTTTGTTAGATGGGGGTTGCTAAGGTTACTTAGCGACTGTCGTGGATACGCTAGTTGAGGAGCAGAAGATCGAGGACATTGCAATGACTCAAGAGTTTCCAGATGTGTTTCCGAAGGAATTACCTGGTTTGTCCCCGGAAAAGGAGATTGAGTTTGTAATTGAGTTGGCCCCCGAGACAGAGCCAATCTCTAAGGCTCCTTACCGGATGGCGTTGTCAGAGTTGAAAAAACCGAACACGTAGATGCAGGAGTTGTTGGATAAGGGATTTATACGTCCCAATGCATCACCTTGGAGATCACCAGTTCTATTCGTGAAGAAGAAAGACTGTGACATCCTTGAATTTGACCCCTATCCTAGACTCAAGGAATGGTCTAAAGCTTCGATGTGCCCCTAACGGGAATAGACTATGGATTGATTTAAATATCATTTATAAGTCAACTATCTAATTAGGAGAGGTAATTGCGGATCGAGAAATGCACACAATTAGAGTACTTGACCATGGAATGATAGCTTGACCATAAGGATTGATGCGAGACGACCTTACACTGGCATGGATCAATGAATGAATGATTATAGATCAATTCAGTCTAAGTATATATATAGCCAGATTGCGGGTGATTCCACACGGTTATTATACTAATCCCGAACGACCCTAAATCGATTCTAAGTCACCGTGGACCAAAGTAAGTAAATCGATTCTCGCTCGGTTACATGACAACTGAGGATTATCCATGGATCGATTAGGCTCAAACATGGATTGGTTTGGAAAGCAAGCGATACCCCAAGAGACCCCCCAATTCATATAGCCATGAACCTTGGTCTGGTTACGGTATCCTTCGTGGATAATTAGGAAATGCCCCTAATCGGTTTAATCAACGTTTAATCCCGTGAATAGTAATTCGTGTGAATAGTAACCTAGCCTCTAGAAGCCTAACTTTAGGCTTGTCTTCAAAGTCTTGATTCATTAATGTCCTCTAGAAGCAATGATTACAAGAGACGAAGACTTTGGTCTTGCAAGAAGACTTGCCACCTTTAGTTTCTTAAAGTCTACTTCGATTCCAGTTTTTGAAATTCCTAGACCCTCACTGTTTTCCGATTTTATAGAGTTTCTTGTGGTTCAAATTTGGAGAAACTTCTTTAATGAAAGTTGTTTAAAAAATCTTGATTTATAACATACTTTAATTCATATTTTTCTGAGGTGAAATGGTTGGTACGAAAGCCTATTATTTCTTCACAAAAGTTGTATAGGACATCCAGGTCTATAACATACTAAAATTTCAAAGTTTTTTTATGAAGATTTGAAATTCAAAATGAATTTTCTTCTGCGGTCGTTCACTCTGTTCGACGGACAAAATGTTGGGTTATCTTTGGTGATTTTCTGCTCTTTATACAAACCGATTTAGGCTTGGCTCTCTTCATGAAAAATGTCATTTAAGATCTTTTCTACAACATATTAAACTTTCATAATTTTTCGAATCCATTTGATAAGGTAATGACATTTATTTCAAAAGTTGCTCAAAACTGTCCTTTACATTGGAGGGGGAGGGCCACACGCCCAAGCTTGGTGGACAAGCTTAGGCAATTGCATGGTTGAGATCAACCTTGCTCCCCAAGCTTAGACTATTGGATGGCCAAGATTGCTTCTTGCTCCCCAAGTTAGTCAATTGTGTGCTCCCTAAGTCTAGGCAATTGTATGGTGGAGATTCACTCTTGCCCACCAAGCCAAGAAGCCATCATGAGCATAGTTCTATAGATTAGCCTTGCATTTGATGCTTTGAAGACCCACTTCTCTCCCTTTCTCCTCTTGCCAACCCCCGCACTCACTCTCTCTCTCTCTCTCTCTCTCTCTCTCTCTCTCTCTCTTTCTCTCTCTTTCCCTTTGGTTTGCTACTGTCCTACCGCTACTGCACCATTGTCTTTGCGCCGTCACATCGCCACCTTGCTATCCACCGTCTAGCACCACCGACCACCCCTCATCCTTGTCTTGGTTGTTGGTAAGTGAATCCCCTAAACGCTGGCTAGGCCTTTGTGTTACGTTGCTTGGATTTAGTTACTTGTATTAGGAGTAGGATCAAGCTATCCTAGAGAGGTCAGAACCATGGGTTAATTTTGTATGGTTTGATCATGAGTTTGCTTGGATTATGAGGTTTGAGGTTGACAAGGAAAGTTTATTTATTACTAAGGTTGCTTGATTTGATATTGTTATTGGAAATGACTTGTTGATATTCATACTTGAATTTAGTTTGAGAAAGCGTTGTTCCAATATGAAATCTTGTTATGTTATAACTTAGGATGAGTTATTTTGAGATCTTGTGATATTATTGGATGTGCTTGTTCTATATGATGTTGTTTAATATTAATGGCAATGTTTTATATATGTTCATTAGAAGTAGTCTTTACACATATGTTCATTGTTCATGGTCGATGCATGAGAACACTCCGAGCCTCCAAGATGGGATATACAATGGTTCTTGGACGTGCGTGGGAGCATGTCGGGTCAAGTCTCTCTCTTGGATCAGCGATACTAAGTCGTATCATTCCCGAACCAAGTTCAGTACTAAATCAGTGATCATGCCATGACGGGTCGGTCCTTCTTGGCCTCGGTGCGATATTGAGACATATCGTTCTTGAGCTAAGTTTGGTACTAGGCCGGTGATCATGTCATGACGGATTGGTTCTCTTTTGGTCTTGATGCGATATCAAAGCTGTCACGCCTTGATCCTCCAAACGCATGCCCATCCCTCGGTGGTCGATAATTTGCGACATCCCAGGACACGTCACCGACCCATTCATTTTAATGTGCATGCGGAAGCGTATAAATAAATCCCTAGACAACACAAAGATGGGACAGAAAAACAAGGCCACAAAATCACAAACCAAACCACACCTTTATACACAACTGACTAGTTTATTTACAACACTAGTCTATTCACAAGAGTCTACACAAGCTCTATACTCAAAACAAGGATGTCCTAAGATCAGCTAGTTCAACTCATTCGCCGACTCTTCGGTCTCCACAGGCTCCGGGTGAGGCGGGTCATCCACAACACTATCAGGAGGATCAGATGCGTCCTCGTCTAGGGTGGCATCAACTACCGCAGCGGGGATATCAAAACTCCTAAGAGGACCCACCCTGAATCCATTGGGTCCGTAGCGAAACCAAGCTTTGAATTGATGAGGTACCAAGTGAGGTAGGTTCTCTTTGATCCAGACCGTGGTCACTACCAGCTCATAAACCCAGTGGAATCCAGGATCGGGATAGCTAAAAACCCGCTCAAGTAACCCTCATGGGCCGGCCAAAATGCTAAGGAGGAGCAGCCATCTATGGACCTGAAAATGTTGAGCTCACAACAGGATGAGACAACATCTTAACAAGTTCACCCCTAAGCTCCGACTAGGAAGAAAAGATGCCTAAAGGCTATCTATGCACACATAAGACAGAGGACTTATCTTGCCCCAATTCCTTCCTGCATGTCAATACAGTTTATAATCTCAACCAAATCAATCAGTCCAATCGATTCAATACAATCGATACAATCTATCATTCAACCAATCAATACTATCTATCAGTTTAGTACCGACTATCAATTCGCTTCGTCGATACGATAATTGCTCACCCAAGTTGATATAGATAGATAGTAGCTCGTCTAAGCTGATATAGATATATAGTAGTTCACCAAAGCTAATAGATATATAATAATGCTCATGGAAGTGGAACTATGATAATTTAATCTTGGTCAAGGATCTCGTGCTCTACACACCCAAATCCTCAATTAAATAACAACATTGGCCTAATTTTATCGTGTTAAAATATACACGATAAAAATAATAGTGTGTGGGTACACGATCGGGCTGAGCCAAAATATAATATCTTTATTTTATAAAATCCCACTATTCATACAATGTCTCAAAACATTTTTTGCATTATAAACTGACACCCTCGTAATTTCTAATCAAATACCGAAATTACCTAATTTTGGGATAATTGCCCAAAATTCCAACTTTCACTCAAATTACAGAAATTAGCATTCAATTAAATAAATCATTCACACCATTGCAATAAGCACAAAATTCCGATCACCTGCTATTTCGGTATGATTTTCGGAAAATAATAATTAATTAAATAAATACCAAAAATAAATTAAATAAATGCAATTAAATTCCAAAAATAGAAACTTAGGTTGGAAACGCCTAATTAAATACCAAAACGGGCCCGGAAAATTTCCGAACCAATCTAGATAAATAATACAACCTATCTAGTCTCTAATTATGCTACTCTAACCACCTAACATGCAAAACCGAATAATTAAATTGCTAATCTATTCTAACTAACCACCTAATCTCTAATTAGCCTAAACTAATCAACTCTTAAGCATCATTAACTCCCTAAGCGGAGATTAGTGAGTAAACTCACCGATTTTGCAATCCGGTGAGTCCACGGCGACAGCGACGTGTAGATGGGTGACAAACTCCGAAGCAACGAAGCCAAGCGGGGTCCGAAAAGGGTTCGAAATGGGCCTTGAAGCCCACAGATCCTTGCTAGGCTCCGGTTTTGGTCAAGGCAGAAGGAAGGCTACTCGGGGCTCGGCTTAGGCCAAAACAGGCCAGGCAGGTTGCAAGGCGGGCAGATGTGGCATCCTGAAATTCTTTGCCAGTCATTAGGGGTGCTCCAATTAGTGTCTTTTATTGAGATCTATGGCTGAGTTTAAATGGATAAATCTTGGAAGAGGATGACTTATCTTTGGCCATATGTATCGTGAATTAGAATCTATGGATTTGTGATTTTCAATGTTAGTTATTTAATTTTACCCTATAGTACTTTAGTCCAATAAGGATTTTATTAGTATTTTTTTAAAAAAAGAAGGTTAAAATTTGATTTTAATTAGGTTTGGGCCTTAGGCCCAATAGCATGGACTCTTGGTGGGCCAAGTGGCAAAAAGAAAGTCCCATGCATTGGCCATTGTGGGTGGCCCTTAATCATTGCTAATGATGGAGTTTAGGGGAAACAAAAGGGGGAGAGAGAGTGGCCGGTTGAGGGATTCGGCCAAGCCAAGAGAGAGAGGAAGTTGCGAGAGAGAGAGAGAGAGAGAGAGAGAGAGAGAGAGAGAGAGAGTTGTGAGAGAGAAGAGGGAAGCTGAGAGAGGAGGAAGAAGGAGCCACCGTCGTCCGTTCGCCGTACGTTCGCCGTCCGTGTGCCGTCGTCCGCTTGATCTTAGAGGCAAGTTAGGATCAATTTCTACTCTTGCATGTGTGGTTGAATCTTGGGTGTTTAGAGGTAAGAAACCGAAGCTAGTGTGGTTTGTTCTTGAAAAAGCTTGCTGATTTCGTGTATACCGCCTGACCCAGAAACTTGTGGAGGCTTGCATGCATGTTTTGAGTTGGATTTTGACTTCGAATCCTTCATGAAAGTTGTAGAAAAAATCTCAAAGTATAACATACTAAAATTTGGGACAAAATGGTTGCGTTTTAAGGGGAAAAACCCTCCTCCTATGAAGACACTAGATCTGGAACTGCTTTGCTGACCTTTCGGTAGTTTTGTGGGTTGCATGTTGCTTTTTACAGAGAATCGACTTTCTCTTGAAGACGGTTAATCTGGAAACACGGTACTGGACACCCGAGACTTCTTGGACCCATATGGTGACTATTATTTGGAAATTTCACTTAGATCCCTTAATGAAAGTTGTAGGGGACCTCTTGAGGAAAAAAATATTAAAATTTCAGAGGAAACGAAGAAGGATAAGTAGGTAAAAACTCGATATTTCGGAGATAGCTATACTGGACGTTTCGGTGCTAGAATCAGGAGCTTCAGACGTCTATAGAAAATTATCTAGAACGAATCTGGCCTAGATGTCTTCATGAAAAATCTACTTTCGGGTCTTGAATATAACCTGGTAAAATTTCATAATTTTCGGAGATCATTCGGGTATTTTAATCAAAATATTTCAAAAAATGCACAATCTGTTTCTATCCGAAATTACATGCTGAATTTGTGTGAATTATATCTTCTTGTGTGAAACTCTTTTGGGCATGTGTTCTTCATGAAATTGTTACCTTATTGTTTTGTCTATCACATGTTCTGATTTCATGATTTTGGGAATCATATGGATATTTAATTTAAATGTTTTCAAAATGGTACAAGCTGGAATTTAGTAAACTTCAAAAAGGCATGATATATGGAGTATTCTAATTTTTATGGACTCCATGAATCGTACTGTTATGAACGATTGTGTTTTGCTGCATGTCTGATGATGATTGGAAATGCATATATGAATCAAATGATGAAAATGATCTTGATTGCCATCACGTCACATGCCATGTTAAAATTGAATTATAATTGAAGATGTGAATTAAGATAAGTGAGAAGGCTGTCGGAGGTGTGAGCCGACGATGCCCCGGGAGTGTCGGGATGCTTGGCTAGAAGGGTACGGCCGGTTGCCCGGTGGCCTTAAATGGCTGAATGTCGGAGGGTCCTCGGGAGTTTTGAGATGCCCGGAGAGTGGGGGAGCCGGAAGCTCGGCAGGTATTGTGCTGAGGGATGCCTCGTGATGCCAGTTAGGGTACGAGATGCCTGGCAGGTATTGTGCCAAATGCCCAGCAGGTATTGTGCCGGATGGTTCTCGCGATGCGAGGTGGGGTGTGAGTGATAAATGTGGGATGCAAACATTGGTCCCGGGAAAGAGAAATGTGGCGGCCCAAAATGAGAGGATGAAATTGGGAAATTTGAAATTGAATTATGCATGATGGCATATGTATGGCATGATGATGATGAGTGCATGGATGCATGATAATGATGGTACCTGTGATATGATGATGATATGTGCATGGATGCATGGCAATGATGGTACATGTGATATGATGATGATGAGTGCATGGATGCATGATGATGGTAAGTGTACAACATGATGGTGATGATTATATGATGACGTATGTACATGCGGTATGATGACATGTGCATGATATCAAGGTAAATTTTGCATGAATGCTTGATTGACATGTGTCGTGCTATGGTTGTGATGATTGTATTGTATGATGCATTGAGTGGTTTATTGGTCCTTTACCTGCTGAGTGGCTGTACTCACCCCTTCGGGGACCAACATTTTAGTTTAGAAAGATGCCGCTCCCGGCTGTCACGCGGGGCGTCTTTTACGGCTTTCCTTCGAATGTAGAGGTCGAGTGCGTGGAGATCGACTGTCCCACCATCCCTGGTCTTACGTTTATTCGGGTTCATGCGATAGTGATGTATGACTTGGGCCTGGCTGAGGGCCTTGTCATTCAGGAGTTCATCTCCGTTCACGTTCGTCGAGATGGGGCAATGCCAGGGATGTTGCCGCCGCCACCGCCTGATGCACCGGGATGGGTGTGACAGCCCGTTCGTGAAGAGTAGGAGCTGCAACTTTTTGGGAAATAGCCGACACTAGTTGATGGGGGATCTTGCACGATAGACATAGTGGGTCGAGTGTCTCTTTTTGGGGTTATGGCCGAGTGTAGCTAAAAATCTTGGCCTTTCTTTTGATGTACCGACCCAAAAAATCCATCATGAAAATATGTAAATAAAAGTGTCTTGGCTCTATCTTTTCTTATGATGCTAGTGGTGTGCCATTGTATCATGATTGTTGGAGGGAGAGATGGCGATATTAAATTTTGCTTCCGCTAATGAGTCACGCTGGGACCGTTTTCAAAAAAAAAATGTCTATGAACTACGACGCTTCTACTAAGAGATGTAACTAGTGTCCATTGGGTGTAGCAATAGGTGCCTGTGGCGACCTAAGGTGTTTTGGGGTGCCACAGCGGGCGAGGCTTCCGGCGGCGGGATGGGTAGCCAGGCAACTTCGACAACGGCGAAGGAGGCTCGAACGAGCTCAGGGGATGGCTTGAGGTCGCGGCTGGGGCAGAACGAGCGCAGCTTGCGTGGGGGCGCAACGCAACGCAATGGCAGCTAGGGTCTCGACACGCAGTTGCGAAGGCAGAGTGGATGGCTACTCGGTTTTCTGGTTCTTTGGAGCTTCAAGGTGGCTGGAAATGGAGAAAGCAGCTCTGAAGAATAAGATAGGGGACAACAGCCACTTGGAGGGTCCCTCCTTAGCCTCCGAAGTCTTCATTCCTACCCCTTTGTCCCTTAAAGAGGCCCCACCATGCTTGGCTGTCTTCCTCAGCCTCTTGGTAGCCTAGAAAATTCCCTTGCAAGCCATTGAAGCGGTCCAAAGGTTGTGCACCAAGGGGACCTATGCATTTGTAACATTTTCCTCCCAAATTGAGCCAATTCCTCTCTAATTGGATCCAATTTGGTCCCCATAAATTCCACCAAGGTGTCCTCGACCTAATTGACATTTTTCCCTGTCAATAGAACCAACTTGCATCCCAAAAACGTAATAAAAAATGGTCCCCTGAATTTTCCGGTCAATAACGCCCTTACTTTGGATTTTCACCAAAAATCTCGGTTTGCAGAAAAATCTTCGGAGTATGAGTCGACATTCCTAAAATAACTCATGACATGACAGAACTTTCAATTTCTAAAATCGGATTCAAATTCGCAGTTAATTTCGATTCAACTCGATTTTAGCGTGACCTAGCCTATCGTGGTTGATTATTTTCAAGCCACAACGTGTGTCTTTCACACATTGGCGACTCTCGGTTGTCGTGAAAATCTCAAGGTTTCAAATACAGACACAGGGTACATAAATGATAGAAAAATCAGTCTAGTGCCGATCAATAGAAATTTTGCACTTTGGTGGAATTACCCAAGCACTAATCACATATCTCAGTAAAGTCAACCTATCTTCGGTCTCTGATCAATTTTGACAGTTGATTCCTAGTCGAATTCTCAAGTCTATTGCGTTAAAATTCCTTAACGGTTTCACTTGATAGACTAGTTATCCTTTGAGTGATCAGTTCAGGGAAAAGAACTATAGGTGCATCAATGAAAAGTGCAACTTATTCAATCGAAGACAGAACCTGAAATTTCATGATTGTGGCCCCCTGAAACGGCCCCCGATCCATTAGGATCACCACAGTTCGCTTACCTTTCACTTTTCCTAATAACATGTCACTCTGATACCATTGAATTATAGTGGGTCCATAAATCCCGGGGGTTTGTATTATTTAAATCAGTCCCAGCGCAGTTCATATAGCGGAAGCATAATCAAAATCTCCCTACCCCATGCTCAACAGGATAATGCAATGCACACCAACTAAACATTTTATATAAGTTAGAGCCAAACACTTTTATTTACATAACTTGATGGACATCATGAGTTGGTACATCAAAAGGCCAAGGCTTTACTAAGCTCGGCTATAACCAAAAGTACCCGACTCCACAGCAGTCATGTACATCGGTCCATCATTTAGTGTTGGCAGTCCAAAAAGAAGCTTCATCCTCCCTCTATCGCACTCAGTCACACCTAACTTGGTTCGTCAGCCGACGGCAGTGGCAGCATCCCCAGCATAACCCAGTCGTGGCGGACATGCACGGACAAGAACTCCTAAATGACAGGGCCGGCGGGTGATCCCACAGTATCATCAACATCACAATGTATACATATATGTCTCACTTTGAAAATATTATTTTGATGCAATACAATCATAAGTTTCAATGAGTTTACAAAACCTCATCAATTTCATTTTTGATGTCATATGATATGCTAAATGTCACCACATACACTGTATGATTAACAACCCAAGACATCACATCTCATAGAGCAATTCAATTGGTCTTGAAATGAAACTGGTTTCAGATAAAACAGAATGCACTCCTCTAATTGAAATTCTGGAAAAATTAGTAAATGATCTTAATAAATTCCAAGAATTTGACATGTTATAAATGAGATCTAGAGAAATTTTTTTTTATGAAGAACACCAAGTCAAGAAAACTTCGTATGAATCGCAATGGTCCATGCATCACAGCCATAAAACTTCAAACATCACTATTGCACAGTTTTAATAAAAAATTCGGTATAACCCCTAAAAAAACTCATAAAATTTTGAAATTTCGATATGTTATAGATAAAACCTAAAGGTAAAATTTTTGTGAAGAACTCGAAGTCAGATTCATGATAGATCAAGAGCTATAATCACTATAACTCTCCTTAACCCTCGGTAACAGTTTCCAGATCTAACACTTTCAAAGAAAAATCGTTTCACAGATCAATACTTGTCCGTTTCTTCCCAAAGTTTAGTATGTTATTCCTTAAGATGTCATCTACTACTTTCATCAAGGACACGAAGTCAAATTTCTGCTAGATAATTACAGAAAATTCACGGAGTCACCAAAGGTCAAGCTGTTTTTCCATGAAACAGTTTACTAGTCCTAAGGAACTGCACCTATATTTTTGAAAATTCCAACATCCAGCACATTCAAAATCTATTAGACTTCACACACAACCACAGCAAGCATCGTGTAGATCAATGGACTTCACTTGCCTTAAGTCCAACACAACCACAGCAAGCAAACAGCGACTTGAGGACTTCGGGCACGGCTCAATCGACGGCGAAGCTAGGCGGCATCGACAGTGGCAGCAGGCGCATGCACGGTGGGGCTGGTCTCCTTCTTCCCCTGGCCGATGCTCCCTCACGAACTCTCTCTTTCTCTCGGGCTCTCTCTCTTTCTCTCGGTCACTCTCTCTCTCTCGATCACTCCCTCGTTCACTCCGCCCCCTCCTCTTTTTCTTTTACTCTCATGATTAGCTAGTAATCATGAGGTTTTGCATGGAAAACCTCCGGTGAATCAAGAGGGTGGTGACACCTCATATAATCCCTTTGCCACTTGTCAAATTTCATGCAATTTATATGGCCTCATTCGGCCGGGCCTTGGTCGACCGATCCAAGAGGAAACGTGGGCCGGTTTGGGCGGTTTTTGGGCCTTAAGAAATCAGCCCACATTTACTCCTAATATCTCACTTTAATCTCCACTTATAATTACATAATCAGCAAGATTTGCACGGCCATAAATATTACAACCATACACAAGGATAGTTCAATTCATAGGGTTCACGGCCAAAAATTTCTTATCAACCCATCATATAATACAACCTCGGTCTCACAAAAGCATATGATGCATTTCCAACAAAGCAATTTTCTATTAAATGCTCGGCCCTTGTTTAATTGCAATCCATTGGTCTAATGACTATAATATAGTCCGATGGCGCTTCCATCACCTATTCATGGGTCGTAGTGCATCTAGAGATTGCTATGAAATTTTAGGATGCCACAATGATGTCACAAAAGCTTATCGTTTCTGATCCGGATTGAACTTAGGTCGGTGCTTGTGCTTAATGTAACAGGTCAAACCACGGACTCTTGTTTCGTGCTTGGCATATTTATTGTAGTTTCGATAGATCATGACATACACTCCGCCTAGCATGCCATTGAGACATTCATACTTGGCTAATGAGAAAGAAAACAATGGACTTGAGTGTTGGTATGCTCGTGTGATCACCTAAAGACCCTGATGCGTTTACACGGGATGATGCCTGATTAAGTTCGGATGCCCCCAAGTCAACAGGATGCCATTCACGGGATGTGTTACATCGAAACGATGCCCGAAAAGATGCCCGACGGGAGTTTGGATGCCGTGCTCGATGGGGCGAGACAATTGTCCTGGATGTCTCCGGAAGAGCCGAGGCTATGTGTGATTAATAATTGGACTCGAGATAACATGGTAGTATGGGATGCCATGTGACTCTTGAGGCACTAAATGTGTGTGATGCATTTGAATGTTATGTGCATACCTTGAAAATTGTTTTATGGTTCGTACATGTTTGACATGACCTTATATGAGATGCATGAGATTGATACATGTGTGATGCGTGCAAAAGCTCGGTTTGTTTTATATGTATTATTAAGTCTTGGCATTAATTTAAGCATATGTTTAAATTGGGTCACTTAGTGATTTGAAAGGCACGTGCATGTTATAATTGTTATTTAGGATGAGAAAGGCACGTGAATGTTTTGGAAGTCATTGTTTGAGATTTGAAGGCCATGGTGATATTTAGAAAATGATATATGACACATGAGAGTATTATTGGCTATTTATTACACGATTTGTAGCATGTGTGAATTTTTATGCTATTATGGAGGACTCGAGGAACTTGTGCATGTGGTTGAAGTCATTAATTGGCATGCTTAGAAATTTCATGAGTATGAGATAAATCGTAGATTCTTGATAGGATTGATGCTCAAGTAGAGGAAGATTTTCCTTCATGTTTATAGTTAAGACAAAGCAAAGGTTTTGCTATTGATCTACCATCGACAAATGGGCGTCGAGTTCGTAGGTTCCAAAACGAGGCATCTGCCTATCCAAGGTTTAGGCAATTTACTTATTGAGTTGTCGAACTCACCCCATCGTAGTTTAACATTTTTCAGGCCCGTAGTATGGAGAACCGTCATGTTCGGTTTAGGGTTACATTGGAGACGAGAGTTTGGCCTGGCATTAATGAAGTTTAGGTTAACCCTGACCCACTATTGGTTTTGTTGGTTGGTTGGAAGTTATTGGTGTAAAGGCTTGTAATCACTAAACTTCCTAGGGTTAATAGTAAATTTGTTAATGAAGTATTTGGTTTGATGTCATGATGTATACCTTTTATGTGGCATCCTAAAATCTCATGACAACCTCTAGAGTACCATGAACCTTGATTAGGTAATGGAAGTGCCATTGGATTTTGTATTAGCCATTGAATCAATGAATTTCAATTAATTTAAGGCCGAGCAATGTAATGGACAATTGTTTGGATGTAGATGTGTCTACAAGTGACCTAGGGATTTTATTAAGGTGCAAATTGATATAGAAATCTTATTCTTGGCGGTGCACTTTATAAGTAGAATTTTATTGATTTAAATTACAAAGTTTTGTGGGCTTATAAGTTGAAATTAGGTGTTTATTTAAATGAGGATTAAATGGAATAGGAATATGAGAGGGTGGGCTGATTTTTAGGCCCAAAGACCATCCAACCAGCCCACGCAGCCCCCCTGGTCGACCGGCCCATGAAGGCCCAAGGCCTGCCCAGCCTTGAAGCCCTTAAGCTTTGCATGTGAATCGCCAAGTGGCATGGAGGAGAAGCCAAGTGTAGCTGCCCCCATTGGCTTCCTTGGGTGGCTACACGCAATCAAATGATTGCAAATGATTGTAGGGGAAGAAAATTAAAGTGAGGGAGGCGGATTGATGAGGGGGAATCGACCAAGAGAGGGAGAGAGTGTCGTCCGAGAGAGAAAGGGAAACCGAGAGAGAGGAAGAGGGAAAGAGAGGAAGCGGGCATGTGAGAGGAAGAAGAAGAAGAAGACCATCGTTGCGTCGCCTAGTCCCATCGTTTCTGCTGTGTTTTCCTTCGATTTGAGGCAAGTGAAGTCCTAAAACCTACCCCTTGCATTGCTATGTTGTGTGTGTAGAAGATGGTAAATTTTGGTTGTGGTAGATGGGACGAAATTTCGGAGCCTTGGAGAGAGATTCGTTGGCCTAGCATGCTGTTTCTGGAAAAACCAGTCCGACCATCCATGAGATTGTGTGCTGCATGCGACTTTTTAGTTGGAATCTTGTTTTGATTTCTTCATGAAAGTTGTAGAGAACATCTTGAGGAACAACATAATAAAATTTGAGACAAAAATAACAATTAATGTTAGTGAAATGATTTTTCCTTGGAGAAATTAGATCTGGAATTCGTTGTGCTGACCTTTTGAGATTTCGTGGTCTGTAAACTAACTTTCTTGTGAAAATCTCACTTTGATCTCTTAATTAAATATGTAGTGTACTTCTTCAGGTAGAACATATCAAAATTTTAGAGGAAATGAACAAAAATAGGTCGGTGAAATTGTTGTTCTTTGAAGACACTGAATCTGGGAAAAACGCTACCTCGACCTAGTATGATTTCGTGATTTTTATAAAATTATACATTTAAAATTTGATCGCATGTCCTTAATGAAAGTTATAGGTAATATTCTGATGAATAACATACTGAAAATTTAGAAGAAATGAACATATGTAGGTTGGTGAAATGAGTTTCTTTTGAAAGATGATAATCTGGGAAAAGATGACACCGAGAATGGGGGGAATTAATCGTCTATATATATTAATATAGAACGATTTGGGTTTCTATTTCTTCGTGAGATATTTAAATTTAGGACTTTTCTATAACATGTCAAAATTTCAGAATTTTTGGAGTTCATTTGAGTATTTAATTTAAATTACTCCCGAAACTGTGCAAGCCGAAATATTGAAGTTTTGAAAACTGTGATGCATGAACCGTGCTGTTTTGTGTGAAGTTCTTTTGGTATGGAGTTATTCATGAGATATCTTCCTTTAGGTTTCATCTATAATGTGTCAAGCTTTCAGAATTTATTAATACCATTTACAAATTTTTCTAGAGTTTTAACTAAAGGAATGCATTCTGATTTATTAAAAAAAAATGATGTGTTTTGAAAAATAAATGAATTTATCCATGTGATGTAATACTTTGAGTGGTTTATTTGGCGGCATATGTGATGACATATGGCATGTTATGGCATGAAAATTTGGTCAAGACCCTTGTTATTATTGCATCAAATGCCATGTTGAAATTGAGATACATGTATGAATATAAATTGAGAAAATAACGAGACCGTCGGAGGTGTGAGCCGACGATGCCCCGGGAGTGTCGGGATGCCCGAAGGTGTGTGCCGCAAGCCTCGGAGGTGTGTGCCGGGGGGATACCTTGTGATGCTAGTTGGGGTGCAAGATGCCCGGAGTGTGTGTGCCAGATGCCCAGAGGTGTGTGCCGGAGGCTCCTCGCGATACCAGCTAGGATGCGAGTGATAAATTATGGGATGCAAACATTGGTCCCTGGGAAGAAAATGATGTGATCTATTTGAAATATAAAGATCGAGAATTGAATCATGCACATGGATGTGTGCATATGGCATGGTGATATATTTATGACTGTTTGATGATAAGTGCATGGTGGTATATGCACATATGGCCTGGTGATATATGCATGACTGTTCAATGATGAGTGCATGGTGATATATGCACATTGTATAACGATATATGCATGGCTGCTTGATGCTATGCATGGCTGTGAGGTAAGGTATGCTTGAATGCATGAATGATATGTGTTTTATTCTTGATTGTTCTGTTTGACGCATTGAGTAGTTTGGTGGATCTTTACTACTGAGTGATTGTACTCACCCCTTTTGGAGATTAACATTTTAGATTAGAAAGATGCCTTTGCTGCCAGTTGCACACGGTACTTACTGTGGCATACCTACTGATGTTGATGTGGAGTGTACGGAGCATATCTGTGTCAGTGCCCCTAGTTTAGTGTTTGTTCGAGTCTGAGTCCTGGTGATGTATGATGTGGGTCGAGCTGATGGCCCAATCATTCTGGAGTTTTTGTCTGTCCACGTCCGGCATGATGGAGTAATGTTAGGGATGCTACCGTTGCCGTCGCCCGATGCACCGGATTGGGTGTGATGGCGTGTATAGCTAATGGGAGCTGACATTTTTTGGAGATATCCGACGCTTGTTGATGGAGGGTTGTACATGTTCGATATAGGGTCGAGTCCTTTTTGGGTGGTAGCCAAGTATAGTTAAAAATCTTGGCCTTTTTGTTGTATCGACCTTGATGTCCATCATGAAATTATAAATAAGAGTGAATCGGCTTTATCTTTTCTTATGGTGCGTAGTTGGTGTGCATTGCATTATGGTTGTTGGAGTAAGGGACAGTGAGACTTGTTTATGCTTCTGCTAATAAGTTGCGCTGGGACCGTTTTCAAAAAAAAAAAATATCCCTGGTCAAAGGGTATCAGTCTGTGAAGTTATATGAGATCGAGTAATTAAGAGAGATCACATGTGGCAACCTCAGGCGAATCGGGGGTGCCACAGCCGGTTTTTGGTATCAGAGCAATGGTTATAGATTGGAGTGATAAGGAGCCTCATTTGGAAATTGAGGAACATGATAACAATGCACACCACATGATATTAAATGGAATAATTGGTTAACTTTGAATAACGAGTGATGAGTATTCACTCGTAGATCCCTAGTAGTTATGATGAGTTGTCTTTAAGTGTCAGTAACATGTTTATGTTACTTATATAGTAGTAGTGCTTTTAAATGGAGACAGTGAGTCTCAGATTATTCCTAAGGCAATGCTTGGAAATTGCAGGAAAGTCATGGTGCGAGCTGGAAGTGCTCATCCATCAAGGGCTGAAGCCTCTACTACAAGGGCTGAACCCCGAATGGAAGACATCCTGCAGGCATTGGCCAATATTGGAAATCTGATGGAAAGGCAAGCACAACAACAACCCGGAATGGAACGTCGCCCTCAAGGGATGGTGGAACAATTTCTGAAGTTGAAGCCACGTAAGTTTAGTGCAATGGGAAGTCCTGAGGAGGCGGAGCATTGGATTGATGGGATAGAACAGATTTTCCGGTTGTTGGACTGCAGTGATGCTGAGAAAATAGTTTTGGCAAAGTACCAGCTGAAGGGAAATGCAAAGTTTTGGTGGAGAGCTTCGAGGGATACAATCTTTCCACCAGGTACTGATGTGAACTGGGAAGAGTTTGTTAGAGCTTTCAATAGGAAGCATTTCTCTTACTGTGCTAAGGATAAGAAGATCACCGAATTTGTCCAGTTGGAACAAAGGGAGCTGACAGTAGGTTAGTATTAGGCAAAATTTTCTGAATTGTCTAGGTATGCTCCCAGATTGATTGAAGATCATGAGAAAAAAGCTAAGAGATTTCTGAAAGGGTTGAGGACTGATATTAGGAAACAACTGGTGCCTTTGAATATAACGGATTATCATGAGATTTATGAAAGGGCACACTTAGTGGAGCAAGAGCTGGTAAGAGAGCAATCAAAGTTTAAGAGATAGCTTAACTTTAGTGATATCAAAAAGGGTAAGAGACCCTATCCTGGTCAAGGTCAGACTTGGAATGTGAAGAAAAAGAACAATTTTGGAAATTTTGGAAGAGCTAGGGATGGCCTGAATATAAGGAAAGCACCCTATCAGCTTGATGTTTGTCGAAGGTGTGATGGGCGGCATGGCCCAGGACCTTACAATGGACGATTGAGATGTTATGGTTGTGGACAAGTAGGTCACCTTAAGAGAGATTGCCCACAAGAAAGGTCGCAAATGAGTGTTGGCTCGGTGCAACAAGCACAGCAGAGTGCGGTTAAACCAAACCTACCAAGGAATCCTCAGAGGCCACCAGCACAAGGAAGGGTGTATGCGATCACCCAAGAGGAAGCGGAAACTTCCAGAAATGTTATATCAGGTACGATTTTCATAAATGGCAAGAAGGCATATGCATTGTTTGAGACGGGGGCTACGCATTCATTTATATCTGAAAGATATAGGCAATTGAGTGAAATAGAAGTTACGCCTCTTGAGACGCCTCTTTGTATTTCCACGCCTTTAAGGAACATGGTATTGTCTACGATGATGTGTGCAAAATGTAAGATAACTATAGAAGAGCGAGATATGGAAATAGACTTAGTCGTAATGGCTATGTATAACTTCAATGTTATCATAGGGATGGACTGGCTTCATAAGCATATGGCTAAGGTGGATTGCTATAGGAAAGTGATCCAGTTCATGTTGCCTGATCAGTTTAGTTTCGAATTTTTTGGAGGTCAGACAATCCCCTCTATAGCCATTATTTCGATGGTAGAAGCTTGTGAAGTACTTGACGAAGGATGTCAAGGATACCTAGCAGTGGTAATGATGTGAATCATGGCGAAAAGATCGTTCTACGAAGGCCCAGATGGTGCGAATTGCAAACCTCGATCTCCAATCAAACCTGTGATTTGCAACCTCGGTATGAACGTGACTTGTTGACGAATGCATGTCAACCAACCAACGTTATAGACGCCACAAGTGAAAGAATTCGCTATCTCGCTCGATAAGTTGAATCGACCGCTACAAGAGAATCTTGATTAGGTCAAGTCCTCAAAAGAACAATAGAAGATAATCTCTCAACTTTTTCCTCAAAAAATAAAATATCTATCCATCACAAAGAAATTTGGCAAATCCTTTATATAGGCTTTCTAGCTGCCACACAAACCCTAAAATCTAATGCGTCATATTCTAGAATATTCCTATTCTAGAATATTCCTAAACAAGAAGAATATTCCTATTTGACTTGGTCAAATATTTGGTGACCAGATAATTAAATTGTGCCAAGATTTCCAAGATTCTTCAAGATTTGATCCAAGGTCATCTCCACGCCAGATCACGAACCATGACGCCAACAGCTTGCCTGAATTGCTTGGCCCACGCTTGAGTAATCGAAGCAGTAGGAATAGACAATGGGTCCTTAGCACCTCCTCCTCAATATGGCTCGATGTCCACATCATTCCCTCCCCCGTGCAAAGGATTTGCCCTCTAATCATCACTGGCATAAAAAAGAGTCAAGTCAGAAACATTAAATGTGGCACTAACGTCATACTTACCTGGAAGATCAAGCTTGTAGGCATTATTGTTAACTCTTTCCAAAACCATGAATGGTCCATCCCCTCGCGGTAATAACTTAGAATGTCGTTGCTCAGGAAATCTCTCTTTGCGCATATGAACCCAAACCCAATCGCCGGGTTCAAACACCACTTCCTTGCACCCTTTGTTGGCTTGCCGTGCGTATTGCTCAGTCTTGCGCTCAATATTTGTGCGTGTCTTCTCATGCAACGCCTTAACAAATTCAGCTTTCTTTGTTCCATCTAAATCCACATGCTCATTAATAGGTAAAGGGGTTAAATCTAACGGAGTTAACGGATTAAAACCATGGACAACCTCAAATGGTGTAAATTTAGTAGCAGAATGCATGCTCCTATTATATGCAAACTCAACATGTGGCAGACAATCTTCTCAAGATTTTATGTTCTTTTTAATAATAGCACGCAACAATACCCCTAAAGTTCTATTAACTACCTCGGTTTGACCATCAGTTTATGGATGACAAGTAGTAGAAAATAACAACCGTGTTCCTAGTTTTTTCCATAATGTTTTCCAAAAGTAGCTAAGAAATTTAGAATCTCGATCTGAAACAATTGATCTAGGCATGCCATGCAAACGTATAACCTCCCTAAAGAACAAATCAGCAACATGAGATGCATCATCAGTTTTATGACAAGGTATAAAATGAGCCATCTTTGAAAACCGATCAACAACCACATAAATAGAATCTCTACCACTCTTAGACCTAGGCAATCCTAACACAAAATCCATAGAAATATCAGTCCAAGGATGCGTTGAAATAGGTAATGGTGTATACAAGCCATGTGGTTTAGTTGTAGATTTCAATTGCTTACAAGCAATGCATCTCTCACAAACACGTGTGACATCTCTCTTCATATGTGACCAATAAAAATGTTCATGTAGCACTTCATAAGTCTTATTAATACCAAAATGCCCCATTAAACCACCACTATGCACTTCTCGCATCAACAATTCACGCAAAGAACACTTAGGCGAACATAGTTTGTTTTCACGGAAAAGATAACCTTCATGCCTATAGAATTTATCAAATGCAACGTGTTCACATGCTTCATATACTCTCCCAAAGTCATCATCATCAGTATATAAGCCCTTGATATGCTCAAAACCTAGACACTTTGCTTCTAAAATAGTTAGAATCGCATACCTTCGAGAAAGTGCATCGGCTACCACATTCTCCTTACCTTTCTTGTACTTGATCACATATGGAAAAGTCTCGATGAACTCCATCCATTTGGCATGTCTTTTATTCAACTTTTGCTGCCCTTTCAAGTACTTTAAGGTCTCATGATCGGTGTGGATCACAAACTCCTTCGGCCATAGATAATGTTGCCAAGCCTCCAAAGCTCGCACTAAAGCATACATCTCCTTATCGTAGGTAGGATAATTCAATGTTGCTCCACTCAATTTCTCGCTAAAATAAGCTATGGGACGCCCTCCTTGCATCAACACGGCTCCAATTCCTGTACCAGAAGCATCGCACTCTATCTCAAAAGTAGCACTGAAGTTCGGTAAAGATAACAAAGGAGCATTAGTTAACTTATCTTTTAGCAAATTAAATGCTTTCTTTTGCTCTTCTCCCCACATGAAACCCACGTGCTTCTTGATAACCTCACTTGAAGGTGCGACAATGGTGCTGAAATTTCTCACAAATCGTCAATAAAAACTCGCCAATCCATGAAAGCTATGCACCTCTCCCACAGTCTTAGGCGTTGGCCATTCACGGATTGCTTTGACATTTTCTTCATCAACCTGTATACCATCAGCAATAACAACAAATCCTAGAAATACTAATTTGTTGGTAATAAAAGAGCACTTCTTTAGATTAGCGTATAATTGCTCGGCCCTTAACACCTACAAGACAGCTCGCACATGCTCAATATGGTTATCAAGACTCCGGCTATAAATCAAGATGTCATCGAAATAGACAACCACAAATCGACCAATAAAAGCACGCAAAACATGATTCATAAGTAGCATAAACGTGCTCGGTGCATTAGTTAATCCAAATGGCATGACTAACCACTCATATAATCCATACTTGGTCTTAAATCCAGTTTTCCATTCATCACCTTCTTTCATCCTAATTTGATGATAGCCACTTTTCAAATTGATCTTAGTGAAAATGCAAGAACCATGCAACTCATCCAACATGTCATCTAACCTAGGAATAGGATGTCAATACTTTACCATAATGTTATTGATTGCTCTGCAATCGACACACATTCGCCAAGTTCCATCCTTCTTTGGCACCAACAAAACAGGGACAGCGCACGGGCTAAGACTCTCTCTCACATACCCTCGCTCCAATAATTTGCTAACTTGCCGCTGAAGTTCCTTTGTCTCCTCGGGATTGCTTCGATATGTGGGTCGGTTAGGTAATGGCGCACCAGGAATCAAGTCAATTTGATGTTCTATGCCTCGAATCGGTGGTATCCCTCCAAGAAGTTCATCGGGAAAGATATCTTCCTGCAATAAAGACACAATAGGACTAGGCAAACTTGGGTCAAGATCGTTAGTAGAAAACAAAACCTCATTGTACACAAGTACAAGCATTGGTTGATCTAGAACTAAAGCTCTCCTCACTTCACTTGATTTTGCATAAAAATTATTTTGCCTCTTTTCTTTCCTCTCTTCTTTTCCCTCGGTTTTTACCACAATTTTTCTCTTGGCCTCTGCTTTTCCTTACGTCTTAGACACACCACGCAAGCCCTCGGATTTCTCACATTTTCTCTCTCTCTGTCGGCTTCTCGTTGTAACTTTAACTGATCTTGATACACCTCACTAGGTGTCATTGGTACCAAGGTATAAGTCTTTTAATTCATCACCAATGAATAACGATTAGTATATCCATCATGATGTACCTTTCGATCATATTGCCATGGTCTTCCAAGCAAGATATGACCCGCTTGCATAGGTACAACATCACACTCTACCTCGTCCTTGTATCTCCCTATCTCAAACGGAACTCGAATTTGCTTCGATACTATCACCTCACCACTATCATTTAACCATTGAAGTCTGTAAGGCCTAGGGTGCTTTGTCGTTTTCAAACCCAACTTATCCACCGTAACACAACTAGCCACATTCGCACAACTACCTCCATCAATTATCATACTACAGATCTTACCATTCACCACACATCTTGTATGAAACAAGTTATCTCTTTGTTGGTGATACTCCTCCTCATTTACTTGCACACTCAGAGAACGCCTAACCACCAATAAGTGTCCTTTTATAGCCACTTCTCCATCACTACAATCCTCCAATGGTGGCATCTCATCATCCTCTTCCCCCCTTTCACTTTTGGACTCAATAATACCATGTCCAGTCATGATCATCACCCTCCTATTAAGGCATTGATTCGCCATATGACCCCTGCCCAAACACTTAAAACATTTAATCTCACGAGTTCTAGTGTTAGGGTTTTCGGTTTTACCTGAAGCCGGATTCGTTCCAACTTTACCGTCCCTCTCCTTCTCCTTTGAGGTTTCGGTTTTGGTGTTGTTTCCTCTCCAATTTGGCTTCCCATCTCTCTTCCAATTGGATCTCTAATTCTGATTTGAACCTCCTCCACTCTTGTGATTTCGGTCCAACTTCAATTTCCGCTCAACTTTGATGGCTTTGTCCACCAATTCCTCCAATTCAACATAGTGTTGCAACTCCACCACCCTTGCTATGTCTCGGCTCAAACCACTCAATAATCTTAATATTGTGGCCTCACGATCCTCCGCTACATTAGCACGGATCATGGTAATCTCCATCTCCTTGTGATACTCTTCCACGCTCTTATTGCCTTGTGTGAGATTTTGTAACTTTTGAAACAAATCTCGGTGGTAATGACTAGGCACAAAATGCCTCCTCATCACCGCTTTCATCTCATCCCACGTCTCTATCGGTCTTTCACCATTGCGCCTCCTACTAGTCACAAGTTGATCCCACCAAATTATAGCATAATCAGTAAATTTTTACCTTTTGAGCTCGAAGTAACGTTGGCAATCAAATACCATCTCCATGCGTTTATCCCATTCTAGATACGCATCGGGATGATTCTTCCCTTGGAAAGAAAGAATCTTCATCTTGATATTGCCAAGTTCATTATCTTCTCGGTGTCTAAACCCTCGGGTTCCATTCCACCTTCCAAATCGAGCATCTTGATCATCCTCCATGTCGGCCTCATCATCATCATAATGTCGATACCTTCTATGTCATGTTCTAGAGGTGTCTCACTGATGTTGTGGCCTTCCCCGGGGTAGCTCTAGGTCACCATCAACCCTCATGTTATTCCCCATCATTCGGCCAATAAGCTCCTCCACTACGGCCCTCAATTGCTGGATGCTTTCCACGAGCGTTGCATCCCTTCGTATGGAGTCAATCTCCTTTTGATTCACACTTTCTTCGTGCGACATATTTTAGACCTGCAAGTAAACGTTAGTCACAAAAATCCTCACCAATCGCTCCCTTACGTGTTTCTCTCAAGGTGTTTGTCACTCCCCTTGTGTTTAACTCAAGTCTAGGCTTTTTCTACCCTCAATTAAGCTTACACACTCTTGCCTTTTTCCTCTCGTATTCTCTTTTCACAAGCTCTTTACTGGACTCAAAACCTATCTCTGAACCCCCTCACAACAATCAATCAAACTAATCAAACAAGATTAGATCACTATTGATTTTGTTTAAGCAAGTAACAATTTCAAATCAACAAGTACAACTTTCGAAATTCCAATTGAAACGCAAATCACTACTGATTTTGTTTCAATTCGGTCTACTAACAAACAAGTCGCCTTCTTGATTTTTTTTTTTGTTCAGCTAATTTTTTTTTTTGCCAAATCTATTTTTTTTTTCTCTTGCGCATTTTTTTTGTGTGCGTTTTCTTTCTCTTCTTTTTTTCTCTTTTTTTTTCTTTTTTTTTTACGAACTCAAATACAATTTAAGATGCTAGAAAAGAAAATTTAAAACTAACAATAAACAACTACATATGGAACAACAAAAGCAATCAAATCCCTAAATCAGCTAGAACCGAAACCCTAGCTCAATAAATTTCAAATTGCTGAATGTAAACAGAAAATTAAAGATAAATAGACCTTGTTGAAACAAACTCTAATACCAAACTGATGTGAATCGTTGCAGAAGGATCATTCTACGAAGGCCCAGATGGTGCGAATTGCAAACCTCAACTTCCAATCAAACCTGTGATTGGCAACCTCGGTATGAACGTGACCTGTTGACGAACGCGTGTCAACCAACCAATGTTATAGGCGCCACGAGCGAAAGAATTCGCTAACTTGCTCGATAAGTCGAATCGACCGCCACAAGAGAATCTTGATTAGGTCAAGTCCTCAAAAGAACAATAGAAGAGAATCTCTCAACTTTTTTATCAAAAAATAAATTATCTATCCATCACAAAGAAATTTGGAAAATCCTTTATATAGGCTTTCTAGCTGCCACACAAACCCTAAAATCTAATGCGTCATATTCTAGAATATTCCTATTCTAGAATATTCTTGAACAAGAAGAATATTCCTATTTGACTTGGTTAAATATTTGGTGACTAGATAATTAAATTGTGCTAAGATTTCCAAGATTCTTCAAGATTTGATCTAAGGTCATCTCCACGCCGAAGATCACGAACCATGATGCCAACAGCTTGCTTGAATTGCTTGGCCCGCGCTCGAGTAATCGAACTAGTAGGAATAGACAATGGGTCCTTAGCACCTCCTCCTCGATATGGCTCGATGTCCACATCAGGTAAGAGACCTTACTAAGAAAGAGGCTGAAATTGGTGAGATTCAAGTAGTCAGGGAATTTCAAGATGTGTTTCCTGAGGAGTTGCTTGGAATACCACCAGAGCAGGAGATTGAGTTTGAAATTGAACTAATGCTTGGAACAGGACCTATATCAAAAACCCCGTATAGGATGGCCTTAGTCGAGTTGAAGGAATTGAAGGTGCAACTACAAGAGTTGCTTGACAAATGATTCATTAGGCCAAGTGTTTCACCTTGGGGTGTACCAATCTTGTTTGTGAAAAAGAAGGATGGGTCAATGCGTTTGTGTATTGATTATAGACAGCTGAATCAAGTAACTATAAAGAATAAGTATCTGTGACACCCCGAACCCTTCGCAAGTCATTACCAGCGCCAATGTTACACCTTATCACCTTTCTGCTTTGAAGAAGTGTCCTAATTCGCAGACACACATTTTTTTTTAAAAAAACAAAACGGTCCCAGCGCGACTCATTATGCGGAAGCAAATTAAAACATCACCGTCTCTCCCCCTACCAACCATGATACAAATACACACCACTAATCACCATAATTTTATAAACAAGCCACGACACTTTATTTACATATATATTTTCAAGATGGGATTTCTTTTAGGTCGGTACATAAAAAAGGAAAAGCTAGGACTCAGCCACGTCCAGCCTAAAACCTCAAAAAGAAACCTCGACCCTCAACATCACACGTGCACAACCCCCATCATAAGTGTCGGCTAACTGTCCCCAAAAAGAAACAGCTCCTACTCGTCACATGCAGGCCTCACACCCAACCCGGTGCATCAGGCGGTGGCGGCAGCAACATCCCTCGCATCGCTCCATCCCGACGAACATGTACGGATATGAACTCCTGAATAACAGGGCCCTCAGCCAGGCCTACGTCGTACATCACTAGACATCGTACTCGAATAAAAGTCAGTCCGGGAACAGAGGGACAGTCTATCTCAGCACACTCGACCTCTACATCGGATGGTAGACCGTAAAATACACCACGCGTGACGGCAGGAAGCGGCATACTGCTAATCAGGAATGTGGATCCCCAAAGGGGTGAGTACAACCACTCAGCAGATAAGGAATCCAATAACAACTCAATGCATCATGCAAATCACACATGCATTGCAGGCATTACTTACCTTGAAGCCATGCGCGTACTATCATGCATCATCATATCAATTTACAACACATACATGTGTATCATCATCGTATCATACATATCATTATCATCATGACATCATCACATTACACATGCCATTATCATCATGGCATCATTACATCATACACGTTATCATCATCATGGCATCATTACATCATACACGTTATCATCATCATGGCATCATTACACCATACATGTCATCATCATTATGACATCATCTCATTACACATGCCATATCATATATCATCATCGTTATGCATATCATCATGCATATCATATCATAATTATTTCACATCACATATCATCATCATCATCATCACGCATATCATCATGCATATCATATCATGGGTGATCATCATATCACATCACATATCATCATAATCATCATCATCATCATGCATATCATCATGTATATCATATCATGGGTGATCATCATATCACATCACATATCATCATCATCATCATGCATATCATCATGTATATGATATCATGGGTGATCATCATTATCTCATATTACATATCATCATCATCATCATGCATATCATATCATGGGTGATCATCATATCACATCTCATATCGTCATCATCATCATCATGCATCTCATCATGCATATCATATCATGGGTGATCATCATATCACATCACATATCATCATCATCATCATGCATATCATCATGCATATCATATCACGGGTGATCATCATATCACATCACATATCATCATGCATATCATCATGCATATCATATCATGGGTGATCATCATATCACATCACATATCATCATCATCATTATGCATATCATCATGCATATCATATCATGGGTGATCATCATATCACATCTCATATCATCATCATCATCATCATCATCATCATCATGCATATCATCATGCATATCATATCATGGGTTAATTTTTATCTTTAATCTTTAAATTTGATCACCACATCACCAATTTCTCAAATCATCAATTTCATCATCCCTTCGGGCAAAGACCTCCGACAGGGCTCCCAGCATTCCAGCCATCCCATGGCCACCGGGCTTCCGGCCCCCCACATTCCGGGCATCTCGCATCTCAACTAGCATCACGAGGCATTCCCTTCGGGCAGAAACCTCCGACAGGGCTTCCGGCATTTACACTCCCTGGCCGGGCATCCCGCACCCCAATCCTGGCATCACCAGGCATTCCTTTCGGGCAAAGACCTCCGACAAGGCTTCCGGCCCCCCACATTCCGGGCATCCTGAATCTCCCAGGGAATTCCGGCAATGTATCTCTATACATTCCGGCCTCATCCTCCACCACAACCACTTCCTCACTTATCATTATCCACATTTATCATTATTTTAATCTCAATTTAACATGGCATATGGCATGACATCAAACAAATCATACTTGGCACACATGCATCACAATTCAATGTCATACATACACCAATATCTCATTATACATGTAACAATGCATAATTATTTATTAATAAGTTCAATGGAATTTATGGCCAATAAGATAATCCAATTTATTTTTGTTTTTATTTTATTATTTATTTATTTATTTTTAATAAATAAATATTAAATTCAATATCCATAAATTCCCAAAATTATAAAAATTCAAGAAATCATTAAACAAACCAATAGGATGATAATTTCATGCAAAATTCATGGCCAAATTGAATTTCACACAATTCCACAATTTCCACAAAACAACACATAATATTCGGATAAAACCAGCACGCACAGTTTCCGAAGAAATTCGATTAAAATATCCATATGGTCTCCAAAAATTACGAAATTTTACAGAGTGATAGACAAGACATTTTCCAACTACTTTCATGAAGAACTCCAAGCCAGATTATTTTTAGATTATTTTATACAACCTCACCAAGATTCTGCATCAATTACCCCATCGTCCAGTGCACATATCACCGAAATATAGAGATTTAACCTACCTACTCTCTTTCGTTTTCTCTGAAATTTGGATATGTTATACATCAAGGTGTCCTCCTCTACAAGTTTCATGAAGAGATCCAAGTCAAATAACCAGAGTAGAGTCATCATTTAGGTCCTTGAAGTCTCGGGTATCTCGGAATACATCATCAGAGTCATCTTCTTCAAGATCTAGTCGATTCACTAGGCTATACTTGTTCATTTAACTTAAAATTTGATTATGTTGTATTTTAAGATGTCTCCTACAACTTTCATGAAGAAACCGAAGTGATATTGTCAACAAAAACCAACATGCAACCACAAATCCAACAAGAGGTCAGTAAAAACTGTCCAGATCTGAGGTCTCCGTAGAACAAGACTTTAACCCCTCAAATATCCATCATTTTTCACGAAATTTCAGTATGTTGTAGCTCAAGATGTTATCTACAACTCTCATGAAGAAATCGAAGCCAAAATCGGACTCTAAACACACAGGCAAGCTCAAACAAGTTACTGACTCACACGGTCCGAACACAAACAGCCACATCTTCCAACATGCATCATCCATGCTTCGGTTTTTCCCACTTAAACACTCAAAGATTCAACATACAACAACACACAAACATGCAAGAGAAGCTAGAGGACTCCCACTTGCCTCTAGGATGGACGGTCGACGGCGTACGGCGGACGAACGGCGGCTCCTCCTCGGCTCCGCCTCCTTCCTCTCTCGGCCTCTCCCTCTCTCTCGCACACCTCTCTCTCTCTCTTCCTCTCCTTTGGGCGAGCAAATGGCCGGCCACTCTCTCTCTCTTCCCTTCTTATTTCCCCAATTTCTCATGATTAGCAATCATGAGATTGCCTAAAAACCAACCAATGCATGGCCTTCCCCTTTGCCACTTGTCACATTGAATTTTTGAATTTTGGTTTGGGGCTTCTTGGGCTTGGGCCTCTATGGCCGGCGACCACTTCCCTTGGGCCACTATTGGGCCGGTCGACTTCCCCTCTTGGGCCGCTCATCTTGGCCCATTAAAGGCTTAGGCCAAGTGGGCTTAAGGCCCATTCCAAAATTAACCCTTTTCTTCTCTTTTTTTTTTTTTTTGAATTTCTTCTACAAATATTTTTAAATTTAAATTTTCATCTTGGCCAAAGTCTTAGGGCATCTTGGTTATTGAAATTTAATTTATAAAGTACATGGCCAAGCATAAATTATTAATCTATCAAATTTAAATTTCCACAATCATATGTACAAATCATCTAATTAAAAAGGCTAATGGCTAAAGCATAAGCCATGGAAATTTTCATCACCTAATTAGGAACTTTAGCACACCTTATGGCTTGGCTTTGAATTTTGGGATGCCACAATTCTGCCCTCCTTAGAGAATTTCGTCCTCGAAATTCAAACGCCACTCGCGCCTTCTTGAAATAAATAGGGATACTTTTCCTTCATCTGATCCTCACTTTCCCATGTGGCTTCCTCCATATCATGATATCGCCATAACACCTTAACCAATGGGATCTTCTTGGTCCTAAGAATTTGCTCATTTTGATCCAATATCTGCACAGGCTCTTCAATGTACCTTACTTTCTCATCCATTTTGATGGCTTCATGATCGAGTATGTGACCAGGATCCGGCTGGTACTTCCTCAACATCGATACATGAAACACATCGTGCAGATTCCCTAACTTAGGAGGTAACGCTAAACGATAAGCTACATCCCCTATCCTCTCAAGAATTTCAAAAGGTCCAACAAATCTAGGGCTTAACTTACCCTTCTTCCCGAATCGAGATATTCCTTTCATTGGAGATACCTTAAGGAATACATGGTCTCCTACACTAAATTCCAAAGGTCTTCTACGCCTATCTGCGTAGCCTTTCTGTCTACTCTGAGCTGTTCTAAGTCTTTCTCTAATAATTTCAACAGCCTCAGTGGTAACTTGTACCAGTTCAGGTCCTGTCAATTTCCTTTCACCTACTTTACTCCAACAGACAGGAGTCCTACATCTCCTTCCATATAATGCTTCATAACGTGCCATGCCTATACTTTTCTGAAAGCTATTATTATAGGCAAACTCTACTAAATGCAATCTTTCATCCCAATTTCCTTTGAAATCGATTACACAAGCCCTTAACATATCCTCCAATATCTGGATCACTCTTTCTGATTGACCATCTGTCTGGGGATGAAAAGCAGTACTAAATTGAAGCTTAGTCCCTAATGCAACTTGAAGACTTCGCCAAAAATTCGAAGTAAACCTCGAATCCCGATCTAAAGTAATGGTCACTGGAACACCATGTAAGCGTACCACTTGACTTACATACATGTCTGCATACTTATCCATTGAGTAGTCCATACGAATTGCTAAGAAATGAGCCGACTTAATCAAACGATCCACTATCACCCAAATTGAATCATGACTCCTTGATGTCCTTGGCAATCCTTGCACAAAGTCCATTGTTATATGTTCCCATTTCCATTCTGGAATGTCTAATGGCCTCAAAAGTCCTGCGGGTTTACAATGCTCCGCTTTCACTTGCTGACACGTCAAACATTGAGATACGTACTTAGCCGTATCTGCCTTCATACCATTCCACCAAAATTGCTAACGCAAATTCCTGTACATCTTTGTACTACCTGGGTGGATACTATAATTACTCTTATGTGCCTCCGACAGAATTTCCTTCCTCAATTCCTCATTGTCGGGAACACAAAGTCGTCCTTGACATCTTACTATTCTATCATCAGAGATCTGAAATTCTGATCTTTTCCCTAAAGATACTGTATCTTTCACTTTCAAAATCTCTAGGTCAGATTCTTGCAGGATTTTAATTTTCTGGATAATCTCTGGCTCAATCCTTAATGCACTAAGCATGCCAGTAAGACAATCCATTTCCAATTTAAATTCTGAATTTGCCACAGATTCTAACAATTCCCATTCTGCCATCCTTAAACTAGCTATTTCCATAGTCGACTTTCGACTAAGAGCATCCGCTACTCTATTCGCTTTCCTTGGATGATATCTTATCTCACAATCATAGTCCTTCAACAACTCCATCCACCTCCTTTGTCTCATGTTCAACTCCTTTTGTGAGAACAGATACTTCAAACTCTTATGATTCGTATAAATCTCAAACTTTTCCCCATACAAATAGTGTCTCCATATCTTCAAGGCAAACACTATAGCTGCTAGCTCTAAATCATGCGTCGGATAATTCAGCTCATGGGGTTTCAATTGTCTGGATGCATAGGCTACTACTTTGCCATGCTGCATCAACACACATCCCAGTCCTTTGTGAGATGCATCACTATACACTGTGAAACCATCAGGTCTAGTAGGTATAGTCAGAATTGGAGCTGAAGTCAATTTCCTTTTGAGCTCTTGGAAACTCCTTTCACATTCCCCATTCCACTCAAACTTCACATTCTTTCGGGTCAATTTGGTTAAAGGTCCTGCCAGTCGCGAAAATCCTTCAATGAACCTCCTATAATAACTAGCCAGTCCTAAGAAACTTCGTATCTCAGTAGGTGTCGTCGGTCTCGGCCAATTCACCACCATTTCAACTTTTACTGGATCTACTGCAATTCCTTTTCCTGACACCACATGTCCTAGAAATATTATCTGGTCCAACCAGAACTCACACTTACTAAACTTAGCATACAACTTATGCTCTCTCAAGGTCTGCAAAACTATTCCCAAATGCTGCTCACGCTCTTTAGGCCCTTTTGAATATACCAGAATATCATCAATAAAAACAATCACAAACTGGTCTAAATAAGGCTGAAATATTCTATTCATCAAATCCATAAATGCGGCCGGTGCATTAGTCAATCCAAATGGCGTAACAAGGAACTCATAGTGTCCATAACGAGTCCTGAACGCAGTCTTAGGAATGTCCTCTTTCTTAATTCTCAACTGATGGTATCCCGACCTCAAGTCAATCTTAGAGAAAACTGAACTTCCCTGGAGTTGGTCAAACAAGTCATCAATTCTAGGCAAAGGATACTTATTCTTAATGGTCACCTGATTCAGCTGCCTATAGTCAATACACAAGCGCATCGATCCATCTTTCTTTTTCACAAACAAGACCGATGCACCACAAGGTGAAGCACTTGGTCTAATAAATCCTTTGTCAAGCAATTCTTGCAGTTGCACCTTCAACTCCTTCAATTCAACTAAGGCCATCCTATATGGGGCTTTTGATATTGGTCCCGTTCCAGGCATTAACTTAATTTCAAATTCAATCTCCCGCTCTGGCGGCAATCCAGGCAATTCCTTAGGAAATACATCTTGAAATTCGTTAACTACACGAACTTCCTCAAGATTAGGCTCCTCCCTTGCGTAATCTCTAACTATGGCTAGGTACCCTTGACATCCTTTGTCAAGTAACTTACAAGCTTCTACTGCCGAAATAAGTGCTAAAGGAAAATGGGTTTGACCTCCTAAAAATTCACAACTAGACTGATCAGGTAAAACGAATTGAATCACCCTTCTATAACAATCCATTCTAGCCCGATACTTACGAAGCCAATCCATTCCTATAATAACGTCAAAATCATACATAGCCATTACAACCAAATCTATTTCCATATCCTTTCCTCCCATTGATATCTTACAATTTCCACATACCAGCGTAGACAATACCATATCCTTTAAAGGCGTGGAAACACAAAGAGGCGTCTCAAGAGACATAACTTCTATCTTATTCAAACATCTATATCTTTCAGACACAAATGAATGCGGTGCACCCGTGTCAAACAATGCATATGCCTTTTCACCATTAATAAGAATCGTACCTGAGATAACATTTTTGGAAGCTTCCGCTTCCTCCTGGGTAATCGCATACACCCTTCCTTGTGCAGGTGGTCTCTGAGGATTTCCTTGCGGGTTCGACCTAACAGCACTCTGATATCCCTGTCGCACCGAGCCAACACTCACTTGCGACCTCTCTTGTGGGCAATTTCTCCTAAGATGACCCACTTGTCCACAACCAAAACATTTCTGTTGTCCAGTACAAGGTCCTGAGCCATGGCGTCTATTACACTTCTGACAAATACCAGGCTGATAGGGTGCTCTCCCCATATTCGGACCACTCTTTGCCCCTCCAAAATTTCCAAAATTACTTTTCTTCTTCACATTCCAGGTCTGACCTTGACCAGAATAAGGTCTCTTCCCCTTTCTCACATCATTAAAATTCAACGTTTCTTAAACTCCGACCGTTCCCTCAACAATTCCTGCTCCACTAACTGCGCCCTTTCATGAATCTCATTATAATCCCTTATGTTCAAAGGCACCAGTTGCTTTCTGATATCAGTCCTCACTCCTTTCAGGAATCTCTTAGCCTTCTCTTCCTGATCTTCAATCAATCTAGGAGCATATCTAGACAATTCAGAAAATCTAGCCTCATACTGATCTACTGTCAATCCTTTTTGCTCTAACTGAACAAATTCAGTAATCTTCCTATCCTTAGCACAATCAGAGAAATGCTTCCTATTGAAAGCCCTAACAAACTCCACGCAGCTAACATTAGTACCTGGTGGAAAGATTATGTCCTTCGAAGCTCTCCACCAAAACTTCGCATTTCCCTCTAACTGGTACTCTGCTAAAACTATTTTCTCAGCATCAGTGCAGTCCAACAGCTGGAAAATTCGTTCCATTCCATCAATCCATTGCTCCGCCTCCTCAGGACTTCCCATTCCATTAAACTTAAGTGGCTTCAGCTTCAAAAACTGCTCCACTAGTCCTTGAGTACGGCGTTCTGCTCCGGGCTGTTGCTGCGCCTGTCTTTCCATCAGATTTCCAATATTGGCTAATGCCTGCAGGATATCTTCCATTCGGGGTTCAAATCTTGCAGCAGAGGCTTCAGCCCTCGATGGATGAGCACTTCTAGCTCGCACCATGACTTTCCTACAATTTCCAAGCATTGCCTCAGGAATAATCTGAGACTCACTGCCTCCACTCAAAGCAATTACTATCACTACATAAGTAACATATACATGTTACTGGTATCTAAAAGCAACTCAAAATAAACTACTGGGGATCTACGAGTGAATACTCATCACCCGTTATTCAATTATTTCATTTTAGATCCTATGGTGTGCATTGTCATCATGTTCCTCAATTCCCAAATGAGGCTCCTTATCACTCTACCTATAACCATTTGCTCTGATACCAAAAAGGGCGGCTGTGACACCCCGAACCTTTCGCAAGTCATCACCAGCGCGAATGTTACACCTTATCACCTTTCTGCTTTGAAGAAGTGTCCTAATTCGCAGACACACATTTTTTTTTTTTAAAAAACAAAACGGTCTCAGAGTGACTCATTATGCGGAAGCAAATTAAAACATCACCGTCTCTCCCCCTACCAACCATGATACAAATACACACCACTAATCACCATAATTTTATAAACAAGCCACGACACTTTATTTACATATATATTTTCAAGATGGGATTTCTTTTGGGTCGGTACATCAAAAAGGAAAAGCTAGGACTCAGCCACGTCCAGCCTAAAACCTCAAAAAGAAACCTCGACCCTCAACATCACACGTGCACAACCCCCATCATAAGTGTCAGCTAACTGTCCCAAAAAAGAAACAGCTCCTACTCGTCACGTGCAGGCCGAGCACCCAACCCGGTGCATTAGTCGGTGGCGGCGGCAACATCCCTCGCATCGCTCCATCCCGACGAACATGTACGGATATAAACTCCTGAATAACAGGGCCCTCAGCCAGGCCTACATCGTACATCACTAGACAGCGTACTCGAATAAAAGTCAGTCCGGGAACAGAGGGACAGTCTATCTCAGCACACTCGACCTCTACATCGGATGGTAGACCGTAAAATACACCACGCGTGACGGCAGGAAGCGGCATACTGCTAATCAGGAATGTGGGTCCCCAAAGGGGTGAGTACAACCACTCAGCAGATAAGGAATCCAATAACAACTCAATGCATCATGCAAATCACACATGCATTGCAGGCATTACTTACCTTGAAGCCATGCGCGTACTATCATGCATCATCATATCAATTTATAACACATACATGTGTATCATCATCGTATCATACATATCATTATCATCATGACATCATCACATTACACATGTCATTATCATCATGGCATCATTACATCATACACGTTATCATCATCATGGCATCATTACATCATACACGTTATCATCATCATGGCATCATTACACCATACATGTCATCATCATTATGACATCATCTCATTACACATGCCATATCATATATCATCATCGTTATGCATATCATCATGCATATCATATCATAATTATTTCACATCACATATCATCATCATCATCATCATCATCATCATCATCATGCATATCATCATGCATATCATATCATGGGTGATCATCATATCACATCACATATCATCATCATCATCATCATGCATATCATCATGCATATCATATCATGGGTGATCATCATATCACATCACATATCATCATCATCATCATGCATATCATCATGCATATCATATCATGGGTGATCATCATTATCTCATATTACATATCATCATCATCATCATGCATATCATCATGCATATCATATCATGGGTGATCATCATATCACATCTCATATCGTCATCATCATCATCATGCATCTCATCATGCATATCATATCATGGGTGATCATCATGTCACATCACATATCATCATCATCATCATGCACATCATCTGCATATCATATCATGGGTGATCATCATATCACATCACATATCATCATCAGCATCATGCATATCATCATGCATATCATATCACGGGTGATCATCATATCACATCACATATCATCATCATCATCATCATCATCATGCATATCATCATGCATATCATATCATATCATGGGTGATCATCATATCACATCACATATCATCATCATCATCATGCATATCATCATGCATATCATATCATGGGTGATCATCATATCACATCACATATCATCATCATCATCATGCATATCATCATGCATATCATATCATGGGTGATCATCATATCACATCTCATATCATCATCATCATCATCATGCATATCATCATGCATATCATATCATGGGTTAATTTTTATCTTTAATCTTTAAATTTGATCACCACATCACCCATTTCTCAAATCATCAATTTCATCATCCCTTCGGGCAAAGACCTCCGACAGGGCTCCCAGCATTCCAGCCATCCCATGGCCACCGGGCTTCCGGCCCTCCACATTCCGGGCATCTCGCATCTCAACTAGCATCACGAGGCATTCCCTTCGGGCAGAAACCTCCGACAGGGCTTCCGGCATTTACACTCCCTGGCCGGGCATCCCGCACCCCAATCCTGGCATCACCAGGCATTCCTTTCGGGCAAAGACCTCCGACAAGGCTTCCGGCCCCCCACATTCCGGGCATCCTGAATCTCCCAGGGAATTCCGGCAATGTATCTCTATACATTCCGGCCTCATCCTCCACCACAACCACTTCCTCACTTATCATTATCCACATTTACCATTATTTTAATCTCAATTTAACATGGCATATGGCATGACATCAAACAAATCATACTTGGCACACATGCATCACAATTCAATGTCATACATACACCAATATCTCATTATACATGTAACAATGCATAATTATTTATTAATAAATTCAATGGAATTTATGGCCAATAAGATAATCCAATTTATTTTTATTTTTATTTATTTATTTATTTTTAATAAATAAATATTAAATTCAATATCCATAAATTCCCAAAATTATAAAAATTCAAGAAATCATTAAACAAACCAATAGGATGATAATTTCATGCAAAATTCATGGCCAAATTGAATTTCACACAATTCCACAATTTCCACAAAACAACACATAATATTCGGATAAAACCAGCACGCACAGTTTCCGAAGAAATTCGATTAAAATATCCATATGGTCTCCAAAAATTACGAAATTTTACAGAGTGGTAGCCAAGACATTTTCGCACTACTTTCATGAAGAACTCCAAGCCAGATTATTTTTAGATTATTTTATACAACCTCACTAAGCTTCTGCATCCATTACCCCATCGTCCAGTGCACATATCACCGAAATATAGAGATTTAACCTACCTATTCTCTTTCGTTTTCTCTGAAATTTGGATATGTTATACATCAAGGTTTCCTCCTCTACAAGTTTCATGAAGAGATCCAAGTCAAATAACCAGAGTAGACTCATCATTTAGGTCCTTGAAGTCTCGGGTATCTCGGAATACATCATCAGAGTCATCTTCTTCAAGATCTAGTCGATTCACTAGGCTATACTTGTTCATTTAACTTAAAATTTGAGTATGTTGTATTTTAAGATGTCTCCTACAACTTTCATGAAGAAACCGAAGTGATATTGTCAACAAAAACCAACATGCAACCATAAATCCAACAAGAGGTCAGTAAAAACTCTCCAGATCTGAGGTCTCCGTAGAACAAGACTTTAGCCCCTCAAATATCCATAATTTTTCACGAAATTTCAGTATGTTGTAGCTCAAGATGTTATCTACAACTCTCATGAAGAAATCGAAGCCAAAATCGGACTCTAAACACACATGCAAGCTCAAACAAGTTACTGACTCACACGGTCCGAACACAAACAGCCACATCTTCCAACATGCATCATCCATGCTTCGGTTTTTCCCACTTAAACACTCAAAGATTCAACATACAACAACACACAAACATGCAAGAGAAGCTAGAGGACTCCCACTTGCCTCTAGGATGGACGGTCGACGGCGTACGGCGGCGTACACGGCGGACGAACGGCGGCTCCTCCTCGGCTCCGCCTCCTTCCTCTCTCGGCCTCTCCCTCTCTCTCGCACACCTCTCTCTCTCTCTTCCTCTCCTTTGGGCAAGCAAATGGCCGGCCACTCTCTCTCTCTTCCCTTCTTATTTCCCCAATTTCTCATGATTAGCAATCATGAGATTGCCTAAAAACCAACCAATGCATGGCCTTCCCCTTTGCCACTTGTCACATTGAATTTTTGAAATTGGGTTTGGGGCTTCTTGGGCTTGGGCCTCTATGGCCGGCAACCACTTCCCTTGGGCCACTATTGGGCCGGTCGACTTCCCCTCTTGGGCCGCTCATCTTGGCCCATTAAAGGCTTAGGCCAAGTGGGCTTAAGGCCTATTCCAAAATTAACCCTTTTCTTCTCTTTTTTTTTTTTTTTGAATTTCTTCTACAAATATTTTTAAATTTAAATTTTCATCTTGGCCAAAGTCTTAGGGCATCTTGGTTATTGAAATTTAATTTATAAAGTACATGGCCAAGCATAAATTATTAATCTATCAAATTTAAATTTCCACAATCATATGTACAAATCATCTAATTAAAAAGGCTAATGGCTAAAGCATGAGCCATGGAAATTTTCATCACCTAATTAGGAACTTTAGCACACCTTATGGCTTGGCTTTGAATTTTGGTAGGAACTTTAGCACACCTTATGGCTTGGCTTTGAATTTTGGGATGCCACAGTATCCTTTGCCTAGAATTGATGATTTATTTGACTAATTGTAAGGAAGTTCCGTTTTTTCTAAGATTGACTTGAGATCGGGATACCATCATTTAAGGATTATGAGTTCTTAGTTATGCCTTTTGGATTGACGAATGCACCAGCCGCATTCATGGATTTCATGAATAGAATATTTAAGCCTTATTTGGATCAGTTTGTGATTGTTTTCATTGATGATATCCTGGTATATTCTAGAGGACCTGAAGAGCATGAGCAACACTTAAGCATAGTTTTGCAAGCTCTAAGAGATCATAAGTTGTATGCCAAATTCAGCAAATGTGAATTTTGGCTAGACCGGATAATATTTTTGGGACACATGGTGTCAGGAGGAGGAATTTTAGTGGACTCGGCGAAAGTGGAGATGGTAATAAATTGGTCGAGACCGACAACACCCACTGAGATACGAAGTTTCTTAGGGTTGGCTGCTTATTATAGGAAATTTATTGAAGGGTTTTCACGACTAGCAGGCCCCTTAACGAAATTGACCGGAAAGAATGTAAGATTTGAATGGAATGAAGATTGTGAAAAGAGCTTTCAAGATTTTAAAAGAAAATTGACTTTGGCTCCAATCCTGACTATACCGTCTGGGTCTGATGGTTTTACGGTATATAGTGATGCATCTCACAAAGGACTGGGATGTGTTTTGATGCAACATGGCAAGGTCATAGCCTATGCATCGAGGCAATTGAAACCTCATGAGCTGAATTACCCAACGCATGATTTAGAATTGGCAACTATAGTGTTTGCTTTGAAGATATGAAGACACTATCTGTATGGAGAAAAGTTTGAAATTTATACAGACCATAAGAGCCTAAAATATCTATTTTCCCAAAAGGAATTGAACATGAGACAAAGGAGGTGGATGGAGTTATTGAAAGACTATGACTGTGAGATACGATACCATCCAGGAAAGGCAAATAAGGTGGCAGATGCCCTTAGTCGAAAGTCGACTATGGACATGGCTAGTCTAAGAATAACATAGTGGAATCTGTTAAAGTCTATTGTGGATTTAGACTTCAAATTGGAAATTGATCACCTTACTGGTATGCTTACTGCATTAAGGATTGAACCCAAAATTATTCAGAAAGTTAAGATCCTGCAAGAATCTGACCCGGAGATTATGAAAGTAAAAGATGCAGTGTCTTTAGGAAAAAGACAAGAATTTCAAGTCTCTGAAGATGGTGTGATAAGATGCCAAGGACGACTTTGTGTTCCCGACAATGAAGAAGTGAAGAGGGAAATTTTGTCGGAGGCACATAGGAGTAATTATAGTATTCATCCAGGAATTTGCGTCAGCAATTTTGGTGGAATGGCATTAAGAAGGATATAGCTAAGCATGTTTCTCAATGTTTAACGTGTCAGCAAGTAAAGGCGGAACACCGCAAACCTACAGGACTGTTGAGACCATTAGATATACCAAAGTGGAAATGGGAGCATGTAACGATGGACTTTGTGCAAGGACTGCCAAGGACATCAAATGGTCACGATTCGATTTTGGTGATAGTGGATTGTTTGACGAAGTCTGCTCATTTCCTAATTGTTCGCGTAGACGACTCGATGAGTAAACTTGCTGAGATGTATGTAAGCCAGGTAATACGCTTGCATGGTATTCCTGTAACGATCACCTCTGATCGAGACTCTAGGTTTACTTCAAATTTTTGGCGAAGTTTTCAAAATGCCTTAGGGATAAAGCTTCAATTTAGTATTGCTTTTCATCCTCAAACAGATGGACAGACAGAAAGAGTGATTCAGACTCTAGAAGATATGCTAAGAGCATGTGTCATTGACTTGAAAGGAAATTGGGATGAGAATTTACACCTGATAGAGTTCGCCTATAACAATAGTTTTCAGAAAAGTATAGGCATGGCTCCGTATGAGGCATTATATGGAAGAAGATGCATGACCCCTATTTGTTGGAATGAAGTAGGTGAAAGAAAATTGACAGGACCTGAGATAATGCAAGTTACTATAGAAGCAGTTGAGATAATCAGGGGAAGACTTAAGACGGCCCATAACCGACAAAGAGACTATGTGGATAGGCGTAGAAGGCCTTTGGAGTTTAATGTGGGAGATCATGTATTCCTTAAAGTATCTCCAATGAAAGGAATATCTCGATTTGGAATGAAGGGTAAGTTAAGCCCTAGATTTGTTGGACCTTTTGAGATACTTGAAATAATAGGAGATGTAGCTTATCGTTTCGCGCTGCCTCCTAAATTGGGAAATTTACATGATGTGTTTCATGTGTCGATGCTGAGAAAGTACCAGCCGGATCCTGGTCACATACTCAATCATGAAGCCATCAAAGTAGATGAGAAAGTGAGGTACATCGAAGAGCGTATGCAAATACTGGAGCGAAAGGAGCAAGTTCTTAGGACTAAGAAGATTCCTTTGGCTAAGATATTATGGCAACATCATGATGTAGAGCAAGCCACATGGGAGAGTGAAAACGAGATGACGGAAAGGTACCCTCACTTGTTTGAGGAGACATAGGTAATGTCTAATTACGAGGACGAAATTCTCTAAGAATGGGAGAATTGTGGCATCCTAAAATCTCATGACAACTTCTGGAGTACCATGAACCTTGATTAGGTAATGGAAGTGCCATTGAATTTTGTATTAGCCATTGAATCAATGAATTTCAATTAATTTAAGGCCGAGCATTGTAATGAACAATTGTTTGGATGGAGATGTGTCTACAAGTGACCCAAGGATTTTATTAAGGTGCAAATTGATATAGAAATCTTATTCTTGGTGGTGCACTTTATAAGTAGAATTTTATTGATTTAAATTACAAATTTTTGTGGGCTTACAAGTTGAAATTAAGTGTTTATTTAAATGAGGATTAAATGGAATAGCAATAGGAGAGGGTGGGCTAATTTTTAGGCCCAAAGACCGTCCAACCAGCCCATGCAACCCCCCTGGTTGACTGGCCCATGAAGGCCCAAGGCCGGCCCAGCCTTGAAGCCCTTAAGCTTTGCATGTGAATCACCAAGTGGCATGGAGGAGAAGCCAAGTGTGGCTGCCCCCATTGGCTTCCTTGGGCAGCTACATGCAATCAAAAGATTACAAATGATTGTAGGGGAAGAAAATTAAAGAGAGGGAGGCGAATTGATGAGGGGGAATCGACCAAGAGAGGGAGAGAGTGTCGTCCGAGAGAGAAAGGGAAACTGAGAGGGAGGAAGAGGGAAAGAGAGGAAGCGGGCATGCAAGAGGAAGAAGAAGAAGAAGACCGTCGTTGCGTTGCCTAGTCCCGTCGTTTCTGCTGTGTTTTCCTTCGATTTGAGGCAAGTGAAGTCCTAAAACCTACCCCTTGCATTGCTTTGTTGTGTGTGTAGAAGATGGTAAATTTTGGTTGTGGTAGATGGGATGAAATTTCGGAGCCTTGGAGAGAGATTCGTCGGCCTAGCATGCTGTTTCTGGAAAAACCAGTTTGACCATCCATGAGATTGTGTGCTGCATGCAACTTTTTAGTTGGAATATTATTTCTCTTTCTTCATGAAAGTTGTAGAGAACATCTTGAGCAACAACATAATAAAATTTGAGGCAAAACGAAAAAGTAATGGTTAGTGAAATGATTTTTCCTTGGAGAAATTAGATCTGGAATTCGTTGTGCTGACCTTTTGAGATTTTGTGGTCTGTAAAATAACTTTCTTGTGAAAATCTCACTTTGATCTCTTAATGAAAGATGTAGTGTACTTCTCGAGGTAGAAAATATCAAAATTTTAAAGGAAATTAACAAAAATAGGTCGGTGAAATCGTTGTTCTTTGAAGACGCTGAATCTGGGAAAAATGCTACCTCGACCTAGTATGATTTCGTGATTTTTATAAAATCATACAGTTAAAATTTGATCGTGTGTACTTAATGAAAGTTATAGGTAATAGTCTGAGGAATTACATACTGAAAATTTAGAAGAAATGAACATAAGTAGGTTGGTGAAATGAGTTTCTTTTGAAAGATGATAATCTGGGAAAAGATGACACCGAGAATGGGGGGAATTAATTATCGATATCTATTAATATAGAACGATTTTGGTTTCGATTTCTTCCTGAGATGCTTACCTTTCGGACTTTTCTATAACATGTCAAAATTTCAGAATTTTTGGAGTTAATTTGGGTATTTAATTTAAATTACTCCCGAAACTGTGCAAGCTGAAATATTGAAGTTTTGAAAACTGTGATGCATGAACTGTGCTGTTTTGTGTGAAGTTCTTTTGTTATGGAGTTATTCATGAGATATCTGCCTTTAGGTTTCATCTATAACGTGTCAAGCTTTCAGAATTTATTAGTACCATGTACAAATTTTTCTAGAGTTTTAACTAGAGGAATGCATTCTGATTTATTAAAAAAAATGATGTGTTTTGAAAAATAAATGAATTTATCCATGTTGATGTAATACTTTGAGTGGTTGATTTTGCTGCATATGTGATGACATATGGCATGTTATATGGCATGAAAAGTTGGTTGAGACTCTTGATATTATTGCATCAAATGCCATGTTGAAATTGAGATACATGTGTGAATATAAATTGAGAAAATAACGAAACCGTCGGAGGTGTGAGCCGACGATGCCCAGGGAGTGTCAGGATGCCCAGAGTGTGTGTGCCGGATGCCCCGGGAGTGTCGGGATGCCCGGAGATTTGTGCCGGAAGCCTCAGAGGTGTGTGTCGGGGGGATACCTCGTGATGCTAATTGGGGTACGAGATGCCCGGAGTGTGTGTGCCAGATGCCCAGAGGTGTGTGCCGGAGGTTCCTCGTGATGCCAGGTGGGATGCGAGCGATAAATTGTGGGATGCAAACATTGGTCCTTGGGAAGAAAATGATGTGATCTATTTGAAATATAAAGATCGAGAATTGAATCATGCGCATGGATGTGTGCATATGGCATGGTGATATATGCATGACTGTTTGATGATAAGTGCATGGTGGTATATGCACATATGGCATGATGATATATGCATGACTATTTGATGATAAGTGCATGGTGGTATATGCACATATGGCATGGTGATATATGCATGACTGTTCAATGATGAGTGCATGGTGATATATGCACGTTGTATAACAATATATGCATGGCTGCTTGATGCTATGCATGGCTGTGAGGTAAGGTATGCTTGAATGCATGAATGATATGTGTTTTATTCTTGATTGTTCTGTTTGACACATTGAGTAGTTTGGTGGATCTTTACTGCTGAGTGATTGTACTCACCCCTTTTGGAGATTAACATTTTAGATTAGAAAGATGCCTTTGCTGCCAGTTGCACACGGTACTTACTATGGCATACCTACTGATGTTGATGTGGAGTGTACGGAGCATATCTGTGTTGGTGCCCCTAGTTTAGTGTTTGTTCGAGTCCGAGTCCTGGTGATGTATGATGTGGGTCGAGCTGATGGCCCAGTCATTCTGGAGTTTTTGTTTGTCCACGTCCGGCATGATGGAGTAATGTTAGGGATGCTACCATTGCCGCCGCCCGATGCACCGGATTGGGTGTGATGGCGCGTATAGCTAATGGGAGCTGACATTTTTTGGAGATAGCCGACACTTGTTGATGGAGGGTTGTACATGTTTGATATAGGGTCGAGTCCTTTTTGGGTGGTAGCCAAGTATAGTTAAAAATCTTGGCCTTTTTGTTGTATCGGATTTATCTTTTCTTATGGTGTGTAGTTGGTGTGCATTGCATTATGGTTGTTGGAGTAAGGGACGGTGAGACTTGTTTATGCTTCCGCTAATAAGCTGCGCTGGGACCGTTTTCAAAAAAAAAAAAATCCCTGGTCAAAGGGTATCAGTCTGTGAAGTTATATGAGATCGAGTAATTAAGAGAGATCACCTGTGGCGACCTTAGGCGAATCGGGGGTGCCACATTTTACTATCCCTATTGTTTGTTAATGGTTAGGAGATGTTTGTTCTACTTTCGCTTGCGTATAATCAAAAAATAAAATGAATGGGTCGGTGACGCATATTGGGACGTCGTAATTTCATGACCGAAGAGATCAAGGGATGATGCGTGCTCCAGGGTCGGGGCGTGACATCCCCATATTGGTTTGGTATCAGAGCATGGTTAATACTTGGAGTGATAAATAAAGTGCGTGGGAATCTTGGGATAGTTAGTTAGGAAAACGTTTGTGCATGTGATTGCCGATTGCTTTCTTAGCTAGTGTTTTCAAGGTCTAATCTTTTGTTGGAACATACTCTACAATTTTCCCCTTAGAGCTCCTTTAGCTACAACATGAGTAGTCAGGAACCCAAGGATGCCAAGAGAAAGGACACAAGAGGATTCCTTGGATAGGGCAAACAAGTTTTGGGATGGTTAAAAATTGAACATCCGAAGCCAATTGGTGCCCTTGAATCTAAGATCGACTTGAACATGCTCCTTTAGACCAGTTGCAAGGAGCGTAGATATTCTCTAAGATTGACTTGAGGACAGGGTATCATCAACTGAGGATCAGAAAGGAGGATATATCGAAGACAGCGTTTCGTACTCAATACGGCCATTATGAGTTTACTGTAATGCTGTTTGGTTTGACGAACGCCCCCGCTGCTTTCATGGATCTGATGAACCGGGTGTTCAAAGAGTATTTGGATCAGTTTGTGATCGTTTTCATCGATGATATCCTAGTGTACTCGAGAAGTCCTAAGGGGCACAAAGGACAGTTGAGGGTAGTGCTCTAGACTCTGTGGAATCATGGACTATACGCCAAGTTTAGTGTCATGCCCCGAACCTCGAGTGCGCAAACATCCCCCTCTGGTCGATACAAATGCAACGTTCCCAGGACGCGTCACCAACCCATTCATTTTATTACGCATGCGGAAGCGAAACAAATCCCCTGACAACAAAAACTTTGGGATAGAATAGTAGGCAATTAATCACAACCAAAATACTTCTTCTTATATATACAAAATAGACCAAAGACAAAGGTCTACAAAAAAGGCCGACTCAACAAAAAGGAACTATCCTATGACAAGCTAGTTAGACAAGTTCGCCAATCCTTCGGTCTTCACCTCCTTTTACTCCATGGCTTCAGGTCCTCCACGACCACCATCTAAGGACCTGAAAATGTTGAGCCCATGATGGGGTGAGACATTGTCTCAGCAAGTTCACCTCTTAAACTCCTATTAGGAAGAAAAGAAAATACACCTCAAGGCGCTCTAGCCACACAATTAGGACAGAAGAGTTACCTCGTCTCAATTCCTTCTTGCACGTCAGTACAATTCATAATTCAACCAATCATTTCAACACATCAAAGCAACATATCTGATTGAATCATCGATTAATCGACTTAGTCAATTCCACGTCAACAAGACCATTGCCCGGTCATCTCAATCAATACTACCTATAAGCCTGATCATACCCAGGACTGCTTATTATAAGCCAATAATATGTAGTATAGCTCACCAGAAGCTGCCACAATTATACTCATATAGTATACTATAGCTCACCAGAAGCCACCTCAAATACTGATAAGTATATTATATATGCTCGCCAGAAGCTGCCTTATATATTGAGATAATATACTATATATATGCTCGCCAGAAACTGCTAGCTATACTACTGTAGTATACTGATAATAATAATGCTCACCAGAAGCTGCCAGCCATACCCTCGTGGTATGCTGAAAATACTCATTTAATCAAATCACCATTTTTATCCTTCCCGATAAAGATACTCGTGTGTAGGTACACGGTCGGCCTTAGCCAAAATACAATATTTTTCTTTTTAGAAAATCTCACTATTTAATGTAGTTCATAAAGATATTTTCGGTGTTGTAAGCCCACGCCGGATAGTTCTTGTTTAAACATTGATATTACTCATGTTAGGATAAATCCCCAACATTACAATCAACACACAATTTCACAATTTAACGATCAATAGCATAAACTAACCACACCACTACAGTCAGTACGGAATTCTAATGAATGGCTCTACGGATATAATTTCTGGAAAATATTAATTAATTAATAATTAATTTAATTCCGAAAATTATTTAATTTAATTATAAAATAATATGATTAAATAATAATTAAATAATATTCAATAATATTTAATTTAAATAAATAATTAAGTAAATTAAATAATTAGTTAACGTCTAAACATGATTAACCTTAATCTAATTACACGATTAGATTAATTAATCCAACCCTTAATCTAATAATTAATCTAATCTAATTAACATCTAAATAATATAATCTATCCACATAATCCTACTTAGACTAATCTAAACACCCCTTAAGCACAATTAACTCCCTAAGCGGAGATTAGAGAATAAACTCACCGAATTAATGTTCCAGCGAGTCCACGACGAAGGCGACGCCAAGGCAGGCGATAAACCTCATGGCGGTGACACCAACCAAGGCCAGGAAGAAACCTAAAACGGGCCTTGAAGTTTGGAACACCTTGCTGGTTCAGTTTTAGTTTCTGCTTGTTGGACTGAGAACCAGTAGTTGAATGGCAAGGAAACGGGCCGATCGAAGCTTCGATGAGCAGATGGTCAGCAACCGGCGGCTCCCGGGGGTCTTGGGGGTTTTATGGGTGGATGGGATGGGCAAAGAAAGGGCTGGAATGGGAGAAAATTGAAGAAAAATGCAAAACAATGCAGGCGGGCAAGAGATCGACGGACCGGCAACCGGTGGCTTGCGATGGCTGTACAAGACGACTGGCGGCTCCGTTCGGGGTGAGGTTGGGCTCATTGGAACGGTCTGGATGTGCTAGTCATAGTGATGGGTGGATCGTTGGCTAGTTTGTCCATGAAGACCACTTTTAACTCAAATCTTTGGCAAAAGGTCAACTGGAGCAGAAACCGGCGGAAGGAGAAAACAAGGGGGAAAACAGCGGGCTTAGCTATTTTGGTATGTGTGCGACGGTGGAGCTGGCTCAGCTGGCTTTCCTCTGGATCATTCAAGGTCTCTCAAGGCTACAACAATGGAGAAAGCCTCAATTCAAGGAGAAGGAAGAGCTGCTGAGCAAGGGGGACCTTAGCCTTCAACACTTGTCATCTCCTCCTCTCTCTTGCCCCCACCACCCTTGGCCCTCACCCTTTGCCATTTGTAGCCACCAATCTTCCCCAACAAGCTTTCTAAATGGTCTAAAGGTTGGTCACCATGGGGGGCTACGAATTTTGTGCAATTTGGCCATCAAAGTCTTCAAATCCTGTTCAATCCTCTTCAATTCAATTCAATTGAAGTCCCAAAAATTCATCCCATGTGTCCTCACTTGAATACACCTTTTTCCATGCCCATAAATCCATCTTGGATGCCAAAAGTGCACTCAAGAACTGTCTTCCAACTTTTCCGATCCAATTCCATCAATTCTTGATTTTTCGCCGAAAAACTCGATTTGTAGAAAAATCTTCGGAAGATGAGTCGACGTTCCTAAAATGATTTGTGACAACAATTCCAATTTCTATAATCGTGTTCAATTTCACGGTTAATTTTGATTTGGCCCGATTTTAGCGTGTCCTAATCTACCGGGTAGTTTTTAAGAACTTTTCGTGCAATTGACTTGTGGTCAATTGTTTTTGAGCCACAAAGTGCATCTTCGACACATTGGAGACTTTCGATTGTCGTAGAAATCTCAAGGTTTCAAATATAGACACAGGGTACTAAAATAACAGAGGAATCGGTCTAGTGCTGATCGACAAGAATTGTGCAATTAGAAGGAATCACCCACACTGAATTACATGCCTTTGTCAAGTCAACCTATCTCCGGTCTCTAATCGGTCTGTGTAGTAATCATCCTTGCAGATTAGTACGGTTAAGCAGTCGTTTCCTGGTCGAATTCTCAAGTCTATTGCGTTTAGATTCCCTAACGGCTTCACCTGATAAACTAGTTATCTCGAGAGTGGCCAACTCAGAGAAGAGAGCTATAGGCGCGAAGATGAAATGCCCGACTTATTCAATTAAAAACAGAATTGGAATTCAGGATGTCACATTTAGTAAGTGCGAGTTTTGATTAACTCGTGTGGCTTTCCTAGGTCACGTGATTTTAGGTGAAAGAATCTCCGTGGACCCAACTAAGATCGAAGCAGTTATCAATTGGCCAACACCGACGACAGTGATAGAGATCTGAATATTTTTGGGATTGGCAGGTTATTACAGACGATTCATGGAAGGATTCTCAGCATTAGCCTCGCCTTTGACTCGACTGCTGAAGAAGGAAGAGAAGTTTGTATGGATAAATAGGTGCGAGCGTAGTTTCCAAGAACTTAAGCAAAAGCTGACTACCGCACCAATGTTGACAATTCCATCTGGACCTAAAGGATACAAGATCTATAGTGATGCGTCATTTAGAGGACTGGGTTGCGTGTTAATGCAGCATGGCAGAGTCGTTGCATACGCATCCCGTCAGTTGAGACCGCATGAATTGAACTACCCGACACATGACTTGAAACTCATAGCGATTATTTTCGCCCTAAAAATTTGGAGATATTACTTGTGCGAAGAAAGGTTCCAGATCTCTACAAATCAGCAAAGTCTCAAGTACTTATTCTCTCAGAAGGAATTGAATATGAGACAGCGTCGCTAGATGGAACTTTTGAAGGATTATGATTGTGATATCTTGTATCACCCTGGAAAAGCTAACAAGGTCGCAGACGCGTTGAGTCGGAAGTCTTCAATTGCGCAAATGGTGATGAAGGAGTGGATTTTACTCGAGAGAGCTCGAGACTCGGTTTTCAAATTTGAGGTAGGCCACCTTTCAAATCTCATGGCCACCCTCAGAATTGAACCAAAAGTACAGATCAGGATCAGAATGTTACAGTTGATAGAACTAGAGATCCAGAAGATCCTACAAGAAGATGTAGATAAGAGAAAGCTCGACTTCTAGATTTCTAATGACAGAACACTGAAATTTCATGGACGATTGTGTGTACCTGACGATGTAGGGCTTAAAGAGGAGCCACGGCATTCATCCAGGTTATACGAAGATGTATCATAATCTGTGTCAACACTATTGGTGGACCGGTATGAAGGCAGATGTTGCCAAGCATGTCGCCAAGTGTCTGATGTGTTAGCAAGTGAAGGCATAGCGCTATAAGCTAGGAGGACACTTGCAACCTCTCGAAATTCCCGAGTGAAAATGGGAACATATCACAATAGACTTTGTGATGGGCTTACCAAGGAGTCAGAGGGGTAATGATTCCATATGGGTTGTGGTTGACAGATTAACAAAATCCGCTCACTTCATCACCGTACAAAAGAACTTTGCATTGGAAAGATATGCAGAATTGTACATGCGCTAGATAGTTCGTCTATATGGAGTACCAGTGACGATTACATTTGACAGAGACTTGAAGTTTACCGCACCCTTCTGGAAAAGTTTACAAACTGCCTTGGGAACGAAGCTGTAGTACAATACGGCCTATCATCCTCAGACGGATGACCAGTCTGAGAGGACAATTCAAACCCTCAAAGACATGCTACGAGCTTGCGTGTTGGATTTCAAGGGAAGCTGGGGAGAACAGCTTCATCTTGTCCAATTTACCTAAAACAACTGCTATTAACAGAGTATTTAGATGGTGCCTTTTGAAGCATTGTATAGCAGAGCGTGTAGAACTCCAATATGTTGGATGAAGTGAGAGAGCGAAAGATTACCGGCCTAGAGTTAGTTCAACAGTCAATGGATGTAGTTGTAGTTATCAAAAAAAGACTGAAGACCGCTCAGAGCTGCTAGAAAAGCTATGCGGATAAGCGTCGAAGACCATTGGAATTCCAAGTTGGTGAACATGTCTTTCTGAAGGTGTCACCGATGAGGGGAACTTCACGCTTTTGCAAGAAAGGGAAGCCGAGCCCAAGATATGTTGGTCCCTTCGAAATTTTAGAGAAGATAAGGACTTTAGCATATCGTCTCGCATTACCGCCAAGACTGGCGCAAGTGCATGACGTCTTCCACGTGTCGATGTTGAGGAAGTATGAGTCTGACCCGACCCACGTGCTGAACTTTTAAGAATTAGATGTGGACGACAGGGTGTTGTACGTGGAAAGACCAGTTCAGATTGTAGATCGGAAGGAGCAGGTTTTGCGCACCAATACGATCTCATTAGTCAAAGTGGTCTGGCAACACCACGAGATAGAAGGAGCAACCTGTGAAAGTGAAGACTCGATGAGATGACAATACCCCCACCTTTTTGTTTTAAGAATTGCAATGGTTTAAATTTCAATGACGAAATTTTTATAAGAGGGGAAGAGTTGTGACATCCTGATTTTCAACCCTATTTTCGATTATATGAAATGGGCTTTTCATCAACGCGCCTATAGTCTTTTTCTTTGAGCTGATCATTCATGAGATAACTAATCTATCTGGTGAAGCTGTTAAGGAATCTAAACGCGACCGACTTAAGAATTCGACAAGAAATTGACTACTTGACTGTGCTAATTTTTAAGGGTCATTACGGCACAGTCAAAATCGATTAGAGACCGGAGATAGGTCGATTCAACAGAGGCATGTAATTAAAGTGTGGGTGATTCCACCTGATTGCAAAATTCTTGTCGAACGGCATTAAACCGATTTTTCTATTGTTTCTGTACCTTGTACCAGTATTTGAAACCTCGAGATTTTCACGACAACCGAGAGTTGCCAATAAGTCGAAGATGTACAATGTGGCTAAAAAATAATCGACCACGGGTCAATTACGCTAAAAATTCCTAAAAGCTACTCGATAAATTAGGTCACACTAAAATCGCGTCCAGTTGAAATTAACCACGAAATTGAACCCGATTTCAAAAATTGAAAGTTCTATCATGTCACGATTTATTTTAGGAACGTCGACTCATCATCCGAAGAATTTTCGGCAAACTCGAATTTTTGGCGAAAAATCAAGATTTGGCAAAATTGGATCGGAAAATTTGGATAGGCCAAATTGGGTGCGTTGTTTGCCTTTAAGTTGGATCTAATAATGAGGAAAATTATGAAATTTGATGTGGGCAGCTACCTTGGCAAGTTGGCCATTGATTTGAGGCCAATTGGAGTGGAATTTAAGTGAAATTGAAGAGGAATGCCACAAAATTCGTAGGCCTTGGTGGGGTGCAACATTTCAACACCATTGGTGGCTTCTTGGAGAAGATTAGGAAGGGAAAAATGGCTGTGGATGAGGGTAAAGCTAGTGGGGGCAGCCACTTGAGTGTTCTTGACATTTTAGGTGAGCATTGAAGGCTTTATTCCCTCCTCTCCAGCTGCAGCCACTCTCCTTCTTCTTCCTTCCCTCCCTTAGCCTCCATTGTTGCTGAAAAATGAGTAAAGAAACCAGAGAAACCAGCTAGCCAAGCGCCCAAGCCATCAACCGCCCTTCGTCGCCCATTCAAGCCCACCGGTTGCCCGAGAGCAGTCCACCTGCCTCTCGCCGTCCCGCTTGCTTGTGCGTCCCGCTCGCCTGTGCGTCCCCGTGCCCGTCATCCCATGCCAGTCCGCTGTCCCTGGCTGCTTGTCATCTACCTCCGTTGTCCAGGCCGTTTACTAGACCACCGTCGCCGTCCCTACTCGCCCGTCCAGCCACCTTGCCGTCTCAGCCCGCCATCCTAACCCTCGACCAAGCTCCTTCCAGCCCTCCACAAAATCAAAATCTCAGCTATGGGATGAGACTTCATGGGCCTATTCTAGGCCTTTCCGTATCTCGTTGGGTGTCGCTCTAGTCTCGAGTCTCACTCGCTATCGCGTCGCCATCACCGTGAACTAACCGGCTCTCTAATCCGGTGAGTTTACTTGCTAAACCTTGTTTAGGGTGTTAATTATGCTTAGTGGGGGATTAGATTAGCTTAAGATTGGTTTAAGTGGTTAGTTTAGTTTAATTAGTGGTTTAGTTGATTAATTAGGCTTATTAATTGGCTAGATTAGATTAGTTAAGAGTTAATTACATTGCATGGTTTAGTGTGCTTAGTAGGTTATTTATTTAAGTCTAATTAGGTAGTTAGATTAGTATATATAGCTTAATTAGGCATTTATTTAATTAATTTTGTAATTTATTTAATTATTTAATATTTTCCGAAAATTATACCGAGATAACCGATCACCGGAATTTCGTGCTGATTGTCATGGTGTAATCAATTTATGCAATTGAGTGCTAATTTGTGCAACTGAGTGGTGATTGTTAATTTTGAGTTATTATTTTAAAATCGTGAAATTTTGGTATTTAATTAGAAAATACCGGGTGTTGGGTTTTGATCTCAAAAATATTTTTAAGTACTATATCAAATAGTGGAATTTTTAAAATGAATGATATAACTTTTTATGGCTCAAGCTGACCGTGTACCCAAACACGACTATTTTACCGGGTGTTTTTAATACGAAGAAAATAGGCTAAAAACGATATCTTAATTGAGGCATTTGAGTGCAAAGCACAATATCCTAGATGGTCATGTGATGGTTATGAGAACCCGTCCCTGATGTGCGTTAGGTGGACCATGCCCCTATCAACGGATGCCGGATCGCGGTAGAGGCCGGACCGAAGTTCCTTCGGGAATGCCGCCCTCGATGTGCGTCGGGTGGATGTTGTCGTGCTCAAGGGATGAGACAATGCCTGGCTACGCCAGAAGACCGATGTGTGTCGGGTAGGCCATGCCTGTGGGGGCAGTAATTAATTGAAACACATGAATGATTGAGATAAACACACCTGATTATAGGACAAAATTGTGTGGCATGGAATGGGACGTGTCATAACGATTTGGCATTATAATCGGGACCCCTGTAATTGTTTGAGATGTGAGTGAGATATTCCAATTGATGTGTGCATTTATTATATGTATCTGTTATATGAATTATACTGACGTGCAGAAAGGAACTGAGGCGAGGTAAGTCTCATTGGTTGTGTGGTTACGCCGCCTCTAGGCGTATTTCCTTCCTAATTAGGGTTTAGGGCATGAACTTGCTAAAACATTGTCTCACCCCGTCGTGGGCTTCAACTTTTCAATTCCTTAGATGGAGGAGCATCACGTGCGGTACGGGATTCTGCAAACGATGGATTTTGAGTTTACCTTCATCCTTATTCCCGGGACCACCTTGACTCGGGAGCTAGTTGAGTCCGTGGTATGGGTCGATGAGGGACTACCTCAGTTAGTACCTCACCGATTCATAGCATGGTTCATTGGCTTTCGACAAGGGGGTGGGGAGGTTCCCCTTTTGGGTTTTGACAAACCTCCCGTTGGGACTGAGCAGTGGGAGGCAGCGCATCCTATGGATCTCGACACTCCTGATGGTGTTGTGGTGGACCCAAAGTCCCCGGAGCCTATGGATGAGGAGTCTAATGCCTAGAGGGCTTAACAGCTCTTCTTTTGAAGTTAGGCCCCTATTGATAGATTGGGTTTGTATATATAAACCTAGTGTGTTTATAAAATCGTGCTTGTTTGAATTTGTTGTCCTACTTTTCTATCACATGTTTGTTTCTTGTCTGGGGATTATTTATTTTGCTTCTGCTTGTGCATGATTCGTTTGGGTCTGCGACGCATCATAGGACGTTGCAATTTTATCGACCACCGAGGGATGTACACGCACTCGAGGTTTGGGGCGTGACAAGACGCAACCGTCAAACGGTTATCAAACCTTCACTATAAATATCGCTTGTCATCTATTGAGAACCCTCGACAAATCAATAAAAATGTTATCTTTTTATCTTTACTTTTCCTGTATTGTACTTTAATTTCTTAGCTATAACTTTCAGATTCCTGTCATCAATTAGATTCCTGTGTCCTTCTTTATCTCGGTGCATTGTTGTTGATTAAATTCCGGGGTTGTGTCCTATATCTGTATTACAGTGTCGTCCATTAAATTCTGATGTTGTATCATGTGCTCGACTTGTGTAACATCCTCGATTCCGGCCCCGTAAGGATTGGCCATAATGATGTGGACATCGAGCCATATCGAGGAGGAGGTGCTAAGGACCCATTGTCTATTCCTACTAGTTCAATCACTCAAGTGCGGCCCAAGCAATTTAGGCAAGTTGTTGGTGTCATGGTTCATGATCTTTGGCGTGCATATGACCTTGGATCAGATCTTGAAGAATCTTGGAAATCTTGGTGTAATTTGATTATCTGGTCACCAAATATTTTTCAAGTCAAATAGGAATATTCTTCTTGTTTAGGAATATTCTAAAATATGACTCATTAGATTTTTAGGGTTTGTGTGGCAGCTAGAAGGCCTATATATATGACTGACTGAATTTCTTTGGGGGACAGATAGATTTTTTTTTTAATTTGAGAAAAAAAATTGAGAGGTTCTCTTTTACTATTCTTTTGAGGACTTGACCTAATCAAGATTCTCTTGTGGTGATCGACTCGACTTATCGAGTGAGATAGCGAATTCTTTCGCTCGTGGCATCTATAACATTGGTTGGTTGACACGTGTTCGTCAATAGGTCACGTTCATACTGAGGTTGCCAATCACAGGTTTGATTGGAGGTCGAGGTTTGCAATTCGCACCATCTGGGCCTTCGTAGAACAATACTTCCGCAACGATTCACATCACATAAGGTCCTAAAAGAATCGATCATGGGCCATTGGCCATGGATCGATTGGTTCAATCGGCAAGGAATCATGGATCGGTCACGACCGACCGACCGACCGACCGGTCACAAATCAGTTGAGGTGTTGTGTGGCATCCTGAAATTTCATGGCAATTTCTGAAGGCATTACGACCTATGGAAAAGTGAATGGTTGTGTCGTTGAAGTATGTTGTGGCCTCTAGACCGAAATTTTTTTTTGCAATAGATTAAGGCCAAGCACTTTAATGGAAAGATATCTTATGTTCTTGGGTTATCAAAGTTGGTACTATAGGATAATTCGATAATGAGAATTTTGTACTTGGCTATGCACCTTATGGATTTCATTTTCATTAATTTATGTTGCAAATTTTATGGCTAAGTGAATAAGTGTAATTAGGTAATTATATGATGGGTAATTAGGTGATGATTAAAAGGGAAAAATTAGAGAAGTGTGGGTTGAATTTTTGGCCCAAGACCAGCCCCACCATTTCGCCCTCTTGGCCTGGCCCGCGAAGCCCAAAGGAAAGGGCTGCTGTCCGACCGGCCCAAGGAGCCCAATGGGCTGTCGATCGAAGGGAGAGGCCGGCCCAACCAGTCCATCCTCTTGCATGGCAATTACAAAGTGTCATCTTCCATGCAAAGTGATGATTACAAGCTAATCATGAGGGGGAAGAAAAGAAGAAGGGGTGGATTGAGAGAGGAGGGGGGAGCGTCGCACGAGAGAAAGAGAAAGAGAGAGAGTGACCGTCAGAGAGAAAGAGAGGAAGAGAGAAAGGGAGAGAGCGAGTGAGCGAGAGAAGAAGGGGAAGAGAGAGGCCGTTTGCTGCCGTTCGTCACCGCCGTTGAGTTGCCGAGTCCCGCCTTGCCCCGCCGACTTGGCTTGCTGTGTTGTGCTCGGATTAGAGGCAAGTAGATTCCATTAATATACCTTTGCTTGCTGTGTTCGTGTGTGATGAATGGCGAAATTTTGGATGTGGATGAAGTATGAAAATTTGAAGCTATAAGTGTTGTGTTCTAGCCTAGTGTTCTGTTTCTGGAAAAACAGTCCGACCTTTGTTGATTTCTTGAGTTCCATGCGATGTTCTAATGGAAATTTAGCTTCGACTTCTTGATGAAAGTTGTAATGGACTTCTTGGAGAATAAAATATCAAAATTTCAGAAGAAATGAACAAGTATAGACCAGTGAATCGTTATTATATTTTATAAACTTTTCCGGTTGAAATTTGATCTCATGTTCTGAATGAAAGTTGAAGATGACATGTTAAGGGGTAACATACTAAAAATTTAGAGGAAATGGACGAGTTTAGGTTGGTGAAACAATCTTTATTCAAAACGATTAGAACTGGAATTCGGTGCCGAGGGTTATGGACGGTTATGGTTATTATATTTTTTAATTTATCACAAATCTGGTTCCGAGTTCTTCATAAAATATTTACTTCTTGATTTCTTCTATAACATATAAAAATTTCAGAATTTTTGGATCTCATTTTGGATTTTTACCGAATTTGTGAATGAAACTGTGTATGGCAATATTCCGAAATTATAAAGACTGTGATGCATGGACTGTACCGAATTGTATGATGTTCTTTTGATATGGTGTCCTTCATGGAATATTTTCCTCTAGATCTCACACATAACATGTCGAATTTTCAGAATTTATTAAGGCTGTTTACTAATTTTTCAAGAATTATGACCAAAGGAGTGCAATCTGTTTTTATCCGGAAATTTGCTAAATTTTCAAAAATTAATGAAATTACTCCATGTGATATAATGCCTTGAGTGGTTGATTATGCTACATATGTAGTGACATATGGCACGTTATATGACATCAAAAGCTGGTTGAGACTTTTGATATTATTGTATCAAATGCCATGTTGAAATTGAGATAAATGTGTAAATATAAATTGAGATAATAACAAGACCGTCGGAGGTGTGAGTCGATGATGCCTCAGGAGTTTCGAGATGCCCGGAGTGTGTGTGTCGGATGTCCTCGGGAGTTTCGGGATGCCCGGAGGTGTGTGCCGGAAGCCCTGGAGGTGTGTGCCGGGGGATACCTCGTGATGCTAGTTGGGGTACGAGATGCTCGGAGTGTGTGTGCCGGATGCCTAGAGGTGTGTGTCGGAGGTTCCTCGTGATGCCAGGTTGGATGCGAGCGATAAATTGAGCGATGCAAACATTGGTCCCTGGAAAGAAAAATGATGTGATCTAATTGAAAGATAAAGATCAAGAATTGAATCATGTGCATGGGTGTGTGCTTATGGCATGGGACGAACCTCATGGGAATGCAAGCCTAGAGTGCATGGTAGTATGTGCACGTTGCATGATGATATATGCATGGCTGCTTGATGATGTAGGTACAAGTGCATGGTGATATATGTACGTCGTATAATGATATATGCATGGCTGCAAGGTGAGGTGTGCTTGAATGCATGAATGATATTTGTTTTATTCATGATACCTTGATTGTTCTATTTGATGCATTTTGTAGTTTGGTGGATCTTTACTGCTGAGTGGTTGTACTCACTCCTTTTGGGGATTAACATTTCAGATTAGAAAGATGCCTCTTTCACCAGTTGTGTGTGGTACCTTCTATGGCATACCTACTGACGTTGAGGTGGAGTGCACAGAGCATTCCTGTATTAGTATACCTAGTCTGGAGTATGTTCGAGTCCGTGTCTTGGTGATGTATGACGTGGGTTCCGTTGATGGCCCTATTATCCAAGAGTTTTTGTCCGTTCATGTTCGACGCAATGGGGTGATGCTAGGGATGCTACCGCCGCCGCCGCCCGATGCATTGAGTTGGGTATGATGGCACGTATGACTGGTGGGAGCTAACACTTTTTAGGGATAGCTGACGCTTGTTGATGGAGGGATGTACATGTTTCATATAGGGTCGAGTTCTCTTTTGGGTTATAGCCAAGTATAGTTAAAAATCTTGGCCTTTTTGCTGTATCAACCCGAAATGTCCATCGTAAAAATATAAATAAAAGTGACTCGGCTTTGTCTTTTCTTTTTGTGCGTAGTTGGTGTGCATTGCATTATTGTTATTGGAGTGAGGGATGGTGAGACTCGTCTATGCTTCTGCTGATGAACTGCGCTGGGACCTTTACAAATATATATATATATATATATATATTTATTTATATGTAGACCCCCAAGTTTTATGGACATAAGTGATAAGTACCTGTGGTGACCCTACCGGATTGGAGACCGTGTCGAGGGGGTGCCACAGCGATTGGTATCAGAGCAAATGGTTATAGGTGGAGTGGTAAGGAGCCTCATTTGGAAATTGAGGAATATGATGGCAATGCACACCATAGGGTATTAAATGGAATAATTAGTTAATTTTGAATAACGGGTGATGGGTATTCACTTGTAGATCCCTAGTAGTTTATTATGAGTTGTCTTTAGGTACTAGTAACATGTTTATGTTACTTATATAGTAGTAGTTGCTTTTAAATGGAGACAATGAGTCTCAGATTATTCCTGAGGCAAATGCTTGGAAACTGCAGGAAAGTCATGGTGCAAGCTGGAAGTGCTCATCCATCGAGGGCTGAAGTATGTTGTGGCCTCTAGACCGAAAAAAAAAATGTAATAGATTAAGGCCAAGCACTTTAATGGAAATATATCTTATGTTCTTGGGTTATCAAAGTTGGTACTATAGGATAATTCGATAATGAGAATTTTGTACTTAGCTATGCACCTTATGGATTTGATTTTCATTAATTTATGTTGCAAGTTTTATGGCTAAGTGAATAAGTGTAATTAGGTAATTATATGATGGGTAATTAGGTGATGATTAAAAGGGAAAAGTTAGAGAAGTGTGGGTTGAATTTTTGGCCCAAGACCAGCCCCACCATTCGGCCCTCTTGGCCTGGCCTGCGAAGCACAAAGGAAAGGGCTGCCATCCGACCGGCCCAAGGAGCCCAATGGGCTATCGATCGAAGGGAGAGCCCCGCCCAACCAGTCCATCCTCTTGCATGGCAATTACTAAGTGTCATCTTGCATGCAAAGTGATGATTACATGCTAATCATGAGGGGGAAGAAAAGAAGAAGGGGCGGATTGAGCAAGGAGGGGGCAAGCGTCGCACGAGAGAAAGAGAAAGAGAGAGAGTGACCGTCCGAGAGAAAGAGAGGAAGAGAAAAAGGGAGAGAGCGAGTGAGCGAGAGAAGAAGGGGAAGAGGGAGGCCGTTCGCTGCCGTTCGTCGCCGCCGTTGAGCCGCTGAGTCCCGCCTTGCCCCGCCAACTTGGCTTGCTGTGTTGTGCTCGGATTAGAGGCAAGTAGATTCCACTAATCTACCTTTGCTTGCTGTGTTCATGTGTGATGAATGGCGAAATTTCGGATGTGGATGAAGTATGAAAATTCGAAGCTATAAGTGTTGTGTTCTAGCCTAGTGTTCTGTTTCTGGAAAAACAGTCCGACCTTTGTTGATTTCTTGAGTTGCATGCGATGTTCTAATGGAAATTTGGCTTCGACTTCTTGATGAAAGTTGTAAAGGACTTCTTGGAGAATAAAATATCAAAATTTCAAAAGAAATGAACAAGTATAGACCGGTGAAACTATTTTTCTTCGAAGAAGTTAGATCTGGAAATCGTAATGCTGAGCTAATGTGATTCTGTGATTTTATAACTTTTCCGGTTGAACTTTGATCTTGTGTTCTGAAAGAAAGTTGAATATGAAATTTTAAGGAGTAACATACTAAAAATTTAGAGGAAATGGACGAGTTTAGGTTGGTGAAACAATCTTTATTCAAAACGGTTAGAACTGGAATTCGGTGCCGAGGGTTATGGACGGTTATGGTTATTATATTTTTTAATCTATCACAAATCTGGTTTCAAGTTATGCATGAAATATTTACTTCTGGATTTCTTCTATAACATATAAAAATTTCAGAATTTTTGGAGCTCATTTAGGATTTTTACCGAATTTGTGAATGAAACTGTGTATGGCAATATTCCGAAATTATAAAGACCCCGATGCGTGGACTGTACCGAATTGTATGATGTTCTTTTGATATGGTGCCCTTCACGGAATATTTTCCTCTAGATCTTTTACATAACATGTCCAATTTTCAGAATTTATTAAGGCTGTTTACTAATTTTTCAAGAATTATTACCAAAGGAGTGCAATTTGTTTTTATCCGGAAATTTGCTGCATTTTCAAAAATTAATGAAATTACTCCATGTGATGTAATGTCTTGAGTGGTTGATTATGCTGCATATGTAGTGACATATAGTACGTTATATGACATCGAAAGCTAGTTGAGACCTTTGATATTGTTGTATCAAATGTCATGTTGAAATTGAGATAAATGTGTAAATATAAATTGAGATAATAACAAGACCGTCGGAGGTGTGAGCCGATGAAGCCTTGCGAGTTTCGAGATGCCCGGAGTGCGTGTGCCGGATGTCATCGGGAGTTTCGGGATGCTCGGAGGTGTGTGCCGAGGGGATACCTCGTGATGCTAGTTGGGGTACGAGATGCCCGGAGTGTGTGTGCCGGATGCCCGGAGGTGTGTGCCAGAGGTTCCTCGCGATGCCAGGTTGGATGCGAGCAATAAATTGAGGGATGCAAACATTGGTCCCTGTAAAGAAAAATGATGTGATCTAATTGGAAGATAAAGATCAAGAATTGAATCATGTGCATGGGTGTGTGCTTATGGCATGGGATGAACCTCATGGGAATGCAACCCTAAAGTTCATGGTAGTATGTGCACGTTGCATGATGATATATGCATGGCTGCTTGATGATGTAGGTACAAGTGCATGGTGATATATGTACGTCGTATAATGATATATGCATGGCTGCAAGGTGAGGTGTGCTTGAATGAATGAATGATATGTGTTTTATTCATGATACATTGATTATTCTGTTTGATGCATTTTGTAGTTTCGTGGATCTTTACTCCTAGGTGGTTGTACTCACCCCTTTCGGGGATTAACATTTCAGATTAGAAAGATGCCTCTTTCACCAGTTGTGCGTGGTACCTTCTATGGCATACCTACTGACGTTGAGGTGGAGTGCACAGAGCATTCCTGTATTAGTATACCTAGTCTGGAGTATGTTCGAGTCCATGTCTTGGTGATGTATGACGTGGGTTCCGTTGATGGCCCTATTATCCAAGAGTTTTTGTCCGTTCATGTTCGACGCAATGGGGTGATGCTAGGGATGCTACCGCCGCCGCCGCCCGATGCACTGAGTTGGGTATGATGGCACGTATGACTGGTGGGAGCTGACACTTTTTAGGGATAGCCGACGCTTGTTGATGGAGGGATGTACATGTTTCATATAGGGTCTAGTTCTCTTTTGGGTTATAGCCAAATATAGTTAAAAATCTTGGCCTTTTTTCCTGTATCAACCCGAAATGTCCATCGTAAAAATATAAATAAAAGTGACTCGGCTTTGTCTTTTCTTTTTGTCACGCCCCGATCCTCGGGCACGCACACATCCTTCTCACTTGGTCGATTTTATAATGCGATATCCCAGGACAAATTATCGCCGACCCTTTCGTTTTTTAAGCACATGCGAAAGTAGTTAAAATCCCCAGACAATAAAACGATGGGATAGAAAAGCATGGCCATATTTTTCATATTGAAACTTATAACCAAACTTTTATACAAAACACAAACAAATTCATAACTATTCACTTCAAAAGAAATTCTCAAAAGAAGATAGACTTTCAGCCCATCCAGGCCATACTTAAGGCCCCTCTCGGGATTATCTTCTTATTCCAAAAATCATTCTCTTTAAGTTTCACCTCCGAGTTCTCCTTCTTAGACTCCTCCTCAGCTCCTCATCGGGGTCCTGAAATGTTTTTACCCAAACTGGGATGAGACTACGTCGCAGCGAGTTCTACCCCACTAAGCCCAATTAGTAAACCATTATACTATAGGCTGCCTATACACGCATAGGGCAGAAGACGTACCTTGGCCTCATATCCCACCTGCAAGTCAGTACAATTCATAATAGACACCCAAGCAATCATATCACTGATCGAAGCATCGATCAAATCGACCTAGTCGATTAAATGCCAACAAGACCACTCACGGTCATTTCTAATCAGTCAATCAATTCACGACGTCAAATCAAATCAATGATCAATTGACCTAGTCGATTACATGTCAGCCTGACCATTTCCTGGTCATTCAAGCTATTGCTATTTAGACTCAATTAACAAAACCAATAACCGAGCCACGTGCATTCTCCGAGGTAATGCATTACTTTACTGAGCCCACGTGCCCTTTAATGCCATTCTGAATCAGCGAGCCCACGTGCATTCTCCAAGGCGATGCATCAAGTCACCAAGCCCACGTGTCTCTTCAAGATGCCAAATGTACTCATTGGGACCACGTGCATTCTCCGAGGTAATGCATCAAATTACCGAGCCCACGTGTCCTTTTAGATGCCAAATGTACTCATTGGGACCACGTGCATTCTCCGAGGTAATGCATCAATTTACCGAGCCCACGTGTCCTTTTAGATGCCAAATGTACTCATTGGGACCACGTGCATTCTCCGAGGTAATGCATCAAATTACTGAGCCCACGTGTCCTTTTAGATGCCAAATGTACTCATTGGGACCACGTGCATTCTCCGAGGTAATATATCTAATCATCAAGCCCAGTGCCTTTCATGATGATTCATCCCATTTCTAATGTAATTATCCACAATTAAATCAATTCAGCACAATTTAAAGCTTAATTAAATAAACGGACTGCGCCACGACGATCAGCACGAGATTTCGGTCGTCGGCCATCTCAAACTTAATTTCCGAAAAATAATTAATTATTAATTAATTTCGAAAATTAATTATTAAACATTAAAATTCCGTTTAGCTCAAAATAAGGCCCAATTAAATAAACGGACTTCACCACGGTCATCAGCATAATTTTCCAGTCACGGGCCATCCCAGTTGAATTTTCAGGAAATAAATAAATAATTAATTAATTCCGAAAATTAAATAATTAATATTAAAAATTCAATTTAGCCCAAAATAAAGCCCGATTAAATAAACGGACTTCACCACAATCATCTGCATAATATTCCGGTTCCGGACCATCTCCCTTGAATTTTCGGAAAATAAATAATTATTTAATTTAATTCCGAAAATTAATATTTAAATACTAAAAATCCCACTTAGGCCCGAATCGCCAAATTGAAGCCCGATTAGGGGTCGGAAAATTCCCGAGATGCTTCCAATAAATAGTAGACCACGTCTACTTGTTAATTGCACAATCAATTTATCTAAATCGCATCACAATTGACTAATAATTGCTAATATATTCTAATCTAACAACCTAAACATAATTAATTAAAACTAAACCAACCTTAAGCATAATTAGCCAACTAATCCAGGATTAGTGAGATTACTCACCAAATCACGCGCAAATCGGATCAATCCGACGGCGGCGACGCGAGGAACAATTGTCCCCAAAGCACGGCTCGGGTTCGGGGCCGGGAAACGGCCCAAAACGGCCCATGAACAGCTGGATACCCACTCCGTGGGTTTGCTGGTTCGGCCGCAAAACAGCAAGAAAGAGAGAGGGTTGGGGGCGGCAAGAGGTCGGGAGAGCGGGTGGTGGCTTGGTGAGGCCGAGCGGTGGCCCACGGTGGCCGGAGGTGGCCAAATCGTGGCCGAACGGAGCTAAACAGAGGATGGGCAGCAGCTGGATCGCGCGAGGGAGCACGCCTGGGCGTGAGGGATGGCCGGCGGAACGCGCGGCGTTGTGCGGGCGGCGTCGCGGGCGGTTCGGCTCCGGTGCGGCGGCGGGACGGGCGAAGGTGGTCCTCGGCGAGCTACTGCTCTTCTTTGCTGGTTTAGGTCTGGTTCGCACAAAGAAGAACGAAGAAGAAGAAGAAGGTCGCGTGGGGGAGAAGAGAGAGGAGAGAGAAGAAGAGATAATGGTTGAAAAGTCAAATGGGGAAGAGAAAGCAAAGTAGGAAACGGCAAAGGAAAAGGAGAGAGAGTCGGCGTGGGGAGGGGGGCTGTCCGCACCGAAGAAAAGGGGAGAGAAGAGAGAGAGAAAGAGAGAAAAAGAAAAAGAAAGAAAAGAAGAGATAGGGAGAGAAAAGAAATACTAATATAACACCACATGGTATTATTATTTTTTTCTTTTCTTTTCTCTTTCCCTTTCTATTTTCTTTTTGGGCTTCAACTGAACGAAAACGGCCATATTATCCAGTCAAAATAAAACCCGAAAATCTGGATGTCACACTTTTGGTGCGTAGTTGGTGTGCATTACATTATTGTTATTGGAGTGAAGGATGGTGAAACTCGTTTATGCTTCCGCTGATGAACTGTGCTGGGACCTTTACAAAATATATATATATATATGTAGACCCCCAGGTTTATTGACATAAGTGATAAGTATCTGTGGTGACCTTACCGGATCGAGGGCCGTGTCGAGGGTGTGCCACATGTTGGCCCCAAATTTTCTACCGACTATACCGATGGGATAGGATCATCAGCTCATAAGATGACTTTTTGATCATGAGAATTGATCACGGGATGATTTTGGATCAGTGGATGGTCACGGGTTCATCCGATCAGTCGCAGTTTCTGGTCGCGAGTGATTCTGCCCGGTTATGCACCAATACACAGACGATCTGAATTGATCAAATGCGACCGTCTTCCGATCAAAAATACATAATTCCCTATTTAATTATTAGTGATCAGAACGGAATCTCGAATTGGTGATGACCGATTATTGATTGGTAATGCACCGACTAAGAACCATACCGGTGGATCGGGTGCCGATCGAAATGAGCCAGAGATAGACCTGGCTGTTCGTCGCTAATTCTAAGATTCGTGAGTGCCTTGGCTTAGTGCTAGGCCATGGGTAGCCTTAGGATTGGCCTCGAACCAATAAAAGGACAATTGACCCTTTTGACCGACCGATCGTCCAAAGGAACGGTTTGGGTGAATATGGGACGTGATGACCAAACCTCAGGTGTACGTTATTCGGTTTTTCGAGGTGTGCCTAATGATCCATTCCTTGGCCTCGAAATCAACTTGGACGAGAGAACTTGTAACATTCTTGATTTCGACCCTTATTTTGGCCCGACTAGTAGGCTAAAGATTGGTATACCAATGGCGAGACTGGGCCATGAGCCGGCCCGAGAGTGGGTCATGAGCCAACTAGCCTGTTTAGGGATCGGCAACCCTAAGATTGGTTATAGAGTATTTGACCATGGAAAGGTTATTCAATCATAAGGGTCGGTTATGGGATGATTCCCCACCACCACAAATCAGTGGACGTGTCACGCCCCGAACCTCGAGCACACGCACAACCCTCGGTGGTCGATAGAATGTCGCGATGTTCTCAGGACTCGTCGCCGACCCTTTTCATTTTATTGCACATGCGAAAGTGAATTAACTAATCCCCTGACAACGAAAAACATGGGATAGAAAAGTAGGACAACCAACTTCAAATCAAATACACCTTTATAAACCCTTCAAGCTTATACGGAAGGTCTATGTCATAAAGAACTATTGAGCCACCTATACTCCTGACCCTTCTGCTTCAAGCTCTTGGCTCTTCACACTAGGGACCTGAAAATGGTTATTCAATAACCAATGAGATATAAATCTCAGTGAGTTCCACCCCTAAGCCCCTATTAGTACACCAACTCAACTTGGGGTATCTTTCTAGAACTACCCCACCATAAGCAACAACCAACAGTCGATTCGCATACAACCTTACCTGGTATGCCATACCCTACACGATATCACTCAGCATGATACACACAAAGCACATGGCCATTAGATGATATATTTCATCAATCACATACGAGTCACATCACAAGAGATCTCACCTGGCCATTGCCACACCCTGCATGTTATCAATTCATGTGTGTGTGCCATAAACAATGTGCTTAACTCATGCATGACCGAAATCACAGATGCCATGATTCTCATGTGTTCTCGCACATTAGCATAGTTCAACAACACCATGCATATACTCAATGCATACAACAATTGAAATGCCTCATTCATCTCAGTCAATCACAAGGGTTCTGATTATAAGACCGAATCGTTATGACACATCCCATACCATGCCATACAATTCCGTCACATAATCCGGCGCGTTAATCAACACCCAACATGCGTTCCAATTGTTATTCACTGCCACTCAAGGGCATAGCCTACTCGCAGTTCAGCTATCTACTGACATTAATGCCAGGCATCGTCTCCCCCCATGGAACACGGCTTCGTCACTACGCCGACGGCGTTCTCGAAGGAGTATAGGCCAAGAATCAACTACGACCTAAGCCCGTTGATGTGGGGCCTCCCATATAGGGGTATCCCATATAGGCTATGTCCAGCTCAACAGCTCAGGACAGTCCCTCATTAACCAACACACAACAATTCATTATCGGCCTAGGACACTTTGCATTTCACTCATATGCCTCGATTAAAACAGTGATCCTGGCCTCTTTCCTTCATATTAAAAACATCCGAGAAAGTAGTCATGTGTGAGTACACGTCAATTCGAACCAGAAAACTAATACCTTGCTTTTCAAACCCCACTGTTTAATATAATACCTAAAATCCATTTTCGGTGTCCAAACCTGATACTCGGGATTTTCTTAATAAAATCCATAATTTCCAATCACCACACCATTGCATAAATCATCACTCAATTCATGCGGATGCCATGCATTTTCACATCCATTTACTTCATAAAATCAACACATATGAATTTTAGACATTTTTCACATTAAGGATGAACAGTGCTTGTGAACAGTACACGTGAACAGTTTGTGAATAGTGTAGCATGAACAGTAAACTTCCAGAATTCAATAATTAATAATTTATATTTAGAAATCATTAAAACAATGATTAAATTAAGGAAATCAATCAATTAAGATAAACATGCTTAATTAGCCACATAAGCATCATTAAGCTAATAAAGTAAAATTAAGCTAAACTAATCTTAGCCATTAATCTAACAACCTATCTTAGGACAAATATAATTTAATTAAATCACTTAAACTAGAATTAAATCTAACTAAACCAACCCTAAGCAAATTTAGGCACTAATCGAAGGATTAGGAGCTAAACTCACCCATTAAGCGGGCCGGAGACACCAACGCGGCGGCGACAACGAAGGTGACGCTCCGGGACCTCTACCACGATGATCCAAGGCGGTCCCAAGCTCAACACAACAACCATAGCTCAGAGTCCCTATGAAATTCTGGAAAAACAACACTGTCAGAGAAGAAAACAAGTTGAACGGCTTGGCCGGAGCTCCGGCGAGGGGTTTGGCCAGCAACCGACAGCTCCTAGGGTCCTGGGGATCTTGTGGGTGGTTGGGATGGGCGGAGAAAGGACCGGAATGGGAGAAAAATGGCAGAAAATGCGAAATAGTGCAGGCTACAGGCGGACCAACGGACAGGCGACCGGTTCCTTCACAGCGGCACCCAGGCCGAAAGGTGGCTCCATTCGGCATGAAATTAGGCCTATTTGAACGATTTGGATGTGCTGAAGAGAATGGTGAGTGTTTCGTGAGTTGATTCGCACGGGAAGACCACTTTTGACTCGATTCTTCACCGAAGGGTCAGCTGGAGCAGAAACTGGAGGAAAGGGAAAACAAGGAGAGAGAAAGCTCCGTTCGAGATGGGGACCGAATGAGGGAGAGAGAGGGTGATGGGAGAGCTGTTGCACTCCTCATTAAAGCCATTAAATGGCCACTTCAATTCCCCATGCAAGATGACATCACATTCTCTCTCTTCTCTAGCCTTTTTCTCCCTACAACTAGGGGTATTTTGGTCATTTCACCTTGCAAAATTACCATTCTGTCCTTGGGCTAAAATTGATGGATGGGCCTAAGGATTGGGATTGGCCATGAATAGGAATGGGCTTGGCAATTGGTTGGGCTTGAAATGGCCAAGAATTGGCCCATGGGCTTAAAAGATGAATAGTGGATTGGGCTCACTTACTTGCTTTGGGCCCATCATGGGCTGTCCCACCTTGGGCCTAAGGCCCACACTGGCTTGGCCCAGCCCACGTTTTCATGGACTCGCTTCATCCAAAGTCTGATACGAACATTCCCGACAATTCAAAGCTCAATCTTTAGTCCTCAAGCCATGTCAATTTTGCCTAATGCCATTTCGGTCACAACTAAGACTAACAGGGGACTCCGAGGATTCACGCATAACCCACTTGTGCCAAACCACATTCAAGACATCTCAACGCATGGACATCCTTGACTGCATGAAATTACGGATGATAGATTCTTATTTCAAAGCACACGATCACTGAGGATCGACATAGGGTCGTTCGCGGGTTCGATAACAGTAAATGAAATCATCCCTCGTTCCATTATGTTCTGTCCACGAATCAACTTCTAGTCGTCCTTGAAATCTGCATGTCTATCTACAGGATCGTCCTCACGTAAGTCTCATGGTCAAGTCGTTTTCCTAGGTCGAGTCCTTTAGTCGCACGAGTTCTGTCCTCATTAGCCTTTCCCCTCAAGGTCAGTATCTCATGAGTGATCAATTCCGAGTGAGATCAACCAACAATGCATTGACGAAATTCACATTCATTCATCCCTTATAGGGCTCGAATTTCAGGATGTCACAACTCTTCCCCTCTTATAAAAATTTCGTCCTCGAAATTTAAACCATTCAAATTCTTCTTCAAAATGGTAGGGGTATTGTCGTCTCAACGGTTCTTCACTTTCCCAAGTCCTTCGTTCCGCCTCATACTCCTATCCCACAATTTCAGTACTGCCAAATCATTTCCCATTTCGCTCAAATCAAATTTGGTTCCAAAAGGCTAAGCACTTAACCACCTTTGCAAAACTCAAAGTTGCAAAAATTTGGTATTTCTTTTCTTTTTCTTTTTTATTTTTCTACTAGGCGGTTAATTGCCGCGTCGGGGATTCGAACTCCCGACTTCAAACCACTGCTTCACACCCGGATACCACTCGACTAAAGGCGCCGGCAGTGTCCCGAATTGCTTTCTTTATCCATTTAAAGCCAAAATCCTCATTTGAACTCAAATTTCAAAAGATCTCGATGTAAGTACTATTTCAACTTGCCTTTCTTAACAAAACGCGATGTCCTTATCATAGGCGACATCCAAGGAAAATATATTTCCCCACTTAAAATTCCAAAGGTTTTTCGACACATTTTTGTGCAGCTTTTCTGACAGCTCTGAGTGGTCTTTAATCTGTCCCTGATGACCACAACTAAATCCACTGATTGCTGAACTGACTCTGGGTCTGAACTCTTCTGTATTTTGACTTCATCTCAACAAACTGGATTTCTGCACTCTCTGCCTTACAACACTTCAAACTATGCCTTCTGAGTGGTTTGCTGGTAACTGTTACAACGAGCTTCTAACAAAATATTTTCCTTAAGATGATCACATCATCGGTATTAAACAGTCATCCACAAAATTTTAATATTCCGTCCTCAGTAGCTTGCAAATCAGTCTTTCTCTTTTCTGTATCTCCCTGCGGAATCTTCTAGATCTCTGCGTCTGTCAACTGTAACGTCTTGATTCTTAGCTACACTTCCAGTTCAAATCTGAGGATGGCCATAAGACTTGAAAGGTGGCCTACCTTAGATTTGAAACCGAATCTCCAGCTTTTTCAAGTAAAATCACAATCTGCGCAATCGATGTCTTTCGATTCAACGCATCAGTAACTTTACTAGCTTTCTCGGGGTGATATAGGAGGTCTCAATCACAGTCCTTGAAAAGTTCCATCCGATGACACTGTCTCTTGATCATTTCTTTCTTAATCTCAACTAATGATGACCCATACTCAGGTCGACCTACTAGAACAGCAGAGCTCCCTACAACCAATCAAACAGATGGTCAATTCTTGGCAACTGATACTTGTTCTTGATTGTCACCTTGTTGAGTTGCCAATAATCGATGCAAAGGCACAACAACCCACCTTTCCTTCTCACAAACCGAACTGGTGTTTCCCCAAGGTGATGCACTAAGACCTATAAATCCTTTATCCCACAATTCCTGCATCTGCACCTTCAATTCCCTCAAAGTTCTATGCGTGAGTCCAGTTCGGTTCATACTTTCTCGAATGACCTTGACAGCGTCGAATGACTTCTCGATAATGCCATTACAAGACCATCGTGATGTGTTCCACTTCCACTCGAGAAACTCCAAAGGTTGCAAAGGTCTTCCAGAGTCATAAGGAATCGTCAGCATTGGTGCGGTAGTCAGCTTCTGCTTAAGCTTTTAGAAACTACGCTCGCATCTATCTGTCCCTGCGGACTTCTTTGTCTTCTTCGGCAATCTAGTCAGAGGCACAGCTAATGCCAAAAATCTCTTCACAAACCTGTCTATAAAACCCGTCAACCTCAAGAAAATTCTGATCTCTGTCACTGCCGTCAATCTTGATCAATTGATCACGGCTTTAGTCTCGATCTTCCTTTTTAGGAGCAAACCGAATGATTCCTTAGGAAACGTGTCAGAAAACTTCCATACCACATGCATGCTCTCCACTTTCGGTTCCTCAACTGTCATATCCACTACAGTTGCCAAATAACATTTGCAACCCATATCCAAAAACCAAGTTGTCTTAGATGACAACATTAGACAAATAAAGGTCATTTTCGATTTTCGACCAACTCGAAACTTTCACACGCTAACGAAACAAACTGGATTACTGCATAACAACAATTAATTACAACAAGATGCTCCTTGAGCCAATCTTTTCTATTCCAATCTCAAAGTTATACATAAGCAAAAATAGCCAAGTACCACTCTAACCAGTGATTCTCCTTTTTACACCTTCATTTCAACAAACTGAAATTCTACAAACTCAACCAAAGTTCCGAGTGTCATTCTGATAAAATTATCCCAAAAACATTTTTCCCCTAATCGGTGCATCTTTTGGTTCATTCTTGTCCTCTTTGCCATCCTAGTGGCGTCCTGTCTCCGGTGCATTCTGTGGCACATTCCCTCTCTTTTGTCCCATCGATGGTGGCGATTAAAGCTGCTGTGGTGCCATCTGCTTGCGCGGACAATCCTTCACTCAGTACCCGTGCTGGTTACATCCGTAGCTGACTCCTGTCATCGAAGGACGGGAGAGATTTCCATGTCTCCTTCCACACACCCGACAGACTCCCATGGCATTGGGTGTCGACTTCCCTACGTAGTTCTCTCTATTGGATGGGATGGGATTCCTTCTTCGCATCATCAGTTCCTTTCCAAACCGACGATTATCTCGATTAGGCACGAACCACGAGACAGATGCGGTCGTCCTCTCAATCATGTTCTTTTCTATCATCGGTGCCCTCTCGTACATCTCATCAAAGCTCTTTAAATTCTAGAGTACCAGGTGGTCTTTCAACTCCGGCTTCAAGCCATCCTTAGAAAACTTCCTTCATGAAAGTTGTTGTAAACATCTTTATCTAAAACATACTAAAATTTCATATTTTTATAAGATGAAATAATGGGAACGAAGGCCCAATCATTCACCGTCTGGAACCTGTCCCATGTAGTGAAAATGATGACCAGGTTGCCTTCTCGTTTTTTATATAAAAAATTTCCTTTCGAATTTGGACATACTTCCTTCACAAAAGTTTTAAAGGACATCCATTTCTACAACATATACAAATTTCAAATAGTTTTGTGAAGATTTAGATTTCGAAATGAGTCTTTCTCTTCGACCGTTGAATCTGCTCGACGGACGAATTTTTGGGCTGTGTTCAGCGATTTACTACTCTTTCCACAGAACGAATTGGACTTGGCTTCCTTCACAAAAAAAAAAAATATCATTCAGGGTCTTATCTACAACATATTAAAACTTCATAATTTTTCAAGCCCATTTGATAAGGTATTAAGCCTGATTTGAAAAATTACTTGAAACTATTTTCACCCGGGATAAGAGGGCTGCACACCCAACTTGGATAGCAATTATTGAGGGACATAAGGAGGATCACATCATTTGCTAAGAACCATCAATACAAATCTAGATGGACCAAATAGGAACTTGCCACTTGGAGCTTATAAGTCTTTGGAAGAACCTAGAGACTTGCCACCTTGCTTTTAGACCTTCCACCTAAGCTATTGACATGAAATACCTTATCAAGATCATTAATGAAGGGTGTTCTATAATTAAGGGGGGGGGGGAGGCTCACAAATTTCTTCTCATTTTCTTTTTCTTCTTCTTCTTGGCCGCCCACACCGACCCCTCCATCTTTCTCTCCTCAGCTCTCTCTCTTTAGGTGACCTTGCCACCGTTCGCTGTCACTTGAGGCCGCCGGTCTAGAGAGTAGTAAGTAGACTTACTAACATCTGGTTAGGACGTTGTGTTGCGTCCATCCATGTGACATCCTAATTTTCAGGTTCTTATTTCAATCGGATAAGTTGGGCCTTTCATCAACGTAACTATAGTGTTCATCTCTGAGATGGCCACTCATGAGATAACTGACCTATCAGGTGAAGCCGTTAAAGAATTCTAATGCAATAGACTTGAGAATTCGACCAGGAATCGACTGTTCGACCGTGCTAGTCTGCAAGGGTCATTGCGGCACAATTAAAAATCGATCAGAGATCGGAGATAGGTCGATTCGACTAAGATGGTGATCAAAGTGTGGGTGATTCCACATGATTGCAAAATTCTCATCGATCGGCATTAAACCGATTTTCTGTCGTTTTGGGTACCCTGTGTCTATATTTGAAACCTTGAGATTTTCACGATCATCGAGAGTTGCCAATGGGTCGGATGGGTTCATTGTGGTTCGAAGAAAATCGACCACGGGTCAATTGCACCAAAAATTCCTAAAAGCTACCCAATAGGTAGGGTCACACTAAAAGTGCGTTTGATTGAAAATAACTGCGAATTTGAATTCGATTTCAGAAATTGGAAGTCCTATCGTGTCACGAGTCATTCTGGGAATGTCGACTCACCTTTTGAGGAAATTCTGGAGAGTTCGGGATTTTTCGGGGAAATCGGGACGGACGATTCAGAGAACGAGCGGAAATTCAGATTTGGCCGATTTGAAGAGACTTTTGACATCTGGTGTAAGCGAATCGGTGAATGGAAGTCGTTTGGACTTTTTCTGATTCCAAATTAGACCTCAATCGGATTTGTTTGTTCAAAAAAGTGGATGCCGAGAAAATGAAATAAAAGTTGGATTCGAAGAAAATTCGTGGGATTGAAGGACCGTCTTATTTTGACTTTCAACAAAACTTCAATTTGATCACGTGGGTATAGAACTTAGCTTAGCTTGACCTATTGAAATTGTTGTGGAAGTTGAACAAAACTATAACTTGGTTTTGTTTTGTTTTATCCTTATATTTCCTTGAACCCACGCCCCTCACACGCACGCCTCCATTTCTCCCTCAGCCGCATAGATCCCTTTTTCTCTCTCTCCGCGTGCGAACTTCCCCACCCGCACGTTCTTCTTTTAGTTTTCTCTCTCTCTCTTAGCTGCCCACCGACAGCTTTCCCCCGGCAGAAATTCAACCTCACCTTTTTATCTTTGACCAAGCTTGCACTTATCCAAGAAACAAATATCTCTCTCTCACGTCGCTGTCCTTTTCCCCTCTCCCTTATCTCTTTCTTTCTTTTTCTCTACGGAGCAAGCCCTGCAGCAGTCTTCGCACATGCTTCTTCCCTGTTGACCACTCACGCCAACACACCCCACGTCGGTCAAAACCCCCTTGACGAAGCCCTCAATTGAAGACGCCAGCAACTGATTTCCTTCTGCTTCACCGATCCACGCGTCTTCACCATCTCCTGCAGCTTCACTCACCGAAGCATCCACTAGAGTCAATCAACAGAGCCGGTTTGTTGACTCCTTCGCTGGCTCTCTTCCGTTCGGCCCACAACCCACCGAAGCATCGCCCTTGCACCTTCAGCTTACGAAGCCAGCTTCTGCCGAGTCTACTCCAGCGAACTTCTTCCAGGACGTTGACTTCCGTGGCTTCTTGGACGTGCGCCCCTCCGCCAGCAACGCCAGTTGCCATCCCCTCGTGCAGCTCGACTCCACCGAATTCCCTCAGCCAACCATCCGCGTGAGTTCCCCAACCGAAGCTGCTGCCTCGACTGTGTCTTCAGTTCCACCGAAACTCAGCAGCTCACGTCATCTTCTCACCCGCGAGCTCAGCAGCTCTCCAGCGAAACCATCTCTGCCGAGGCAAGTTTCGAAGCCCATCTTCAATCAGCAGCCCACAGTTTGGCCATAAGCCCAGCCCGTGAGCAAGAAGCCCACGCAGCAGTCCAGCAATTTCAGCCCATTCTCAATCCATTGAAGTTGCTTTTCGGCCCACTTGATTCAGCCCATAATTCAGTGAAATCCAGCAAATTCTTTTGAGGCCCAAGCCCGCAAAGTCAGGCCCACCGAATTAGTGGACTTAGGCCAGCTCGAGCAGCGAGCTTGTAGGCCGATTTCGACCCCAATTTGATCTCGGTTGGCAGACCCGCTTTGCAGAGAATCGAGTCTTATCGCATGCTCGTCGATTTGATCCAATCAAATCTTAAATCAAGTGATTTTTACTCACTAATGCTTTCTTAGTTTGCTAATTATGCCTAAGGGTTGGTTAGATTTAATTAAGTGCAATTAGGTGGTTAGATTAGGTTAGAACAATTAATTTAGTGACTTAATGATGCATGTTAGGTGGTTAGACCTAGTTATTAGCAAGTAGAAAGGTTCGGCTATTTATTGAATGTATCTCGGGATTTTTATCGACCCGTTTCGGGCTCCAATCAGGCAATATGGGCATAAATTGGATTTTTAGTATTTATTTATTTATTTTTCGAAATTAATTAATTATTTATTTATTTTTCCGGAAATTCAACTGGGATGGCCGGTGACCGGAATTTCGTGCCGATTGTCGTGGTGCAGTCCGTTTATTTAATTGAGCTTCAATTTTTATGGAATTGATTTAAATTGTCAAATTTGAGGAATTGTCCTAAATTGTTTGTTATCGAGTATTTGATTGGTAATGGCCGAGCATGGATATATAGCGCCAGTACGTTGATGGGCTATATAGTAGGGAGAATGGTGAGAGCTAACTGAGAACATTATTGGTTGAGACCAATCAGGTACGATATTATTGGACATACGTGGTTCGGTGATTGGAAGTATCACTGGCGAAAACGGCGCCTTAAAGAACGCACGTAAATGACTTATAGACAAACGTGGTTCGGTGATTATGGAAATATCACTAGTGAAAACAACGCCTTAAAGAACTCACGATGTTGTCTATAGCCGATGTCACCTTGGCGAAAACGACGCCCTAGAAAGGACACGTGGTTCTGTGATCGAGGATATCACTGGTGAAAACAGCGCCTTAAAGAACGCACGGTGTCAGTGATCAGTATGTCATTGGCGAAAACGATGCCCGAGAAACACATGTGATTTGGTGAATGAGTACACCATTGGGAAATTATGGTATGAGTGGGAATGACCTAGAGATGGTCCGATTGACATGTAATCGACTAAGTCGATTGACCAGTGCTTGATCGTATGTCGTGAATTGTTTGAATATATGTGTTTAACCTTAAATTGCAGGTTGGAACTGAGGCCAAGGTAAGTTCTCTGACTTGTGTTGTGCATAGGCAACCTAGACGGTGTATTGGTTTACTAATCGGGTATTAGGGGGTAGAGCTTGCTGAGACGTGGTCTCATTGGTTATTGAATAACCATTTTAGGTCCTTGGATGCAGTAGACTTGGATTTTGAAGATCTCGAAAGTCCAGTGCAGTCTGCCGAAGGCTCCAGTTGAAGTGTAGAGGATGATAGAGAGGAGGATAGGAACCCGTAGTTTGTAGAACCCCACTCTTGTTTGTAGACCTTGTTTTTACATTGGCTTAAGTTGAATTTGACTTAATAGTTCACCTTGTATATATAGGTGCACTGGTTTGCAATGTATATATGAGTGAACGTTTTAAAGGTTTGAAATTTAATCCTACTATGTTATCCCAATGTTTTATTGTCTGGGGATAATTTATATGCTTCCGCATGTGCTTAATATATGAAAGGGTCGGCGATGCGTCCTGGGACGTCGCTATTAATCGACCAAGGTAAGGGATGTGTACGTGCCTGAGGATCAGGGCGTGACAATCCAAGCTTGTAACAAGTCCATGCTTGATTTGTTGTTCTGATTGAGGTTTGATTCATGCTTGTTTGAGTTGATTTTAAATTGATGTTGGACCTTGGTTTAGCCTTTGGCTTGTGAATTTAGAGTGTCCCAGTTCTTGTGCTTGTTCTACTATGCCGTTGTTTTACTTTGATCTTAATAGTTTTGAAAGATGTTTCGAAGAAAACTCGATATGGTTTTATAAACTATTGTAAATTACTTTTGTAAATGTATGTGCACGACCCGAGTTCTTAATAAGGGTTTCGTTGGCTTTGGACAAATGCAAGACCACAACCAATTGGTCCCTTTCATGGTCTCAGTATGATATTGAGGCGTATCGTTCCCAAGCCAAGTTGGTACTAAATCGGTGTAGCAAGCGAATCGAACCAAGCCACGGACCCTAATTCATGCTCGGCATGCTCAAGGACTTGAAATCGGTAAGACATTCCACACATTTATGCATGGCACGCCTTCGGGCCTTGGACTAAGATTAAGATAAGAACCGGATTATGATGCTTGATGCGTGGACACACGAGGGACTACACTCTAGCCATCGACCAATGGATTCGGTGACATTGCCCGATTAAGTTCGGATGCCTGACGGATCCATTGTTGAAGGATAGCTGTCGCCCTTGGATTAGGGGACGTTGCCCGATGGATTTCAGATGCCCGACGAACCCGTTGTTGGAGGATAACCGTCCCCCTTGGATTAGGGGACGTTGCTCGATGGATTTTGGATGCCCAGTGGATTCTGGAAGAGTCGATGGATTTCGGCTATTAATAAATGAATCCTATGTGCATGAGTTTCTGACATTATGAAATGGATCCTTGATGCATGCATGCATTTAAATGTTTGAGGGTCTCTCATGATTTTACTAAAGGCATGATCTGCATCTTGCCATTGATTTGTCATCGACAAATGTTTGGGATAAGTTATGTGCTTGTGGGAAGACGAGGCATCATCCTACCCAGATTTTAGTAAGTTTTACTTACTGAGTTATACTCACCCGTTGTCTCTTTTCAGACTTGTAAGATGGCCGCGCCACCCGTGGGGTTCGGCATCCCCACGAAGATGACCGTGTCGGAAACCGTTTTTGGTTAGAATCTCATTAGAGGAGATAGGGTTACCCCAAAGTTGATGTACATTTGGAAAGGACCGTATGCTTTTGTGGTGTAAAGCTTAGCTCAAGTAGGAAGGGCTTGTGATATTAAAGGGAAAGACATGTAATCATATGTAGTATGCCATGTATATGTAAATATATAGTTGCACGTGTGTTTTCCTACTACTTTTGATGTTGCAATACTATGGTGATTGGGTGTTGATTTATTGCTTCCGCATGTGCATAACTCAAAAACTTACAAAAACAAAGAGGTACGGGTCAGCAACACACCTGGGATGTCACGAAAAATATAACCCTTACCGCTCGTGACCCTGGAGATGAGGTCGGAGTCGTTACAACTTGTGTCGTCCATTGAATTCCAGCATAGTTCGAGGTTGGACTTGTAACTTGTGGGTGTTGTCGTTAACTAACTTTCGACTCAGCTTAAGATTGTACAATATTGTTTGGATCAAACAAGTTAAATGTCTTCTTGCATGAGATAGCCTATGCCCGGCCATACACAATCGATCTGATTATCGAACCACGGGGTGGGGGGTCACGAACGAGATCAATCCTCCTCCGAGGGCTAGTCTCAGCGAAGTTCGGCATATAAACCAGCGACGGGCATACACTGAAGTTAATGGGCTTCTGCTAGGACAATGAAATAAACTTGGATCAACATTCCGCACGAACAGGAAAATCATAGATATTCAATTCAAAACTGTCTCTGAATTTTTAATAAAAAGCTAGCGGTATGTACGTATGCTAAGGACACGCATCATAATCTCATGAGCATTGTTGGAAAACTTTAATGGACAAGTAACAACTTCTATTTGTCCACGGGCAAATAGATTGTCCTTACAATTTTCTCAACAAATTGCAGAGGGAAAAATCGGAAGAATGCTACGTGCTGGTAAAAGGTGAAAGACGTTGGTAACTATCGACAGTTACTGATGTTTTTGGTACGCAAGATTTACTGATGCTTTTAAGTTCTTTGTTCTTGTAAGTTTCAGTACTTGCAATATCACGAAAATAAGATCGGACTTTTTTCTTGAATAGTTTTTTTGTTCGGATCAACATCAAGATTCACATAGGAAAGTGCTTAATACTCCCCTAAAAGGGGAAGATTCAACTTATGTTGGTTCATGCAGTAGATCGACAGCGTATATTTAATGCTTTAATCAATTATAAATAATTTAATAGATGCGGATATTTCTTAAGGAGCATTAACGAGCATCATCAGAATTAGTAATTATTACATTTAAAGTTCTCAATAATACATATGCACATTCATATTCATATGCATATAGATATGGCTATGTAGAAAGTAAGGAAATAAAGACTAATCATTTAAATGCGCACCTTAAATTGGTCACTCAGTGCTTGGATGTTGCTTTCGTGCAGATCAAGTTGAGCCGACTTCTTAGCACCAGAGGAAGATTCTGGGATGCAAGGACGACATTCAGGCCATTCGAACCATTTTAAAAAATCAGGAAGCTTGATAGCATCTTGAAAAGAGTTATGCACATTCTTCATGATGAGCATCTTCAACATTCTCAAATTTGTGAGATCATCAGCCCCTATGTATATCTTCTCTGGCTTGGGCAAATCGAGAACTATCGACTGTATTGCATCTGTTACCTGTATTTGTAGAATTTACATTATAATTGACATACAAGTTATGTAATAAGAGCAAAATCAATATCAACACCAACAAATCTTACCAAGTGCCTTGACAAAACATTACGAAAATCATCAAGAAGCCATAACCTGCTATGTCTTCCAGGATCATTGGGATATTTTTGTCTGACGATATCCATGGCCATCAATTGAATCGAGTTACACATATGTAAGGTCTCTCTCTCTTCAGTTATCAAGGACTTCTCAATAAGAACTTTTACTCCAATAATAGAAGCAAAGCGGCGGGAGTCAAGAACTTTCATAATATACTCTTTAGAGTGCCCCGTGAAGAAACAAGCAATATCAAGAAAGATTTCCTTTGCATCGGCCACTAGTTCATTGTAACTCCACCAAAAAGTATCATGGCTGGTTTTGCTAAGAATTTCGGCGAGAATATGCAATGAACTTTCCCACTCACGTTCACTTCTACCATTCAGGAAGCGACCCAATTTGCAAAGTACTAAAGGATCTCCATTAGCATAATGCAAAACCTTATCCACACGATCCCTCCTTATATTGTTGTTACTCAGAATAGCATGTTCACTGAGAAGTTTATAAGCATCACAATTCTCTAGAGGTTTAACTTCATAGATGTAATCTTCATCTATCCCATGAGAAGTTAGCAAATGCTTATCTCTCGTTATAATGATGATCCTGCCTCGTGCACCAAACCACTCCAGCTTTCCGGCTAAACTGTCTGCTGTCATCAACATCGTCGAGAATAAGAAGAACTTTCTTGCAGCAAAGCTTATCTTGTATTAAACTAATACCTTTATGAACATTAGACACCACTAATCTTTGTCCTGGTAATATGTCAGACAACAATTGTTCTTGCAAAGCAACTAAATCCTTGGGACCTTCCAAAGCTTTGCGAACATCCATCAAAAAATATCATTGTAGAGTGCTAAACGTAAAGTCGTCTTCCCTATGCCTCCTCGTCCCCATAATCCTATCACGCGAACATCCTCATCAAACTCAAGTTTTAACATTGAATTCAGCTCTATCAATCGAGGATGTATCCCAACCAGATGCTCAGCAACATGTACAGGTCTTTGGTGAATCTGCATAGAGATCTTGTTCACAATTTCCTTAATAAGCTCCGCTTCAACTCTGCAAAATACCGGAAAAGTACTTGACATATTGATTCAGCAATTCAAAGAAATGATTAAGTTTCACGAAAACAAAGTGAGGATGTGATTAAGTAGATATAAAATAGGGACAAAGTAGTGCATCGCATCAACACTTACTCATCATTCAAGGTCCACCCGGACAAGTTACCGGCATCAGAAAGAGCCTTCTTCCATCTCTTCACCTTGTGCGAATCCTTCCCGAAGTTAGACTCATGGTTAGCCATAAAGCTCCCATAACTCCCTTCAAGCCATCTCACTTCTCTTGGTTCCACTTTGTAAAACACTGGCAACACATTCAGGTCCATCTCTGTCTTGCAATCCATGATTTTCGCCACCTCTTCCAAACACCATGATGAGGAAGCGTAGTTCTTGGAAAAAACGATGATCGCAAATTGCGATTCCTCAATCGCCTTCATAAGCGCCAGACATATTTCATTTCCTTTCTCCATTTCCTTGCTATCGATGTAAGTGGATATACCATTCTGGTATAGAGCTGTATATAGATGACTGACAAAGCTATTGCGAACGTCAGTACCCCGGAAACTTAAGAAGACATTGTAACTTCTTTTACGTTTCGAAGAAGAAGAAGAAGCCATTAGAATTTGGTAAGACAGGGCAGGTGCTGGTGAAAATTTGGTAAAACAAGGCAGGCGCTGGTGAAAATGAAGGTCCGAGATCTTAAAAGGAAAGCTACTCCTTTGGCTTCCCCAATAAAATACTCGGCTGTGGCTTCTAGGAAATGGTATTCGCGACCGGCGATATTTTGTTCCCCATTGCACCTTCTCGGCATCTTCTTCTTGCCCAGAGGCATGACTTTCTTTTTCGTGGGTCGACAAAGATTAGTGTATTAACTTCGGCCTTGACGGCAAAGCAATGAGAGGAATGAGGGCATTGGAGGGAAGGAGGCGGTGGGGCCCGCCAGCCTCAACAAAGCTTTTTGGTCAGTTGAAAGTAATACAACTGTTTCTGATGTATAAATTCAAAGAAATAAGAAATTTTTCTGGATCACCTTTAAAAGATTAAATGGCATGCCAATAGGTTATTTTTCTTTTACTTTGAAGTGAAGGATCTTTCGCTCGAGTAGGGCCTTTTCATTGGATGCTCTTCTGGAATTCATTTGCTTGGTGATATTTTTCCGCATCAAATCAAAGTGCAAGTCATTTTTAAAAACATTGGATACTTCATATAAAATTTCGCAAGAAAAACTTCGTCTAGGTGTGAAAGAACCCATTTCATTCAGATTATTTAGTCCAAAAAAGATTTCTATGTTTGGATTTTAACGAAGAATAGCACTCAAAAAGGATAAAGCGGTCACCAACATTCTTTTTGGCTTAGTCAAAAGCGCTAGGAATAGCTCATCACTTTCATGCCAGCTTCCCTCCACGCAACTTCACTCCACGCCTCCCCGCAACTTCGCAGCAACTTCTCTCTGGAAAGAAAAATGATAAAGTTGATTTTGATGGGCAGGTTTCCTACCACCTTGTTCCTTCTACATGCTCATATCCAGAGCGAATCCAAGGCTTGAGTCCACTGGCTGATTTCCATTGCATTTCCATTACATAAATGCCCCTATTCTGACTGTCAGAAATATCACGTACTCATCAACCAGCTAACATTTGACTGGCCAATGAGCTCACGTCTTTATTTGCCGTTGGTTTAATTGCTTTAGACCTTTATTAAAATAATTTTCACTCTAGGTCTTCTATTAAAAAAAAAAAAACCTCTCTTTAGATCTTTAGATCTTTATTTGGAGATCTTCTTTATTATTTTAAAAGATGCCCCGTAATTTCAACTAAGACGACTTAAAAAGCTACAATAAGCTGTGATTTCGATCGAATACCTTTAGGGAGCTTTCTGAAAACAAGCCCCAATGCCAGTGTCACTTCTTCAGCCACAAAATAATCAACTCGAATACCTTTGGCGAGCTTTCTGAAAACAAGCCCTAATGCCAGTGTCGCTACTTCAGCCACAAATTAACCAACTCGTCGCATTTCATTTTCAAGTGGCACTTCTCCCTGAGCATTAAACCAAACCATTTGGGACGGTGATGGTTCTTGCACTTCAAGGCATTTTCACAGCCATCCTCAAGAATTATGAATTAGACCTATGTTGACCCTAATTTAATCTTGATTATTATGAAACTCACTCAAATATGTTATTTATTATTTGGACTTATATTTGTTGTAGTAAAGTATATTTTGCAAGATTATGGAAAATGTAAAAAAACAAGAAGAAAAAAAACAACCCTGGCGAAAAAACTTAAGGCCGTATACCTGGCCAAAGTAATGTCCAGACATCCGGCCAGCATGATATCCGGCGGTTAACCTCCGGATAGCTCCCGTACTTTTGAATTTGAGTTTGTCCACCCCATCCGGCGGGTGTCCAAGTCATTTTTAGCCGCACATTTAGAAGTCCTAATGGTCGAGTTTTTAGCTGTTTGAAGTGTTAGTAACATCTATTTTGAGTTTTTTTTTGGGTGCTATAAACAGGATAACTCATTGTATTGGGTAATTATGTACACTAACGGTAGTCGTAGAGTCCCTCTTGTATACACTTTGCAATAAAAAATTTGAGAGATGAATCTTGTGAGAGCGTTTCATTGTAAAAGAGTGCACCATATTTGTTAGAGAATGTTGGCTCCATCATAAAAACTGCGAATTGTGCATAAATACTTGATATTGTAGTGCATTTCTACATTGGGGCCAAAAATTGGTATGACCGCGGGTACTCAATCAATTCTTCCTTAGTATTTCTCGTGTTATTTGAATTTTTTGAGCTAAAGATCATGGCACCTTATGTTGTTAGTGGTTTTCTAGCTGAAGGTCACTCTTTTGTTGAGCACCTTTATTTTTCAGAACAAACTATAATTATTTGAAAGCTCATATGATAATTTTTGTTCAATCAATAAGACTACGAATTGTGGTGGCGATGCGTTACTAATGGCCCTTTTTGCCTATTAGAATTGAAGGTGAAGTCATCATGCATTAAAATGAAAAAGGAAAATGACACAAATGGTACTTGAAATTTAGCCCAATGTACAATATCGTTCTTGAACTTTTAATTTATTCAATGTGGTCTCCAAACTTTGGGCTTATGTTCAATGTGGTCCCTAAATTTTTAAGTATTTTTATATAGTATAGAGACTATATTGAACATTTATCAATAATTTAATGACTACATTGAACAAATTAAAAATCTAGAAATAACATTGTGCATCATGTCAAAATTAAGGGACCATATTGCATAAATTAAAACCTTATGGAAGATATTGCATATTGGACCAAAGTTCAAGAATCACTTGTGCTATTATCCCAATTGAAAATGAATGGAGTGCTAATGATATTAAACTAGTTTGCTTGAATGCTAGGGCAATGAACATGTTGTATAGTGCTTTGGATGTTAATTCATTGAATTGTGTTCTAGTGCCAAAGAGATATGAGAAAAACTTGAAGTCGCTTTTGAAGGATCCAATCAAGTTAAAAATTTTAAAATTAGTATGCTTACTCGTTTGGATGAGCTTTCTACGATGAATGAGAGGGAGTCCATCATTTGATATGTTTACTGGATTGACTGATATTATGATTTTATAGAAATCTCGTGGCTAAGGTTTGAAAAGCTTTGCCGGAAGTTTGGGAGCCTAAAGTGTCAGCCACTAATAAAGTTCATGATCATTCCACGGTGTCTCTTGATAAGCTTCTTGGAAAGCTACCAAGTTAAGGCTCGATTTGAGGAAGATTCAAAGAGGAAGAAGTCGATTGCTCTTGGATCCACTAACTCGGATGCGAAGCCAAAACAATTTAGTGACGAGGATATGACTATGATCGCGTGGTAGTTCCAACATTTTCTCAAGAACCAGAACTTCAAAACTGATGAAGGCGCACACAAGGAAATCGAAATTGGAGAAACAACGTCAAATGTCACGAGTGCAACAAGTCAGGCCATCTACGGTACAAATTGCCAAGAATTGTCACCTCCAAGGACAAGAGGGAAAAGGAGCGATTTGACAAGATGGATAGAAGGGATAAGAATGTAAACAAGAATTACAGAAAGTTCGGGAAATAAGCGAAGAAGGCATTGATATCTGCAAGAAGAGAAAGCGGGGTCGATAATACCTCTAGTGATCAAGAGGTTGCCAATCGACGTCTCAGGGCTCTCAGCGATTGTGAAATTGAAGTAAATGATCCTACTTTTATTTATACTTTTGAAGAGCATCGAGGTGCCTTGGATGATCTTGTGGTAAATTTTGAAAAGTTAGTAAGAAAATTCTCTGTTGAAGAAATCAAACGATTCTCTTATTGATATAAACAAGAGATTGAAGGGTGAATTTGAATCTTTGAAGAAAAAGAGCGATGGCCTTGAAAAAGAAAACATGGCTTTGAAGCACGGAAATAATGAGATCAAAGAAAATGTTGAGAAGTTGCAAAAGAAATTGGAGGATTTGAAAAGGAAAAATGATGAAGTGAATGCCAAATTTGCAGAACTTTGCTAAGGGTACTAAGAGCTTGAACACCATGTTTGAAAAACAAAGATATCCTCATTGTAGAATGGCCTTGGATACCAGTCTTTTCAGAACAGGAAAAGTGTTCATGCCGTTTTTGTTAGAGCTTCTCATGTATCACTGGCTTGTGACTTTCGCGGTAAATATGGTCATTGCACGCAATTGCTACTTGAACAACGGTGTTGTTAGAAAGAGTAAGAAGGAGTAGAAAAGGCATGGGGTGCCTAAACGTGTATTGTCTACCAACTCTCAAGGACCCACTGCAGTTTGCATACCAAGAAGAAGTGCTTAGGTGTGTTCTTTGTAGGTATGTCTTGATACCAGTTCTAAAATTTACAAATGGTACATTGATAGCGGTTGCTCAAGATATATAATCGAAATGAAAATTCAGTTAGGTTTTTGAAGAAATGGATGGAGGACAAGTGAATTATGGTGACTACTCAAAAGGAAGAGTCATCGGTATTGGTAATGTTGGTAAAGAAGAAACTCCTATGAAAATGTTTTATTTGTTGAATGTTTGAGACATAAGTCGCTTAGTATTTGTCAATTATGTGATAAAAGCTTCCGAGTAAATTTTCAATCTTCTTCCTGCGCTATTATTGATACTTCTTCGGGTATTGGTCAGGTAATCGCAAAACGGCATGGAAATGCGTATGTGATTTAGCCAGAATACTTGAACTCAAATGATGTAACTTGTCTGTTGTTTCAAATGAAAATGATCCTTGATTAATGGCATAAAAAATTAGGACATATTAGTGTGGACTCTATCTCAAAGCTTTCTAGGCATAGTTCGGTCCGTCGCTTACCTAATTTTAAATTTAATAAGGTTCAAGTTGGTGATGCTTGGGTTAAAGAAAAATAAACAAAAATGTCTTTTAAATCTAAAAAGCACGTTAGCACCTCTTGACATTCGGAATTGCTACATGTGAATTTTTTCATCCTTCAAAATCTTTCAATCGTTGGCCTTAACTCATAATTTTTGAAACTTTTAATGTCGATCTTGAGGTTGGGCCTCCTAGAGTTCTAACCGACTGCCAATTTGAAAAACAAGGCTGGGTACCCTACTAGCCAGATGCCCGGCCAATTTACCTCCGGACTCTGGGCTCCTATAGCTTTGCAACTTGGAATTGTCTGCTCAATCCAACAAGTGTCCAGGCCATTTTTAGTCGGACACCCGGAACTCTCGATTGAAGAACTTTTAGCCATTTGATGTGTTAGTACCGACTAATTGAGTCAGGTTCCCCCCCCCCCCCCCTCCCCCCCCCACCAAAAGGTAGCTCGTTGTTTTGGGTAATTATGTACACTACCAATAGTCGCAAGATCCCTCTATTATACGCTTCACAGTCAAATTCTTAAGAGATGAATCTTGTAAGAGTGTTTCTTTATAAAAGAAGCACCATACTTGTAAAGGAGTGATGGCTCCTGTCACGCCCGATCCTCAAGTACATGCCAATCCCTCACCTAGTCGATTAATAGCAACGTCCCAAGACGCATCGCCAACCCTTTTATTTTAATACACATGCGAAAGCATAAAATAATCCCCAAACAATAAAATAACGGGATAGAAAAGTAGGGCTATATTTTTCACAACTGAAAAATCACAACCACACATTTATACAAGCAAACCCTATAGTATATATTACAATACTATTCAAAGAGTTCTGATCTATCATACATCAGATCACGACTCAGAGTTTGCCAAACGGGGATTGGGGTTTCAGTCCTCTGCTGAGCCTTCATCCGGATTCTCCTCCTGTTCGATGATCTTTCCTCTTTCCATGTTCCCGCTGGAATCTATTGTAAGATACTCAGATAATCTTGGGCCTTCAAGGTCGAGAGCCACCGGGTCAATCACTTCTCCACCTCTAGGTTCTGCAATACCCTCCCCATACACTACCTCCAAAGCATACACAGGCACTTCAAATTCCAGTACCGGGCCCACTCTTCGCCCATTGCTATAATAGCGATACCATGCTTGCTACTGATGGGGTACCCTTTAGGTTTTACCCACGTCCACCCAGATGATGGATTTCACCAATACGTACTACAATCCTTCGGTGTGCCCAGGCATCAGCACGTGGAACTTTTGTTCGGTGATTTTCTTCGGTATACGAAGACACATGGGAGGAGGTAGAGGTGGAGGTGTTGCCATCTAAGGACCTGAAATTGTTATTCAATAACCAATGAGACTACGTATCATAGAGTTCTACCCCCTAAGACCCGATTAGTAAACAAATACATTATCCGGGCTGCCTATGCACACACGGGTCGGAGGATTTACCTTGGCCTCAGATTCCACCTGCATATTAGCACTGTTCAAATAGGCACCCAATAATAATATCACAGATCGATACAATGATCAATCGACCTAGTCGATTACATGTCAAACAAACCATTACTAGTCGTTCCAATCAATACTGTCAATTCTCTAAAATGACCTATAGGGTCACCGAGCCAGTATTTTACATGATTCGTTCTTCAAAATCACATATTAAGTCACCGAGTATATTCATCATAACGTTCATTCTACAAAATGACATATTGAGTCACCGAGCCGTTATGGGATGTCGTCCATTCTACAAAATGACTTATAGGGTCACCGAGCCGACATTGCATATCGCCCATTCTACAAAATGACCTATAGGGTCACTAAGCCGGTATATAACATGGTACTTCGAACGTACAATCAATTTGTCCTTTCATTCATTTCTGATAAAAGTACACTTGTGTGGGCACACGGTCGGCCTTAACCAAAATATTATGATTTCCTTTCCACAAATCCCATCATTATCTGTAGTCCACCAAAACATTTTTGGTGTTGTCAACCGACACCCAGTTATTTTTCAATTAATTATTCAAATTAATTAATTTAGGAAAATAATCTTATAATCACAATTAATTCATTTCAGCACAAAATAATGCTTAATCAAATAAACGGACTACACCACAATAATCAACATAAAATTCCAGTCGTCGGGTTTCCCTACCTAATTTCTGGAGAATAAATGATTAATTAAATAATTTCGAAAATTAATAAATAAATACTAAAAATCCAATTTAGGCCCGTAATACCTAATTGGACGCGAAAACGAATAGGGAAAAATCCCAAGATGAATTCAATAAATACTAGTACGTCTCTACTTGCTAATTACACCAACTAATTGCCTAACATGCATCGTTAAGCCACTAATGTAATTATTTTAAACTAATCTAACCACCTAATCATGCTTAATTAACACTAATCAATCCTTAAGCATCGTTAACAAACTAAGCAATGATTAGTGAACTAAACTCACCCGTTAAACAATCTGTTCAGATCGAAACGTCGGGAACGTCGCAGGAGATGTTTTACTCCAAAGCGGGCCTCGGGTTCGGGGCCCACAAGCACCTCAAAATGGGCTCCAAAGGTGCTGAAAAACCCAGAACGAAGCTTGCTGATCTAAGCTGGAAATGGAAGGAAAACAGTTCGGTTTAGGCGGGAATTGCCCGGGAAAGAAGGAATAGGTCAAACCTGGCCTAGATGGAGGTTTACCGGTGAAGAAACAGCTAAGGACAGCCTCGGCTAGGCTCGGGACAGCGAGAGGAAGCTGCTGGACGATGCGGCTGGGTAGTGAGGGCAAACAGCGCGCACCCAGGGCGGTGGTGCGACCGACGGTTCGGCGACGGCGATGACTTTGCGTCCAAGTGGTAGCTGCTCCGGCTCCTCTCTTCTAGCTGCTGGTTTCGCACAAAATGGAGGGAGAAGGGAGGGTGTGACTGGCCAAAGAGAGAGGGAGAGAAGGGATAGAGGTGAGGGGGAACCAAGGGGTCCACCATGGCCATTTTTCCACCAAATTGTCCCCCAAAGGACTTGCCCTCCAAGCCAAGATCCATGGCTGTCATTTGGCCACCAAGACCTCTTCTTGGACATGTCAAATGGTCCAAAATGGCTAGGGGGAAGGGGGCACACGAATTTGGCACTCATCTCTCTCAAATAGACACCATTTCTCACTTGATTAAATCTCAATTGGCTTCAATAAATTCAATTGGTCATCTGTCGATCATCCTTGCATTTTTTTTCCTTACCCATATATCCATCAAGCTTCTCAATTTTATACTCAAAAACACTCCGCGGCCTTTCCTGCATAAAAATGACCCTGCAACGACTTTTTCCCAAAAAGTTTCGGTCGTCAGAAAAATCTTCTGAAACTAAGTCGATACTCCTAGAATTTATTTTGACATGACGAAATCTTCAATTTCTAAAATCGGACTTTAATTGGCGGTTTATTTTCATTCAGCGCATTTTTAATGTGACCTAGACTACCGAGTAGTTTTCAGAGATTTTTAGTGCAAATGACTCGTGGTCGATTTTCTTCGAGCCACAGTGAACCCACTAGAGTCATTGGCGACTCTTGATTGTCGTGAAAATCTCGAGAATTCAAATACGAACACAGGGTACCAAAACGACAAAATAATCAATTTAGGACCGATCGACAAGAATTCTCTAATTTAGTGGTGTTACCCACGATTAGCCACACATCCCAGTCGAACAGACCTATCTCTGATCCCAAATCGATTTTTAACTGTGCCGTAATGGCCTCTAAAGATGAACACGGTCGAGAAGCCGATTCCTGATCGAATTCCCAAGTCTATTGCATTAAAATTCTTTAATAGCTTCCCTGAATAGTCTAGTTATCCCGAGAGTGATCAGCTCTAAGAATAACCCTATAGGCACGTTAATGAAATGCCCGATTTTTTCAATAGAAAACAGGAGTGAAAATCTAGGATGTCACAACTCTTCCCTTCTTATAAAAATTTCGTTCTCGAAATTTAAACCATTACAGAACTCTCTCAAATAGGTGGAGGTACAATTCTCTCATCAACTTTTCAGTCTCCCATGTCGCTCCTTGAGTACCGTGATGTTGCCAAACCACTTTGACCAACGGAATGGTCTTTGAATGCAAAACTTGCTCTTTACGATCCACAATCTGAATCGGGCTTTCAGCCATCCACGTCCAATTCCTCGAAATTGAGCACGTGAGTCGAGTCAGGCTCGTATTTCCTTAACATCGACACATGAAAGATGTCATGCGCTTGCGCCAATCTCGGCGGTAACGCAAAACGATACGCTAGATTTCCGATTCTCTCAAAAACCTCAAACGGACCTACATACCTCAAACTCAGTTTTCCTTTCTTTTCAAAGCGCGAAGTTCCTCTCATTGGCGACACTTCTAGAAAAACATGATCACCAATTTGGAATTCCAAAGGCCTTCAACGTTTATCTGCGTAGCTTTTCTGCCTACTCTGAGCGATCTTTAATCTGTTTCTGATCACTGCCACGGATTCCACTAACTGCTGAACTAACCCTGGGCCTGTAATCTTTCTTTCCCTAACTTCATCCCAACACACTGGCGTTATGCACACTCTGCCATATAATGCTTCATATGGAGCCATCTTAATGTTCTTCTGATAACTGTTGTTGTAGGCAAACTCTACCAGGTGTAGCTGATCTTCCCAACTTCCTTTTGTTGGAGAAATCTTTCTGGAATATTTTGAAGCTAACAAAACGTTTCTATCAGTCTAGTCTGAAGTTTTGCAAACTCTACTATTAAAGTCTGAAGACCTCCGGACTACCAGACTCAAGACTCAAAGTCTATTCTCATTGACAGTTTCTAATCCGTTGAAGAAAGGCTAACTGCTTCATTAAGGATTTGGCCTTATCGACTGGAGAAGATCTCTTGGCTGGATATGACATAACAAATTCCTTTATTCAAATCAAGAATGATTAAAGATCCGATGATTGGCGAAGTATTCTTGGAAGGTTCTACTTATGGAAACCAAGATCCTGATTATATGGGCGAGCAGGATTGATGGGCTATCGACATGTTCCTTTAATAGCTCGAATGATCTTCCTAATTGATTCTGTCCAACGGGAGGATTGGAAGAATTCCTTTGGTAAGTGCCAATGGATATGATGGCACAAAGGAGTATAAAAGGAAGACGTTCCAGTTGTTCAAGGAGGTGCACGATAGAAGAATTCCAAAGTCTGAAGCTCTTTGATTCTTAGTCAATTCACTTACTGAGCGAAATCTTGTACACAAAAGAGAGTCTATATTTTGAGATACCTTGAGGAAGTGTGGTAGAATATCTACATTGTGGAATCAAGGGAAAGCAGTGCTGTAACATCTCTTTTGTTCATAGTGAAATCCAGCCAGTGGGCCGTCAGTGCAGAGGAGTGGACGTAAGCTTGGAATAAGCCGAACCACTATAAACTTTGTGTTCAATTTTCTCTTCCCTACTCTCTGCTTTACTTTGATCATAGTTCGATTTGTTAACTAAAGGAGAGCTTCCTTTCTGTTGTTTGTCTAGTATTGCTTTCATATCTCGGGAAATTATTTTTACACCTATTCACCTCCCCTCTTGGTGCTTATACTAGCTATATCACCTTTGAAGTCTATTACACAAGCTCTCAGCATGTCCTCGAGGGTCTGAATTGTCCTCTCAGACTGGCCATCCGTCTAAGGATGATATGCCGTACTGTACTGAAGCTTTGTACCTAAGGCACTCTACAAGCTCTTCCAAAAAGCAACGATAAATCTCAGGTCTCTATCTGAGGTTATCGTAACCGGCACTCCATGCATACGAACCACCTAACGCACGCACAAATTTGCGTGTCTATCCAAGCTAAGGTCCTTTCGTACTATAATGAAGTGAGCCGACTTTGTCAATTTGTCGACTACTACCCAAATTGAATAATTTTCTTTTTGACTCCTTGGTGGTCCAGTCACAAAATCCATCGTGATATGCTCCCATTTCCATTCTAGGATCGCGAGAGGTTGTAGGAGTCCTCCCGGCTTGCAATGCTAGACCTTCACTTGCTGACACGTTAAACACTTGGCAACATGCTTGGCGATGTCCGCCTTCATACCTAACCACCAATAGTGTTGACGTAGATTCTAATACATCTTGGTGTTACCAGGATGAATGTTGTAACTGCTTCGATAGGCTTCAAATAAAATATCTTCTCTAAGCTCTACATCGTCAGGTACAACCAATTGTCCTTGGAACCTTAGTATTCCATTATTAGAAACTTGAAAGTAAGCATTTCTTTTCTCGATGTCCTCCTAAAGTATCTTCTATACATCTGGATCTGTCGGTTGGAGTAGCTTGATTCTAACCCGGACATCCAGTTCAATTCTAAGGGTGGCTATAAGACTCGAAAGGTGGCCTACCTCAAACTTGAATACTGAATCTCAACCTCTCTCGATTAAGTTCCACTCCTTAATCAGTATATGCACAACTGAAGACTTCTGACTCAAAGCATCGGCGACCTTGTTCGCCTTTCCCGAGTGATATAGAATATCACAGTCGTAGTCCTTCAACAATTCCATCTATCGGCGCTGTCTCATATTCAGCTCCTTCTGAGAAAACAGGTACTTGAGACTCTGATGGTCTACAAAGATCTGAAACTTTTCCCCACACAAGTAATGTCTCCAAATCTTCAACGCAAAGATAATCGCCCCGAGTTCTAAGTCATGCGTCAGATAATTCAACTCATGAGACCTCAACTAACAGGAGGCGTACGCAACAACTCTACCATGTTGCATCAGTACGCAACCTAATCCCCTGAGTGACGCATCACTATAGATCTCGAATTTTCTAGGACCATATGGAATGGTCAGCATAGGTGCTATAGTCAGCTTTTCTTTAAGCTCTTTGAAACTACTCTCGCACTTGTCTGTCCACACGAACTTCTCTTCATTTTTCAGGAGTTTTGTCAAAGGTGATGCTAATGATGAGAACCTTTCCACAAACCGTTTGTAATACCTTGCTAAACCCAGAAAACTTTTGATTTCTGTCACTGTAGTCGGTCTTGACCAGTTGATCACTGCTTCTATCTTGCTTGGGTCCACTGAAATTCCTTCACCTAAGATCACATGCCCTAAGAAAGCAACACGAGTCAACCAAAACTCGCACTTGCTAAACTTAGCATACAACTGATGGACTCTCAGATTTTGTAGCACTAGTCTTAAATGACTCTCATGCTCTTCCTCACTCCTCGAATACACTAGAATATCATCGATGAACACGATTACAAACTGATCTAGGTACTCCTTGAATATCCTGTTCATCAAATCCATGAAGGCAACAGGAGCATTCATCAACCCAAATGGCATCACTGTGAACTCATAATGACCATACCAAGTATGAAATGCTAACTTAGAAATGTCCTCCTTCCTGATTCTCAGCTGATGATATCCTATCCTCAAGTCGATCTTCGAGAAAATCGATGCTCCTTGGAGCTGATCGAACAAGTCATCGATCATTGGCAGTGGATACTTGTTCTTAATCGTTACCTGGTTGAGTTATCTATAGTCAATGCACAGGCGTAATGAACCATCTTTCTTCTTTACAAACAGAATTGGTGCTCCCCAAGGCAATGCACTGGGACGAATAAACCCTTTTATCCAGCAACTCTTGCATCTGCACCTTCGATTCCTTCAACTCAAATAACGTCATCCGGTAAGGAGCCTTAGAGATTGGCTCTATTCCAAATGCTAGCTCAATCACAAACTCTATCTCTCTTTTTGGTGGTAGACCTGGCAATTCTTTTGGAAAGATGTCTGGAAATTCTTATACCACAACAATATCTTCCATATTTAGCTCCACAACTGTCGTATTGCCAGGTAACCTTGGCAACCCTCGTCTAACAGGCGAGTTGCCTCTGGCGACGAGATTAGGACAATCAAAGGTCCTCCTTGATTCCTGACAAACTCGAAGCTCTTACCCCCTAACGAGTCAAACTGAATCGCTTTGCGATAGCGGTCCATTAAAGCTCGTTGCTTGGTGAGCCAGTCCATGCCAATTATCAAATCAAAGTTATACATGGCTAAGACTGACAAATCTATTTTCCTCACTCGCTCACCAATCACTAACTTGCAACCAGAACAACCCAAAGCAACAATCACCTTATCCTTCAACGGTGTAGATATGCAAACTGCCGACTCCAACAATATAGGACTTAATCCTAACAACTTAACATATTGCTCGGCAATAAAGGAATGAGTTGCTCCAGAGTCGAATAAAGCGTAAGTAGGTTGGTCATTCAGCGAAACCATACCTGTGATCACGTCAAGCGCAACTTTTGCCTAACCCTATGTGATTGCATACACGGTGCCCTGAACTGGAGGTCTCAGCTATCCTCCCTGTGGCACGATCTGAGGGGTATACCCTCTTATATGTCCCATCTGCAGCGGTGGCGTTATTGCAGTTGTCCTATTGGCCTTCTAGGACAATCTCTGGCTATGTGACCTTGTTGGCCACACTCGTAACAAGAGCCTGTGCTTCGCTGGCATTGATTCGCACCATGTCGTCTTCCACACAGACGACATAGACCATTCAGGTTCGATCCTGACTTTCCAATTCCGTATTTCCTGTTAGGTGGAACTTTGAATCTATTTCCAGGCATGGGTCTCTTCCCTTGATGAATCCCTTCTCGATGGGAGTTGAATCTCGATCCAGATGTGGCAGCTTGCTTATCTCTCTATCATCTGAGATCGACGATAGACCTCTCTGTAATCTTTCAAGTCCAAAGGCAGCAAAGGTTGTTTCAATTCAATACGAAGACCACTTCTGAATTTCTGGGCTTTCTCTTCAGGGTCTTCTATCAATCTAGGAGTATACTATGACAGTTCTGCAAACTTGACCCCATATTGGTCAACTGTCATGCTCCCCTAGCGAAGACGATGGAACACCTCCATCTTTTGTTCCCAAGTAGTACCTAAGAAGTACTGCTCATTAAAAGCTCTAAGGAAGGTGTCCCATACTTGGACCACACCTTCCGGGAACACAATATCCTTGGCGGCTCTCCACCAAATATTGGCGTTACCTTGAAGTTGGTACACAGCCAATATCACCTTTTCTTCCTTGTTGCACATCAACAGTGCAAACGCCTTATCCAAATCTTGCATCCAAAGCAATGCAGCTTCAGGATCCCCTATACCAATGAACCTCGGTGGGTTCAACTTCAAAAATTGCTCTACTAACTTGTGGATCGGCCTCCCAACAACCACAACTCCTAGTGGAACTTCAACAGGGGCGACGGCAGGTGCAGTGGTAGGTGCTGTAGCAGGGGTGGCTTCAGCAACAACGGAGATAGTAGCAGTAGCAACGGCTTGAGCGGCGGCTTGATTCTGACCCTGCTGATCCATTTTGTTACCTAAAGTTTCTAGTACACGCATGATTGTGTCGATCCTGGGATCATCAAGGGCTACTACCCAAGCACCAACAGGAGGTGGTGCTACTCCACTGGCACTGGCCTGTGCCTATGCCCTACCTCTGCCATGGGTACCAACCCTAGTTGGTGCTCTACCCCAAGTGCTTCCAATTCCACACCGAATTAGAAATAGAGTGATCTAAACAACATACAAATGTATCAATCAATTACCGTTGACATGCACCAGTCAGAAAATTAAAAGTCTTTCCTACCACTATTCCATGACCCATCGCTCCTTATCACTCCAATCTTGAACTTCGCTCTGATACCACTTAAACGGGATGTCACGCCCCGATCCTCAAGTATATGCCCATCCCTCACCTGGTCGATTAATAACGATGTCCCAGGACGCATCACCGACCCTTTTATTTTAATACACATGCGGAAGCATAAAATAATCCCCAAATAATAAAACAATGAGATATAAAAGTAAGGCTATATTTTTCACAACTGAAAAACCATAACCACACCTTTACACAAGCAAACCCTATAGTATATATTACAATACTATTGAAAGAGGTCTGATCTATCATACATCAGATCACGACTTAGAGTTTGCCAAACAGGATTGGGGTTTCAATCCTCCGCCGAGCCTTCATCCGGATTCTCCTCCTGTTCGAAGATCTTTCCTCTTTCCATGTTCCTGCTAGAATTTATCGTAGGATACTAAGATGATCTTGGGCCTTCAAGGTCGAGAGCCACTAGGTCAATCACCTCTCTACCTCTAGGTTCTGCAATGCCCTCCCCATACTATGACATCCCAGATTTTCAACTCTATTTTTTACTAAATAAATTGGGCATTTCATTGACGCGCCTATAGGGTTGTTCTTAGAGTTGATCACTCTTGAGATAACTAGGTTAGCTGGGGAAACCAATAAGGATTTTAAGCCAAATAGACTTGAGAATTCGACTAGGAATCGGCTTCTCAACCGTGTCTATCTTTAGAGGCCATTGCGACACAGTATAAAATCAATTCGAAATCAGAGATAGGCTGAGTCGACAGAGATGTGTGGCCAATCGTGAGTGACACCACTAAATTGGAAAATTCTCGTCGACCGACAATAGACTGATTTTCTTATTGTTTTGGTACTCTATGCCCGTATTTGAATCCTCAGGATTTTTACGACAATCGAGAGTCGCCAATGAGTCAAGTAGTTTTATAGTGGCTCGAAGAAAATCGACCACGAGTCATTTGCACTAAAAATGCCTGAAAGTTACCAGTAGCCTTGGTCACGCTAAAAACATGTCTAATGGAAATTAACCGTGAATTCGAGTCCGATTTCAGAAATTGAAAGTTCTGTGGTGTCACGAGCTATTTTAGGAACGTTGACTTAGTCTCAAAAGATTTTTGGAGATTCCGAGATTTTTACGGAAAATGGATTCGGACGTTGCGGAAAATTTACGAAAATTTGGATGGGCCATATTGAAGAAAAGTTGGACTTCCAAGTTGAGCCAAGGTGTCGTGGAGTTGCAGAAAATTGTGCGGGATTTTCCTTCAGCAAAATCGGACCCCAATTTGGAGAGTCGGTGAAGAAATTGGAGAGTATTGAGTGAAATTCGGAACCTTGGCTAAGACGGCTGCAATTTTGGCTTCAATTAAATTAATTATGGATTATCTCTCTAGAAAGTATTAGGGGACAAAGCTATTAATGCAATGGATAACAATTGTGGACTTTAAGCTTTGATCCAATCCATTTGAGCGTGCAAGACCAGCTGCTCTCCACGGACACCGCTTCTTGTTCATTTCCCTCGGTGTAACTCACTCCACCTTCTCTCTTTCTCTTGCTGCCCTTCTCCTCCACCGTCCAAACTCCAGCGCTCATCTCACGCTGCTGCTCCACCAACCTCTGCCCCCACCGATTCTCCGCATGAGCCACCACAGCAGAATCGTCCAAGATCCACACGTCCAAGCCTAGTTTCCTTCGGTCAACTTCAGTGAATGGTTGACCCTTGCATAACCAACGTTCGCCAGCTGCTTCTCCAGTCAATCGCCAGCTTCAATGACTCCTCCACTGCTCCCTCGTCCAGTTCCACGCCTACGAAGCCCACAGAATCCCTGCAGTAGTCTATGCGTTTCTTTGTTCCCAAGACACCACCAAAGCCACCATCTCTAGTCGCATGCCCACCAAATCCATCTCTCTCCTTCGAATCTTCAGTTCGGCCGCTCAAAAAGAATCGAGAAGCCCACTCTCAAGCACCAACCGAAGCTCACTGAAACCCCACATTCCAATTAGCACCGTCTCCACCAAATCCCTTTGTTGGCTCTACTGCCTTGCGTCTGCATCTTCAGCTGCACGAAGCCATCTTCACGTTCGGTCATTCCCAGCATCAAACCGAGGCAGCTGCGTTGTCTCTCTCCTTCGCCCGTTTGAGGAATCATTTGACCCATTTGAAGCCTGAAGCCCAGCGAAAGTCTGGCCCATCAGCTTGCATTTTCTAGTTCATTAGAAGATCAGCCTAGCAGCTCACTTGAAGCCTGTGACAAGACATGCCCGGTTGAGTTGTGTTTTGGCCCAGCTTCTCCAAACAAGACCAGCAGCTCCTTTGGGCCATGTCTTCAGCCCAGCGAAGAAGTCAGGCTAGCCATGTGAATATCATCTTCAGCCCAGCAAAATTTTAAAGTGCAGTAGCCCAAGAGAACAACCCATTAGTTGAGTCTTTAGCCCAATTCAGCAAGGCCCAATTCCAGCAAGTCAATTGAAGCCCAGCCCAAGTTTGGCCACCGTCGCGCCGCTGTCGTAGTGTTTTGGTTTCCGCTTTTAATCTAGTGAGTTTTACTCACTAATGCTTTCTTAGTTTGCTAATGATGCCTAGGGTTGATTAGATTTAATTAAGTGCAATTATGTGGTTAAATTAATTTAGAACAATTAAATTAGTGACTTAATGATGCATGTTAGGTGGTTAGACCTAGTCTTTAGCAAGTAGAAAGGTTCGGTTATTTATTGAATGCATATCGGGGTTTTCCCGACCCGTTTTGGGTTCCAATTAGGCATCACGGGCCTAAATTGGATTTTTAAGATTTATTTATTTAATTTTCGAAATTAAGAATATAATTATTTATTTTTTTGGAAATTCAACCGGGATGGCCGGTGACCGGAATTTCATGCTGATTGTCGTGGTGCAATCCGTTTATTTAATTGAGCTTTATTTTGTGCTAAATTGATTTATGAGTGATTTTAGGATTTATTCCTAAATTGAATAATCTTTGGTTATTAATTGAAAAATAATCGGGCATCGGTTGACAATGCCAAAATGTTTTGGTAGACTACAGAAAATGGTGGGATTTATAGAAAGGAAATTATTCTATTTTGGGTAAGGCCGATCGTGTACCCACACATGATATTTTATCGAGTATCTTTGATACCAACAAATTAGGCCAAGATATTATGAAATTGAGGAATTTAATTACGAGGTGCAATATCGTTGGCCGTGGTTGAAAGGGTTGGGTGGGACCATAAAGCCATTGAGTCTTGAAAGGGTCGGGTGGGACCATAAAGCCATTGAATCTTGAAAGGGTCGGGTGAGACCATAAAGCCATTGAATCTTGAAAGGGTCGGGTGAGACCATAAAGCCATTGAATCTTGAAAGGGTCGAGTGGGACCACAAAGCCACTGGATCTTGAAAGGGTCGGGTGGGACAGTAAAGCCACTAAATCTAAGGAAGTTTCTTGGTGGGGCCGTGATTACTACCTATAGATAAGTTGTGTCCTAAGGACCGTGATTTATAATTGGGAATTGAGTTGGAATAATTGAAATGACCGAAAGTGGTCTTGTTGGTATATAATCGATTAGGTCGATCGATCATTGTTTTGATATGATGTTGTGAATTGATTGATTGAATGGAAATGACTGGTGAATAGTTCGATTGAGATGTAATCGACTATGTCAATTTGATCGATGCTTCGATCAGTGATGTGATTGCTTGGGTGCCTATTTGATCTGTGCTAATATGCAGGTGGAATCTGAGGCCAAGGTAAGTCATCTGACTCATGTTGTGCATAGGCAGCCCTAAGGTGTATTAGTTTACTAATCGGGTCTTAGGGGATAGAACTTGTTGAGACGTTGTCTCATTGGTTATTGAATAACCATTTCAGGTCCCTAGATGCAGTAGACTTGGATTTTGAAGATCTCAAAAGTCCGGTGCAGTTTGCTGAAGGCCCTAGTTGGAGTGTGGAGGATGATGAAGAGGAGGACGGGGACCCATAGCTTGTAGAACCCCACTTCTGTTTGTAGACCTTGTTTTTAAACTGGCTTAATGTGAATTGGACTTAATTGTTCACTTTATATATATATGTGCACTGGTTTGCAATGTATATAAGAGTGAAGGTTTGAAATTTAGTCATATTGTTCTATCCCAATGTTTTATTGTTTGGGGATTTATAATTGCTTCCACATGTGCATATGAAAATAAAAGGGTCGGCGATACGTCCTAAGATATCGCAAAATTTTAATCGACCAGGGGAGGGATGGGCGCATGCCCGAGGATCGAGGTGTGACACATACACTACCTCCAAAGCATACACAGGCACTTCAAATTCTGGTACCGGGCGCACTCTTCGCCCATTGTTATAATAACGATACCATGCTCAGTACTAATGGGGTACCCTTTGGGTTTTACCCACGTCCACCCAGATGATGGATTTCACCAATACGTACTCCAATCCTTCGGCGTGCCCAGGCATCAGCATGTGGAACTTCTGTTTAATGATTTTCTCTGGTATACCAAGACACATGAGAGGAGGTAGAGGTGGAGGTCCTGCCATCTAAGGACCTGAAATGGTTATTCAATAACCAATGAAACTACGTCTCAGCGAGTTCTACCCCCTAAGACCCGATTAGTAAACTAATGCACTATCTAGGCTGCCTATGCACACACGGGTCGGAGGACTTACCTTGGCCTCAGATTCTAGCTGCATATTAGCACAGTTCAAATAGGCACCCAATCATAATATCACAGATCGATACAATGATCAATCGACCTAGTCGATTACATGTCAAACAAATAATTGCTGGTCATTTCAATCAATATTGTCCATTCTCCAAAACGACCTATAGGGTCACCGAGCCAGTATTTTACACGATTCGTTCTTCAAAATGACACATTAAGTCACAGAGTATATTCATCATAATGTCCATTCTACAAAATGATATGTTGAGTCACCGAGCCGTTATGGCATGTCGTCGATTCTACGAAATGACCTATAGGGTCACCGAACCGACATTGCATACCGTCCATTCTACAAAATGACCTATCGGGTCACCAAGTCGGTATATAACATGGTACTTCGAAAGTACAATCAATTTGTCATTTTATTCATTTCTGACAAAAGTACACGTGCGTGGGCACACGGTTGGCCTTAGCCAAAATATTATGATTTCCTTTCCACAAATCCCACCATTATCTATAGTCCACCAAAACATTTTTGGTGCTGTCAACCGACACCCGGTTATTTTCCAATTAATTATTTAAATTAATTAATTCAGGAAAATAATCTTATAATCACAATTAATTCATTTCAGCACAAAATAATGCTCAATTAAATAAACAGACTACACCACGATAATCAGCATAAAATTCCGGTCGTCGGCTATCCCTATATAATTTCCTAAAAATAAATAATTAATTAAATAATTTCGAAAATTAATAAATAAATACTAAAAATCCAATTTAGGCCCGTAATGCCTAATTGGATGCCAAAACGAATTGGGAAAAATCCCGAGATGCATTCAATAAATATTAGTACGTCTCTACTTGCTAATTACACCAATTAATTGCCTAACATGCATCATTAAGCCACTAATTTAATTATTCTAAACTAATCTAACCACCTAATCATGCTTAATTAATACTAATCAACCCTTAAGCATCATTAGTAAACCAAGTAAGGATTAGTGCGCTAAACTCACCTGTTTAACAATCCGTTCGGATCGAAACGTCGAGAACGTCGCGTGGGACATTTTACTCCAAAGCGGGCCTCGGGTTCGAAGCCCACAAGCACCTCAAAACGGGCTCCAAAGGTGCTGAAAAACCCACAACGAAGCTTGTTGATCTAGGCTGGAAATGGAAGGAAAACAGCTCGGTTTAGGTGGGAATTGCTCGAGAAAGAAGGAATAGGCCAAACCGGGCCTAGATGGAGGTTTACCGGCGAAGAAATGGCTAAGGACAGCCCCGGCTAGCCTCAGGACAGCGAGAGGAAGCTGCTGGATGGTGTGGCTAGGCGGTGAGGGCAGACGGCATGCGGGCAAGGCGGTGATGCGACCGGCGGTTCGGTGGCGACGACGGCGGCGGCTTGGCTTCTAAGCGATGGCTGCTCCGACTCCTCTCTTCCAGCCATTGGTTTCGTACAAAATGGAGGGAGAAGGGAGGGTGTGACCGGCCAAAGAGAGAGGGAGAGAAGGGATAGAGATGAGGGGGAACCGAGGGGTCCACCATGGCCATTTTTCCATCAAAGTGTCCCCCAAGGGACTTGCCCTCCAAGCCAAGATCCATGGCTGTCATTTGGCCACCAAGACCTCTTCTTGGACATGTCAAATAGTCTAAGATGTCTAGGGGGAAGGGGACACACGAATTTGGCACTCATCTCTCTCAAATGGACACCATTCCTCACTTGATTAAATCTCAATTGGCTTCAATAATTTCAATTGGTCATCCATCGATCATCCTTGCATTTTTCCTTACCCATATATCCATCAAGCTTCTCAATTTTATACTAAAAAACACCCGGCCTTTCCTGCATAAAGACGACCCTGCGATGACTTTTTCCCAAAAAGTCTCGGTCGTCAGAAAAATCTTCTGAGATTGAGTCAATACTCCTAGAATTTATTATGACATGACAAAATCTTCAATTTCTGAAATCGGACTTGAATTGGCGACTAATTTCCATTTAGTGCGTTTTTAGTGTGACTTAGACTACCAAGTAGTTTTTAGAGATTTTTAGTGCAAATGACCCGCGATCGATTTTTTTCGAGCCACATTGAACCCACTCGACTCAATGGCGACTCTCGATCGTCGTGAAAATCTCGATGATTCAAATACGGATATAGGGTACCAAAACGATAGAAGAATCAATCTAGGAACGGTCGACGAGAATTTTCAATTTAGTAGTGTCACCCACGATTAGCCACTCATCTCAATCGAATAGACCTATCTCTGATCTCAAATCAATTTTTAACTGTGCCGTAATGGCCTCTAAAAATGAGCACATTCCTGGTCGAATTCTCAAGTCTATTGTATTAAAATTCCTTAATAGCTTCATTGAATAGTCTAGTTATCCCGATAATGATCGGCTATGAGAATAGCCCTACAGACGCGTCAATGAAATGCTCAATTTATTCTGTAGAAAACAGAAGTGAAAATCCGGGGTGTCACAGCTCCATTGTATACCAACTTTTGTATAAGGCTTTGGATGGAGGATAACTCCCGATCAATTTTAGGGAGTGGAGTGGGCATCAGTTTAGGCTGAACCATTATATATGGGCTAAGCATTCCTCTGTCTTTACCTCTTATTTACATGCATATTATGAGTTTCACTAATTGCAATTGCCAAACTTAAATTTTTGTGTATATACTGGATATTGTTGTGCATATTCTACATATTTGGGCTAAAAGTTGATACATCCCGTCAATTAAGGGTGTCAAAAACCGAACCGAACTGAAAATTTTGGTTTTTTTCGGTTCGGTTCTTATTCAGTTCGGTTATCATTAAAAACTGAAACTTTTAAACTAGTTCGGTTTTTATCGGTTCAGTTAACCAAACCAAACCGATAAAATCTAAAGTTTTTCCTTTTAAAAAAAATCATTTTTTATTTTTTATTTTTTCTTGTCTTTTTCTTCTTCTTCTTCTTCTTCTTATTCTTCTTCTTCTTCATTGGCCGGTCACCGCTCGCCAACCGCTAGGCCGGCGACGAGCCAATGAAGAAGAAGAAGAAAAAGAAAGAAAAAGAAAAGGAAAAAATTAAAATAAAATAATTTTAAAAATTTTAAAAATCCATTTTAAAAATAAAAAAATTATTGAAAGGGTGTATGTTGGGAGAAATAGAAACACAAAAGTAAAAACCAAAAAACAGAACCAAACCGAAACAAACCAAACTGGGATTTTGATTCGGTTCGGTTTAGTTCGATTTAAAAAAAAAAAAACGAACCGAACCATTTACACCCCTACTGTGAATACAATTCTTATTTTTAACAACTTTTTGATTTTCTAAGTCATTAGCCTAATCAGAATATTCACAAAAAGAATCATGTGACTCACTTATTGAGCCGTTTTTAAGGTATTGAGAAAGCAAGTGGATATATATTTTCCATATAGCTTTCACATAATCATGAAATGCTCCATCGGAATATGGGGAATGACAAAGAGACGTTGACCCAAATCAATGTGCGCCAAGATGGTCGAAATTCAAATAATTGAGAGCGATTAAGAGCTCCAACCTCTTTAATATTCTTCAAAAGAAGATGCACCATGTCGGTTCACTTTGCTTGAAGTTAACTTATTTTTGGTGTCGACACCCAAATTTTTGTCGACCTTTTTTATTTCCAATTTTTTTTTTTAAATAAAAAGATAAAAAGCAAAAAAAAAATTAAAAAATGGATGGATGAAAAATGAAATAAAAAATAAAAAAAATGAATGAAATAAAATAATGAGTGATAACAAAATCGAGCGGGCCGATGTTGTCCAGCCCACTTGGCAAAAATTTCGGCCTAATGAGCCCATCATTTTCGCCCCACCCTCATTTCCTTTTTTTTTTTTGAGCCAACCAGAGCTTTCTAAAAAAAAAAAACAGAGAGAGAGAAGACCCAGCCCATGTCACTTCTTCCTCTTGCACGAACGCGCGTTCGTGAGGAAAGGGAGTGTACAGCGACCACGACGGAAAGGCGTGAGCAGCATCTGTGAGCGCCCGTGAATGAAAGAAGAGCAACGGGGGAGTGACCGAAGCATGGCCAAACTGATGGAATTCGAGTCGGCGGAAGACGACTTACCTGATTCCGATGCGCAAACAGAAAATGGCCCAGGAACGAACGTTGAATTGCGAATATATCACGAACAATACTTCCTCACGTTAGTCTGGATGCAATCAAAAGGAAAACACCCGATTTCCACAGCGTAAATGCCGATTGTTCTTGCAAAGATGAAATGGAACACCTTGATCTTCTTTGATGGAAATGGAGAGGAAAAATGGTGCAAATGAATAGCCAACCGTGCCAATGGTTGTGATCGGGAGGCTTTTATACGTCTCCCTTCGTACCCCTCCATTTGTGCCTTTCCATCGTATCATATCAAGTCCAATTGGTGCGATCCAATCGCACCCCATCATGGACGTACTAGCTAACTAGCTAAAGTACAACATCTCTCACTCGGACATGATGGGCTTGATAGCTCTCTATCAAAAATATAAGGCATTCAACATTCATCAACTTTACAAAACAATTCATACTAGCAAATAAGCCGTGCGACCAGTGAGTACACCTGCACTTGGGAGCTCAAATTATGCACCTGTTAGGGATAACATAATGGCTACAACCCCGAAAAGATATAAACAATCGATGTCTCATAGTGCCCCAGACATATTTTGTTACATCAGTCCAAATATACCTATCCCTTAAAGGCTATACTTGACTATTCTAAAAAAAACACCATGTATTTACAATTACATCCGCAACCACAAAGGGCGATATAATTGGTCGACCAGTAAATATATGTGATAGATGTAAAACAACAATAGTCTTCCTTCGCACTCATGTCTCTCTCAATTTCAGAACAATTGCTTTCCTAGACATGTCCCATAGGTCATATCTATTCATGATCGCCCATAACATGCTAAAGTAGCAACATTGATCTTTTACTTCGAGAACATAGTCATAAGTAACATAGGGCACAAAGTTGAGGTAAAATGCAAATTACCTCAAGGGCTCACACAATGAGTAAATAGGGATAATTTTACTCGTCTTCCCTTATTGGTCGTTCAATGCACATGTAGTATGAATTACATGCTATAGTGGATTACTCTTTCTGTAAGAGCGTATGTCATTTATCAAATATATCCACCATACAGATCTTAGCCTAAACATAGTCACGTGCTTCTCACGTACTCATGTTTAGCTCAAGTGCTATATCAGCTCGCTTTCTATAGCGCCCAATTAAGTACTCGCATCCGGCATCTTTCAGGTATACATGATTGTGGGACTATCATGTTCGGTCTTATTATAAATCAATCACAGACCTCATCTTGACTCCAATCAAGGCGACATATTTTATGTACCAAACTTGCTCTTCAGCATTTATTTGTACATAACATCTCATCTCAACGTGCTAACTACAGCACTTGAGGTGATTGCTCGTGTGAGTGAGCCAATCATTGCCTGATGACATACTTTTCAATAATATATGTGTGTTTGTGCTAGTCTCATAGTGGATTTGTACTTATTGATAAAACATCAAATCACTAATAAACAAACAAGTACAATACATTTGTCCACAAATACATAAACCAATGATCCTCTACAATAACAGATATCACATTCTACGCAATCCTAGTGACATCCTATGGGTCAAGAACATGTCTCTAGGAATAGCCTTGGTAAATGGATCAGCAACCATTCTATTGGTTGAAATGTATTGCAAGATCACTTCTTTCTGCGCTATAATTTCTCTGATGAAGTTATTCTTTATGTCAATGTGCTTTGTCCTTCCATGATACTTGGGATCTTTCACATAGGCAATGGCTGCTTGACTATCGCAATAAACTGTCACCGCTCTTGGAACTTCAGTGACAGTGGCTAAATTTTTCAAGAAACGTTTTAGCCATACTGCTTCTTGCACTGCGGCAGAACATGCAACAAATTCTGCCTCCATCGTAGACAAGGCCGTGCATGTCTGTTTCTTGCTATTCCAAGAAATTGCACCTCCATTGAGCAAGAACGCATATCCAGAAGTCGATTTACGCTCATCCAGGTCTCCACCCCAATCGGCATCTGAATAACCTAATAGGTGTAAATCATTCCCTTGGTAACAAAGTCGATAGTCCATGGTGCCCTTCAAGTATCTCAGGATCCTCTTCACTGCTTTCCAGTGTGCTTGACCAGGATTTGATTGATATCAGCTCACCAATCCCACGGCATAACATATGTCGGGTCGAGTACACATCATAGCATACATCGAACTTCCGATTGCACTAGCGTAAGGAACAGTTTCCATCACTTTGATTTCTTCTGGAGTCTTAGGACACATCTTAGTACTTAGGCCTTCACCTTGCATGACAGGGGTATCAATGGGATTACAATGCTGCATATTGAAACGCTCAAGAATCTTCATAGTATAAGACTCTTGTGATAAAGTAAGGAGTTCCCTTGATCGATCTCTTTCGATCTTAACTCCTAATATATAAGCAGCTTCTCCCATGTCCTTCATCTCAAAATTGGAGGACAACCATTCTTTTATGGTGATAACCAAAACCTTGTCATTTCCAGCCAACAAAATATCGTCCACATAAAGTGATAAAATCACAAATTTATCTTTGGACCACTTGACATATACACAGTGATCTTCTTCGATCATCGTGAAACCAAAAGTTATTATTACTCGATGAAAACGAAGATACCACTGTCTAGATGATTGCTTAAGGCCATATATTGAGCGATTAAGCTTGCAAACTTTATGCTCTTGACCTTTAGCTATGAAACCTATTGGTTGTTTCATATAGATTTCCTCATCTAATTCTCCATTGAGAAATGTCGTCTTTACATCCATTTGATGTAATTCAAGGTCCAAATGTGCAACGATGGCTAGAATAAGGCGTATTGAGGCAAACCTTACAACTGGTGAAAAGGTTTCCTCATAGTCTATACCCTCTTGTTGAGTATAACCTTTTGCCACAAGGCGAGCCTTATACTTTTCAATGGATTCATCCGCCTTTCGCTTAATCTTGAAGACCCATTTCTTTCCAATGGCCTTACGATTGGGTGGTAGATCAACCAAGTCCTAGACATGGTTTGCCCTCATTGACTCCATCTCATCTTCCAAAGCTTTTCTTCATTCTTCCTTGTTAGAGGATGAGAGAGCCTCTTGAACAGTCTTAAGCTCGGCATCGTCTTTTTGAGCAATCATAAATGCTTCCCCTTCAATCTCAAAACGACGACGGGGAATACTTTTACGATTACTTTTACGCAATTGAATTTCTCTTGAATCTTGAATTCAATTCATCAGGCGATGCAACACTCCCACTAGGTCTTGTGTGTTGAGGTAAATCTTCATTTCCCTCTACAACATCAGTGGGTGTGTTATCAGGATCTTACATCTCATATAATTGGAAGTCCTTATCAATCTCACCTCTATTAGGAAAATCGTTCTCCAAGAACGTGACATCTCGTGACTCCATTTCGGTCACACTTTCATCAGCTTGTTCACCTATGAACACGTACCCTTTTGAGTGTTCGGAATATCTTATAAAGATACATTTCTTCCCTCTAGGACCTAATTTGCCATGTTTATGAGAAGAATCATGAACATAAGTTGCACATCCCCATGGACGTAGACTACTTAAGTCTGGTTTTCTACTAGTCCATAATTCATAAGGGGTGGAAGTGACCGATTTTGAGGGCACACGGTTAAGTATATAGGCAGCAGTCAATAACGCATCTCCCCAATAGGAAATAGGTAAATTTGCTTGCACCATCATAGACCTAGCCATTTCCAATAGGGTTCTATTCCTTCTCTCAGCTACCCCATTTTGTTGTGGAGTACCAAGAACAGTCAATTGTCTTACAATTCCCTTTTCATCACAAAGAGCCTTAAATTGCTCCGATAGATACTCACGTCCACGATAAGTTCTCAATGCCTTTATTGTTTTGTTCAACTGATTCTCTACCATCGCAATATATCGTCTAAAGCAGTCCAATGCTTCTGACTTATGGGAGATCAGAAAGACATAACCGAAACGTGTGAAGTCATCTATGAAAGTGATGAAATATGAGGCTCCATGCCTCGCCCTCACATTCAAAGGACCACAAATGTCAGAATGTATGAGATGCAATGGAAATTCAGCTCTAGTCCCTTTACCAAATGGTTTTCTAGTTGTTTTTCCCGCCAGACAATGTTCACATACGGATAGACTAACATTAGTGAGTGACCCTAAAAGGCCTTCTCTAGCTAATCTTTGCATTCTTTGCAATCCAATGTGACCTAATCTAGCATGCCAGGTACTTGCATCAATCTCAACATTGTTAGAAGACGCAATTAAAGAAAAACAACCATCAACATTAACATTGTACTGATCATAGTCAATGTCTAACACCATAAAACCATTCGATACATGACCTGAACTATAATAAAATGTTCCATACAAAATGTCAACACAATCACCATGGAAATTCAATACATAACCTAAGCTAAGAAGAACAACAACAGAGACCAAGTTTCGTCGAATATCTAGAGCATAAAGGACATCATGCAGGAATAGGTTTCGACCACCACGTAGGATTAATTTACATGTGCCGATACCCTTCACTTCAACTCTTGAGTTATTCCCAACATATATCCATCTTCTTCCAGGCGATATCCGACGATACTCCACAAATGCTTCTTGGTCTCTAGCTACATGGTCTGTTGCTCCTGAGTCTACAGTCCACATTGGATGAGATTCAGCAAGCATTACAGTACTAGAAACAAAAGCATTACTCAAAGTAATGGAGTAATAGGGTACCTTTTTCGGCTCAGTGCATTCACGAGCAAAGTGACCCAGCTTGCCACAATTGTGGCACTCCATCTTGGCCTTGTCCTTCTTCCCACCACGCTTCTTGCGTCGGAAGGTCTTAGACCTCTTGGGTCCCTGATCAGTCATCTTCCCTTTGTTGTTGAACTGAAGATTCCTCTTGCGCTTGAAGCCCGAAGCCTTGCGAGAACTCGATTCAGCAACATAAGCATGGGTAGAGGATCTCGCAGCCTTTAGGCACTCATCCTCTAATTCCAAATGACGCGCAATATCATCAAAAGTGACGATATTCTCATTATGCGTCATATTAATCTTCATATGCTCCCAATTATCAGGAAGAGACCTTATAACAGCCTGAACTTGCTGTTCATCAGTAAGGGAGTGACCTGCTGACTTCAGCTCATGGATCATGTTTGACATCTCCCGAAGATGCTGCCTCATCGTTACATTTAGGCGCTTTCAGAATGTGTCAAACTTGATGGTGAGTCTCCTCAGCTTAGTGGCAGATGTACCCCCAAACTTATCCTTCAAGGCAACCCACATAACTTGAGCTTTGTCATAACTCTCAAACTCACACATGAGATCATCTTGCATACAGCTCAGCAACGTGATGCGAGCAATGCTATTTTTCCTTTTCCAAGCTTGATAAGCTTCAAGATCTCTCCTGTGTTGAGCTGAAGTTCCATGCTCAGGTTCATCCATGGTATGGTTGAGAGTTTCCAAAACTTCTTGCTCCTCGAGGATGTATTGAACCTTTCGGTGCCAAATATCATAATTGTCACCGTTCAGCTTCTCACCCTTATTGAGGTCAGCCGCAATGGTCTTGGATGCCGATGCCATAATCAATTGCTATAACACATTGACATAATAAACGCAGAATCAATACTAGCACACTATACAGAGTAACACACATATTTAATTTGCAGTAAAGACAAACTAAATTAATGATAATTCAACAAAAGACACAAAAGAAAAAGTTCACTATGTTCCCAATCAACTTCTATGTACAATTGTTCTATTATCATTAATTAGTTTAATTTGCGCAAATTTTAAGTTTTAGGTGAGAACTCATTTCAATTCTACCAACCTACGAACTCCCACTAGGAAAAATAATTACATGATCTTATGTAATTTCTACATTTTTCCTTAACACAAGAACATAGCATGATAATAATCAACGTATAAACAACAATCATGCTTCAACTATGCAATTCAACTTGTAATGGATTTCCTACCATTGTTCTAATTTTCTAGCAACTAGAAAATTGTAAGTATATTAAAATATATACATCATATCATTGAACCAAGCTCTACACATCATATATAACATCATTTGCACACAAGCTAGCTACTGTAATTCCCTAATCACAAGAAAATACAAGCTACAAATGAATAAGCTGCTTTAAACCCCAAAAATACGCGTACATCGGGTTCCCTTAGCATTTTCATACATGTATAAAATTCAAAAATATAAAATAATTATACCACTGTGTAGAGGACACTCATACGAACCAAACGAGACCGACCACGCTCCAATCGGAGGTCGCACGCGCCCCCACGCGCCGCCTGAGTGTGCGGCGTGTGTGACGCACGCGCTAGCGAGCCGAACGGCTCCTGGCCAGTCCGACCGGTCCAACCGGTGACCGGTTCGACTGGTGACCGGTCCAACCGGTCCAACCGGTGACCAGTCCAACCGGTTTGACCGACGGACCGGTTGACCGGTCCGACCGTTGACCGGTCAATGGTCGGGTCGGGTCAACGGCTCTCGGGTTGGATTTCGGGTCGAGTCGCCGGCCGGTGACCGGCCGGCCAACTTTCGCCGGCGATGACGTCATCGGTGACGTCATCCCAGCGGTTACCGATCGTTGGATGACGTCACGGTTGAGATAGCTAGTATAAACACCTAGAGGGGGGGTGAATAGGCGCACAAACAATTTGTCGAAATACGGAAGCAATTCTTAACAAAATGAAATACGATCGAGGTAGAGAGAGAGAGAGAATTGAACACAGGATTTATAGTGGTTCGGCTTATTCCAAGCCTACGTCCACTCTTCCGCACTGACAGCCCACCGGCTGGATTTCACTATGATCAAAAGAGAAGTTACAGCACAGCTTTGCCTTGATTCCACAGTGTAGATGTTCTACCACACCTCCTCAAGGTTTCTCACAGATATAGACTCTCTTTTGTATACAAGTATTCGCTCAAAGGAATTGTCTAAACAAAAAAGAGGCTTCAGACTTTGGAATTCATCTATCGCGCACTCCTTGAACAACTAAGAACGTCTTCCTTATATACTCCTTTATGCCATCATACCCGTTGGCACTTACCAAAGGAATTCCTCCAATCTACCCGTTGGACAGAATCAATTAGGAAGATTGTCGAGCTATTAAAGGAACGTGTTGATAGCCCATCAATCATGTTCGCCCATACAATCAGGATCTCGGTTTCCATAAGTAGAACCTTCCAATAATATTTAGACAATCATCGAATCTTCAATCATTGAATCAATCTTGATCAATCAAAGGATTCTGTTACGTCTTCTCCAGCCACGAGATCTTCTCCAGATGATAAGGTTAAATCCTGAACAAAACATCCAGTTCTGGATAACCTTTCTTCAACGGATTAGAGACTGTCAATGAGGATAGACTTTGAGTCTTGAGTCTGGCTGTCCGGAAGTCTTCAGACTTTAAATATCAGAGTCTGCAAGCCTTCAGACTAGACTAATAGAAAAGTTTTTGTCAGCTTCAAAATACTTCAAGAGGATTTCTCCAACAATCTCCCCCTTTTTGATGGTGACAAAACTTTCCTGCAGATTTGGATAACTTTGACCTGCAAAACATTTCTCAAACACATATGCATATCTTATAGAGATAAATGGCTAAAAGAATAACACTAGAATCTGCAACCACAGAAAATAGGTTAGTCTAGTATATAATAAAGCCATCCATAAGATATCACTACTCGTTAATAAAAGCAGTCAAGTTCCAAGTCTAGTTCAGTTCTCATCCAGACACAAAACAAAGTCAAACAGAGTTAAAACAACAAACAATCCAACAAACAGTTAAAAGTTTAATGATAAAGTTTGATCAAATCTTGCATCTCTCCCCCTTTTTGTCATCATTAAAAAGAATGAGATGAAGTCAAGATTGCTTGGGAACGCGGACAAGCTGGAAATCTTCCATAGACTGAACGATGCCTTCCAGCCTTTTGAAGTCTTCCTTCAGCTGTGCAACCTCCTCACTCTTGGCATTGGCCTGATTCTGAATAGAGAGGGCTTGCATCTTATCATTCAATGAACAGGAAGAAGCTTGACTTTCATTCTTCAACCTTTGAACTTCGCATCCCAAGGCATAAATTTGACCTCGCATTTCCAAGAGAATATCCAAGATTCTGCGAAAATCTGCTCCATTATCAGTCTGAGTACTTGCTTCGGCTCGATCTGATGGAGTAAATGCAGACGATGGTAGATCAGCATAATCTCGCAGGTTTGGCGATGAGGCTTCATGACCTTCTTCTGGAAATTGAGATGCATAAACATCTTCTGGGTCTGCAGGAGAACGACTGACTCCTTCACTTGCATCAGGATATGAAGACTTTCCTCCTTTCTCCTGATCTCCCCCTGTTTCCATGCCTATAGGTGGAGAAGAGGTTTCCTCAGGTTCTCCTTCTTCTCTTCTTTCTTCTTCAGGTCTTTCCTCCTCTGCCTCTTTTTCAGTTTCTCTTTCTTCTTCTTCCTTCTCCTCTGCTTCTTTAGTCATTTGTTCCGCTTCTTTTTGTGGAACAGGACGACTCAAATTCTTCAAAGCCATTGCAGAGATGGTGATGTCTTCGTCATCATCTTCATCCTCAACGAGGAGGGCTCTTCTTCTCTTGGATGGAGCAACCATGGGCTCCTTCCCTTTTCTCTTAGATGCAGACGAGATTTGATGAGATTTTGCAGGAGTCTTCTCCTTGAATTTCTCCAACTCCTTGCTCAGTTCCTTCAGACGCATTTTGGTCACCATTTTCAGTCCTACCACCATATGATCACATGGTCGAACACAAAAGATTTGTGGAGGCTGAATATTCAAATGTCTGAATAACTTCGTAACAAGGCTTGGGTAAGGGAGTTGACCTCTGTCCTTCATCATTGCTCTATACATGTGAAACATAACAGTGTGAGGGAGAGAAAACTTCTTTCCACAGAGGATGGCATACATCAACTTTGCCTCAGAGCTTGAAACATCAGTTTTGGAAGTTGATTTCGGCCGAAGGCAATTAATCACAATCTTGTGAAGCAAGATATTGAATGCATTCATCCTTGAGTAGGTGATCTTCTCATCTGTTCTTCTGTCCTTCACCAGTTCAAGTGTGGCCCAAGCAATGGAAACTTTGATTGGTTGATATCTGCCTCTCTCAACTTCTAACACATCTGCCAGCATATTCATATCCACAACATAGTCTTGATCTTTAACGCTGAAGGAGAATCTATTCGCATCCAAAAAGCTAAGATTTGAATAGAGATATGCAGTCAATTCAGCATAAGCCTCAGTTGAGTCAGAGCAGTACTTTTCAAGTTGAAGATAACTGAAATTTTCCCTCAAGTTCACTTTCAAAGCATCCAGAAAATCAAAGTCCACACTCCTAGGGTTTATTACCCCACGCTTCAGCAATTTCGAGTACAGATCCTTTTGTTCCTTTGATCTGAACAAATCTCCCCTTTTTCCTTGAATTTCAGCCGCAATACCCATTTTCGGTTGAAATAGACTGAACAGATTGTCATCGTCATTCCCATCTACAGGATTCGGCCCCCAGTCACGAGGATCACTTGGGATATTCGCAAGGGTTTCCTCAGCCACCCCTTTACGAGCAATTCCCAAACTTTCCATTTTCCGCAGAAAAATATATTCGTTCCCATATCCTTTGTCTTTAAGGAAGTCATCAACATAGTTTAAAGGAGTACGAGTTCCTTTTAAGGCACGATATAGCTTGTAAATAAAAGCGGGCTTTTGAACTCTTACGGGGTCTGCATCCTCGATGATTTCTTCCCGTTGCTGATGAACAACGCCTTGAGGACTAGATGGTGGAGAGTGACGCTGCTGAGAATGTTGTGGGCTCGCTTGCTGTTCTGGATTCTCTTCCTCCTCAGTAAGATCGAAGTGTGTAGGCCCCTCACTCATTTTCCGTGGTCCCCTGCTTGCGATTCTCGAAGACTTTCTCGAAGATGACATCTTTCTCAGTTTTTGGAAGATTCCTTGCTTTTCAAAATAAGATTGGAGAGAGAAAAACTTACAGTCTGACTATCGTGCCAAGACTGTCTTTCAGATAAAGTCTTGTAAGTCTGAGTCTGAAAGTCTTTAGACTTTGATATCCTCATACCTCAAAATGTTGAGTCTGGAACGGATAGACTCAAATTGATTTTTCTCCAAAGGCTTTGTGAATATATCCGCCAGTTGATTCTTTGAGTCAACAAACTAAATTGAAATCTCTCCATTTTGAACATGATCTCTAATAAAGTGATGTCGAATCTCTAAATGCTTTGCTCTTGAATGGAGAATTGGATTTTTGGTGAGGTTGATAGCGCTGGTGTTGTCGCAATTAATCTTCGTGCATGAGTCTTCAATTTCAAAATCTCTTAGCTGTTGTTTTATCCATAGAATTTGCGAACAGCAGCTTCCAAGAGCGACATACTCTGCTTCTGTTGTTGAAAGAGACACAATGCTTTGTTTCCTTAAAAACCAAGACACTGTCCTGCTTCCAAGCAACTGGCAAGTTCCTGAAGTGCTTTTTCTATCAACTCTGCAACCGGCCAGATCTGCGTCTGAATATCCCAAAAGATTAAAGTCTCCCTTCTTAGGATACCAAAGACCGATGCTTGATGATGAAGCAACGTATTTAATGATGCGTTTCGCAGCACTGAGATGGGATTCTCTAGGATCTGATTGAAACCTAGCACAGATGCAAACACTCAACAAAATGTCAGGTCTAGAGGCAGTAAGATAAAGAAGTGATCCAATAATGCTCCTGTACAGCTTTTGATCAACTTTCTTCCCTTCTTCATCTTTGTCTATCTTTAAAGAACTTGACATTGGTACGTCGGTCTTTTTGCACTTTTCCAGTCCAAACCTTTTGACAAGATCATTAACATATTTTTCTTGGTAAATAAAAGTTCCTTCCTTCAATTGTTTTACTTGAAGACCAAGAAAGAATGTTAACTCTCCCATCATACTCATTTCAAACTCATCCTGCATAGACTTTGAAAATTTCTTGCACAGACTTTCATTAGAGGATCCAAAAATAATATCATCCACATATATTTGAACAAGTAAGAAACTTTTGTTTTCCTTCTTGATAAATAAAGTCGTATCTACTTTACCTTTGACAAAACCATTTTGTATTAGAAACTTACTTAATCTGTCGTACCAAGCCCGAGGTGCTTGCTTTAAACCATACAAAGCCTTTTTCAGTCTGAAGACTGAGTCTGGCTTCTTTGGGTTTTCAAACCCTGGTGGTTGTTCCACATAAACTTCCTCATGGATAAATCCATTTAGGAATGCGCTTTTGACATCCATTTGGAATAACCTGAAATTCTTATAACAAGCAAACGCAAGTAATAGTCGAATAGCTTCTAACCTTGCCACTGGAGCGTAAGTCTCATCATAGTCTATTCCTTCTTCTTGCGTATATCCCTTGGCTACGAGTCTTGCTTTATTTCGTACGACTTTTCCTTTCTCGTTCATCTTGTTTCTGAACACCCATTTAGCTCCAATAACAGCTTTACCTTTTAGTTTGGATGTTAATTCCCAGACATCATTAATGCTGAACTGTCTGAGCTCTTCTTGCATAGCTTCAATCCAGCTTTCATCAGATAAAGCTTCTTCTATGCTCTTTGGTTCAATTTCATAAACGAGTGCCACAACACTAGACTCTTCTCGCCTTTTGGATCTGGTGCGAATTCCTTCATTAATTTCGCCAATTATAAGATCTTTGGGATGACTGGACTTATGCTTCCAGTTACTTGTTGATTTGTCTAGTTGATGATTTCTTTCTTTATTTGGATCTTCACTAACAACCTGATGCTGGTTTTCCAGAGTCTGAGATGCTTCTTGAGATATAGACTTTGGAGGGTCTGGAGCAGGTTCAGACTCTTCTTGATGAGTCTGACTTGATTCATCTTGCATTGAGTCTTGAAATTTGACATTCATTGACTCCTCCACAGACTGGCTCTTCTTGTTATAGACTCTGTAGGCTTTGCTTGATGTAGAATATCCAAGAAAGATACCTTCATCTAATCTTTCTTCAAACTTACCAACTCGATCTTTTGCATTTTTCAATATAAAACATTTACAACCAAATACATGAAAGTATGAAACAATAGGCTTCTTTTCTTTGAATAACTCATAAGGGGTTCTCTGAAGAATAGATCTTAAGAAGACTCTATTGATGATATAGCATGCTGTTGAAACAGCTTCAGCCCAAAATCAAGAAGAAATTTTACTTTCAATTAAAAGAGTTCTAGCCATTTCTTGAAGAGATCTGTTCTTTCTTTCCACAACTCCATTTTGCTGAGGAGTATATGGAGAGGAGAACACATGCTTAATGCCAGATTCATCACAGAATTTTGTAAAATCTTGATTTTCAAATTCACCTCCGTGATCTGTTCTTATACTAGAGATAACACATCCTTTTTCATTTTGAACCTTTTTAGCAAATTTTTCAAAATACGAAAAGGTTTCGGACTTACTTGCAAGGAAATATACCCAAATAAAACGAGAGTAATCATCAACAATTACTAGGCAATACTTCTTACCTCCAATACTCTGAGTTCTGGTTGGTCCGAAGAGATCCATATGCAGCAACTGTAGTACATGATTAGTAGAGACATGATTTATTGGCTTAAATGAATTTCTTACCTGCTTTCCCAGAATACATGGAGTGCATGAATCAGTCTTTTGGTATGGCAATTTGGGTAGACCTCGAACAAGCTGCTTTGATGAGATTTTGGCTAATTGCTTCATGTTGACATGACCAAGCTTTTTGTGCCATAAGCTTGCTTCGTCTTGAATTGAGATAAGGCATTGCGATTCATTTGGTTTCACATCCAGAAGATAGATATTTCCATGTCTTCGACCCATGAAAGACTGAGTAGAGTCTTTACTGATTCCAGAACATGTTCCTTCTTGAAAGAAGATCTTGAAACCAGTATCACACAATTGACTAATGCTGAGAAGATTGTAATTGAGTCCTTCCACTAAGGAAACATTACTTATTGTGAGAGTTCCAATTTTCACGGTTCCAAATCCCACAATACTTCCTTTGTTGTTTCCTCCAAATGAAACTTTTCCACCATTTACTTGAGCAAGCTTTATAAAGCAATTTGAGTCTCCTGTCATGTGTCTTGAGCATCCGCTGTCAAGATACCACTTTACTTGTTTCTTGACGGAGACCTGCATTTAAAATAAAGTCTCAAGCTTTCTTTGGTACCCAAATTTTCTTGGGTCCTTTGGTGTTAGTAACATAAGCAGTATTAGCCCATATTTTCTGAACAGGTTTCCAAACCTTAGGACACTCTTTTTCAAAGTGATCCTGACTGTTGCATTTTGAACATCTGAGAGCATTTCTACCTACAGATTTTACAAAAACTTTCTTGAAATGATTTTTGTAAGCCTCTCTCGAGGGTCTTTTCTTAATCCTTTCTTTTACTTTAGGAAAATCAATCAAGGGAATTGTTTCTGCTGTCATACCTAGACCAGACTTATTGAAGTAAGGTCTTTGAGCTGAAAGAATTTTTTCAAGTTTCTCAGACCCTATTGAAAATTTCTTTGAAATATTTGATAAGTCTGTTTTTAAAAGAGTATTTTCTTTTAAAAGATTATCATCATTTTCTTTAAGAGTGGAAACAGTTAAGTCTAGACTTTTAACTTTTTCTACTAAAACATTTTCCTTTTGTTTTAGAGTTGAGTTTTCCTTTTTTAGTTCGGAAATTCTTTTGAGAGAAGTCTTAAGACTAAAACACAGTTCATCAATGTATTTAGAAACTTTGACAGGAATTTTGAAATTACTTGCCTCAAATTCACTGTCTGAGTCTGATCAAGAGTCTGAGTCTTATTGTGCCATCAGACATAGATTGGCATATTCATTATCACTTTCTTCACACTCAGTATCACTCCAGGTTTCGGCTTTGAGAGCTTTTCGAAATTTTTCAGCTTTTCCTCTCTTCTTCTTCAGAAGAGGACAGTTGGGTCTGATGTGTCCCTTTTTCTTACATTCAAAGCAGACTACATCTTTGTTTGGTTCCTCATCATCAACAGACTTGGTCTGCTGTCTTTGAAAGCTTTGTTTCTTTGAGTTGAACCTTCTTCCTTTTCTATTCAGTTTTCTGAATCTTCTTATCATGAGAGCAAGCTCCTCATCGTCCATATCATCTTCAGAATTTGTATCATCAGAATCATCATTTGATTTTAATGCAATGGATTTCTTACCTTTTGGATCTTCATCTTCATTGATCCGTTCCACTTCATAAGACTGAAGAGTTCCAATCAGCTCGTCGACAGATAGTGGCATAATTCTTTGCGTCTCTCTTATCGAAGTCTTTATATGATTCCAATCCTTGGAGAGTCCACGCAGTAGCTTGTTTACCTTCATGGGATCAGAAATTTTTTGTCCTTGATTCTCAAGACCATTAACAATATCTGTAAAACGGCTAAACATGTTAGTTATAGATTCTCCTAGTTTCATTTTGAAGGCTTCATATTGACCGAGAAGAATATTAATCCTGGCTTCCTTCACTCGATCTGTTCCTTCATAGGTGATATGCAATCTATCCCAGACTTCTTTTGCTGTAACACAAGAAGATATTCTATTATATTCAGTTGGTGACAAAGCACAATATAAAGAGTAAATTGCTTTTGCATCGAGTGCTTGTCTCTTGTTTATTTCTTCTTGAGTCATTCCGCTGGTCTCGACAGTTTCTTTCCCTCTTTCAGAGACTGATGCAGCTGTAGGAGTAATTCCTTTTTCTACAACATCCCATTCCAGAGGATCCTTTGATCGTAGGAAAGCTTTCATCTTGTTTTTCCAGATGTTGTAATCATTTCCATCAAAGTAGGGTGGTCTGGTATTGCTTTGCCCTTCCATCAGCCCTGGTGCTAGCATACTAGCCATGGATCTTTAACTCTGAAGTAAAACACTTCAAACAAAGTGAGTACACAGGCTCTGATACCAATTGAGATAGCCAGTATAAACACCTAGAGGGGGGGTGAATAGGCACACAAATAATTTGTCGAAATACGGAAGCAATTCTTAACAAAATGAAATACGATCGAGGTAAAGAGAGAGAGAATTGAACACAGGATTTATAGTGGTTCGGCTTATTCCAAGCCTACGTCCACTCTTCCGCACTGACAGCCCACCGGCTGGATTTCACTATGATCAAAAGAGAAGTTACAGCACAGCTTTGCCTTGATTCCACAGTGTAGATGTTCTACCACACCTCCTCAAGGTTTCTCACAGATATAGACTCTCTTTTGTATACAAGTATTCGCTCAAAGGAATTGTCTAAACAAAAAAGAGGCTTCAGACTTTGGAATTCATCTATCGCGCACTCCTTGAACAACTAAGAACGTCTTCCTTATATACTCCTTTATGCCATCATACCCGTTGGCACTTACCAAAGGAATTCCTCCAATCTACCCGTTGGACGGAATCAATTAGGAAGATTGTTCGAGCTATTAAAGGAACGTGTTGATAGCCCATCAATCATGTTCGCCCATACAATCAGGATCTCGGTTTCCATAAGTAGAACCTTCCAATAATATTTAGACAATCATCGAATCTTCAATCATTGAATTAATCTTGATCAATCAAAGGATTATGTTACGTCTTCTCCAGCCACGAGATCTTCTCCAGATGATAAGGTTAAATTGTGGCATCTCGGAAATTCAAAGCCAAGCCTTAAGGTGTGTTAAATGTCTTTAATTAGGTGATAGAATTTTATGGCTTATGCTTTAGCCAATTTGTCTTTTAATTTGATGAATTTTGCTTGTGTTGTGGAAATTTAAATTTAAATGCTTGGCCATATGATTTAAATTTCAATAATTGAAATATCCCAAGACTTTGGCCAAGATGAAATTTGAATTTAGAAATATTTATAAAAAGGAATTCAAAAAAAAAAGAAGAGAAAATAGGGTTATTTTCGAAATGGGCCTTGGACCCATTAGCCTAGAGCTTGGTGGGCCAAGCTAGTCGGCCCATTGGGCCCAAGAGGGGAGTTCGACCAGCCCAAGAAGGAGAAATGGCCGGTTGGGCCTAAGCCCAAGCCCATTGAAAATCAAATTTCAAAAATAGAAATGACAAGTGGCAAGACAAGTCCTCATGCATTGGCCATAGGTGTGGTGGATCAATCATTACCTATGATGAGCCTAGGGGGAGTATAAAAAGGGATTAAGAGAGAGAAATGGCCGGTTACTTGCTTCATTTCCGTCCAAAGAGAGAGGTGTGCGACAGAGAGAGCTTGAGTGGAAGAGAGGAACCGAGAGAGAGGAGGTGGAGCCGAGAGTTGCCGCCGTACGTCCGCCTTGTCCGACCGTCCTACGCCGCCTTGTGCTTGCTGTTCGTTCATTTTGGAGGCAAGTGGGGGGTCCTTAACTTCTCTTGCATGTTGTTTTGATGGTTGCATGTTCGGGTTTAGGGGTGATTTGGGCGAAATACCGAAGTAAGGGTTGCATGTGTTCATGTAATGTGGCTGTTTCCGTTCGGTTTGTGGTAGCCAGTATCTTAGTCGAGCTTGCATGTGTACTTGGAGTGCGATTTTGGCTTCGGTGTCTTCATGAAAGTTGAAACTAACATCTTTTAGTATGACATACTCGAAGTTTGTGGAAAACGAAGGTGATATGAGGGGTCAAAAGCTCTGTTATACGGAGACTTCAGATCTGCGAATTTCCTACTGACCTCTTGATGATTTCTTGGTTGCATGTTCATTTCTGTTGGAGATCTCACTTTGTTGTCTTCATGAATGTTGTAGATAACATCCTAAACTACAACATACTCAAATTTTAAGAGAAATGAACAAGTATAGCCTAGTTAATCGGCTAGATCTTTGAGACGGATGGTTCTGTTGAAGTGAACCGAGACACCTGAGACTTCAAGGACTTAAAAGAGGATCCTAATTTGGTTATTTAACCTAGATCTCTTCATGAAACTTGTAAAGGACACATTGATACATAACATACTCAAATTTCAGAAGAAACGAAAGAGATTTGATGGGTCAAACATAAGTTTTTCGGTGATGTACGTTCTGGACGAAACGGTAGAGGTTCCAGAAGCTTCGTGGAGTTATATAAATTAATATATAAAGAATTTGGCTTAGAGTTATTCATGAAAAATGCACAAAAATGTGTTGGCTATCATCCTGTAAAATTTGGGAATTTTCGGAGGTCATATGAGTATTTTAATTGAATTAATTCGAAAACTGTGCAATCTGGCCGTGATCCGAATGTTGTGTGTATTTTGTGGAAATTTGGGAAATTATGTAAAATGCGAATTGGCCATGAATTTGTGTGAAATTGTGATTTTAATTGTTTGTTTAATGATTGTTTGAATATTATGATTTTTGGAAAATCATAAATATTAAATAAAATATTTATGAAAATAAATAAATATAATAATAAAATAATAATAAAATAAAAAGTGGATTACTTTATTGGCCAAGAGTTTTATTGAGTTATAATGCATTGTTATATGACATGGGTGTATGTATGCACATGAATATGATGCATTGTTATGTGGCATTGATGCATGTATGATTATGAATCATGATGCGTGTGTGTGATTCATATGCCATGAAATAATAAGATGAAAAGGATGATAAAAAGTGGAAAATGGTATGTGAGTAAGAGGTTGTGGTGGAGGATGTTGTCTGGTGGCCTGGTGGCGTAATTCCAGAGATTCCCTGGGAGTTTCAGGATGCCCGGAATGTGGGGGGCCGGAAGCCCTGTCGGAGGTTTCTGCCCGAAGGGAGTGACTCGTGATGCCAGGATTGGGGTGCGAGATCCCCGGTTAGAAGGGTAAAGGCCGGAAGCCCTGTCGGAGGTTTCTGCCCGAAGGGAATGCCTCGTGATGCTAGTTGAGATGCGAGATGCCCGGAATGTGGGGGGCCGGAAGCCCAGTGGCCATGAGATGGCTGGAATGCTGGGATCCCTGTCGGAGGTTTCTGCCCGAAGGGATGGTGATGATGGTGAATTTGATGATTTGAGAAAAGATAATGTGGGGATCAATTGATAAATAAAAGTGGAAATTGATCTATGATGTGATATGCATGGTGATGCATGGCTAATGATGATGTGATATGCATGGTGATGCATGGCTGATGATGATATGATATGCATGCTGATGCATGGTTAATGATGATATGATGTGATATGCATGGTGATGCATGGCTAATGATGATATGATATGCATGGTGATGCATGGTTAATGATGATATGATGTGATATGCATGGTGATGCATGGCTAATGATGATGTGATATGCATGGTGATGCATGGCTAATGATGATATGATGTGATATGCATGGTGATGCATGGTTAATGATGATATGATGTGATATGCATGGTGATGCATAGCTAATGATGATGTGATATGCATGGTGATGCATGGCTAATGATGATATGATGTGATATGCATGGTGATGCATGGCTAATGATGATGTGATATGCATGGTGATGCATGGCTAATGATGATGTGATATGCATGGTGATGCATGGCTAATGATGATATGATGTGATATGCATGGTGATGCATGGTTAATGATGATGTGATGATAATGATATATGAGACGCCATGATGATGATATATATATGCTATGATGATGCATGAATACGCTTGACATCAAAAGGGTAAGCAATGCCTGTATTGTATGATGGTATGCATGGTGCACTGAGTTGTTATTGGATTTCCCTATCTGCTGAGTGGCTGTACTCACCCCTTTTGGGGATAACATTTCAGATTAGAAAAATGCCGCTTCCTACCGTCACGCGAGGCACCTTCTATGGTATTCCGTCAGATATAGAAGTAGATTGTACGGAGATCGACTGCGTCACTATCCCTGGACTGACATTTGTGCGAGTGCGTGTGCTGGTCATGTACGACGTGGGCCTGGCTGAGGGCCCAGTCATCCAAGAGTTTTTGTCTGTTCATGTCCGCCGAGACGGAGTGATTAGGGGGATGTTGCCGCCACCACCACCCGATGCACCTGGATGGGTGTGATGGTTACGTGAAGGGTAGAGAGCTGGTGTCATCTTTTTGGGAGTAGCCGCCACTGTTGGATGGGGGATGTCATGTGATTTTCTTTAAGGGTCGTAGTATCTTTTTGGGATGAGGCTGAGTGTGGCTGAAAATCTTGGTCTCCTTTTTGTATCGACCCGTGAAAAACCCATCTCGATAATATGTAAATAAAAGTGGCATGGCTTATCTTTTAAATTCTGATGATTAGTGGTGTGTATTTGTATCATGGATTGGTAGGGGGATAGATGGTGATGTTTAATTTGCTTCCGCTATGAGTCGCGTTGGGACCGATTGTTTTAAAAAAAAAAAATGTGTGTCTGCAAATAAGGACGCTTGCTTGAAAGAAAGCAAGGTAATAAAGTGTAACATTGGCACTGGTAACGACCTGCGAAGGGTTCGGGGTGTTACATAAATCCTGAACAAAACATCCAGTTCTGGATAACCTTTCTTCGACGGATTAGAGACTGTCAATGAGGATAGACTTTGAGTCTTGAGTCTGGCTGTCCGGAAGTCTTCAGACTTTAAATATCAGAGTCTGCAAGCCTTCAGACTAGACTGATAGAAAAGTTTTTGTCAGCTTCAAAATACTTCAAGAGGATTTCTCCAACAACGGTGACGTCACCCACACGCCGGTTCGCCGGCTGGCGTGCATCGCGTACGCGCCGGTTCGCCGACCGTCGCGTGTGGCGCATGCGCTCGCTGTGCCCGCGCTTCAGGCGCGTGGAGCCCACACGCATCGGCTTCTAGCCGCGCATGTGGGCGCGTCCGGCGTCGCCTGGCGGCGCTCGACCCACCGCCGAATTCGTCTCGACGAGCTCTTTCATCCTGTATATTCAAAAATGAATTTTGACAAAAAAATTGTTTCGAAAAACGGCCAAAACCTCACGGATGCACGCGACCCCGAACCCGTTCTTCGCTCCGGTTCAATTTCGAGTTTTTCATGGGGCAATTCCGACTATCAGAGATCCATAACAGTGTAGAATATAATCTCTAGATCTCAATATCAAATGGTTATCAAGAAAACTCGATGAAAAACAAGGCAGAAATCACGATCGGGCTCCGATACCAATGATGGAATTCGAGTCGGCAAAAGACGACTTACCTAATTTCGATGCGCAAACAGAAAATGGCCCTCAAACGAACGTTGAATTGCGAATATATCACGAACAATACTTCCTCACGTTAGTCTAGATGCAATCACAAGGAAAACACCCGATTTCCACAGCGTAAATGCCGATTGTTCTTGCAAAGATGAAATGGAACGCCTTGATCTTCTTTGATGGAAATGGAGAGGAAAAATGGTGCAATGAATAGCCAACCATGCCAATGGTTGTGATCGGGAGGCTTTTATACGTCTCCCTTCATACCCCTCCATTTGTGCCTTTCCATCGTAGCATATCAAGTCCAATTGGTGCGATCCAATGGCACCCCATCATGGACGTACTAGCTAACTAGCTAAAGTACAACACAAACCTTCTAGAAGACTGCTGAGCTGGAGACAGCCATAACAGAAAAAGATTCCATGAGGAGGAGGAGAGGGACTCTACCACTAGATCCCTCGGAGGTCTCTCTCCCGGCGATCACGTTGCGCCGCTGCGACACGTCCTCTGTTCTGTTTTCGGCGCTCCTCCCCTCCGCCCCTCGCCGGAGAAGATGACGGACGGCCTCCTCGATCTTCATTCCTCCTTCATCGTTCTCAGTCGGCCATAGGCCGCCGTTTGTCTTCGATCGCCGGCCGCCACGGTTCTTCGCATCTGAACTCCAAAAAACAGAGAACACACCAAGAAAGCGAGCTAGCAATCAATCAATCTGTCGTGAGGAGGAAGCGATCATTATCGTCCTGCAAGCAGAAAGCTTAGCCGTCACGGATGCCTTCGTTCTTGCGTCGCTCGGGCATGGCGCTGAGGAATCAATTTTGTAAGAAAGTGATCAAGAAGCTCGCTGATCGTGTTCAACAGCGCCATGATCGCGACCACGGATTTTGGAACTTTTTTCTCTCTCGGACGGTCTCACCAACGTCTTCTTCTCTTTGAACGTTTCATCTTAACTTCTTTATATCTATGGAGCTTCGTCTCAGATAGGCTCGCGGAGACGTACTCGTTCAATTCCGGAGATTTCCACGCTAAGCCAATCCACCGGTTAGCGAACATTATTACTTGTCTTCTTCTTCACTGGTTGCTATCTTCAGCTGGAGCTAATTACAGACGAATACATCTATCGACTAACTTCATCGCAGGATATCGTCCTTGTATTCTAACGAGAATTGATTCAGTCGCTGTCCTGCGTTGTTTAATCGAGAGAGTCTTATGGTTTGATTGTTTGCTATTAGTTTCAGATTCATTGATTTCCCTCTATTGATGCTTAGCTGAGCGTCTCATGTCATATTGCTCTTTTTTGTTAGGTATTTCTGTCTATCGAGCACTGCCTCATTATGCTCAACACTTGTTTGATTAAGTTTCTAAACCGTAGAAGCATGATGGTTTCCAGTGCTTGGATGATTGTCGTTTCTTGCTTCACTCGGAAGTTTTTCATGGCATGTTATACTTGTTTGCTCTCGGTGCACGCATCATCGATGTCATTCAGAAATTGCTAATCGTTCCTATTGTGCTCTTGGTTTACATGGATTGAAAGTGTTTTGGACTAGATTTAGGGACAAAAACGCTGATCTTGACTGTCTCTTTTCAATTCAGTATCGATTTGGCCTTGATTCGATGCCGCTTTATTCATACATTTATGTATGGGGATGTAGGAGAATGTTGTAGTGAATTGGTGATGAATTTTGAGCACTCAGGCCATGTAACAGAATCTGAACTTGTGAGAATTGAGATCTTGTTTGATGCTGGATCACAGCCTTGTTGTGTTATTGGAAGTTTATCATAGGATTCCATTTACCGAAAGGTTCTACTGATACTTGGTCTTAAAGTGGTTACGTGATTAATTGTCTGCACATTGCAACATGGATCATGAAATTCTACAATTGGACCTCGATTGTTTAGAGGAACGTGTTAGAATTTGCTGAATTTTGTTGAGATTGAGACTCATTTCACCATGAATGCAAATCTGAGCATGCCTTTTTGTACGTCTTTTTTTCTATGTTTCTCTTCATTTCATATTCCAGTGGATGTTTGTGGCGCTCGCTGATGAGAAATTGCTGGATAAAGAAGATGGATACCATTTGTCATCTGGTTCTCCAAAGCATTTCTTGAGGAGCTGCGTTCGACCATTCCTTGAAGTCTAGAGGTGTCCAGTTAGCTCGTTTAAGCTCGACAAACAAGAAAACCAGGGTAATACTCTGTAAGCCTTTGATACGCTTGTGGTGATTTTCTGATCATCCACAAGTGGCTGGGGCTAGTCATCATTATGAATGCTCGATGATATTTCGAGATGGATATGTGTGGGTGTGATGTAGAGGTGTCAAACGGGTGGGTCAGGTCGGGTTTGGGTCGGGTCATTAATGGGTCGACACAAATTGACCCATTAATGACCCATTTATGTCTAATGTAAATTTTTCGACCCATACCCGACCCGACCCATACCCATTCCATACCCGACCTGACCCATATTAATAAAATATTTTCATATTTAACCAAATTTAGGAAAACTTATTCTTATGTTTTTTTTTAAAGATTATATTACTAAAAAACTTCTGAGCAATACAAATCCAATCAATAATTTTTCATAAAAAAATTATTTCTTATATATATATATATAATAAAATAGTTTTATACAACACAAATTTAATGGAAAATTTTTATAATTTTTAAAATAACTATTTTAAAAAATCGAATTTTAATTATTTTTATTTTTATTTTTCAAATATAATTTTTTTTTTTTTTGTTCTTCTTCTTCTTTGGCTAGCCGCCGGCCATCATCATGGCCGGCGGCCAGTCACAAGCGAGCCTCGAGCTCGCTCGGATCGCTGACGGTGGCGAGCTTGCGGCTCGCCAGATCCGGCGAGAGGCAAGCTCGAGTCTCGCTAGATCGGCGAGCCCTCCACCTCACCAAATCTGGAGAGCTCGAGGCTCGCCGGCATCGGGCGAGCTCGAGCTCGCTGGATCCGGCGAGTTGGAGCCTCACCCAACACCGGCGAGTTCGAGCCTCGCTGAGCGTCAACGAGGCCTCCACCTCACCAAATTGAGCTCGCCCCTCGCCAGAGCTCGCCCCTTACTGGATCTGGCGAGACTCGAGCCTCACCCGACGCCAGTGAGCTCGAGGCTCACCTGGCCGATCGCCGGCCATCGCCGTGCCGACGACCGGAGGAAGAAGAAAGAAAAAAGAAAAGAAAATTAAAATAAAAAATAATTATAATTTCGGTTTTTATAAATAAAAAAATTTTAAAGTTAAAGAGAGAAGAGAGAGATTGTGAGGTTTTGAGTAAAAATAAATGAGTTCATTTTTAATGGGTTGATAAATGGGTTAGCTCTTTGACCCATTTAAGACCCATATATCTTAGTCTTAACCCATTAAAACCCATTATAGATGCTTTAGGAAATAAAACTTGATCCATTAATGACCCATTTAACCATAAATGGGTGCATAAATGGGTCAATGACCCATTTTAACACCTCTAATGTGATGTTAATCAATGGCTGTTAAGGCATGATTAGTGGATGTTGATAGTGTAAATGTGATTTCTGGACTGATTGCACGATGTTGATGATATGATGTATATTGCTGATTTTCATGATGTGATCAATTAGAGAATGCTAGTAATCTTCATTAGCTCCATTTGAACATATCATACATCATCATATGATGTCGATTGCATGCTAAAATTGTGCTGCAGTCTTAGGTTTAGAATCCGAACTCTGAATGTGTTCTGTTCTGTCTGACTTGGCTGTTTTGTCGAATTTCTATGAATTTTTACGATGCGATTTATATGTTGATGGCCCACATGGAATTTGTTGTTCACGTCTAGGTTTAGGTCATATAAAATTTTCATAAAAATTTGAGATGCTTTAGTTGGTACGAACACCATTCGAAGAGACGTGCTGGTTTCTGGAATTTTAATTTCCAGTTTGACCTTCACGTACTCTCTGATCTTTACAAAATTCCGTGTTTATAATATCATGATGCTTCCTCCACGAAAAATGTTCATCACATCTATATATGTATTGACAAGATTTTTCAGAAAATAAAAAGTCCATTTGCTATTTTTAGCCATCCTCCTAAAGTTGCAGTAATATTCTGGAATTTTGGTTCACAGTCAGACCTTTATGCATTCCCAAAATTTTATAAAATCATACATTCAAGATTTGAAAACATGTTCTTCATGAAATTTTTAGACAAGATTTCAAGCTTTGTTTTGACATTAATTCCATTGAATCCAAAGCACATTAGGGTATTCAAAAGGCTTGATCAGTGGGCCTGGTCAATTCGCGCCCAAGTCTTCCCTGAATACACGGTGTGACTTTGCATTTTTAATGAGATCAATGCCCTTTTCTTTTTTGAAAATCCTCAAAAAATCAAAGTTGAAGCCAGCTTCCAAACCTTTCATTTGACGTTAGTTTCATTAAGATTGAAGCTAGTTTAGTCATTCTTAGGGTTTGCTCAGCGTGCATGGTCAATTTGCACCCGAACCCTGAAGTTAATCTTCTTAGGACTTCTGAATTGGTTTCATCATTTTGAATGAAGCTAAAGTCCCCATTTGCAAATTTATCAAACATGAAACTTGTTCATCTCCGTCTCAACTTGATGCATGCAAATTTTTGGATCTGTATTCCAAGGTTTGATGGCTTTGAAATCACATTTGAATTGGGTCTGCCCCGTTTTCCATAATAGAGTTTGTTCTGATATCCACATGTAGATAGATTTTTCTGCATTAATCCATTGTTCATTCCATAAAACTCAAAACTGAGAATTTGTTTAGCACATTTCTGTTCTACATGCACAAAAATTTTCATTAGTTTTCAAAATTGTTTGGCATTTCTTCCAAATTTCCTCATGTTCAGACCCAAATAGGGTCAAATCCTGAATCCTTTTCTGTAAATCTTCCGTTTCGGGTCAAATGACTTAGAATCAGTTTAATTGGTCTTTTTGAATATTTGTTATGCATCTCATTAGCTTTCCAATGGCATATGGATTGTATCGTTTGATGATCATTTGGTTGCTATGGCATTAGTGAGCATTTAATCAAGTTAGGGGTACCAAAAGGGCACTAGTCTTAAGACTAGTATAATCAAGCTTCCAAATCTAAAGTCTCTAGTTGCGCAAATAATAAGATATCTTCTCGTGTCTTACTCGGTTTCTAGCCAACCAAAATAAGCTAGTGGTGGCTGATTATTAAAAATTCATGTACGATTAATTGTTTAAAATTTGAATGCTCGATGTCGCGCAAGGTATGGGTTGGGAGAGCCCAAGTCAATGAAAGCTATCGGCCCGAAGTTGGAAATACCCCTAAATCTAATACCCTCCTTACTTACCGACGTCTTGCATCGCATGCGTCTAGTCATATGTGAAACCACCTTGGTTTTAATATTTTGTTTGTTTGAGTCCGTTTGTTTTGTAAAAAATGAATGATTTGAATAATATTTTCTTTAAACGAAATCACTTGTATCACTTATAAATAAATTAGCGATGAATATTTTTTATCGTCCATGAAAACATCTAAACAAAAATTGTTGTTGATAGCATGAATTTAAATGATACAAAAAATCATTTTTAGAAAAATATTTTCTAGATCAATCATTTTTCGCGAAATAAACGAAACATTCATACCTATTGCTTCTCTACTAGGCCGAACTTTCTCTTCAACACTATAATTCATCTTCATTATTCGCAGTGCAAAGTCGTAACTTCATTGAATGGACTAGCTTAAAATACTTTAGAAGAAAACACGTTCAAGTTTGGTACAAACACAAGTATATTCGATGATTCTTTCACCATAGTATTCGTGATATAGGAAATTTAAGAGATATAAAAATAATAATTCTATGGTTATAGATGCATTTTTAGAAGTCTCTCGAAGAATTTTATCTATCTTTCCCTATAATTATAGATGTCACTAAAGTTTCCGCTAAATCGTCCAGCTGATATAAATCGTCAATTCCAGCTTCTGTATTTCGCAGCCCCATCCTGCTTTTCTCCGCACTGGTTGGGCCACGCTCCTCTTGATCCGCTCGACTTGGCCCACTTTCCTCTTGATCCGCTCGACTTGGGCCATCCCAGCGTGCAATATCCTCCATAGCTTTTGATGCGAGACTGTTATGGACTGAAGTTGGTTCTGGTGGCTTCTCCTGTAAATCTGCTTTCTCTTGAACTCTCTTCCTTTGAATATGTTGGATACCTGAGCATGACAGACCTTGGAGAGTGTAAGTTTGTGACCAGCCGCATAGAGGAAAGCTGGATTGAGTTGAGTCGCTGATTGTCTGGAATCACGGTCTTCTGGTTGTCCTCTAGCTACTCATACGTTATTCGGAACTCCCACTATACCAAGACTCCTCCCATTACTCTAAGGCTATAAAATAGACATGATTCAAATCATGTTGACCATAATCGACTTTTTCACAACAATGACGGTTTGGAATATGCAAGCCACATATGATTAGAATTCGCTTGATCATATGTGGTGTGTATGGAGCAATCCCTCTCCCTTCCTTGCCATTAATTTGTGGTAGGATCTAGACTATGGCAACCTCTTTTCTTCCTTCTAGTCGGAATATAGAAAGCTTATCCCAAAAACTTGTCAAACAAGCGAGGTGAAGTCATAAGCAACCACTCTAGTATCTCTCCTCCAGAAAAATAGGCGGAGCCTTTTCCCCAGCAACAAACTTCCCACAACATGGTGATCACGGCCAGTTAACTACACTCTAACAAAGAAACAAAAATATGAGTCTGTCCAAACATTATGTGAACTACTTATGTGCCTAAATTTTATTTTCTTGCACTATGTTCTGACTAACGAAACATTAAAGAACCACCTTGGAGCCAAAGTCATGCTCTTCTTGAGGTGTTAGATTCCCATCATGGGTGATCCCTATGATGTCATAAGCATAAAAATGAAAGAAATTCATGCCGTTTTTACTGGCTATTGCTGGATCATTGAAGAAATTATTGTAGCTGTATAGTTACTGTCTAAACTTTACATAATAGTTGCTACTTGTGAATGTTACCAACCCTTGATGTACTAGTGGGTATTCATTATATCAAAATTATTAGCCATACCCACTAATTACTGATTAAGTTAAATTTATGAACTCTCAAAGGATTGAAAATTATCTTTCCCTACTAACGAGAAATTAATAATCAACCTTAGAAATTACTAGCTATTGTGAGAGGTAGATACTGCTTTCTTTCTGTATAAACGTTTCTAAAGAAATGAAAAGTCACTCGTCCAATTACATATTTGCCAGTTGAAGCTTACTAATTAGATGGAAATATACCACTTACAGTCATTTTGAAACTACTTAGTGGGGGTAAAAAGTCACTAAGGCTGCGTTTGTTTTCATTCTTTTTTTCTGTTTTTGAACAACTTTTCTGTTTTTTTGTTCCTAGGAACAAAAAAGGAACAGAAACACGTTTGGGTGCATTTTTGTTCCAAAATTATTTTTTTGTTCTCAGAAACACATCTGGAATAGAAACAAGAAACAAAAAAAAAAGTTGTTTCTTGTTTCTGAAACAAAATTCAGAAACACTTCTCTCTTTTTTCTTCTTCTTTTTTATTTCTTTTTTCTTTGGCCGGTCGCCGGCCCCAGCCATGGCCGACAACCGGCCGACGAGGGCCGACGGCCTCACCCAGCCACGGCGAGGCTCGTCGGCCCCTGACGAGGCCGAGCCTCGCCGTAGCTGGGCGATGCTCGGCCTCGCCTTGGCTGGGTGAGCTCGAGCTCGCCCAAATCCGACGAGGCCGAGCTCGCCCAGCGGCCGGCGCTCGCCAGATCTAGGCGAGCTCGAGCTCGCCCAGCCAACTCGCATCGGGCTGGGTGAGGCAGCCGGCCCTCGTCGGCCGGTCGCCGGCCATGGCCGAGGCCGGCGACCGGCCAAAGAAGAAAAAAGATAAAAGGAAAAAGATAAAAGATAAAAAGGAAAAATAAATAAGAAAAATAAGAAAGAAAATAAAAAAATTAAATAAAATATTAAAAATTAAAAGAAATAAAAAAATTATACAAATTTACCAAACGTGTTTCTGTTCATTTTTTATTCTGGAACAAGTTTACCAAACGTGTTTTTTTGTTCAAAAATGGTTCCCCGGAACAAAAACACTTTTTTCTATTTCTATTTCCTGAAACAATTTTTAAACAGAAATGTTATCAAACGCGCCCTAAACTTGTAGAAAAATCACTGCTTTTGAAGATAAAAGAAGGGAGCTAACCTCTATGGCCCGTCTATGATAATGTCCCTGTGTTGGTCGAATCTTCAAGGGCCATTTTTGCCGCGTCTAAATAATCGTCTTTCATTCTAAGTAGCCAAAAAGGAGATTGTTGCTGACCATCGCTGACCCTACCATTTTTTCGTTAGCAATATCTTCCTCCACTTGCATATATCTTTCTATGTATTCTCCTCTTCAAATACCCCAATTTTGTTATTGTCACACCCCGTCTTTGCAACTAGATTCCTACCAAGAAGAGAGTGTTTCAATCTTTCTCCAGCCGGCACTAGCAAAAAACATATGCTCACTTACATTTCCAATATATAGATTCACTCTAATTGTGCAAAGAAGTTACTGAGTGGCAATTACTTTGTGCATTAACACTTAGTATTTCAATATTAAAAAGTTACTTGCGAGATGAGGAGTTTGTAATTACTGGGTCGTTAAAAGTTGCTTGATGTCTTGAAACATACTAATAAAATGGAGATGCTACTTATTGTTAATAGAAGCATACATGCTTTTTCAGTACAAGAAGTAACTAATAAGGATAAGAAAAGTTGCTGTAATATCTTTTGGTATTTTGGCACCAACTAAATTAGGTGAAAACTTACTCACCAAGTAGAGAAGTTAGGTAACAATAATAACAAATAATTATGCACTTCAAGCTTTTGTAATCACGATTATACATTCTCATATTTATCATTTCATCTGAATCACAATTTAATGTAAAATAATCTATTGCTTAATGTGATTGTGTCATGCATGCCTCTTGAACCAGCCATTGAGTCAATCAAGCCTTGATTTGCTTTGGGTTGCACTCAGATTCGGTCTCTTAAATCCAATTGTTGCCTTGCTTTTTCCACACATCGAACTCAGTTCATGTCAAATTTTGGATAGATTGGGTCAAATGTTCGACAATGTGACTTATTTTTTTAACGAACTTGATGCCATCAAATCACAGAGATTTGCTTCGAGTTACAGTCAAATTCGGACTCTAAAATCGGGTGGTTGCTTCACTTCTTCGACAAAAATTGAATTCATTAGCGTCAACTTATAGACCGACCAGGTTAATTGTCCGACGATGTCGAGCCACTATTCTTAACGACGTCATGCTCACACAGCAATGAGCAACGTGAAAACTCTTGCTAGGGAGCAGTGTCAAAACTGCAAAGGCAGTAGGAGCCCGGAAAAGGAGTGCACTTGCGCTGTTGTCCGCAGACCTTTTTCCTTTCTTTTTAACTCTCTCTTTCTTTAAACAAATGCAGTCGGTTCTTTACACGTACACTGTCTGTATTTCTCGTACGTAACATTTACGGAAAAGTTGAGTATATACACTTATGGAGATACACTTTTCATGTGCGCATGTTCCTCAAGCTCGTAGCAATGGCCACTTGAGCTTCGAGCTCGTAGCCATGGTGGCCCGAGCTTTAAATTCCCGTCCATGGCCGCTAGATTAGAGAGAGAGGAATGGAGGAATTTGTTGCTGAAGCCTTACTAAGGGGAGACGGTGGAGCACAAACTCAGATTGCTATCGAGCTTGGTAAAGTCAATAACGCACAAGGGCACCAACCGCGTCGTGATATCTCCTGCAAAATCGCTGCGAATCCCCTGAGATCGCCGTCTCAATGCAAACGAAGCTCGACCAAGTCTCCACGCTCCCAAACCTCGTCACCTCGCGCCAAATCGCCCCCCCCCCCTAACCCGATTGTCGCGTCCGGTGGTGTGCGTCGCACCTCGACCTGAAGCGGGCATGAGCCTTGCACTCGAGCTCGAGCCATGGCGGACGGAAGAGGAAGGGAAAAAAGAGAAGTATGGAGAGGAAGACATAGAAAGTGTCACGGTCAGTAACGACGAAGGGGAGGAGAGAGAGTGAGAGTGAAGGGAGGCATTAATTGACAAGTGGGACCCATCTCGCCACGTGTCGACTAATTAGTTGAGTGTTTGTTGATGACGTGGAATATGACATGCCATCAATATTATGCATTTTTTTTTCTCTGCTGTAAAGAAGGGGAGGGACATTTCTTGTTGACTTCTTGAGAAATGCTGGATATACGGAGTAGATTATCAAATTCAGTCCAGTAATGAGGTGCGCTCACTATTGTTGTCGCCTTAAACTCGAGCTTTGGTTTGGTAAGATCAGCAACTCAACCGCGATCAACAAATGGAAAATATCTTATGAGTTTTCATCCAACAATGTGCGAAATGCAAGGGGGAAAAAAGATTTAAAACACCTAGAAAAGTGATTGAATGTACCTACATTGATAAAGAAAAGCACACTCATTTAGAATGTTTCCATAAGCGGTCGTATACTTGCTGTTGCATGCCTTAGTGCCACAATGATGAGAATAATAGTTTGTCAACACATAAATTTTGGTTGTCATATTTAGTAAAAATTAGAGGTTGGTCTAACCTTTAAATAAAAATACCATTAGCATAGCTCATTTTGCATTTTAATTTATATTTGCAACACATGGAATCGTACGGCTCAAGCATGATGCTATCACGTACCATCAAATGTGCAATTGAAGGAATTTCTCAAAGGTATAGTTAGTGTGGCAAGTTTAAAATTTGCATTCAACTCATGATTGATGAAATTCGATTCCAGTGATTATCGACATTTATCAATTCAAGTTTATTGTTTAATCTTCAAGAGATAAATTGTGATTAAATAATTTTGAAATCAAATAAAAGTAGAAAAATTTGGAGGATGAAGGCTTTTAGACATAAGAAATATCAACTTTTTCTTTTTCTTTTTCTTCCTTTCTTCCTTCTTTCATTTTCTTGCTATGGTCGGTGAGGAACACTGCAGCTTGTCGACCACTAGGCGAGGGCAACCTCGCCATGGCTTGCATCAGCTGTGAGGGGAGGCGGCCTCACCCACAATTGGCAAGGCCATGGCTGGCATCGCCTATAGCTGTGCTGGGCAAGAGGTGTGGTAGAGGGCAAGCCAGCCTCGCCAGCTGGCAAGGCTAGTTGTAGGTGAGGCCACCTTTATCTTGAGGGTGATACGGATCATAGTGTGGGATTTTATTGTGCATGTTAGGCGCAAAAAGTGTTGAACATTTGCCGGAAAGTACCATTGCGATGGTTCACATAAAATAAATATCTATAACCATAATTTCATACGGTCTTGATTGGACTACAGCTTTCTAGTGAATTGATTTAATTGGCTTTGGGGGCAAGAAAGCCTTTTAAAAGTGTTGAAAAATCGGAAATAGGTAGATATCTTTTTGATAATTTATAGTCCAAACGTCAATAATAATGTCGTGTTCCGTGGAGAAGCTAAAAGCCGAACTGACTCGATCAAACTTAAAGTCGTCCATTCGTCTTTACTTCTTTCCAAATTGACATTGAATTCTAATAAAAAAGAGCAGACTTATTTGTTCACGCGTTTTCACGTATACGAAGTCTTCTGGTCTCATCTTCTCTCCCTATCTGGGCCCCACACAACGGAAAAGCGTGGATATTGAATTCTAATTAAATTAGAACATCTTTTAGTCCGTCTTTTCCTTTTGCTTACATGGAAAATAAAGTATTTCATCTCATTAAAAAAAGGTAAACCACTCAATTGGCTGCCCCATGTGGCTTCCAGGAAATGTCATTCGCAACAAGTTAACTTTTTTATTTCTTCTTTTTGCAAAATCTAATTCACAATTAATGGAAAGATATATCGATTATTCGTGCTCACGCACTTTCACTTCAAGAGCTGGCCAATCATATTTTTCATTTTTTCAAGTGGCCAAAAAGTGATATCTTACCAGGTGCGTCCAACAATTGAATTCTTGCCTCACCAAATCTATGACTATTGTAGGGATGGAATTACCGTTTGCCTTGCCACCTTTCGGTTGCAACAGTACCCACTATGGAAAAAAGGATAAAAAGCATCTAAAAAAATAACATAGGATTAATTGTCACGCCCCGATCCTCAGGCACGCACACATCCGTCTCGCTTGGTCGATTTTATAATGCGATATCCCAGGACAATGTATCGCCGACCCTTTCATTTTTAAGCACATGCGGAAGCAGTTAAAATCCCCAGACAATAAAACGATGAGATAGAAAAGCAGGGCCATATTTTTCATATTGAAATTTATAACCAAACTTTTATACAAACCACAAACCCTTTCATAACTATTCACATCAAAACGGAGATCTCAAAAGAAGACAGAAACTTAGATGAACTAGGCCGTACTCAAGGCCCCTCTCAGTATTATCTTCTTCTTCCAAAAATCCTTTTCTTCAGATCTCACCTCCGAGTTCTCCTTCTCGGATTCCTCCTCCTCAGCTCTTCAGCGGGGTCCTGAAATGGTTTTCCCCAAACTGGGATGAGACTACGTCTCAGCGAGTTCTACCCCACTAAGCTCGATTAGATAAACCATTATACTAAAGGCTGCCTAAACACGCACAAGGCAGAGGACTTATCTTGGCCTCTGATCCCACCTGCAAGTCAGTACAATTCACAATAAACAGCCATTCGCTTCAAACAAATCAAACTAGTCGATTACATGACATACAATTCAATCCCCACTGTGGGATATTTAAAAGCTAGGCCACGTGCATTCTCCAGGACGACCTTCCAAGTCTCTGAGCCACGTGCCTCAAACCTCAGACCCACGTGCATTCTCTAAGGCGACCTCTTCGCCAAGGTGGTACATCAAGCCACCGAGCCACGTGTCCTTTTTACGATGCCCGGGCCCACGTGCATTCTCTAAGGTACTCGCTTACCAAAGTGACGCATCAGATCACCGAGCCACGTGCCCTTTTAGATGCCATTCCGAATACTGGACCCACGTGCATTCTCTAAGGTACTTGCTTACCAAAGTGACGCATCAGATCACCGAGCCACGTGTCCTTTTAGATGCCTGGGCCCACGTGCATTCTCTAAGGTACTCGCTTACCAAAGTGACGCATCAGATCACCGAGCCACGTGCCCTTTTAGATGCCAAACTCTGTCACCGAGCCACATGCATTCTCCAGGACGACATACCGAGTCTCCGAGCCACATGCATTCTCTCAGGCGACCTTTTCGCCAAGGTGACATATTCAATCACTGAACTCACGTGCATTCTCCAGGTGACACTCCAATTCACCGAGCCCACGTGCATTCTCTCAAGAGATTACCAATCTTCTTTCAATACCGACAACCAATGCCCAACAATTTCTCAATCAAATAATTAAATCAACTCAACAAAACATTATAAATGCAGAATAACATACTTGGCCAATCACCAAATCAATAATTCAATCTCAATCGATTCCAATCAATTTAGGGTAAATCCCTAAAATATCACAATTCATTCAATTCCATACAACGTGGAGCTCAAATAAATAAACGGACTGCACCACGACGATCAGCACGAGATTTTGGTCGTCGGCCATCAAAATCTTAATTTCCGAAAAATAATTAATTAATTTATTAATTTCGAAAATTAAATAATTAATATTAAAAATTCAATTTAGCTCAAAATAAAGCTCGATTAAATAAACGGACTTCACCACGGTCATCGGCATAATTTTCCGGTTCCAGGCCATCTTAGTTGAATTTTCGGAAAATAAATAATTATTTTATTTAATTCCGAAAATTAATCTTTAAATACTAAAAATTCCACTTAGGCCCGAAAAGGCTAATTGGAGCCCACTAAGGGTGGGGAAAAATCCCGAGGCACTTCCAATAATTAGTAGGCCACGTCTACTTGCTAATTGCACAATTAATTTATCTAAATCACATCACAATTGACTAATAATTGATAATTTATTCTAATCTAACAACCTAAACATAATTAATTAAAACTAAACCAACCTTAAGCATAATTAGCCAACTAATCCAGGATTAGTGAGATTACTCACCAAATCGCGCGCAAATCGGATCAATCCGACGGCGGCGGCGCGAGGAACGATTGTTCCCAAAGCACGGCTCGGGTTCGGGGCTGGGAAACGGCCCAAAAGCGGGCCCGAAGTGCTGGAAACCCACTTCGTGGGTCTGCTGGACGGAGCTGATCGGGGCCGCTCCGGCGGCTAGGGCGGCGAGGGGAGGCCGGCGGAGGGCGAGGGGGTCGCGGGGGTGGTCTTGCGGGGCTGGGCGGTGGTCGGAGGTGGCCGAACGGAGTTGGAACAGGAGCGAACAGCGGCTGGGTCGCGGCTGGATCGCGCGGCCTAGGCGTGCGCGGACGGCGGGACGGCGGCGGGTGCGCGGGCGCGGGCGGCGGTGCGGCGGCGGGACGGTGGCGACGACGAGCTGCGCTGCTTCTGCGCCGGTTTGCTGGTTCGCACGCGACGAAGGAAGGAGAAGAAGAAGCTGGTTCTATCGTGTGCGGGAAGGAAGAAGAGAGAGGAGAGAGACGAAGGAAGGAGAAGAAGAAGCTGGTTCTATCGTGTGCGGGAAGGAAGAAGAGAGAGGAGAGAGAAGAGAGGGGAGAGGATATGCATTGACCGGTCAAAAAGGGCAGGGAGAGAGAGAATAGGCGGTGGGGGAAAAGAATTCGCACGAGGGGGAGGGGAAAAGGGAAAGGAGAGAGAGAGAAAAGAGAAAAGAAAGAGAATAAAGAAAAGAAGAGAGAGGGAGAGAGGGAAATAATTACCTTTCCACTTATTTTATTTCATTTCTCTTTCCCTTTCTAATTCCTTTCGGGCTTCAATTTTCTTCCGATAATTTCTTTATTGAAATTTCGGACTCGTCAATAAATTGATGAGCGATGAGACAGGATCCTAAAAATAAGAATTATGACGCGCTTAAAATTCGATTCCCGAAATCGAGTTCAATTTCGTGGTTAAAAATCGATTAGACGTGATTTTAGCCAAATCCAACTAATTAGGTAGCTTTTAGGGATTTTACAGCTGATACATCCTTTAACGGCTTTACCCAATAGGTTAGTTAACTCGTGAGTGATCAGCTCAGAGAAAAAAGGGCCATAGGCACGTCGACGAAATGCCCATTTCACTTTATCGAAACGGGGTCGAATTTCAGGATGTCACATTAATTAAGAAAATGAAGTTATATTAATGGACAAAGGAAATGAGAGAGGGATGTGGGAATAGCAGGGAAGGAGGTAAGCTCCACGTGAACTCCGCTGCTGGAGAGCAAGGGTGCCAAAAGATACTAACATTCATATTGAGAATTTTCGGATTTATGCACTGAGATAGAATTAAGTCTATGCACCGAAATCCTGCGAAGAAAATTCCAAGTTGCTATCACCAAATTTAGGTCAAGTACACTGCTCTTCTTAATATTAAAAGGGAAAGTAGAAACTACGGATTTTGAATTGGAAATTAGCAAGCAGACATGTAACAAGTTCTTTTAGAGCCAGCTCAATTTGGTATATCTAGATTCGGCAAGTTCCTTCAGCTTAGGAATCATTACTCTTATTGAATACCATATTGGGACGGGAAGCAAGTACATAATATTTATGTACCACAAATCTGCTTGAAAAATCATTATTCATTATGTAAGGCGTTGAGCATGAGATACGTGAACAGATGTCATCATGCATGTGCATCGAATATGGATCGACATTTGTGTACAATGTGAACAAAATGCCACACGTGACAAAGTATGATGCCATGAGAGCCACCTCTTGAACCTCGTTAGGATGAACTGTCACATGGTAGGAGCCACCTCTTGAACTGATGACATCTAAATTTGGAATCCTATTATAGTGTGATCACTTGTGTACATCAGCATGTTTAGCTAAATGATAAGTTGATCAGATTGTCAAGCGATTGGGAAAACAAATTACGAGCTTACTTTCTGATTCTAGCTTGACTCTAAAGTGATTAAACTGTCCACAAACAATTTTTCCAAAGATGGCTTTGATGGTGTGCATGTATGCATGCTAGCTCCTGGAATCAATGGATGAAATTGTTTGATGGAAATTGATCTAAATGACAGGAATAGCAAATTGCTCGGAAATTAAAGTGGAAGTAATGTGAATTATTTAAAGGGGCAATGCAAGGAATAAGGGAAATCAAAGCAAAGAACACGAACTCAAAGGAACGAGCCAAACAAAATTAACTGAAAATGAGATTACTAGGACATTGACATTGCTGGAATTTAAATTAATCACGGTTTGTAAAAATGACACTCGAATGGAGACATTGACATCGACGTTGAAACAATACTCAAAGGGAAATCAACAGTAATTGCTGGGTTCCAGCATAATTGTCACGCCCCGATCCTCGGACGCGCGCACATCCTTCTGCTTGGTCGATTATTAAAATGCGATATCCCAGGACTATGTATCGCCGACCCTTTCTTTTTATTAAGCACATGCGGAAGCAGTTATAAATCCCCAGACAATAAAACAATGGGATAGGAAAGCAGGCCATATTTTTCATATTGAAATTCACAACCACACTTCCATTAACAGCACAACTCATAGTATATTTACAATACTATTCACAACATACTTGTCTCACACCTATCTATACTAAGACAGGGTTTACAAAAGGGATGGGATCTCAGTCCACATCCGGGTTATATTTAAGATCCCTCTCTGGATCATCTTCTTCTTCAAAAGTCTTTCTCCTCTTCAGGTTCCTCTTCCTTAGATTCTCCTCAGGGTCCTGAAATGGTTATTCAATAACCAATGAGACCACGTCTCAGCGAGTCCTACCCCCTAAGATTCGATTAATAAACTAATACACCATACGGCTGCCTAAGCACAACACGAGTCAGAGGACTTACCTTAGCCTCAGTTCCAACCTGCAATTCAAGGTTAAACATAGATATTCAAACAATTCACGACATCCGATCAAGCACTGGTCAATCGACTAAGTCGATTACATGTCAGCCAGACCCTTTCTAGGTCATTCCCACTCATACCATGATTTCCCAGTGGTGTACTCATTCACCAAATCACATGTGTTTCTCGGGCGTCGTTTTCGCCAATGACATATCGATCACCGACACCGTGCGTTCTTTAAGGCGCCGTTTTCACCAGTGATAACCTCGATCACCGAACCACGTGTCATTTCTAGGGCGCCGTTTTCGCCAAGGTGACATCGGCTATAGACAACATCGTGAGTTCTTTAAGGCGTCGTTTTCACCAGTGATATTCCCATAACCACCAAACCACGTTTGTCTATAAGTCATTTACGTGCGTTCTTTAAGGCGCCGTTTTCGCCAGTGATACTCCCAATCACCGAACCACGTATGTCCAATAATATCGTACCTGATTGGTCTCAACCAATAATGTTCTCAGTTAGCTCTCACCATTCTCCCTACTATATAGCCCATCAACGTACTGACGCTATATATCCATGCTCGGCCATTACCAATCAAATACTCAATAACAAACAATTTGGGACAATTCCTCAAATTTCACAGTTTAAATCAATTCCACACAACGTAGAGCTCAATTAAATAAACGGACTGCACCACGACAATCGGCACGAAATTCCGGTCACCGGCCATCCCGGTTGAATTTCCGGAAAAATAAATAAATAATTAATTAATTTCGAAAAATAAATAAATAAATATTAAAAATCCAATTTAGGCCCGTATTGCCTGATTGGAGCCCGAAACGGGTCGGGAAGAATCCCGAGATACATTCAATAAATAGCCGAACCTTTCTACTTGCTAATAACTAGATCTAACCACCTAACATGCATCATTAAGTCACTAAATTAATTGTTCTAACCTAATCTAACCACCTAAGTGCATGTAATTAAATCTAACCAACCCTAAGGCATAATTAGCAAACTAATAAAGCATTAGTGAGTAAAACTCACTTGACAAAAGCGGAGATCGAATCACCGCAACGGCGACACGACGGCGGCCGAAATCGGACTTTCGACAACACCGGCGGACTTGGACCGGGCCTTAAGCTTGGCCCAACAAATCTCAGCCCAAATGAGATTTGTTCTTGCACTGGAATGGGCTTGCTCTTGGACTTGGGCCTAGCTGCGATTGGGCTTCAAAAACTGGGCTTGAAGACTACAGTTGCTGAAAATGGGCTTGGAATAAAACTGAATTGGGCCTGTCTTTGCTGGGCCCAAAAGACTGAAATTACTGGGCTTCTAATCCAATTTATGCTGGGCTAAAAATGCCTCTGCAGATGGGCTGAAGATACACGGACGACTGGGCTTGGAATTCGCTGGGCTGGGCTTGCGGCTTCGGTGGTCCAAGGAGCTGATGACGTGCGGTTCGGTGAGGCGTGAAGCTGCTTCGAGGTTTCGGTGGGGTCTTCGCTACTGGAGAAGACACGAACGCAGCTGCAGGGATTTCACTCGGTGGTCAACAAACCGCCGAGGTATCACCGAATTTGACCAAGACGTGGGTTGATTTCGCGAGTGGACAACACGGCAGCTGCAAGGGAGATATCCCGTGGATGCGGCTAAGGAAATCTCGCCCGATGGAGGTGCGTTGACGACAAGTGGACGCGGCAGAGATTAAAGACGTTGGGGGCGGTGCTTCTTCGGTCAACAAACGGTGGAGTCTTCGTGGACGAGGAAGTAGCTGGTTGGCGTGGCTGCAGGTCTTCGTGGCTATTGGCAAGGCATGAACGAAGATGTTGGACTTTGGGATTCGGTGGCAGCGCGAGAGAGAAGCAAATCGTAGACGGGGCTTCGATCAGTCTTCAGTGAGGAGAGTTGACTGGCGGGGGACAGCAACTAGTGGAGAGAAGTAGCTTGATTGAAGATCTCAAGGTTGGCGTGAGCAGAGTGTGTGGGCTTCGTTTGAGGAAGAGAAGAAATGAAGATGGAGAGAGATTGGATGGATTGTCTCGCACGATAGAGATATTACGACAAAAGCAGGAAAAATGAGCGGATGGGAGTGCCGAGCGTGAGAAGCCAACTAAGAGGAGACAAGGAAAATCAGAAATCTTAGCCAATACATTTAATGTTTTGGCCCCACAAGTCCACCATACACTCCTCTTTGTCCCCCCAATCAATTTCAAGCTTATCAACTCACAAATAAAAAATTTTAAAGTCCAAAATTGCTGCCTCATCCAATCACACGAATTTCACCATTTGAGCTTCAATTTCTCCAATAAATTCCCAACTTGAGGTCCAATTTCGACGTAGAAAAATCCCAAATGATTTTCTATAAATTCCCGACACACAACGGCTTAATCTGAAAGTCCAATTTCCCATTAATTTAGCCAATCTGAACTTCTGCCAAATTTCTGCGACGTCTGAACCCAATTTCCGTAAAATTTCCCGAATCTCCAAAAATCTTCTGAGACTGAGTCAATGCACCTAAAATTTATTGTGACATGGCCAAAACTTCAATTTCTGAAATCGGACTCGAATTGGCGGTTAATTTTCATTCGGCACGTTTTTAGCGTGACCTAGACTATTGGGTAGTTTTCAGAACTTTTTAAGGCAAATGACCCGTGGTCGATTTTCTTCGAGCCACTATGAACCCACTCGACTCAATGGCGACTCTTGATTGTCGTGAAAATCTCGAGGATTCAATTACGGACACAGGGTACCAAAACAATAAGAAAATCAGTCTAGTGTTGGCCGATGAGAATTTTCTAATTAAGTGGTGTCACCCACGATTAGTCACATATCTCTATCGATCCAGTCTATCTCTGATTTCAAATCGATTTTTAACTGTGCCGTAGTGACCTCTAAAGATGGACACGGTCAAGAAGCCGATTCCTGATCGAGTTCTCAAGTCTATTGCCTTAAAATTCCTTAATAATTTCCCCAGCTAGTCTAGTTATCTCGAGAGTGATCGGCTCTGAGAATAACCCAATAGACGCGTCAATGAAATGCCCGATTTATTCAGTAGAAGACAGGGTTGAAAATTTGGGATGTCACAATAATTTCAACATTTCTTTTTCCTCTGCATATCCTCTATTCATAAGTCTTAAATTCCCTCTGATTATTACTGGGTCAATGTCCATTTCTTAACTTAACTTCTTTTATATATCCATGATTTCTTAACTTAACTGCCTTCATATATCCATAATTTCTCAACTTAACTAAACTTCCAATCCCTGAGCATTTCTCGTACCATTTCTACTTATTTTGACTTTAAATTAAGTTTAAGACTCTTCCTCAAACTTTGGTGGAATGATCTTTTAGGAGCATAAAAACGAGATGAACTTGATATAGCTTGGCTGTGATTTATTCACCACCAATCCAGTCACATAACCAAAGGAGACAAAGTTAACCGAAGCACCAAGGGAAAGAGAACTCTCTGCCATCAGAGGATGAAGCATCAAAATTCACAATATATGATCAGCATGTCGAACAAGAACACCCAGATCACTCTATGCAATCTCAGATTGAACAATGATGAAGACAAATTCGTCATTATCATCTCTGAGGCAAAACGTCGAAAATGTGGTGATCATGAATGGTGAGGTGTTCTAGAAATAAGAATTCCTATCAATTGGCGAGCAATATAACGTGAGCAATTTGAGATAACAATTTGAAGCTATCGGCAAAAGGCAAACTCAGAAAATCGTATGATTGAGTCTCCATGAATCAACCGCATGCTACCTTGGGGAGATCCGATCTGAACAGTTACCTGCTAATAAATGAAGACACTGAAAGACTTGGAGAATCTCATGAAGACGAAGCTAAGGCGATGAATCAATACAGCGACGAAATTGCTCGATGAAGATATTCAGCTGCAACTGGCTTCGACCGCGGGCGTGCACACTGGATTCGGTCCAGAGCGCTCAAGATGAGAGAGGAAGATATTTTTCTCGGTCTGTGCGCGTGCATTCTTGCTTCGCTCGGTTCCTCAGCTCTCCCGCACGCACCAAGCGAGGGAGAAAGAGCACGAGAGAAGTTTCGATCGGTGGTGATGAGCGTCCGTTCTCTGCTCCGTCGCGGCTGAGGTTGTGCTGACCGGCGAGGGAGATTAGATGGCAGCTGTCACCGATCGGAGATGGTACAGACGATCGATTGATGGTGATGGAACCATAAGGAAGTGGCATCCTCAATCGCATTCTTTCATGTTGTGTATTTCACCAACTATTTATTTCCATTATTTAATGATTTAAATATTACGAAATAACATAATTTTGACCATTATGTAACAATATAATTTAAATCAGTCACATGACATCACGTATAACTTTTATGGTAGATTTGATTATATAATTCTTTCGTTTGTTTAAGATCACATATATTTCAAACAAAGTAAGCATGTAAAAGCATTTCAAATGATTTTTAATTACTAGAACATTGTATAAATTTCTCAAAATTTGTAGCATTTAGTATTAAATGCTAAAAAATTTAGGATTTAAAGCTAAAGCACAATAAAACAAGACAAGAAGTATAGCAAAATGGTACTATCATGTTTATTACATGCAAATAATATATTTACTTTGTCCAACTTTCAAAATATCAATTTCTTAGGTACATGCAGCGTCATGATATTTGTTAGTATGTAAAATTTTTAACCTCTTTTATAAGGTAAGACAATAAAAAGTAGAGAATTCTTTTGTATTCATATTTAAAAGATAAGATGTTAATCACTAACCTGCGAATCATCTTCATTATCTCAAGTTATGATTTCGTCCATCTATAGTTATGTACAAGCATAGTGTATTTTAATATATGCATGGGGTATATATATATATATATATATATATATATATATTAATTTTGGCAAAAGCTTGAGATGGAAAAGCTCATTGGGTTTGCTCAACTAACAATACGAATAGTAATTTCTTTTTGGAATGGTTGTTCAATCAAATGATTTTTTTAACAAAAGCAAAAAAAAGAAACACTATCACTAAGGCGAGAAACTAGCCCAAATATAGAGAGGGAGGGATTTTACCCGCCCCCATTGAGCCACAAGAGGAAGAAAAAATAGAAATTGTAAAAAAAAAAGAAAAAGAAAGATACACTCGCAATCCTTATCCACGCACATACTATCAATCGCTCACACACATTCACCCAAACCCTAAAACAAATAACTTGAAAATGACTCCGAATATTTTCGCAAAGCCTCTGCGTTACCTCCCGCAGCACCCCCATGCTGAAGACACATGAGCCAAGCATGATGCCCCTCTTCTAATCTATTGAGTCTCTCCCTCCATGCATATCTTCGAGTCTCTTGCACCAATCCTCCCATTTGCTCCCCTCATAGTACAGTGGATCCTCCCCATCCTCAAGAAGTGACAAATCCTCCCATTCGCTCAACGCATATTGTGGATCCTCCCCATCCTCAAGGAGTGACAAATCCTCCCATTCTCTCCACGCATACTCTGGATCCTCCCCATCCTCAAAGAGTGAAGCCAGATCCATTAAGCAATTCTTTTCAATCTCAACCTTCAAAGCATCCTCTAGAGAATTGGATTGCAACACATATCCCAACATTTTAATGGTTGCACCCGTTACTCTAATATTAACGCTAAATATCGGATAACTCTCGTCAAATTGACCAAAGTCGACTGCTCCCTCCAATAATCCCCACAGAGCATTTGTTCTGAAAAATTGAAACCACACGTGATCCGTATAAAATGAACCGAGAGTTCCCGATACCTCATTCCGCTTTTGGCCGTTGACACGTGGTACGATGTTGAAAGATACTTCATTTTCTCCATCTTCTACATCAAAGACAACACAGAGAAAAAATCCTACAAAGTTGTTGTACAAGTCTTGCGAAGCCTTGAAAGATATAGTACTGCCTTCAACATGGACGAACCCCTTTGGCATCTCTCTTCTGGGGCTAACATTCCCGTAATGACACCAAAGGCTGGAATAGCGGTGCCTCTGTTATATTTGTAAATTATTAGAAGTATCCAAGTTTGTAATTAGTTCAAGAAAAAGAGTTTGATTTGTGCATATTCCTAGTAATTCAACTAAAGCAAGAATTCTGTAATAATTAGACATATTGATTGTTGCTTATGTTGGAAATCATTCCCCTGCAAGTGCTACCCACCCCTAATGTTAGATTGAATCACCCTAAACGCAGCTCATACAATACAAGTGTAATATAATAGGAAGTGAAAAATTGATGGAAAATAGAACAGCATATCCTAGAAATTAATCGTCCTCGTCAGACCCCATTGTCTAATGTTCATTGTTACGAGTTCACTTTGGAGATCACTGATTCTTTGGTACAAACTGTCCTAATTGAACTCCAACTTAAATGCAACAAATTTAACATTATTAAAATAAATTAAAAAAAAAAAACTTCTACTTGCACTCAAACTAACGGAAAATTGGAAAGGAAAATCTAATGCATGCTCTCTCCACAGACCAACCTCATCCAACCACTTACCCCTTTTATGTCTGCTCTAACTTTATATAAAAGGAGAATCTCAAATGCAATACTTTCTATTAATAAAATCAAATCACACTGTCCTTTGAAGCCACGAAAGATATATAACCTTCTTTATTGGGCAGGAACCACTTTGGCATCTCTCCTCCAGGTATAACAACTTGATGATTTGGTTGGCAACGAAATTCTTGTTATGGATGTAGACTGTTAGATAGTTTTTTTTTTAAATTGGCACCAAGAAGGAGGAGTATGAATGAGTTAAGTGGCAATCCTAAAGTTTTATATAGTTAGCAATAGCAATATAAAGATTTTTTTTTTTTTGTACTTAATTGGTGGAAACATGACATGTATTGTTGAATATTTTGTAACTGAATGAACATGTGTTATTGAAGTTTTTTATTGGGCGGTCCTTGTAATTTTACAGCAAACTAGAGTTCTATAAATAAAGAGAATATCCTTTGCATTGTCTTACATCAACCTCCACTATATGTCTGCACAATCACTTTTTATATGTTTCTTTTTTCTTTTTTTTAGTTAGCCCACCATTTCGGGATTTTTAGCCTTTTGCAATGCACAAACACGCAAAGCAAGCCATAATGTACCCTACTCCTTATCAATGCGAGAGAGAGAGAGAGAGAGAGAGTCCAACCTCAGGCATGATGTGAAGGAGTGACAAATGCGGAACAAATCCTTCCATCTGCCATTTTCTCCACGCATACCGTGGATCCTCCCTATTCTCAAAGAGTGAAGCCGGATTCATGAAGCAATTCTTTTCAATCTCAACCTTCAAAGCATCCTCTAGAGGATTGGATTGCAACACATATCCCAACTTTTTAACGGTTGCACCCGTTACTCTAATATTAACGCTAAATATCGGATAACTCTCATCAAATTGACCAAAGTCGACTGCTCCCTCCAATAATCCCCATAGCGCATTTGTTCTGAAAAATTGAAACCACACGTGATTCGTATCAAATGAACCGAGAGTTCCCGATACCTCATTCCGCTTTTGGCCGTTGACACGTGGTACGATGTTGAAAGATACTTCCTTTTCTCCATCTTCTACATCAAAGACAACACAGAGAAAAAATCCTACGAAGTCGTTGTACAAGTCTTGCGAAGCTTTGAAAGATATAGTACTGCCTTCAACACGCCATGTTCCTCTGAGAAGCTAAAAGCCAAACAATTCAATCAAACATAATGTCATCCTATCTTGTTGCAGTTCCAACATAACATCACATGTGCCGTGTCAGCTGTACCTACTTTTTTTGATAACCCAATACAAACGTTGATAACAATCCTGTGTTCCTCTGAGAAGCTAAAAGCCAAACAATTCAATCAAACATAATGTCATCATATCTTATTACAGTTCCAACTTAACATCACATGTGCCGTGTCAGCTGTACCTACTTTTTTTTACACAACCCCCACCGTCAACTTTAACTCCATGCTTCGACATTTAAAGGTCTACAATGTTCAATCGTAATCAATAGCTTAAGGCCACAAGTTTGAATACTTTTTATTATTATCTATGACGATTTACAAAGGTTCACAGTACTCCGTTACAATCAAGAACTTGACGTCGTAAAACGTCATTAAATATGACTTTTCCTGTGTTGGACGTCCATTTGCTAGTGCATAAAGTATTTTAAATTTCACTTCCAATTTATAATGGGTAAAACGTCTAATCGTATGCACAATCAATTGCAACTGACTCAAATTCAACGGCAGAAATCTTCTCATCTCATCATAACAATTGACAACCATGAAGTATGGTTCAGCGTTGTGCGTTGAAAGTTTCCTTTCTTTCGTTTTTTTTCCTTTTTCTTCTTGTTTTTTTGGGTTACATCTCTTTCCTTTCTTTCATTTGTATATTTCTCTGTTATATATCTCCATTAACGTTCTTTGTATGGCTCTTTTCCTTGGTCTTATTTATAGATAACTTCAGCAAAATTGAGTGATGTCGGCCAGTGTCCCACATTATATTCTTCCACGTCGCGACAAGACAGAAGTTGTTCAATTGAGAAAGCTGACAATACACCGACGCTCCACTCTACACGCACCAGAAAAAGGAGTGGAGCAACGACAAAACTTGAATTAATGGACAGCACTTCCATTCACATGTTGTTATATTCAATGGGTGGGGACTCCATCTATCTAAACTCAAATGTACATGAATGTATGATTCCATGAAGGTCCGATGTGTATAATCATTTCATTCATGTATTACATTCTATTTAATTAAGCAAATTATACACATTATTTTTTGAACACAAAATTTTATGGAAGCATACCTTATAATTCATGAAAGTATCAGTGACTCTTTACTGAAAAATCCGGTGATTGGTGACTTTTTTTGCCAATATTTTTTTGTTTTTGTACACTACTAGTATTTGCAATATCCCTCTTGTATACACTTTGCAATCAAATTATTGAGAGATCAATCTCATGAGAGCATTTCTTTGTAAAAGAGTGCACCGTGTTTATAAATGAATGTTGGCTCCATTGCAAACCAATCTTTATTTGAGGCTTGAAGTATAGTTGATTAGGCATAACTCTTGAACATTCTCTCGAAATGGAGTGGGCACCCATTTGGACTGGACTACTATAAAATGGTTCCGCATTCCTCTGTCGAAACTCATAAATTGTTTAATTTATATTCGTGCATAAATACTTAATACTATAGAGCATATTCAATATTTGGGCCAAAATATTGCCCGTGTTTATTTGAAATTTTTAGAGCTAAGTATCATAGCATCACATGTTGATAAATTAAGAGAGTTGATAATATATTTTCATCACAATACATAATTAAACAATTGTATGATCAACAAGTGTCAGAGGGGGAATTTGGTACATTCATGAGCCAAATGTAGAGAGGCATATGTATTCTTTTGCACTTTTCCCCACATTTCATAAAGCAATAGTCTTTAGACAATTTTATAATCTTTTGTAATGGAAATAGATCAAGCTTTTCATCCAATTGAATGTAATGCAATTGGTTCTAATATATAAATTCAAAGAAATGAGAAATTTTCTAGAATAACACCTTTAAATGATTAATTGGTGCAGTAATAGCTTATTTTCTATTACTTTGGAGCAAAGAATCTTTTGCTGATTTGGGACCTTTTTTGCTGGATGCTTTTTTTTTAGAACCAATTTTTAGAGGTGCTACTCCTAGTCAAGTCAAAGTGCAAGTCATTACAAAAGCAATTGGATACTTCATGCGAAAGTTCATAAGAAAGACTTCGTCTAAGTGTGAAGGAGACATATTCAAATTATTTAGTCCAAAAGAGGATTTTCGTGTTTGGAATTTAATGAAGAATACACTTTAAAAGTATAAAGCGTCCACTAACATTGGATATTCCATATGATTGGATGATATCTCGCCTTTTTTTTTTCTGTCCTTTTTTCTTAGTCAAAAGTGCAAGGAAACATTTGCTCGTCACTTTCGTGCTAGCTTCCCTCCACACAACTGTGGTCTGGAAAGGAAACTTATCAAAGTTGATTTTGATGGCAAGTGGGTCCCACCACCTTATTCCTTCTACATGCTCAAATGAAGAGTGAATCCAAGACTTGATTCCATTAGTTCATTTCCATTACATTTTTTATTTATATTTATTATTAACAGAAAGGTTTGATAGTTATTATTTGAGAATATTCTAAAAAAAGAGTATAGAATAGAGCCATTTCATCAAAAAATGACCTAAAGTGAATATTATTTCAAATAATAATTTAAAATAACTAAATCAATCTCACATGAGGACTTGAACTCGTCAATCGGCCAAATGTTTACTGGCTAGCAAGTATGTGATTTTTTCAATAGCCATACGTCTCTTCCCGTGTTCTTCCTTTGCTTTTGGTCTTTGTTTCTTTCTAGAGAAGTAGACAAAGCTCGAACAAGGACCACCTCTTCATTCATCATATGCTCACATGTAGTAGCAGGACAAAGGCTGTTTGATTGATAAAGTTGACAATGCACGAACGCTCCACTTTCCACGCACCACATGCATGGACCCCTCCTTGATTTCAAACGAAAAACAAACATATGATGTTCACATTGCATTCTTGACTTATGAAGGTTGAGGTTTTTTTTTTTTGATTTTTTTTAATCTACTGACTGCAATTCGCATTCCCTCTGAATTCTTGACATGGGAGGAAAGATGTAATTACTACTCCTAGCTACCGTATAATTGTTGGTGTGGAGCTATAGCAGTAAATTTCACTTCAGAGAATTTACTACTCCTAGCTACTCTAGTTGTTGACTGGAATCAGGTCATTGGATTGCGGATGAATTTATCATGCTGGTCAAATTACGACTCATTACCTACTCTATAATTGTGAACTATTGCTGTGATATTTTCATCCTGCCCAAGAGAACTAATAGAACAAATCGAGCAAAGCGTGATGGTTTCTTTTGGAAAAGCTCTACTATGCATGGAGCAAAAGGTGTGTCTACCTAAGAAGCAAGTATGCTTGGGGTTAAATGATATTATTGGAATGGAATAATGCTTGTATCCAGATATATAATTTGAGCATTTTCTTGAAATCCAACTACTTCTGAATATCTTGGATTGAAATTCATAAACAAAAAGGGAAGAGTTTTTTTATCTTTAAAGTTGCACTCTAACTCCTTCTATTGCTGAATTAAGTGTTGAAGCTGTGTAAAATAGCCAGGCAGCTAATGAAGTACACATTGAGTAGGGGAGTACATTTTTCTTATGGTTTGATCGTGGCATCTTATTGCCCTTTGCTTGATAAATATCCAATAAGAAATTGTCTATGGTTTAGGTCCATCTCTTGATCTTAATTAGCAGTTGTTTGGGAAGCATGGATTCAAGATCTGATGATTTGCTACAAGTGCTGGCTACTTTATGCAGGATCCCTTTTCTTGCATCATGCCATTGTTGCTCTGATGGAAGGTATAGTTCTGCTTGCAAATGGAATGCAATTAGAGAGAAGCAGCTTGTCAACTAGCATAAATGTGTTTGGTGTAACCCATGTAATCGTAAGCATTATTTTATAACCTGGCTGCTTAACTTGAACAAGTTGGGCCATATTTTTCACAAATATAGAACCAACAAATACAGATTTGAGCACACTCCCTATTGGGCCCTTATAATTCCCACCATCTACAAGAACACCGGAATGTGCCCTTTTTGCCAGTCCAGGCCCTTCACCTTTCTCAGTTTAAGTTGTGTGTGCCAGTACTAGGATGGCATACCAACTAAGATAATTAGACAAATTAGAACACAAGATGTTGAATTCAATCGACAAAACCTCAGTAATAGAACTTTAAGGCAATATGAGAGGTCACTTAGTTGCATTATAGCTCAAACTTCATGACACAAAAGATAACCGAAAAAACTGAAAGAACTTGGATACAAACATTGATGGGATTCTACCCAAGAATCTAACTTGCAAATGCAACTGAAATGTCAACTCTGTTCTAGATGCCTCTTACCTTCATAGGATATCCTCTAACATAAGTAATGCCACCCTCTATCACAGAAATAGAAACAAGGCAAGAAAATAGACCTTTTTGCTACGAATCAAGAATATATCTGACAATTGAGATTATCTTCTCCACTTGCTTGCATAAAAGGCCAAACCTACACCTTCTTAGTGTTGCTTATGATACTTCAAATGAAACCTAGAAGAGACTCCACTCAGTCTCTAGCATCTCATCCGACTCATCAAATGAATGGCGTGTAATGTATTTAAACCACTAGTGATCAAATTGTAAAAAGAGAATGTTCATGTATCATAATTACTATGAACATGATTCACCAATACCCGAACCTCAAACAAAAAACTAGCCTCATTTCCTTCCTCCAATCCAAAAGCAACACACAAAGCCCAAGGTTACTCCAATGCAAATCTTGAGGTACCCAGAAAGAGACGGAACGCTCTTGATTTTGGATAAACTAACACGCTATCTCTCTTCCAGGAAATATAGTATCCATGTAGTGACCCATCTCACCAATAACCGGCTATCGCAAATCTATTAAATCAGAAATCATATCAGCTCATGCACATGTGTAATGTTAGCCAGGTCGATACCTTCATGAATCAATCCATGACAAGAATCTAAGCAAACATACATTGACATGGAGGACTGAATGCATTGAATAGGCAATTTTGGAAATCTAAACAATGCATTACAGCCATTTGCTTCAAGGGTGCAAATGTTTGGTGGAAGCTCCAAGATCTCCTGTAGCTGCTTACAATCATCTAATTTTTAATGGACCATCAACTCCTCAAACTTGCTAATGCATGTATAAAGACTAACAAAATTATTTCCATAGAGATGCAAAATATTTACAGAAGAGAAGCAAGTAAGACTGAAGAAATTCCTCCTCTGATAGCTTGCACCCACTAAGCTTCAGGTAGACCAAATTTGGAATCCAAGTCTACCATTAGGGAGATCGAAGCTCTCACTGCTCCTTGGAAACAAGCCAAATAGTGAATAACTCTTCAAGAGAAAGGTGCTCTAGACTTTGCATTTCGTAAATGCTACTAGGAAGAATGATAAGACTTTTCCACAATCCTCAATAGAGATAAGGTTTCCAATTGACGCAGGAAGTTTTTAATGGAGGTATGAGATATATGAAGTTTTGTTAAGCTCTCCATATCCTTAATATCTGAAAATTTGTGAAGCTTAGAGCAGCCAGTTACACCAAGTTTTGAAGATATTTTAGCTTCAGTTTGCTTGGAAGCTCCTTGAGGTTCGAGCACCTACTTAAGTACACTGTCTCTAAATATGACACCTCTGAGATGTCTGGAACACTTCAGAGACTTATAACAACTGTGAATAAGGAATTTGAAATTCCTAAAATGCTGCAAATTAAAAAGAACAACCGAACAAGGTTTTGATAAATTTTCATTTTGTGAAAGGTACAAAAATGAAAACCATCAATAAAAGAATGTATGATGTACCTTTAAGTTATCTCCTAATTCTTTAATCCGGCTATTATGCACATCAAACCAAACTAGTTTCTTTAGCCCAGCACTAAACTTTAGAGTTGATAAAGGATATTCGGGTCATTCAAGCCACCTTAAATCTTTCTAAAGACATATGAGACCTCTGCTAAGTTGTGCATTCAAGACTAGGAGCAATCTCGGTCTCCTCATATATATATGAAAGAATTGGGATTGATGTCTAGCTCTTCTTGTGTTGGTAAGTCTAGCACTATGCCTCTAACAATATTGCTTACCCATCAAGGAAAACAAAATAATCATTATTACCTAACCCGAATTAGGGAATAGCGTGTAAATTAAAGAAGACAAGATTATCAATGATTTCATGAGAAGCTCTCACAATATCCTCCAAAAACACCTCAAAAAAATCATCATAGCACCATAATCTACCCCATTTCGCAAGGTCATCTAGATACTCTTGTTTCATGATATTTTGATCCATAAGCCAAATCAAGTCGTGCATTTATACCATTCTTTGATTCTCAATGTTTATTAAAGATCTCTCTATTAAAGTTTGAATTCCAATTAATGTCTTTAAACCGTGACTATCAAGAACTCTAGTTACATAATCACTATCCCTCTCTTTAAATAATCAAGCAATGTCAAGAAAGATGTCATTCTTATTGTCCTCCAATGCATCAAAACTTATCTTCAGAACACTGTTTGTGATATCCTGATTTTATGATTCTATTTTCAATTAAATAAGTTGGGCTTTTCATCGACACGCCTATAGTTCTTTTCTCTGAACTAATCATTCACGAGATAACTAGTCTATATGGTGAAGCCGTTAAGGGATTTAAATGCAGTAGACTTGAGAATTCGACTATTTGATTGTGCTAATCTGCAAGGGTCAATACGCCATTGTCAAAATCGATCAGAGATCAGAGATAAATCGATTCAACTGAGGTATGTGATTAAAGTGTGGGTGATTCCACCTAATTGCAAAATTCTCATCGAACGACACTAAACTGATTTTTCTGTCATTTCTATATCCAGTGCCCGTATTTGAAATCTCAAGATTTTCACGACAACCGATAGTCGCCAATTAGTCAAAGATGTACAATGTGGCTCGAAAATAATCGACCATGGGTCAATTGCACTAAAAATTTCTAAAAGCTACCCGGTAGGTTAAGTCACGCTAAAATCGCGCCCGGTTGAAATTAACTGCGAATTTGAATCTGATTTTATAAATTGAAAGTTTTGTTATGTCACGATTCATTTTAAAAACGTCGACTCATCCTCCGAAGAATTTTTAGAAAATCAGAATTTTCGGCAAAAAAAAAATTAAGCGTTTTTGGACCAGGAAAATTAGAGGACTGTTTTTGGTTGCATTTTTGGCAATCAAATTAGACTACTTGGCAAGGAAAAATGTGGAATTGAGTGTGGGCACTTACCTTGGCTTTGTGACACTTCAATTGTGGATTAAATTGGAGGGGAATTGAAGTGGAATTGGATGGCAAATGTTCAAAATTCGTAGGCCTTGTGGGGTGCAACATTTGGGCAGCCATCTTGGCTTGCTAAGGAAGCTTGGATGAAGGAAAATGGCTAAAGATGACAGCCAAGGCCGGTGGGGCATGAAAGTTGAGTGCTTTGGATATTTTGTGGCCCCCTCCTCATCTTCACCAGCCTCATTCTTCTTCCTTGGCTTCCTTTCTCCATAGTTGTTGTTCTTTGAGCAAGCGGGAACCAGCCAGCAGCCCGTCGACCACCACCTGAGCCCGTCTGAGTGCCGCCATGTCCTGCCGTGCCGCTCGAAGCCTCGCCCGTCGCATGCCAGCTCGCGCGCTCATCTGCACGTCCCCGTGAGCCCAACCGCCGTTCCAAGCCGTCTCCGTCGTCTAAGCTGTTGTCCAGCCACCATCCGTCGCCGTCTAACCGCCAGAGCCACCGATGTTGCCCGCTTGGACCCGTCGTGGCCTTTTGTAGCCAAGCTGACTGCTCGACCAACCTCTTTCAGCCCTCGGACAGAGGCTGAAGCTCAGCCCAGCTAAGAGCTTCTAGGCCTGTTTTAAAGTCCGTCTGGACCTCCGTTGGTGTCGCCTTACCTTGTTTATTGCCTGCCTCTGCATCACCGTCACCGTGGACTCACTGGCCCGCTAAATCGGTGAGTTTACTCATTAAACCTTATTTATTAGGTTAATGATTTTTAAGGGGTGATTAGATTAAGTTAAGTGTGATTAGTGTAATTATTAGCTTGTTTAGTTAATTTTTGTTAGTTAAATTAGTGAATTAGATGGTTAGAAATTATTATTAGTTAGTTTATTATGTGGCCTTGTAGTTAGAATGGTTAGGATAATTTAATTAGTACATTAGGTGGTTAGATTATCAATTTTTAGCCTAAGTATGTTTTTATGGAATTAAATTGCATTATTTAATTGTTTTTGTAATTTATTTAATTATTTAATATTTTTCGGAAATTATACTGAGATGACCAGTGACCGGAATTTCGTGTTGATTGCAGTGGTGTGCTTAGTTTATGCAATTGAGTGTTAATTTGTGCAAATTGAATGGTGGTTGTGAATTTCAGTATTTAATTCAAAATTTGGAAATTTTGGTATTTAATTAGAAAATACCGGGTGTCGGGTTTTGACACCGAAAATGGTTTTAAATACTATATCAATTTTCTTTCAATCTGACAGTGTATCCACACATGATTATTTTTACCGTGTGTTTTTAGTACGAAGAAAATGAGCTAAGTATTTTATTTTAATTAGAACATTTGAGTGCAAAGCACGATGTCTTGGTCAGAATTGGATGGGTGCATGAATGGTTATGAGAAACTGTCCTCGATGTGTATCGGGTGGACGTTGCCCCTATATGGGATGCCCTTATCAATGAATGCCGATTGCAGTAGATTCTGGACCGATGCTCCTTCGGGATTACCATGCTCAATGGGATGAGATGTTGCCGTGCTCAATAGGGTAAGACGATGCCTGGTTACGCCAGAAGAACGCGGAACGTTGAGTAGGCCATGATAAATTTGGAACGCATAAATGAGTGGTTTAATCGCGCTTGATTATGGGATAAAATTGTGTGGAAAGGTATGAGACGTGTCATAACGATTTGGCTTTATAATCGGGATCCCTGTGGTTGTTTGAGATTTGAGATGTGGCGTTCCAATTGATTGAGCATTATTACTGCATATGGTTGAGTATATGAACTATGCTAACATGTAGGTATGATCTGAGATGAGATGAGTCTCTATGGTTGTGTAGTTGTGTTGTTAGGCCGTCTCTAGGTGTATTTTTTTCCTAGTCGGGGCTTAGGAGGTGAACTTGTTGAGACATTGTCTCACCCCATCGTGGGCTTTATCTTTTCAGGTCCTTAGATGGCGGTCCCTCCGGAATGTTTTGGTTAGCCTCGGGCTGTTATTAAGTAGAGCATAGACGTCCCTATTCTCAGGAGTCGTTGAGTCTATGAGCTAGTTGTGATCACTGTTTGGGTCGATGAGAGCCTACCTCATAGGGTACTTCATCGATTCAAGGCGTGGTTTCACCACGAACTCAATGGGAATAGGGTAGGTTCCCTTGAGGGTTTTGATACCCCCGCCGTTGTGGTCAACGCCGCTCTAGGCGAGGGTGCAGCTAACCCTCCTGATGGGGTTGTGGAGGACCCGACGCCCCCGGAGCCTGTGGAGGTGGAGTCCAAAGGATCAGTGAATGTGTCCGACTAATGGGTCGTAGGACAGCTTCTTTTTTAAAGCCGATCTTTTGTAGACTTTTGTATATAAACCTAGTTTGTTTATAAAAGTGTTCTATTTGTAAATTTGTATCCTGCTTTTCTATTCCATGCTGTTTGCTGTCAAGGTTTTTTATTTCGCTTCTACATGTGCAATAAAATGAATGGGTCGACGATGCGTCCAGGGACGTCACAAATTTATCGACCATCGAGGAATGTGCATACGCTTGAGATTTGGGGCGTGACACTGTTTATATCTTTATTAGGACTTTCGGCAAGTTTACCCAATGTACCCTCCCATTCCCCTTCACTTCTACCACATAAAAAGGGACCCAAGACCCTAACCGCTAAGGGATGGCCATTATTTTAGCCCAAAATATTATGTATGAGATCACAATGTATGTCTTCCGTCTGGTCTCTTCGAAAAGCATATGAACTCAGAAGCTCAAAAGCTTCACCTTGATTTAATGATTTAACGTAATATACCCGTGAGAAGTTAGTACATGTTTATTATCTCTTGTTGTAATAATGATCGTGCTCCTTTTCCAAACCATTCACATTCTCTAGCTAATGCATTCAACCGATCCCCATGATCCATATCATCAGGCACAAGCAGAAACTTCCTACAGCAAAATCTATCTTGTATCAGCTTAACGCCTCCATCTACACTAAATACCACTAAATTTTCTTTCTACAAAATCTCGGAAAAGAGTGCTTTCTGTAAATGAACCAGGCCATCAGGTTTACTGGAATTTTCTCTAACATTTGCAAGAAAGATAGACCCACCAAACTAAATAGCAATATTGTTATAGACAGCTTTAACGATATTGCTCTTCCCTATACCTCCTGCTCCCCATATTCCTATCATCCGAACCTCATCCAAGCCCGTACTTAACAACAATCTTACTTTCTCTACCTGGCAACCCACACCAATAGGATACTTGGCAACACTCAAGGGTACTCGTTCTACTATAGTTGAGATCTCTCTTACAACGCCCTCGATGAACTTGATCTCATCTCTACCAAAACAAAGTAGCAAAGGGAGTGCGAATTAATGGCACGATCCATTGAACTAAATAAAAACCAACACGAAGGAAACAATCACTCCGTGACATTCCAAGGCAAAACTCTCAACGCACTAATTGATCCCATCAAGTATCAACAGATTAGTGAATCCTATAGTCTTTTACAGGGTCGAACAACAATACTATGATTACCCAGGGTCATAATAATGCCAACCGGAAAAATCGGCGATTGGCTAACGCCTCGCCATAACCCTCTCCATCTCTCTGCCATCGAATCTCCCTCGTTTCCACCCCATAGAACATGGGCGACACCAGTTGTCCCCTTGAGTCTCTTCCACTCCATTACCTTCCTTCACTAGCTTGTCCAAGCACCATGAGACGAAGCATGATCCTCGGAGAAGACGACCATGGCCATCCGTGACTCCTCAACAGCCTTCGTCAGCGCCCGGCAAGATCTCGTGCCTCGGGCCTTGAGCCATCGCCGTCGATGGAGGCGTCGATGCCATGGAGGAAGACGTCGAACGGCCATCCTGCTTCGGAAGAATGAGAAGACGACGACGACATTGGAAGATAGAATGTGATGCTTTTTCCTCTTCAATATTTTTCTACAAACAACCATGAGTTAATTTCCCGTTCAATTTTGAGTTAAATTGTTCAGTTTATGATTTACGAAAAACTAAAAACTGACCTTTACCATAAAAAAAAAAACACTAAAAACTGACCTTTTTTTTTAATATTTGCCCAAAATTATAAATTATTCAAAGTCGTAGCAACATTAATTGTGGGTCTTCACTAGAATTTCTCTGTGCAGCAAAGGAATTTCTCTGCACAGCAGAGGATAAGAAAAAGATCATTTTTGTTGTCCTCGCAGATGGCCATCAAATAAACCGGGGGTAATAACAACTAAGGGTTTCGGATCAAATCAAAATCAAAAGCTAATTGGACCAAATCGAAATTTCATGCATTTTTTCAATTCGAATCGAACAATGAAAAAAATAATTTTTTTCCCAGTTCACTTAATCAATTTGAATCGAAATTTTTAACAAAAACAATGCCCAACTTAAGATCTCTCTTATTTCTTATTTCTTATTTCTTATTCAACTTAGTTCTCGTAAACAAGGTAAAAAGCGAAAAACTAAAAAACCAAATCGAACCGAGTTTTCATATCCGATTTGGGTTGCAATTCGGTTTGGTTTAGCTATTCACTCTATCTGTTCGGTTCGGATTTCTTGAAAATTCAAATCAGATGGAACGGTTAATCCCCGTAATAACAACTCACAATGCGGCTTTCTCTAGTTAATGTCCAAAGTAAGCTACCGGAAGGATCTCAAAATGTGACATCCCAGATTTTCGACCCTGTTTTCTGCTGAATAAATCGGGCATTTCATTGACGCGCCTATAGGGCTGTTCTCAGAGCTTATCACTCTCGAGATAACTAGACTATCTGGGGAAGCCATTAAGAATTTTAAGGCAAATAGACTTGAGAATTCGACCATGAATCGACTTCTCGGCCGTGCTCATCTGTTGAGACCATTACGGCACATACATAAATCGATTTGAGATCAGATACAGGTTGGTTCGATTGAGATGTGTGGCTAATCGTGGGTGACACCACTAAATTGGAAAATTCTCGTCGATCAACACTAGACTGAGTTTCTTATCGTTTTGGTACCCTGTGTCCGTACTTGAATTCTCGATATTTTCACGACAATCGAAAGTCGCCAATGAGTCGAGTGGGTTCATTGTGGCTAGAAGAAAATCGACCACGGGTCATTTGCATTGAAAAGTTCTGAAAGTTAGCCGGTAGTCTAGGTCACGCTAAAAACGCGCCGAATGGAAATTAACCGTGAATTCGAACCCGATTTCAGAAATTGAAAGTTCTGTGGTGTCACGAGCTATTTTAGGAACGTTGATTCAGTCTCAGAAGATTTTTCGAAGATTCTGAGATTTTTACGGAAAAATCGAATCGGACGTCGCGGAAAATTATCGGAAATTCGGATGGACTCATTTGAAAGAAATTTGGACTTCCATACTGGGCTATGTGCTGATAGGGATTTGTATAAATTCTATGGGCTTCTTCCACGACGAAATTGGACGTCGATTTGAGAAATTTCATGAAGAGTTGAAGCTCAAGTTGTGAAATTCGTATGATAGGATGAGGGCAGCAATTTTGGACTTTAAATTGGTTTATTTGTGAGTTAATAAGCTTGAAAGTGATGGGGGGGGGACAAAGAGGATAACATTGTGGGCTTGTGGGGCCAAGGTATTAATGTATTGGCTAAGGATTGAGGATTTTTATTTCATCTTAGCTGGCTTCCTTCCATCGCACGCCTGTCCACCGCCTCCCTCCATTTGTGCGACGTCTCCTGCTTTTGCCTCACTTTTCTTTTCATCTCGTCAAAGCAAACAGCGGTTCCACGATCATTCCCTCTCAATCTTTGCGGTTCTGCTTCGCTTTCATTCCTCTTTGCAAAGAACCGCCATCTCTACCGAAACCTTCTGCCCCTTTTTGTTCTTTTTCTTCGACGTATCTTCATCCAACTTCATGAAGACGAGCCGCTGAAGAAACCCCAACTCAACCGAAGCTGACTTCGGTTTGCAGACCCCTCCATCTTACAGCCACGCGTCCCCACAGTCAACACCAGTTAAACCCCAAGTTCGAGTGTTGACTCCAGCAACATAGACCGTAGCTGCTACTTCCTTCGTCCGCGTCTCCCGGCCCAGCATCATCGAAGACCACAGCCCCGTGATCTCTCTCCCCCTCTTACTGTCTCTCCACCGAAATTCCTTGAAGCTGTCAGCGAAGCCGAAGTCCATCCAGCTTGTTCGGTCAAGCTTATTTCAACGAAAGAAGTCCACCGAAGCTGTCGGTTGTTGACCAGCAAACCGCTCGAAGCTCCCACCTCCGCTCGTCTCTGCGCACGTCTCTCTCTCCCCCACCGATCTTCACTCCACGCGGTCAAGAATCCAGCTGCTTTCCTCGCCGTTGACCCCGCATCCGTGGATTTCCTTGCCGAAGCAATCTGCCAGCGAAACTGCCTTCTCCAGTAACGTTGGTCTTCAGTTTTCGTGGCCCAACAGCAGCCTTTGCTGCTTCTTCGATCGATCATCTCGTCCGAGTCCATCTCATCCGAAGACAAGCGTACAGCAGCCCACACGAAATTGTCGCAGCCCAAGTGAACAGCAGCTTCATTGAGCCCACACCATTTGAAGCCCAAGCAAAGTCAGGCCCTCAAGAAATCAGCCCAACAGTTTCTTTAAAGCAAGATCAGCCCAGTAATTTGAGGCCCAATTCAGCAGCCCAATCTTGAAGCCCAAGCCCGCTAAGCAAGTCAACCCAAGCTCAGGCCCAAGTTCAGTCCAAGCCCAGAATTTTCTGTGGGCTTGCGAGGCTTTTAGGCCCGGTCCGTGTGCCCGTCGATATCGCCGAAAACCCGAGTTTCGGCTGTTGTCGCGTTGCCATCGTGGTGATTCGGTCTCCGCTTTTACCAAGTGAGTTTTACTCACTAATGCTTTCGTAGTTTGCTAATTATGCTTAAGGGTTGGTTAGATTTAATTAAGTGCAATTAGGTGGTTAGATTAGTTTAGGACAATTAAATTAGTGACTTAATGATGCATGTTAGGTGGTTAGACTTAGTTATTAGCAAGTAGAGACGTACTTCTATTTATTGAATGCATCTCGGGATTTTTCCCGATCCGTTCTGGCGTCCAATTAGGCATTATGGGCCTAAATTGGATTTTTAGTATTTAATTATTAATTTCCTAAATTAATTTAATAAATTATTTATTTTCCGGAAATTAGGCAAGGATAGCCGACGACCGGAATTTTATGCTGATGATCGTGGTGCGATCCATTTATTTAATTGAGCTTTATATTGTGCTAAATTGAATTTATTGTATTTATTTATTTTCCGAAATTAATTATTTAATTATTTATTTCCCGGAAATTCAACTGGGATGGCCAGCGACCGGAATTTTATGCTGATGATCGTGGTGCAGTCTGTTTATTTAATTGAGCTCTATTTCATGCTGAATTGAATTATTTGTGAAAGAGGGAATCATTCTTTAATTGGATGATCATTGGTTATTAATTGAAAAATAACCGGGCATCGATTAATAATGCCAAAAATATTTGAGTGGACTATAGAAAATGTGGGAGTTATGGAAAGGAAAATATTATATTTTTGCTAAGGCCAACCGTGTCCCCACACACGGCTATTTTATCGACAAGGATAAAAGATGGAATGGATTGAATGGTCGGATAGTATACTATATCATCCTACGGGCTCTGATATGTCAGCTTAGCGAGAGCAGTATACTGGTGTACTATATCAGCCTACGGGCGATATGTCAGCTTAGCGCGAGCAGTACACTTTATTAGCTCAGTGTGAGCATCGGGGGTATACTATATCATGTCAGCTTAGCGAGAGCAGTATACCGGTATACTATATCAGCCTACGGGCGATATGTCAGCTTAGCGAGAGCAGTATACCTTAACCCTATCAGCTTAGTGCGAGCTATACTATCTATATATCAGCTTAGAGTGAGCAGTCCTGGACTATGGTCGGACGTATAGATAGTATTGAATGTGCCGACCAAGCATGGGTCGTGATGACATGTAATCAACTAGGTCGATTGATCATTGCTTGATCTGATGTTGTGAATGGACCGATTGATTGGAAATGACCATGAGATGGTCTGATTGACATGTAATCGACTAGGTCGATTGATTGATGATTCGATCTGAGTGTGATTTAATGTGATTGATCATTGCCTTGATTTGATGTTGCGAATTGAATGATGGAATGGAGATGACCATGGATGGTGTTTTTGGTGTGTAATCGGTTAAGTCGATTAGATCGATGCTTCGATCTGTGATGTGATTGCTTGGGTGCCTATTTGATCTGTGCTAATATGCAGGTGGAATCTGAGGCCCAGGTAAGTCCTCTGACTCGTGTTTTGCGTAGGCAGCCCTAAGGTGTATTAGTTTACTAATCGAGTCTTAAGGGGTAGAACTTGCTGAGACGTGGTCTCAATGGTTATTGAATAACCATTTCAGGACCCTGATGAGGAGCCTGAGGAGAAGGAACCTGAAGAGGAGAACCCTGATGTGGAACCAAATGAGGAGGAACATTTTGGAGAAGAAGATGACCACGAGGAGGATCCTGAGTACGACCCGGATGAGGACTGAGATCCCATCTTGTTTTGTCAGACCTTGATAATATGTGGAGAAGTGTTTGATCAGACCCCTGTGAATAGTATTACATTATATATTATGAGGTGCTTTGTGTAAAAGAGTGGTTGTGAATTTCAGTATGGAAATTATGGCCCTACTTTTCTATCCCATTGTTTTGTTGTATGGGGATTAATAACTGCTTCCGCATGTGCTTAATAAATGAAAGGGTCGGCGATACGTAGTCCTGGGATATCGCAAGTTTAAAATTGACCAGATAAAATAAGGATGGGCACATGACCGAGAATCGGGGCGTGACATCCCCTTTTTGGTATCGGAGCAAAGTTCAAGATTGGAGTGATAAGGAGCGTTGACCATAGGATAGTTGGTAGGAAAGGCCTTTAAATTCATGCTGATGCATGTCTGTGTTAGCTGAGTGCTAAAATTGTTTGTTGTTTGAATCGCTCTGTTTCTAATTCGGTGTTGAATTGGAAGCAGGTGTCAGTTGTTTAGAACGACACTATGAGCAATCAGGAGCCGAGGACTCCTGCTAAGAGGGCCAGTAGGGCCATGACTAGGGGAAGAGAGCCGACCAGAGTCGGTACCCGAGGAGGCCGTGGTCGAGCGCCAGCACAGGCTAGCGCGAGTGGAATGATTCCACCTGTTGTAGATGCTAGAGTAGCACCACCTCCTGTTGGTGCTGGGGTAGCAGCCCCGGGCGAGCAAGGAAATGTTAGAATCAACCAGGCTTTGGATACTATGCGGGAGATAATGGGGCAACAGGCCCGCGATCAAACTGCCGCCTTTACTGCCGCTGTTGGAGCCGCTGCCACTGCTGCTGCCAATGCTGCTATTGCTGCCGCAGCTGCCGCTGTACCTGCTGCCGCACCTGTCGCAGCTCAAGCTGAAGGTCCACGCGGAATAATGGTCGGGAACAGACCAATTCATCAGTTGGTAGAACAATTCCTGAAGCTGAATCCGCCTCAGTTTACCGGGACCGGAGACCCTGAAGCTGCTTCTTCGTGGATCCAGAAGTTGGAGAAAGCCTTTGCACTGCTAATGTGCAATGAGACTGAAAAGGTAGTACTTGCAACTTACCAACTGGAGGGAGTTGCAGTACTTGGTGGAAGACGACTCGAGGAACCATATTCCCAGAAGGCATTGTTCCAGAGTGGAACGCCTTTCTAGAGGCTTTTAATTTCAAATATTTCTCAGAAACTGCCAAAGAGGTGAAGATGGCAGAATTTCAACGTCTTCGCCAGGGTTCCCTAACCGTCGATCAATATGAGGCGAAGTTCGCTGAACTTTCGCAGTATGCTCTTGAATTAATTGAGAATCCAGTAAACCGAGCGAGGAGGTTCAGAGAAGGATTCAGGCCAGACTTAAGAAGTACATTGATTTCTCTGAACCTGAGAACTTATAATGACCTTTATGAGAGAGCCCAGATGATCGAGAAGGATCAGAACGATAGAGCTGCCTCATTTGGATTGAGGTTTAGCTCTCATCGAGAAAATATTCACTAGGGAAAGAGACCTATACCTGGAAATAGCTTTCAAGTCCCACCCAATAGGAGAGGTGGAATTGGCAAGCCAGTGCCAAATGTGATCGAGATGTGTCGCCTTTGTGGAAGACGACATCCTGTTAATCGGTGTCCCCGAAGAACGGGCGCCTGTTTTGAATGTGGCCAGCAGGGTCACATGGCCAGAGATTGTTCGAGGCGACCATGAGGACAACCGCAGTTGCCACCACCGCCACCTTTGGGACAGATCAGAGGGTATGCACCTCAGACCGCGCCGTAAGGAGGTCAGCTAAGACCACCAGTTCAGGGTACAGTGTACGCCATCACCGGAGGACTGGACAAAGGGAAAGCACTGCAGATAGAATACCACTAGGATGACGAAAAGAACAGGAATGGATTGACTAAGCACCGAGCAAATGAAGAATGTTTTTGAGGTGTTTTTATCAGAGTAGAGTAGCAGGATTTTGAGTGAAGGTTGTGAAATTCCCGTTGTTGTAATAAAGTGGTAGGAAAATGAATCTCTAGTTATGGTTGTACTTGAATCCTTTGCCTATGTATAACTTTGATACCGTATATGAAAAGATTTAGCTCGAGGAGCTTTTGTGTAATGAATTGTTGTTGCAATGTGATATAGTTTAATCCATTGAATGAAGTTATATTGAAGACAACGTTATGAGTTAGACTTTTAGAAGAATGGTAATTGAGATGTCTTGTATCACCTTGGAAAGACGCTTCACTTGACAAACCAGAATGTTTAGAAAATCCTACAAGAGGATATCGGTAGGGGAAAAGTTGACGTTAAGATTTCGGAAGATGGAACGTCGAGGTATCGTAAGTGATGATAAGTGTCAGACAGTACAGAACTTGAGGAAGAAACTTGGTCAAGAACTCACGGTGGCAGTTGCAGTATTCGACCATACAGTGCGAGGTAGGTCAGAATCAGTGTAAGCTCGAATGGTAGATCGATATAAGAATAGATATCGCTGGACAGGTTGCAAGTGTCAGATGTGTTAGTAAATGGGAATTCAGTGATGCGAGCCGAGAGGACATTTACAGTCACGCAAGAATTCCGAGTGGGAATGGAAGTAGGTTATGATGAACCTTGTGACTAGCTTGGCAGGGAATTAAAGAAGCAATGATCCCTTTTGGATGGGGTTGATAGACTGATGAAGTCGATTCACTTCAGTGCAGTATGAAAAGATCTTGATTGAAATAGGCAGGCAGAAGTGTATGTGTGTCAGGTAGTTCGTCTGCATGGAGTACTAGTGATGAACTTATATCGGATATAGAACCGAGGTTCCTAGTTTCATCATATCAATCAGATAGTTCCTTTTAAGGCAGGACAGAGTAGAGTGTGTAGAACTTCAATTTGTTGAGATGAGATCAGAGAAAGAAAGATTAGGCCGAGGGTCAGCTCAGCAGTCAGTGATCACAGTTGTCGTGATCAGAATCAGATTATAGACCACTCAGAATTGCCAGAATAATTGAGTTGTTGAGAATTGAAGGCCCCAAAAGTTCTAAATTGGTGAGTACACCATTCTGAAGGTGTCACCAGTGAGGGATACCTTGCACTTCAGCAAGGAGGGGAGAAATCTGAAATCGAAGTACGTAGGTCCCTTTGAGATTCTGAAAAGAATCGGGATCCTATCGTATCGTCTTGCATTGCCGCCAAGGTTAGCGCAAGTGCATGACGTCTTTCACGTGTCGATGTTGAGGACATATGAGCCTGACATGACCCACGTGCTAAATCTTGAAGAATTAGGCGTGGACGACAGAGTGTCGTACATGAAAAGTTCGGTTCAGCTTGTGGATCAGAAAGATCATATTCGGTGTATCAAGAAGGTCCCATTGGTCAAAGTGGTCTAACAATGCCACGGGACTGAAGAAGCAACCGGAGAAAGTGAGACTAGATGAGACGACGATACCCCCATCTTTTCATTTAAGGATTGGTAAAGGTTTAAATTTCGAGAACGAAATTTTTATAAGAGGGGAAGAGTTGTGACATCCCAGATTTTCGACCCTGTTTTCTGCTGAATAAATCGGGCATTTCATTGACGCGCCTATAGAGCTGTTCTCAGAGCTGATCACTCTCGAGATAACTAGACTATCTGGGGAAGCCATTAAGAATTTTAAGGCAAATAGACTTGAGAATTCGACCATGAATCGACTTCTCGACCGTGCTCATCTGTCGAGACCATTACGGCACAGATATAAATCGATTTGAGATCGGATACAGGTTGGTTCGATTGAGATGTGTGGCTAATCGTGGGTGACACCACTAAATTGGAAAATTCTCGTCGATCAACACTAGACTGAGTTTCTTATCGTTTTGGTACCCTGTGTCCGTACTTGAATTCTCGATATTTTCACGACAATCGAAAGTCGCTAATGAGTCGAGTGGGTTCATTGTGGCTAGAAGAAAATCGACCACGGGTCATTTGCATTGAAAAGTTCTGAAAGTTAGCCGGTAGTCTAGGTCACGCTAAAAACGCGCCGAATGGAAATTAACCGTGAATTCGAACCCGATTTCAGAAATTGAAAGTTCTGTGGTGTCACGAGCTATTTTAGGAACGTTGATTCAGTCTCAGAAGATTTTTCGAAGATTCTGAGATTTTTACGGAAAAATCGAATCGGACGTCGCGGAAAATTATCGGAAATTCGGATGGACTCATTTGAAAGAAATTTGGACTTCCATACTGGGCTATGTGCTGATAGGGATTTGTATAAATTCTATGGGCTTTTTCCACGATGAAATTGGACGTCGATTTGAGAAATTTCATGAAGATTTGAAGCTCAAGTTGTGAAATTCGTATGATAGGATGAGGGCAGCAATTTTGGACTTTAAATTGGTTTATTTGTGAGTTAATAAGCTTGAAAGTGATGGGGGGACAAAGAGGATAACATTGTGGGCTTGTGGGGCCAAGGTATTAATGTATTGGCTAAGGATTGAGGATTTTTATTTCATCTTAGCTGGCTTCCTTCCATCGCACGCCTGTCCACCGCCTCCCTCCATTTGTGCGACGTCTCCTGCTTTTGCCTCACTTTTCTTTTCATCTCGTCAAAGCAAACAGCGGTTCCACGATCATTCCCTCTCCATCTTTGCGGTTCTGCTTCGCTTTCATTCCTCTTTGCAAAGAACCGCCATCTCTACCGAAACCTTCTGCCCCTTTTTGTTCTTTTTCTTCGACGTATCTTCATCCAACTTCATGAAGACGAGCTGCTGAAGCAACCCCAACTCAACCGAAGCTGACTTCGGTTTGCAGACCCCTCCATCTTACAGCCACGCGTCCCCACAGTCAACACCAGTTAAACCCATGTTCGAGTGTTGACTCCAGCAACATAGACCGTAGCTGCTACTTCCTTCGTCCGCGTCTCCCGGCCCAGCATCATCGAAGACCACAGCCCCGTGATCTCTCTCCCCCTCTTACTGTCTCTCCACCGAAATTCCTTGAAGCTGTCAGCGAAGCCGAAGTCCATCCAACTTGTTCGGTCAAGCTTATTTCAACGAAAGAAGTCCACCGAAGCTGTCGGTTGTTGACCAGCAAACCGCTCGAAGCTCCCACCTCCGCTCGTCTCTGCGCACGTCTCTCTCTCCCCCACCGATCTTCACTCCACGCGGTCAAGAATCCAGCTGCTTTCCTCGCCGTTGACCCCGCATCCGTGGATTTCCTTGCCGAAGCAATCTGCCAGCAAAACTGCCTTCTCCAGTAACGTTGGTCTTGAGTTTTCGTGGCCCAACAGCAGCCTTTGCTGCTTCTTCGATCGGTCATCTCGTCCGAGTCCATCTCATCCGAAGACAAGCGTACAACAGCCCACACGAAATTGTCGCAGCCCAAGTGAACAGCAGCTTCATTGAGCCCACGCCATTTGAAGCCCAAGCAATGTCAGGCCCTCAAGAAATCAGCCCAACAGTTTCTTTAAAGCAAGATCAGCCCAGTAATTTGAGGCCCAATTCAGCAGCCCAATCTTGAAGCCCAAGCCCGCTAAGCAAGTCAACCCAAGCTCAGACCCAAGTTCAGTCCAAGCCCAGAATTTTCTGTGGGCTTGCGAGGCTTTTAGGCCCGGTCCGTGTGCCCGTCGATATCGCCGAAAACCCGAGTTTCGGCTGTTGTCGCGTTGCCATCGTGGTGATTCGGTCTCCGCTTTTACCAAGTGAGTTTTACTCACTAATTCTTTCTTAGTTTGCTAATTATGCTTAAGGGTTGGTTAGATTTAATTAAGTGCAATTAGGTGGTTAGATTAGTTTAGGACAATTAAATTAGTGACTTAATGATGCATGTTAGGTGGTTAGACTTAGTTATTAGCAAGTAGAGACGTACTTCTATTTATTGAATGCATCTCGGGATTTTTCCCGATCCGTTCTGGCGTCCAATTAGGCATTATGGGCCTAAATTGGATTTTTAGTATTTAATTATTAATTTTCGAAATTAATTTAATAAATTATTTATTTTCCGGAAATTAGGCAAGGATAGCCGACGACCGGAATTTTATGCTGATGATCGTGATGCGGTCCATTTATTTAATTGAGCTTTATATTGTGCTAAATTGAATTTATTGTATTTATTTATTTATTTTCCGAAATTAATTATTTAATTATTTATTTCTCGGAAATTCAACTGGGATGGCTAGCGATCGGAATTTTATGCTGATGATCGTGGTGCAGTCTGTTTATTTAATTGAGCTCTATTTCATGCTGAATTGAATTATTTGTGAAAGAGGGAATCATTCTTTAATTGGATGATCAATGGTAACGTGCCTCATCTGGGTCGTACTTAGGATCCTCCTCGTGGTCATCTTCTTCTCCAAAATGTTCCTCCTCATTTGGTTCCACATCAGGGTTCTCCTCTTCAGGTTCCTTCTCCTCAGGCTCCTCATCAGGGTCCTGAAATGGTTATTCAATAACCATTGAGACCACGTCTCAGCAAGTTCTACCCCCTAAGACTCGATTAGTAAACTAATACACCTTAGGGCTGCCTACGCAAAACACGGGTCAGAGGACTTACCTGGGCCTCAGATTCCACCTGCATATTAGCACAGATCAAATAGGCACCCAAGCAATCACATCACAGATCGAAGCATCGATCTAATCGACTTAACCGATTACACACCAGAAACACCATCCATGGTCATCTCCATTCCATCATTCAATTCGCAACATCAAATCAAGGCAATGATCAATCACATTAAATCACACTCAGATCGAATCATCAATCAATCGACCTAGTCGATTACATGTCAATCAGACCATCTCATGGTCATTTCCAATCAATCGGTCCATTCACAACATCAGATCAAGCAATGATCAATCGACCTAGTCGATTACATGTCATCACGACCCATGCTTGGTCGGCACATTCAATACTATCTATACGTCCGACCATAGTCCAGGACTGCTCACTCTAAGCTGATATATAGATAGTATAGCTCTCACTAAGCTGATAGGGTTAAGGTATACTGCTCTCGCTAAGCTGACATATCGCCCGTAGGCTGATATAGTATACTGGTATACTGCTCTCGCTAAGCTGACATGATATAGTATACCCCCGATGCTCACACTGAGCTGATAAAGTGTACTGCTCGCGCTAAGCTGACATATCGCCCGTAGGCTGATATAGTACACCAGTATACTGCTCTCGCTAAGCTGACATATCAGAGCCCGTAGGATGATATAGTATACTATCCGACCATTCAATCCATTCCATCTTTTATCCTTCTCGATAAAATAGCTGTGTGTGGGGACACGGTTGGCCTTAGCCAAAATATAATATTTTCCTTTCCATAACTCCCACATTTTCTATAGTCCACTCAAATATTTTTGGCATTATTAATCGATGCCCGGTTATTTTTCAATTAATAACCAATGATCATCCAATTACAATGGTCATGAAAGGATAATTCGGCCTACCCTACGAGTCACCAAAGACACGGGAAATTGAGAGAGAGGGGATTTTGTCCAAAGAAAGAGTACGAGGGTGTCATGACTCAAAACCTCGGGAAGGTTTATTTCAATTTTGTGATCTTTATTGGTTTGTAGCTGGAAATTTGTAATGGATATGTTGAAAGGGAGAATAATCAAAGTCACTTTTGCGATTCTTTACATGGTAGGGAACTGAGAGTTGTTATTTGAAAGATAATAAACCATTTATAGCCAATTATCTGGAATATATGTTGAATGCATTTAGTTCAGCCTTCTCAAGAATTTTAAGTCTCCAAAATCTCTTGAGGAAATGTTGGAATGTTTGGCAATTATTCCAAAGAGCTTTCAAGTGAAACTTAGTGCCGAGAATGCTGAAAGCTCAAGACAAGTGGAGATTTGTTTTGAATTTTCAATATTTTCGAAATGCTGAAGGTTTGATTTAATGAAAATTAGTGAGTTGCTTATTTTGCCCTCAAAACCTAACTAGAAGTCCAATTTTTCCCCCTAAACCCTAGATCCACAGATACTGCCTTCTTCACTCCGCTCGACCCTGCACTTCATTAGCTCCGCTTTGCTCACCCTTTCCAATTTGCTCTCGCTAGATCTACCCCGTGCATTATGCGAATCTGTTGCGCTCGCTTCACTCTCTATCTCAGTCTCTCTCGCCATCGATGGCTTCTTCTTCATCTCTCCTTTGCCTGATGGTTCTCATTGCGGTGATTGATGTGGTTATGACTGTTGGAGAGGTTGATGACGGAGGCAACCAGAGAGAATTTGATTAGTTCAAGTTGACTGAGCAATGGCTGACCAGGCACTTTTTGCCGGCGAGCTCACCATTGTTGCTCCTCCAACGCGCTGCGTGTAATTCGTAGTTGTCATTTGTTTCATTAATTCCAGATGCTTGGCTGTTGATTGCTGGCTCGTGTCTCGTGCTCTATGTATTTAATGTTAGATTGCTTTTTAATTGGGGTTTTGTTTGCGCAGTCTGCGACTTGTGTTGTCTGCATGTTTGATTATTATGTTGGTGTGGCGATCGAATTTGAAATTATGGGTGAATTTCAGCTATGGCTTCGTGTTGACAGCCTACAAGTTCATTAGAACAGTATTATATCAATGCATTAAATGCCGAACTAGTGGTGTCAAACCTGCTGAATATCAATCTCATTGAAGCTTGAAAAAATCACATGCACAAAATGGAAATCTTCTGAAGCGCCACTAGTGCTACGTAGTGCTTATGATGATTTTTTTTTCCTGTCGCCAACATGATTCTTGTATGTCTTTTTACGGGTTGCAACAAAGAATTGATTTTTGTTTGTCCTGTTTTGAGTATACACTGAGAGATGACATATGGTCAATTGTCGATTATAGTGGATCTGTCCTAATTGAATGTGAGAAGGGGATGTTAACTGATTGGTTAATTGTTGATTGCAATCCTATCTTAGGACCTTTGAGATTACTTATTTGTGTGTTAACTTGATTGATGTTCTTCCATTATTTCCCTTGGAAGAACAAGTCAAATTAATTAGGCCTATCCCATTTTCCTTCAAAAAGCTATGTGCAAACTGTGACATTTTTTGTAGGTATCTTGGAATTAAGAGAACCGTTCTCTTAGATCGTAAAAGGCTTGTGGCTTTACTGGATTTGCATTAATATGGGACACTTTCACATGATAATTTTGAAGTTGCTGTACATCTGGCACATGAGAATATGTCACGGCCAAGTCATCATAGAGTTATAGAGTTATTGTTGATAAGCCCAAGGAGGAGGATTACTTCTGTGCAAATCCTCTGATGTGCCTTTGTGAGCAGCCTAACTGTGATGATTTACAAGGCTTGAGCAAGAGGAACTCCAGTGAAGTCTTTAGTTGATTGCCATCAATGATAAACTATTGTCATCTGGACATGTTCCGCACAATATGTTCATGAGCTTGAGATTCAAGTTGATCTCTTTGCAGCGCACGCTACAGATGCTCTTGAATTTGATGCACAAGCTACTCCGCTTTCATCAACGTGAATGGCTTTTTGTTTGTCCATGATATGAGGCTAACAAGAAGCAGCAAGTAAAGGTTTGCCTTTCTTTTAGGGCAGCTACAAAGATAAATTTATCATTTGTTGTTGTCCGTAGCTAATGACTGTAATATGTTGAGAAGTCACTGAAAACAAGTGTGCATTTTTGCTCTTCTTGTGATAACGCAGAATGAAAGCTTATTTTGATTCATGTCCATTGTTTCGGTTGGGTAAGGATCGTTTGAGATGATGACTTGAGAGACATCTGCAAATTCATTTTAATTTTGCTTTAGCTACATAGATCGTTTCTTGTGGCAAAGTGGTGCCAGGAACTTGGATACAAACAAAAAACTGGGGAAGTTTGGTTCTATGCCTACTCAGTGAAAATTGACAGATACAAATCCCCGTAATTTCTTTTATTCCCTCAGAATTTCATACGAATTGGTGCCAAAGTAAGGTGCACAATTGTTGATGATGTAAATGAGGAGGGTAATGTTCCAAATAATGATGCAACTTCTGGCACATCTATATGATCAAATAGTTATGAGTTTATGAAATACTTAAGAATATTTCTAATTTTTAAGGATAATAAATTTCTTTTCTTGGGGCATATTTTAATATGTTTATTGCAATGAAAGTATTCTTTTTCTAATTGAGAAATAGACCATTTTGATGTAAATTTTTCCATTTGAATTTTTGTTTAGTCAAAACAAAGAAATTTTATTTTTCTAAAAAAGCTGTTTACATTATATCTTCAACATTGTTGTCAAAATTTAAATTAAAAAAGTTGCGAACATTAATGTTTTCACTTTTAAACAAATAAAAAATGTAGATTTTAAATTAATCATTCAAATGGACTTTTCAAATGTGTTTTCTACCAAATAATAGTTGTCTCAAAGTTGCTTCTTAAAACAGAGTTTACTAAACAATATTTGCATTTTTTTAAAGCCCTTTAGGCTAAATTACTTTCTCCAAAGCTACTTGGAAAAGTCGAATCAAACGCAACCGTCCAATATCACAAGGAGCTTGATCATCACTCTCTCTTCCATCAATTCCAGATATTCGGTGAGATGATAAGGATCCTAAATGTTGACCCACTAAATTCATGTTCAACAGTTTGCTCTTATCAGTGAAATTGTGTGGATTTTGATGTAAAATCCGAAAATTAAACTTAATGACTTTTCTTCCTGCGAATCACGGATTATTTTTCTATTCATAAGTTTGTGAAATTTTATTATAATTTGTAATTCGTATGCGCATGCGAGGGGGAGAGATAGAGATAGATGCATGTATGACTATGTCAATGAAGGAGGTGATCTATGCTGGCTTGAAAGAGAAAGACAAGTCAGAGAGAGGTGACCAACATAGGGCACCACAATGTTTTCCATGCAAAGTGCACATCACATGGCAAGGCTTGTGATTGTATTATGGATGGAGGAGGTTGCAAGAATGTTATAGCAACTGTAATGGTCAAGAAGTTGAAGTTGCCGATGAAAGATCATCCCCACCCTGACAGATCACAATAGTTAAGGGAGGAGAATGAGGGAAAGGTCTTCGACTTCATCAATTCAATTTTCTATTGCAAATAAATATTGCGGCAAACTATGGTGTAATGTGATTTCAATGCATGTGTGCCATATGCTACTTAGACTATCGTGGTGTCATGACCAAATTTTCAAGTGTGAACCACCTAGGGTTTGGCTAATAGATTGTTAAGCCTAGACTTAACTCGAACTCTCCCAAGCCCATACCAATTCGCGACTTAGGTTCAAGTTCTTAACATGCAATTGATTTTCAATTAGGAGTCGCCACTAATCTATTTTTGGTGGGTCAATTAGAAACCCAAGTAAAGTAATGGGAGATTTACTTTACACCTACAAACCAGAGATTGTGAGTTCGGGGACTTGGTTACGCTAGATTTCTCTAACGCCATTTTGGTACCTTTCTAATTTATTTTGAAAAAAAAGGTTTTGCAGGCAGCTTGAATTGATGTTAAACTATTTCCCTAACATGTGAGGTGATCATGCGGGTATGCAATCCACCAATTTAACACCCAGATAAACAATAAATAAATTGCAAAAACTTACCTCAAAGCAACGAAAACATCTGCAATACTAAATTAAAATCCACATCAACAACCCTAGATATGGTTTCTAATTAACACGTAATTTCTTTTTTGTTTTCACTTATTAATGAAAATCATGCAACGTGCAATGCAATATTAACTAAATGACCTAATTCTAATGACATGTGATGTGATGCAATGCGATGACGTACAAAATTATTTTAACTAAAATGGCATGCAACATACAATTTAATATGCGAACTATATGTCACGTGACATTTATTAAATGACTTAATCTAATGACGGGCAATTTCTAATTAATTAACCTAATAACAATCCCTAAATGACGTGCATTTTATGGACCTAATTCTATATGACGTGCACATGATTTTTCATTCTAAAAATGCAATCTATCCTAGAAATTGCAACTAATTTATCCTAAGATGAATTTTATTTTTTTATGAAATGCAAAACATAATCCAGATTAAAATTCTATCTAGCTTATATTAAGGATCGGGTCAGACTAAATCCTAATTTAAACTAAGATATTGTCTTAACCTAGCAAGCTCTAACCTAAGATGCAAAAATCAATCTAAACTTAAGATGAAACATGCAATTTATTCTAATATGCCATGACGTGCAAAGAATGCCCTAATTCTAATATTTTTCTTTTATGAAATTTGAAATTAAAATTAAACATGCAATTCAAATAAAAAACTAACATCTTAAATGAATGAACTTTCTTTTTTCTTTTTTATGATTCAAAATAAAATCCATATTTTAAATATGCAAGATAAAAAGAAAAAAACAAACCTAATCCTAATTCAGATTTTTTTTTTTTTATTTCCTTTTCCTTTTATGAAAATAAAACTGACTCAAACACCACGACATCAAATCAAGCAAGATAATGTTGATATCCAAAAATTGGCAAACCAGGCTCCAGGTCCTCAACTCGACGACCCTGAAAATTTAACCCACGACAGGGTGAGATATAAATCTCAGCGAGTTCATGCTCTAAACCCTAATTAAGAGGGAAATATGCCTAGAAGCATTCTAACCACACAATCACACAATCATAGGAGCTTACCTCGTCTCAGATCCACCCTGCAAGTCAGCATAGTTCATATCACAGATAGCCATAAAACATTAGCAGTAATTAAGCTCCAACAACTGGAACGCCACACTCAATTCTCAAACCAATACAAGGGTTCTGATTATAGGGCCAAATCATCATGACACGTCCCATACCATGCCACACAATTTTGTCCCATAATCCGACACATTCAACTCAATTCATCATGCGTTCCTAGTTTTGATCTCAGCATATAGCACAGCCCACTCTCTGTTTGGCAGTCTTTTGGCATTGCTAGGCGTTGTCTCACCCCATTGAGCACGGCACGTCTCTATCAGATGACTTTCCCAAAGGAACATGGGTCCAAAATCTACTGCAACCAGCTTCCCGTTGTCTAGGGGTGTCCCATATAGGGGTAACGTCCATCTTAATAGCCCGGGACGGGTTCTCTTAACCAGCACATGACCAATCAATCTCGGCTCATGACACCATATATTGCACTCAAATATCTCAATTAAAATGGTGAACCTAGCCTTTTTCTTCGTATTAGAAATACACGATAAAATAGTCGTGTGTGGGTGTCGCGACCTAACCTCGGGGGGAGGGAATAGGTTTAGAAGTATTGCCTAAAGGATGGACCTAAAGCCCATGATTAGGCGTGGGCTCTCCCAAGCCCATACCCCGCATGACATTGGGATATTCTTTAGGAGTTTTTGCACAAAAGGAGTTACCACTAGCCTATTGGGGTCCGCTAAAAACCAAGTGAGACATGGGAGTGTACCTCACTTCCTACGCAACAAGAAAATCTAGGGTCAAGGACTTGATTACACTAATTGACCAATTAGTGCCCTTTCGGTACCTAATCTTGTTCATTTTAACAAAATGAGTTTTGGCAGGCAATTTGGATTGATTTTATACCTATCCACTAACATGTGAGGTGATCATGCGGGTGCACAATCATTAAAGTAACAACCATAGTTACTAATTAAACACGTGCAATTGAACATAATTAGAAATGCAAATTAAACGTGCGATATGATCAATATACAAGCAAATAAATGCCTAATTATACTAAAAAGGCAAAACATAGCAATTCCTAATCAAACTCTACAGCTTTTAGATTTCGAAATTTTATAATTTTATAATTTTTATAATACATTGTAAATTTTGTAAATTTTGTAATTTTGTAATTTTTTTAAATATTATTTTAATATTATAATAAAATAATATACTTTAAAAGAACCGGGTTGGAACCCAGGTTGGGTCTGATTCAGTTTGGTGAACAGGGCCCGGGATCGAGCCACACAGCCCAAACCCGGACTGAATTAGGCCAAGTGGCCCGAAACAGCAGAAATAGGCCCAATCTAGTCTAATTTTATAAAAAAAACAAAGCCCACGCTAAACCAGCCCAAACCCACAAGTCCAAAAGCCGAAACCCAAAACCGTACTCAATTTGCGACCTGCGCCCGACCCGATTTTTGGCCGAAACCTTAGGGCTTCTTGGCGGCGATGACAAGCTTGATGGCGGTGATGACACGGCGGGCAACGACTGTGTCAGAGGCGAGCAGAAGTGACAGGTCATCGCGGGCGAAGGCGAGTAGTGCTTAGGTGCAGTGGCTTCTGGCATCAGGCTCCAGCGATGTCGGGTGTCACGGTGAAGGGGACGGCAGGTGGACCAGCAGGCATCGGCATTCGAAGCTCTAGCGGCGACGTAGATGAGCTACTGTGGCGTCAGGCAGAGGTGTGGGTTGCTGGTGGAGCGGCAGTGACAGGCAAGCGGTTTCGTGGCGACATTGGAGGCTAAATGGTGGCGGCGCTCGACTAGTACTATGACGGCGACGGAGAGATCGGGCCGCTGGCATTGGCGCTGCGTCACGGCTTCGAGCTGCTGGTGGTCAGCGTTCAGAAGGCAATGACGGTGGCCCTTGGAGACAGCAAGCAAGGGGGCTCGGCTGCTGCAGGTTGCACGGCGATGTCTCGGCTTTGAGGAGCTGGTTGCAAGAGCAATGGCGGCGTGGCGAGGGGATGAGGGAGGCGACGACTCGAACAGAGTCTCTGGTCTTGCCGAATTTGACCTCCTCCACATGGCACCTTCAGATTTGGGTTATGGGTCGAGCGGCAGTGGGGTCAGCGTCGGTCAAGCGCCGCTGCTGGTGGCGGCACCGCCACCATTGTTTTTCCTCAAGCTTTCTCTCTCTCTCTCTCCCTTGTTCTCTCTCTGCCCAGCTCTTTCTCTCACAGTGCTTCTCTTCTGTTCCCCTCTAGTTCTCTAGGGTTTCACGCGAAGGTGGAGAAAGGAGAAGGCGGCATGGGCCGAGCCAAGGCAAGATCCAGCCTAGCCCCTTCCATGTTTTCCTTTTCTTTCTTTTTTTTGTTGTTTTTGCTTTTTTTATTTTTGTTTTTTTGTTTGTTTGTTTTATTAGTGACTAATTCCTAATTTTGTACACGATTAAGTCCTAAATAAAATTGTAAAATTTAAGTGTCAACAACTGCTCCTCTTTAAATGGGAGCTCAAAGAGATTCCATTCAAAAACAAAAGACACCTAAATTATTTTGGCGATAGAGAGACCCTGGGCAGGTCAACGGAAAAAACTCATAACTATGGAAGCGCGTCTTATTAGTAAGAGGAAGAAAGACTCCGGGCTACAAAAGCCCACCGGGTCATAAGAAAAAGAATAACTTTGGGCTACAAAAGCTTTTCGGGCTACAAAGCTCTCTATGTCAAAAGAAGGACTCCGGGCTACAAAACCTCTCCGAGCTACAAAGCTCTCCGTCTCAAAGGAAGAATGACTCTGGACTACACAGAATTCTAGGCTACAAAAGATCTCCAGGCTACAAAGCTCTCCGTGTCATAGAAAGAAGGACTCCGAGCTACAAAGCTCTCCGTCTCAAAGGAAGAATGACTCTGGACTACACAGAATTCCGGGCTACAAAAGATCTCCAGGCTACAAAGCTCTCTGTGTCATAGAAAGAAGGACTCTGAGCTACAAAGCACTTCGGGCTACGAAAGCTCTCTAGGCTACAAAGCTCTTCGTGTCATAGGAAGGACTCCAAGCTACAAAGCACTATGGGCTACAAAGCTCTCTGTGTCAAAGGAAGAAGGACTCCGGGCTACAAAAGCTCTCTAGGCTACAAAGCTCTCTGTGTCATAGGAAGAAGGACTTCGGGCTACAAAGCACTCCAAGCTACAAAAGCTCTCTGGGCTACAAAGCTCTCCGTTTCATTGAAAGAAAGACTCTGGGCTACAAAGCACTCAAGGCTACAAAAGCTCTCTAGGCTACAAAGCTCTCCGGGTCATAAGAAGAGAGAAGACTCCAGGATACATAGCTCTCCGAGTCATAAGAAGAGAGAGAAGACTCTATGATACAAAGCTCTTCGGGTCATAAGAAGAGAGAAGACTCCAGGATACAAGGCTCACCGGGTCATAAGAAGAGAGAGAAGACTTCAGGATACAAGGCTCTCCAAGTCATAAGAAGAGAGAAGACTCCAGGATACAAGGCTCTTCGGGTCTTAAGAAGAGAGAAGACTAGGATACAAAGCTCTCCTGGTCATAAGAAGGGAGGAAAGAGGTCTTACCGTGTAATGGGTTTCGACTAGGTATGATAGTCCCACTGTGTATGAACGAGTTTTGACTAGGAGCGGACAAACATGATTTACGGATGAAACCACAAGCTGTGGTTTAGGAAAAACCACCAACCCCGTGGTCTAAGGATAAACTCACCAACCTTGAAAATGGCATGGTTTAAGGTTAACCATAAACCTTTGGAGATGGCATGGTTTAAGGCTGACCGTGAACCTTTGGAGATGGCATGGTTTAAGGTTGACCATGAATCTTTGGTTTTTAGGGAAGCACCCGCTAACCCTTTGAAAACTACACGACTTCATTGAGGAATCTTGTCAAACTCAACTTGAGCATGGTCATTGGAGAAGTCATCAAGAGATGTATTGGCAATATTACAGCATTAATTAAACAAGCTAATCAAGCTAAGTCCAACTGCTTTAGAAAAACATTTGATGTCAATCGGCATCATGTGGTGCAAAATTGTCATATTGCTTGGGGATGTATTATTAATCATCAAATTCTCTAGGAGTCGAGTTCTTATCAAAATGGCTACGACTAGTGAACAAGGCTTATTAAACATGCCAAACTAGAGCTTCTTAGTAAGAAAGGGTTTCTCACACACTCTTGATAAAGTGGCCGCTTGATCCCATCTATTCGCGTGGGAAGTAAATGATTGTTGAGGGTATCTCACATAACCCATGTCAAAGGCTTTTAGAAATATTCGCAATGAGCACAATCTGATCGATCAAAAAGGTCTTTCAAAAGGACCGCAATATAGGCTCAGTTAGGGCTTACACAAAGGAAATATTGCTTTGAGGCCAATAAAAGAACATTTGTCGCTATCTTCATTAGGTTTACAAGTCGAGAACTTGGAAGATAAGACAAGATAGAATTACTTCCACTCCTTCAAGCAATAGCTTCTTTGTGGTATTTTCATTTTCACTCAAACCATCCCAATCAGAAGACTTTGGAAGAGGGTTGTAATATTGGCTCAAGAGAGGCTCAAAAGGCTTAAAATTTTCAAGAGGGTTTTTAAGAGTCAGTGATCATCATGGCATCGTGACCAGGTCACTCAACATTTCGAAAGTATTTGGCCTTTGAAACATAACACATTTCGAAAGGCTTAAAATCCCTTGACTAATCATTTATGCATGAGAGCTTTGCTCCTTTCTCTAATTTCTTTTGCACTTGCGATGATTTTTTTACACAGTAAATTGGACTTTTGATAACTTTTCTTTCATGTAAAATGCAGCCTTTTGGCTCTTTTTCTTAACGGGCATTGGCCTTGCTTTTACCAGGCACATTGCTTTTTCATGTCCTCTAGTTTGTAGAACTTTTTGCTCTTTGAACTTTTGTAGCTCTTATGACTTTCGAGATGCTTTTCACATTTCTCGTGACTGTCAATTGTATTTGGTCAATTCTTATGTCTTGCCCCAGTGAAGGGAGATGATCACCGCTTGGGGTTCAGAAATGAATAATCAGGCCCAAATTGGTTAAAGCAATGGGTATTAGTGTTTGGGTAGAGAAGGAAATGCTCTTCTTCACCTTGGAATGAGTCAAGCTCTAATGAGAATTCCTTTGAAGCTATCACAAGAAGATTGATGCAAGTGAAAGTAATGGAATCTTTCTCAATTCTTCGCTCTACAACACGCTCGTAACCTCCTATGCTTCCCCAATGTAGGGTTGTTCTCGACATGGGTACTTTGAAGGACCATCTTATTCAGCCCAAAGGGGTAGTAAGAGATTAGTGTAATGCTTGGGATTGATGAAGGAAACACCTTTATCATTTCGATCTTTGCACTCAATGTGAATGAATCCTTTGTCCTAAGAGAAGGTTGTTTTTCGCTCAACTCTCAAAAGTGTTTGAATGATGTGTTTAGGAATGGCTTGCCTTTCTTCATCCTAAGCACTTCTTGTTTGGCATGATTAACATCTCTATCTCACTCTATCGAGATCATCTGAATAGATCAATCTCCATAGGGAAATTTGATTTAAAATGAATAATCCACAAAACGAGAAAACAATTTTAAGATAAAAAGATGCTAAAAAAGTTTGTAGAAATTTTTATTTTCTCAATTATTCATTTTTTTTTTGCTTGTCTTTAGGAAAGCGCCAAAGGTTCTATTTTGTAATGGAAATTTTTACCTGCAGCACGGTGACCTGGTAACCTTGTAAAGAATGTAAAAGAATATGTTAGTGTAAAAATCCTTAGGAGTTGAAATGTTGGAAACGATACATCATTACCCTTCACTCGCTTTTATCCTTTAAGGGCTAAAATCTCTTGGATTCACCCTCATGGATATTTGATAACTTGGCATTACCCTTCACTTACATTTGCCTTTAAGCATTTGATGTCTTCCTATCAAAGGAAAGAAAGAGTCATGTTAGAAGCGCTATCAAAATGAGCAATTGGAATCGATACCATCTACCCTTCACATGTTTCCATTCTTTAGGTATGAACTTTTCCTGAAGTCGCTAGAATTGATTGAAAAATGGCTATGTGACCCTGATTTTATCCATAAAAAAGCACTTCTTTATTGTATACAATAATTTACAAACTTCAATTCCCTTTTTTTTTAGATGCTCTTTTTGAAGAGACATTTAGCTGACAAGGAGCTTGAAAATTTTATATATGGATCATGAGATGTGTTTTTCAAGATCTTGCTTTGAAAGGAGAGTGGATGCTCCCTGTTTTCACACTTTGGGACATTGTTCTTTAGATGCTTTGCCCCATTTATTGCCTGTAAAGAAAAGATTGGACATGTTATTTCCACACTCGATTGGAAATCATTTCGAAACTATATACATCCTTTTACACCAAATGGATGGTCAAGTCTCAGCATGCTTTCTTGTTAGAAGGCGATACTTCTACAGTCAAGGTGCACCTTTTCCCCCATTTATCACCCTGTAAGAAGGGGAGATGAAACGAGTTATCTCCATTCTTAGTTAGGTTTAACTGAAAAACGATACATTCTTCTTGATGAATTTGACAATGTTGTTCCAGCACACTTCATTGGTGAGGAGATGAGAGATTTTTTCTAAATCAAACATTGCCTTCCCACTCTTTATTTGACAAACCTTTGTTCTGTTTGAATCTGTTCGGTATCAAAGAAAATGACATATCATTTTTTATGCTAAAGAGAATCGAGTTTAGGAACGAGATACATCATTTTCAAAGATACATCATTTTCAAAGTTGGGCGATCAACATCCCAAGGTATCTCTCATGGAGGAATGGATGATATTGCCCCTCTGTTTCATTTGAATATTTCTTTGTTTAAGATGAATAGGACTTAAAAATGCTCCATCGTGTTGTTGGGAACGTTACAAAACTTGGCACTCCTGATGTCTCCTTGATAATGAAAAGAAAGTCATGTTAGAAATGGTATCAGAAATGAATAACTAGAATCGATATGGTTTACTCTTCCTTCGAATTCACCCTTTTGGATGCTTGGCAACTCCATTCATTTGCCTCATCATGCAAAGTGAACGAGATCGATGGGCTATTTTGGCACCTAAGGCATTTGCGAATAACGAAACTTCCCACAATGGAATTCAACTTCGTTCCACCTCTATGGAAAATTGGCGCCGACGATGTCTCGACGCATGCTTACTCCTCAAGTTCCATGAGCCTGCACTTTTATTTTTCAAAAGGGGCAGATGTCGATCTCAGATAAACTCCTCTCCTACCGGAGAAAGTGATTCAGTGAAGAGAGGGCCTTAAGCAAAGCTTTCTTGAAATTCATTTTGGAACGTAGACATAAAGATTCACTTGAAACACTTCTAATTTTTTTTAATGGATGACTTTCATGAAGTTGAATTCCATCATAAAAAGGAGTGAGTCACATGATTTACAAAAGCATAATTGGATTCACAATTAAAACCCAAAATGGAAAACATAGTTCTTAACAAGAATAAATATAATGATAAAATACCAGAAACTCTTGTATAGATAAGAGTAAAAATCAACTCTCGCCCTAACTCTAGAATTCACTTCTCTATGTGGTCAAACACGAGAATATCATGGAGCATCACTCATAACCTGCAAAAAGACGACAATGTCAGTGTGTAAAGCATGAGGTCGCTTCTTACAGCAAAATCGAGGCGACGGTACATGCCCCATAGTCCTCATTACGGGGTTTTAGTATTTCACCAAGATTTTATCAAGAGAGAAGGAGCATCATTAAAAGATCGATCGGCGGCTATCAATCGAACGTCCACTCTTATTCTAAGAGTTTCATATGCAAAAGTGGCATTGATTTTTTTTTTTTTTGAAGAGATTGATTTTATGATTTTACTCTTGCAAAAATGAAGTGACTTCTATTTTGAGAAATCTATACATGAAATGTGATTTGCATTTCAGTCCTAAAATGTGAGAATGAGAGAATTTGATGAAAAAAATGCAATTTCAATTTTTGTGCCCCAATATAAAATCACAAGTTTTTTTTTTTTCAAAATGATTTCGAGCCCATAACTAGAAATTTAATAAAACCATGTGTTCAACAGGGCCAAATCAAAGTGTTTATAACTTACATTCAATGTTCACTTATCAAGAGTGATTGCCAATTTTTTTTTAATCAAAAGCCTACAACACCGAGAGCATTTGATTGATTTCCGCGAATTTCAAGATGAAAATGCAATACAAAATGAACAAATAAAAATGAAAATGATACCCACAATGGGTGCCGATCTTTGTCTTTTTTTTTTTTTACATAGACATGCACATGAGAAGTGATTCGATTTCTACTATATACGGCTCAAAATGGAGCCATGGGATCATGGATTGAACCAACAAGCTCGCGGCTAGGTCGTGTTACCCATGACTCCGGCTTCGTCAAAGAATCGACCTGTGTCGCGTGCTCGCAGATCAGGGTGGGGATCTCTGACATCAAGAAAGAAATTTCGGGGTTGAGATGGGCGACTTGTACTACATGGTTGTAGTCGGAGTGGTATCCACCTCAACAACATCCTAGGTGATCCTATTCGGCCTAGGTTCGACGGCAAGTTGTGTGTACTAGGGTGTAGTGCAATGCAAAGGATACATGCACAACAATTTATAGGCAAACAACACTCCGTACATAAAAAATAAACCATACATTCCTACACCTCCTTACAAGACAAAGGTGAGCAAACACTTCCCCTTATACCTCCCATTCTGCAAAAACATTTAACACCTTTTAATGTTAAGGACGTACCTGGAATCCTCATTGCCAATTTTTTTTTTTTTGAACAAGATTAATTCTGGCCTAAGTCCTCTAAGGTATAAAACCAAGTTTCCAGCGAAGTCGCCAAGATGTCGCGACCTACCCTCAAGGGGAGGGAATAGGTTTAGAGGTATTGCCTAAAGGATGGACCTAAGGCCCATGATTAGGCATGGGCTCTCCCAAGCCCATACCCCGTGTGACATTGGGATATTCTTTATGAGTTTTTGCAAAAAAGGAGTCGCCATTAGCCTATTGGGGTCGGCTAGAAACCAAGTGAGACATGAGAGTATACCTCACTTCTTACACAACCAGAGAACCTAGGGTTGGGGATTTGATTACACTAATTGACTAATTAGTACCCTTTTGGTACCTAATTTTGTTCATTTTAACAAAATGATTTTTGACAAGCAATTTGGATTGATTTTATACCTATCCACTAACATGTGAGGTAATCATGCAGGTGCACAATCATTAAAGTAACAATCATAGCTACTAATTAAACACGTGCAATTAAACATACTTAGAAATGTAAATTAAACATGTGATATGATCAATATACGAGCAAATAAAGGCCTAGTTATACTAAAAAGGCATAGTAATTCCTAATCAAAATCTACACTTTTTAATTTTCAAAATTTTTTAATTTTTTTAATTTTTAAAATATTATTTTAATATTATAATAATATAATATATTTAAAAAGAACCGAGTTGGATCCCCAGGTTGAGTTTGACCTGATTCGGTGAATAGGGCTCGGGATCGGGCCAGACGGCTCGAACACGGACCGAATCAGGCTAGGTGGCTCGAAATAGCAGAAACTGGCCAAGCTGGGCTTGATGTGCAAGCCCAGTCTGGTCTAATTTTATAAAAAAAAACAAAGCCCACACTAAACCAGCCCAAACCCACAAGTCCAAAAGCCCAAAAACCCAAAACCGGCCCACATTCGCCCAAAACCCTACTCGGTTTGCAACCCACGCCGGACCCAATTTTTGGCCAAAACCCTAGGGCTTCTTGGCGATGTGACAACGGCAGCAACGGGCTTGACGGCGACAGTGACGCGATGGGTAGTAGCAGTGACGCAACGGGCAGCGGTTGCGTCGGAGGCAAGCGGAAGCGTTAGGTCGTTGTGGGCGAAGGCAAATAGCACTTAGGCGCGGTGGCTTCTGGCGTCGAGCTCCAGCGGTGTCGAGTGTCGCGATGAGGGGGACGGTGGGCAAACCGGCAGGCGTCGGCGTTCGGAGCTCTAGCGGCGACGGAGACGAGTTGCTGTGGCATCAAGTAGAGGCGTGGGTTGCTAGTGGAGTGGCAGTGATAGGCGAGCGGTTTCGTGGTGGCGTCGAAGGCTGAATGGCAGTGGCGCTCAACCGGTACTGCGACAGCGACGGAGAGATCGGGTCACTGCTGCTGCTGCTACGTCACGGCTTCAAGCTACTGGTGGTTGGCGTTCAGAAGGTAGCAACGGCGGTGCTTGGAGACGGCAAGCAGGGGGGCTCGGCTGCTGCAGGTTGCACGGCAGTGTCCCGACTTCGAGTAGCTGGTGGTCACTGCGGTGCCAGAGACGGAGATGGTTGCAGCAACAATGGTGGCATGGCGAGGGGACGAGGGAGGCGATGGCCCGGACGGCGTCTTTGGTCTTGTCGGATCTGACCTCGTCCACACGGCGCCTTTAGATATGGGTTCTGGGTGGAGCGGCAGCGGGGTCGGCGTCGATTGAGCGCCGCCGCCGTTTTTCCTCAAGCTTTCTCTCTCTCTCCTCTGTTCTCTCTCTACCCAGCTCCATCTCTCATGGTGCTTCTCTTGCCCTTTTTCTCTTATGTTCCCCTCCGGTTCTCTAGGGTTTCACGCGAGGTGGAGAAGGGAGAAGGCGGCATCAGCCGAGCCAAGGTGAGATCCAACCTAGCCCCTTCCACGTTTTCCTTTTCTTTTTTTGTTTGTTGTTTTTGCTTCCACGTCGATTGAGTGCCGCCGTTGTTTGAGTGTTAATTTAGGTGTCAAGAATGGGTACACGGTCAACTCGACCCAAAAAAATTGATATCTTTCCTTTTTAAAATCCCACTATTTTATATAGTACTAAAAACTATTTTTGTGTCAAAATCCGACACCCAAGATTTTCTGAATAAATATTGGAAATTCACAAATTTTGGAATAAATGACCAAAAATCCAATCAGCGCTCAATTTGCACAAATTAACACTCAATTTCAAAAATTAACCACGTCATTGCAATCAGCATGAAATTCCGGTCACCGGCTATCTCAATCTAATTTTCGAAAAATAATTAATAAATAAATAATTACCAAAATTAATTAAATAAATCAATTTAAATACTAAAAATACTCACCCAGGCCATAATTGCTAAATTAAATACCGACATAGGTCGGGAAAATTTCCAAACCACTCTAGATAAATAATACAGCTTATCTAGTCCCTAACTAAGCCATTCTAACCACAAAACATGCATAATTAATTAATTAAATCACTAATCTAATCTAACTAACCACATAATCCCTAATTAATTTAAGCTAAACACCCCTAAAACGTCATTAGCCTACCAAGAAAAGTTTAGTGCATAAACTCACCTGTTTAATGCGAAAACTGGTTCACTGCGACAACGGCACAATGGCGGCCGAAACCTGAACTTTTGGCGGCGTTAACGAACACTTGGATCGGGCCCAAAAACCTTGGAAGCCCATAGGAAAATGCTAGGCTTGGTTTCGGCTTGGGCTTGGCTACGGTTGGGCCTGCTTCGTGGGCTTCGAGAGAGCTAGACTACTGAATTATTGGGCTAAATTGTGGGCTTCGATGGCTTCTTGGGCTGTTGACACATGAAGATGGGCTACTGGACTTGAAAATTTCGTTGGGCTGAACTCCAAAGCTAAAGATGGGCTGCAGTCTTTGACCATTGAAGACACGAGATGGTGGAGAGGGTGAGTTAGCAATAGCTTCGACCGTGGAGATGGTTTCGCTGGAGACGTGGGTGCTTCAGTGCTGCTGGCGTTGACCGGCGTGAGAGGAAGACAGAAACGTGGCAGCAAATGGGACAGAGGATTTGGTGGTGGCATGAGCGTGAGGCAATGTCACGACCCGAACCCCGGGCACATGCACATCCCTCAATGGTCGATTTAAAATTTGCAACATCCCAGGAACTGTTGCCGACCCATTCATTATTTTGCACATGCGGAAACGTAAAACAATCTCCATACAACAAAGCAGTGGGATAGAAATGTAGGATAATATTTTTCACAAGCCAAACCAACTACATTATAGTACTTATGTAAATAGACCAGTTTAACACCCCAAGGTTTGATACAAAAGTGAAGTTGTTCGATTACCCACTAACTAAGCTTCTATCTATAAGAATGGGGTTTACTATTACAATACCATATTTCTCGACATCTCGGGGGTGAGCTGTCACCCTACATCAAGTCTTGACGGAAAAACCGTCATCACTTGGAAAGAGATAGCAAGAGTCCTATTCCTCATTTACTGCGACCGACTGTACACGATCCAACCTTCCTCAATTTAGGGACCTGAAAAATGTTAGCCCACTAAGGGGTGAGATCACATCTCAGCAAGTAAATCCCCTAAATCCAGAGTAGGAGAAGGATACACCCTGCATGCAATCTAATCATGTTTCTTACCACTCTTATAATGCCAGCAAGTTCTTGCATATTAGTATCAAATAAAATATTCCTAACAGTATCAAGTTCACACAACACAGGAATACTTTAACATGAACATATGCAAGGGCGTGAATATCCATGTAAGCATACAGGCCACAGTCAATGCAACAGATAACAGTTTCCGGTAAAACCGGGCATCTCGTGTGTCACAAATGATGTCAATGCTCAGATAAGAGTCTTCCGACATAACCAGGCATTTCATGTGTCACAAATGATTTCAATGCTCAGATAACAGTTTTCCGGCATAACCGGGCATTTCATGTGTCACAAATCATTTCAATGCTCAGATAACAGTCTTCCGGCATAACTGGGGATTTCATGTGTCACAAATGATTTCAATGCTCAGATAACAGTCTTCCGGCATAACTGGGCATTGCCTCGCACCGTTGAGCGCGGCATCGTCTACATCTAGTGACACTATCTCATATTCAATTCCTTCTGAGAGAATAAATACTTGAGGCTCTGGTGGTCCGTGAAGATCTGAATCTTTCTCCACACAAATATTGTCTCTAAATCTTTAGAGCAAAATGATTGCTGCGAGTTCTAAGTCATGCGACGAATAGTTCAATTTGTAAGGTTTCAACTGACGGGACGCGTAGGCAACAACTTTATCATGCTGCATTAACATGCAACTCAGTCCTCTAAATGATGTATCACTGTAGATCTCGTATTCTCTAGGATCAGATAGCATGGTCAGCACAGGTACAATAGTCAGCTTTTCCTTAAGCTCTTGAAAACTATACTCGCATTCACCTATCCATACAAAATTTTCTTCCTTCTTTAGAAGTCGAGTCAATGGTGACGCTAACGCAGAAAACCCTTCTACAAACTATCTGTAATACCTTGCCAGACCTAGAAAACTTCTGATCTCTGTCACTATAGTTGGTCTCGGCCAATTATTTACTGCTTCAATCTTGCTTGGGTCCATAGCAATATCTTTGATCTTCAACTCTTCAACTGTCGTGTCAACCACGATTGCTAACTAACCTTGGCAACTCCTATCTAGTCACCGGGTTGCCTCAACAAATGAAATCAAAGTAATCGAGAGTCCTCCTTGATTTTCAAGGAATTCAAAACTACCTCTCGCCACTAGGTTAAACTAAATTGCTTCACAATAACATTCCATTATAGCAAGATGCTCCTCCTTTTTCCAACCTCATTCCACTAAACCGAAGTTCTACAAGCTTAACGACACTTTCGTTGCGCCACTCTGATAAATTATCCCAGAAACACTGCCCCTCCTGTTCGGTGCATAGTTCGGTTCATTCATGCCTCCTTCGCCATCCTAGAAGCCTGCCGGGAGCCGCTCCTTGTCCAGGCTCTTTAGCCTCGGCGATCACTTCCCGCCCTCATTGGACCGGTTCGTTACAGGCCTACCAGCCTTTGTCTGGTTCGTCCCCGAGCTACACATCTATTGAAGGGGTCCCGCTTCTATAGGGACTAACTCACAGAGGCATTATCCATTTTGGCCCGTCCCATACTAGGCCTCACGGTTTTACCCTTTGGCGCATGGTTAAGCACTATCCCAGGAGGTCACCCATCCTAGTAGTGCACTATCCTAAGCTTGCTTATCCTTCAGGTTCAGAGGCATCAACTGACTTTCAATATTCAATTTTAAATCGTCTAAAAACCTCTTTGTCCCACATAATGGATTATCAATTAGTTTCGGTGCATACTTAGACAACTCTGCAAACTTTGTCTCGTACTAATCTACGGACATCTCATTCTAGCGAAGCCATTGGAACTCTATCATCTTGAACTCTCTCGTACTGTCTAAGAAGGACTTTCCATTGAAAGCCTCACAAAAGGCACCCCAAGTCTGAGCTATGCCTTCCGGGAACACTCTTTCTTGAGTGACTTCCCACACATACTGGCGTTACCATGAAGCTGATAAGCCGCCAGAAGAACTCAATCTTCCTCTGAACACCTCAACACAGTGAAGGTCTTCTCAACATCCCTTAACCAAAGGGTTGCAGTCTCAGGGTTGCTTACATCACTGAACCTCGGTGACTTAAGTCTTAGGAACTGTTCTACCAGCTTGTGCATCAGTCTCCTACCGATCATAATCCCAAGTTGGACTTCAGCAGGTGCGGCAGCGGCAGCTTGATTCTGAACTTGCTGTCCCATCAAAATTCCCAAAGTCTCAAGTGCTTGCACGATCCTATCTAATCTAGGATTGTCAAGTGCTGCTACACCAGTACCAGCTTGAGGCAATACTCTCTCACTCGCGTTGGCCTAAGCATGCGCTCTTCCTCGGGTACCGACCCTAGTCAACGTTCTATCCCGAGTGACAGACGCGACAAACCTCCTTTTAGGAGTCTTCTGATCCGGATCACTCATCCTGCAGGATCTCTACAGAACCTACCTCCTAATTCCACATTGAATTAGGGAAAATTGAATGACTCACACAAAACAACTACCGATCAGCTAGCCAATCACAGGCGTCTGCATAAAGAAAAAGCCTTTCCTACTAACTATCCCAAAATCCATCGCACCTTATCACTCCAAACACTAACTTGCTATGATACCATTTAAACGGGGATGTCACGACCCGGACCCCGGGCACATGCACATCCCTCAATGGTCGATTTAAAATTTGCAACATCCCAGGAACTGTTGCCAACCCATTCATTATTTTGCACATGCAGAAATGTAAAACAATTTCCATACAACAAAGTAGTGGGATAGAAATGTAGGATAATATTTTTCACAAGCCAAACCTACTACATTATAATACTTATGTAAATAGACCAGTTTAACACCCCAAGGTCTGATACAAAAGTGAAGATGTTCGATTACCCACTAACTAAGCTTCTATCTATAAGACTATGGTTTACTACTCCAATACCATATTTCTCGATATCTCGAGGGTGAGCTGTCACCCTACATCCAGTCTTGACGGAAAACCCGTCATCACTTGGAAGGAGATAGCAAGAGTCCTATTCCTCCTTTACTGTGACCGACTGTACACGATCCGACCTTCCTCTATTTAGGGACCTGAAAAATGTTAGCCCACTAAGAGGTGAGATCACATCTCAGCGAGTAAATCCCCTAAATCCAGAGTAGGAGAAGGATACACCCTGCATGCAATCTAATCACGTTTCTTACCACTCTTTTAGTGCCAGTAAGTTCCTGCATATTAGTATCAAATAAAATATTCCTAACAGTATCAAGTTCACACATCACATGAATACTTTAACATGAACATATGCAAGGGCGTGAATATCCATGTAAGCATACAGGCCACAGTCAATGCAACAGATAACAGTCTTCTGGCAAAACCGAGCATCTCGTGTGTCACAAATGATGTCAATGCTCAGATAATAGTCTTTCGACATAACCGGGCATTTCATGTGTCACAAATGATTTCAATGCTCAGATAATAGTCTTCCGGCATAACCGGGCATTTCATGTGTCACAAATGATTTCAATGCTCATATAATAGTCTTCCGGCATAACTGGGCATCGCCTCGCACCATCGAGCGCGGCATTGTTTACATCTAGACGGCATTCCATATAGGAGCATCGGTCCAGCCTCCACTGCGACCGGCATCCGTTGACGTGGGGCATTCCCGAAGGAGCATCGCCCAGCCCTAAAGGCTCGTGGCGGAATCTCATGCCATGAATGCATATGATCAATGTCACACTTCAATAATCAATTACACATAACATTCACAGTCTCAATTAAGCAATTTCATAGCAAGAATATTTCAAAACAAACATACACTCCTACTAATCCAAATTCACAGAAAATAGTCCAATTATGCTCTCCCAAATTCGAAGTTAGAAACTCACTCGTATGAGCTCGAAAAATTCTCAAATTTGGACACATGCTTGAAAACACAATATATATATATATATATATATATATATATATATATATTTCATGAAGACACCGAGATCCAGATCCCTCTGGATTCGGCCTAGAAATTCTTTCTATCCAGCACAAAAATTGGGTCCAGTTCCAAAGAACCTAACTCATCGAAATCAGTTCATTTTTGGGTCGAAATCTAGTCCGTTTGATTTGAAATTCAATTATGTTAAACTAAAGATTATAAAGAACAACTTTCATGAAGAAACCAATTGGAAATTCGACCTCTAAAGGTCAGTAACAGCCCTCGAAATCATAACAGGTCACGGCTTACAGAACTTTCCGAATTACTGCTTGAAGGATGACGTCATGAAAATTGTCATCTTTTTAAATTCTAAAAATTCTGAGAAAAATATATGTTATTATGTAGAATGTCTAAAACATTTCTTCAAAATAAAATTCCTTCAAGATCGCAACATACAGTTGTCTACGAAATTAGCAAAACACACACGTCCTGCAAACTGTTTCAGAAATCAGCTACTGTTCTAGTCTGAATCTTCCTCCACGATGTTTTTCTTGCTCTCTAAACCCTATCTAAGCTTTTCTATGGCCACCATAACATCCCTAACCAACATCCATCCACATATAACGTCATCTATATTTTTCTAACTTGTAATAATCCCTAATAGAGGTACTCAACCCTTAGTCCAGATTTAGAAGACAACTCACCACCGAAACTAATGGCGATCCTCACTTGTGGCCAGACGGCAACACAAGGACAACCCTGGAAATTTTTGACGATGATTTGGACCCGGCACAACGGCTGGAGGTGTCGTTGAGCGACCACCACAGCAACACACAAAGTCCTGGATTTTCTTGAGGAGGGAGGAACGCTCGAGACCTTGCTGTTCGGTCGCTGCTTTGTCGTCCAAGGGGGAGCAAGAATGGACGAATAAACTAACTTAAATAAGAAGAAGACAAGAATTTTTATGGTTGTGAAAGGGAAAGGAAATTGTTGTAAGGCTGGATAAGGGAAAGAGAGAGACAGGTGCACAGCAGCAGGGGAGAAGAAATAAGTGCGGAAGAAAAAAAAATAGGGTAAAGCAGAAGACTAAGACCCTTCGGCTGAGAGAAAAGAAAGGAAAGAAAAATAAAGAACAAGAAAGAAAAGGGAAAAGTAAAAAGGAAAGCAGCCATTTGTTGCTGCACTTCGGTTTCCTACGGCAAGAAGAGAGGAGGAAGGTGGGGAGTAAATGCCTAGAAGTTACTCAGCATTTACTCAGCATTTACCTTCTACTTTTGGCCCTAAATTCCATGGAAAATTGGCTCTCCATTACTACCTTAAGTCCCACTCTCTTTTCTAAGTCCATCTCCATTAAATACCAAGGAAATTGAGGTTAAATTGTAGGAGAGAGGGATTCCTACGAATTTCCTTTTGAGGAGACTTCTCTTCTTTCTTTAATTACCAATCCAACATCTAATTCAATAGGGTCAAGTCCCTTAGTAACAACTTATAATACCTCTTAAATTGCTTCACATTAGAGGCCTTAAAACCCTACCTAAAATGTGGCAATTCCCTTGCTCTTTTAATTTGTTGATCTTGCACATTTCGTGAACAATTCCCATCATCAATAAATTTTGAGAAGATGCAACAATGTCCTTGGGATGAATTGTGACATGTGACAATTCTTAATTTCTGTAATCGACATCATTTCCTCGGTTAATTTCAGTCAAATGTGATTTTAGCGCAACCTAAATTATCGGTTAGTTTTTAGGAATTTTCGGTGCAACTGACCCGTGGTCGATTATTCCCGAGCCACAATGTACATCTTCGACGCATTGACAACTCTCGATTGTCGTGAAAAATCTCGAGGTTTCAATTATGAGCACAGGGTACCAAAATAATAGAAAATTCGGTTTAGTGCCGATCAACGAGAAATTTGTAATTAGTTGGAATCACCCAAGCCTAATTTTATCTCTATCGAATTGACATATTTCCGACTTCTGATAGATTTTCGACTGTGTCAAATTGATCCTTGTAGACTAACACGGTCGAGCAGTCGATTCCTGGTCGAATTCTCAAGTCTGTTGCATCAAAATCCTTTAATAACTTTCTCGATTAGTCAAGTTATCTCATGCGTGATCAACTCAGAAAATAGCGCTATAAACACGTCGACGAAAAGCCCGATTTATTTAATTGAAAACAGAAGCGGAAAATCAGACTGTCACAGGCAACGAGATGTAGACACACGGTTGAAGACTTGGTGGATGGTGGGAGACATGTGGCAGGTGAGCTAGGCTGCGGCCCTGGAAAAACCTGCCGAGAAGTCAACGTCCACAGCTTCTTTTTAGGGCTTAACTTCGTGCTGCTCAAATGAAGACACGAAGAAGGTGGCATAGCAAATTCGATGGAGGTGGCAGCGAAATGGGAGGAAAGAAGCAGTTGGAGAAGCCACGGCTAAGGGGCAGAAAGTCAAGCAATATCTCAAATTTAATTATGAATTGGTCATGTGACATCTTGGATTTTTCACTTATGCTTTCATTTGAATTAATCAGGCATTTTATTGACGTGCCTATAAGATTGTTCTCAGAGATAATTACTCTTGAGATAACTAGATTATCTAGGGAAGCTATTAAGGAATTTTAAGGCAATAGACTTGAGAATTCGACTGGGAATCGGTTTCTGGACTGTGCTCATCTTTAGAGGTCATTACGACACAATTAAAAATCGATTTGAGATTAGAGATAGGTCGGTACAACTGAAATGTGTGGCTGATCGTGGGTGACTCCACTAAATTGGAAAATTTTCGTTGACCGGCATTAGTTTGATTTTTCTGTCGTTTTGGCACCCTGTGTCCGTATATAAATCCTTGAGATTTTCACGACAACCGAGAGTCACCAATGTGTCGAATAGGTTCATTGTGACTCGAAGAAAATCGACCATGGGTCATTTGCACTTAAAATTTCTTAAAGTTACCAGGTAGCCTAGGTCACGCTAAAAACGCGCCGGAGTGAAATTAACCACGAATTTGAGTCCAATTTCAAAAACTGAAGGTTCTGTCATGTCACAATAAATTCAAGAAATATCGACTTAGTCTCAGAAGGTTTTTCTGCAACCTGAGACTTTTTGGAAAAAAGTCGGCATATGACCGTTTTTGTTCAGAAAAGGTCAGGATCATTTTTGATCGTGCAATTAGGATGCAAGATGGATCAATTGGTGAGGAAAAATATTAATTTGATAATTGAGGTGTCAAATGAATTTGTAAGGGTCAAATGGGATTGAATTGAGCAAGATTAAGTGCCCAATTGAAGCCAAAGCTTGCCAAATTCATAGCTCCCCCATTGCCTAGCAAAATTCATAGCTCCCCCATTGCCTAGCCAAAATAGACAATTTCAAGAATCCAATGATGAGCCTTGGTGGCTGAATGAGAGCCAAGGAGCAACTGGTGGCCATGGATGGTCAAAGGAGAGAAAGAATTGGAAAATGAAGGCATGTGGAGCCCTTGCCCCTCTTCTCCCTCATCCTCCTTAAGCTGCTGTCCATCCCTCTCCATCCTCTCCATTCTCGCACACCAGTAGGCCAAGAGACCGCCAGAGACAGTAGCTCAGCCATCGTCACAGGCCACACACTAGAGGAGCCGCATGACACACTATCTCCGCCGTTCGCCCTCCTCGCGCACATGCACACGCACACCGTCATGCCTTGCCACACCTCACCGCCATCCAGCAGTCTCTGTCCGAGCGTCTAGGGTCATTGTCTGGTCGTGCCAGCCACCGTCGGAGCCAGCCAAGGTCGCCGAAGTCCTCGTTGTTGGCCACCGAACACCCAAGCCGCCTCCACCAGCTTTGCTTTGCCTTAACCAGCTTGTTTCCCTTGTTTTTGCAGCTGAAAACAAAGGCTGAGTTTGTGGGTATCTAGCCACCTTTAAGGCCCATTTTGAGGTGGTCCCGAGCCTCGATTGTTAGGCCCGCCTTGAGGAAAGTCGAGCCCCACGACGTTCCCGTCATTTTGTACCGAACCGATTGTTAAACAAGTGAGTTTTACTCACTAAGCCTTAATTAATAGGTTAATGACGCAAAGTGGTTAACTAGATTAGACTAATATTGTTTAGGTGGTTAGTTAGACTTAATTAGTGAAATTAAGCTAGTTACCGATGCAGGTTAGGTGATTAGTCAATGTAGTTAGCGAGTAAATAGACTCGAGTATTTATTAAATGAATCTCGAAATTTTTCTAGGTTCGTTTCGGCATCCAATTCGGCTATATCAGGCTTAAGTTGGATTTATTGCAATTATTGGCATTTATTTAGTATTTTCTATAATTATTTAATTATTTATTTATTTTCCGAAAATTCAACTGGGATTACTGGTGACTGGAATTTCGTGCTGATTGCAATGATGCTCTATGTTTATTGAATTGAGTACCTGAATGTGCAAATTGAGTGCAAATAGTGTTTGTGGGTATTTATTCCAAAAATTGGATAAATTTGGTAATTAAGTGGAAAATTACCGGGCATCAGTCTACAACACTAAAAATATTTTGGTGGGCTATATAAAGTGGTGAGAATTGTGAAAGTGAAATAACTATATTTTTGAATAAGGCCAACCGTGTACTCACACATGGCTATTTTATCGAGTATGATATAAGATGAGAAATAAGGATGTATTACATGTCTCGGAGACTAAGGGTGTCATCCTGGAGATTGCATGTGACTTGTTGATCAAATACATCACCTTAGAGAATGCACGTGGCTCGGTGATTTGGTATATCATCTTACAGAATGCATGTGACTCGGTGACCAAGTACATCACCTTAGAGAATGCACGTGGCTCGGTGAATAGGTATGTCATCCTGGAGAATGCACGTGGCTCGGTGGCCAAATACGTCGCCTTTGAGAATGCACATGGCTTGGAGACTAGATATATCATCTTGGAAAATGCATAGTATGAATTAAAATGACCTGCAAATGGACTGATTAACATATAATCGACTAGGTCAATTGATCGATGATTCGATTAGTTTTGATTGGGTGTTATGTCAATCAACATTTATGAATTGAACTAACTTGCAAGAAGGGACTGAGGCCAAGGTAATTCCTCTAACTTGTGTTGTGCTTAGGTAGCCTTAGTGTGTATTGGCTTCCTAATCAAGTCTTAGGGGATAGAACTTGCTAAGACGTAATATCACCCCGTTGTGGGACAACATTTCAGGTCCGTAGACGGTAGCACCTCCAGTTCCTCCCGAGCAATTTGGTATACCGGAGGATATTTCTAAGATAATGTATCATATCCCGGTACATCATCACCCTGAAGGATTAAAGTATGTTTTGGCGAAATCCACTGTATGGGTCGATGTAGGTAGACCCACCCATGTGTCTCATGAGTGCCGATCATGGTATCGTCACTACCAGAATGGACGAAGGGAAGGTCCTATACCGGAGTCTAGTGTACCTTTGTACATTTTGGAGAAGGCTTTTGGTAAAGGTACAGCAGACCCTAAAAGTGGAGTGGTGGAGGATGCTAAGGATCTAGGACTCGTAGGTGATTCTAACTCCCCAGTGTACTCGGTGGATGGCTCCAATGAAGACGAGGTGCCGGAGCAAGAACAGTTTAGTGATGAGGAGATAGAGCTGGAGGAGATTGAGAGTGATGAGGAGCCATAGCTATTTGGTCCTCACCCCTGTTTGTTAAACCTTGTGTGTTTGAATAAACAGAGTTTGGGTCGGCTTGTATTTTATATATATAACTGGTTGTGTTGTATATGTATATAAGTGTGGTTTGAAATTTTATGACCTTACTTTCCTATCCCATTGATTTATTGTCTGGGAATTTATAATTGCTTCCGTATGCATACATTAAAATGAATGGGTCGATAATGCGTCCTGGGATATCGCTATTTTATCAATCAAGAAGGGATGGGCACGTGCTCGGAGGGTTGGAGTGTGATAGGTCCCCCCAAAGGCCCACAAGTTTATCCTCTTTGTCCCCAATTCTTTCTTGAAAGATAATCCACAATTAATCAAATTTTGAAGCCAAATTTGCTGCCCCAAAATCTAGCTCCCAATTTCACTCAAATACTCTTAAATTTCTTCACCAATTCTCCAAATCGATGTCTAATTTCACCAAGGAAAAAGCTCATACAATTTTTTGCAAGTCCCCAACACCCAAAGGCTCGGCTTGGAAGTCTAAATTTCCTTCAACTTGATCCATTCGAATTTCCATTATTTTTCCGCAACGTCCGAAACAATTTTTCCATGAAAATTATTGAATCACCAAAAGTACTTCGGAGGATGAGTCGACGTTCCTAAAATAAATCGTGACATAATAGAACTTTCGATTTCTGAAATCAGGTACAAATTCGCGATTAATTTCAACCAGACGCGATTTTAGCATGACCTAGTTTACTGGGTAGTTTTTAGGAATTTTTAGAGCAATTGACCCATGGTCGATTATTTTCGAGCCACAATGTACATCTCTGACACATTGACGATTCTCGGTTGTCGTGAAAATCTCAAAGTTTCAATTATAGACACAGTATATCCAAAACGACAAAAAAAAATCAATTTAGTATCGATCGACAAGAATTTTGCAGGCAAGTAGAATCATGATCGCATATTTCAGTCGAATCGACCTATCTCTGATCTTTGATTGATTTTGATACTGCCGTAATGACCCTTGCATATCAACACGGTTGAGCAGTCGATTCCCAGTCGAATTCTCAAGTCCATTGCGTTAAAATCCCTTAGTAGCTTCTCTATATAGTCTAGTTATCTCATGAGTGATCAACTCAGAGAATAGCACTATCGGAATGTCGATGAAAGACCCAATTTATTTGACGTGCGGACCCCTCAAGTGCCTTAACTTTGCCCAAAGGGACACTTAAGTGCCATAACTTACGAAAGGTACACTTAAGTGCCAAAATCGGAGTAAAAGAGATCACTTGAGTGCCAATCCGGCCAAAATCCAGCCAAAACGCCAACGTGGCGTTTTTCCGGCGAAGCGCGGCCAAAACGGCGCCGTTTTGCACGTTGACGTGGCCAAAACGGCGTCGTTTCGACTGACGTGGAACAAAATAAATAAATAAATAATTTAATTTAATTTAAAATTAAATTTAGTTAAAATATTTTAAAAAATAATATTTAAAAATTAAAAAAAACTTTTAAAAAAATTAAAAAAATTAAAAAAAAAAAGGAACAGGGCCGGGAAGAGCCGGCGACGGCGGGGGGAGGGTCGGCCGGGGTCGCCGGGCCCTGGCCAGGGGCCGGCGACCCCGGCCGACCGGCGGCGAGGGCTCGCGAGCCCTCGCTGCTGGATCTGGGCGAGGGCTCGCGGCCCTCGCCGGTCGACCGGCGGCGAGGGCTCGCGAGCCCTCGCCGCTGGATCTGGGCGAGGGCCGCGAGCCCTCGCCGCTGGATCTGGGCGAGGGCTCGCGGCCCTCGCCGGTCGACCGGCGGCGAGGGCTCGCGAGCCCTCGCCGCTAGATCTGGGGGGGCGCGCGGCCCTCGCCCGGCCGGGCCAAGGCCGCCGCCCGCTGGGGCGACCCCCGGCGGGCGGAGGCCCTTGGCCCGGCCGGGCGAGGGCCGCCGACCCTCGCCGGATCTGGGCGAGGGCTGCGACCCTCGCCCTCGCCGCCGGTCGGCCGGGGTCGCCGGCCCCTGGCCAGGGCCCGGCGACCCCGGCCGACCCTCCCCCCCGCCGTCGCCGGCCCTTCCCGGCGGCGGCGAGGCGGCGGCGGCGGCGGCTGAGGGCTGATCCCTCAGCCGCCTCCCCCCATTCCCTTTTTTTTTTTAATTTTTTTAATTTTTTAAAAATATTTTTAAAGGTTTTTAAAGTTTTTTAAAATATTTTAAATAAATTTAATTTTAAAATTATTATTTTTAAATATTTTAACTAAATTTAATTTTAAAATTAATTTAATTAATTTTCTTTTTGCCACGTCGGCCCAAAACGACGCCGTTTTGGCCACGTCAGCGTGCAAAACGGCGTCGTTTTGGGCGCGCTTCACCGGAAATACGCCACGTTGGCGTTTTGGCCGGACTTTGGCCGGAGTGGCACTCAAGTGATCCATTTTTTTTCGAATTTGGCACTTAAGTGTACCTTTCGTAAGTTATGGCACTTAAGTGTCCCTTTGGCCAAAGTTATGGCACTTGAAGCGTTCTTTTGCCCAATTTATTTAATCGAAAACAAAATTTGAAAATTCAGGCTGTCACAAGAAAAGTTTGATTACCTTTGATGAGCATGATGGTGCTATACTAATCACAGATTTTGAAGTGCAGTTGTGCCCCATGTATCCTCGCAATCCAGAGGCCTTAATTAATGAGATGAGATTGAATTTTGAATTGCTTGGCTTTGGAGAATTTTGAGCTTGGATGGACTTTGGAAGTAGAAGGCTATGGCAATGGTGACAAAAGCTACAACTAATGATACAAAGCCTTCAAACTTGTTCTCATCTCTAAGAATTAGAGCGCAACTTTTTCTTTTTTGGTCGGAAAAAGAAATAATTCTTTGAGTGACATGTTCATTTTTGGTCCTTTCGTAATGTTCTAATTAAAAATAACCTATGCTAAATTTGGGAATCGGTGTGAAATTTTTTTTCAAGTGTCTCTCCTTTTCTGAACATCAGGGTTTATAATTGCCTCGACTAGTTGTCTAACCCCCTTACTCTGGTCATCACACAAAAATATATGAGACTCGTGAATAATATGGTTTGATCTTACTGCCCTCAAGAAGTGCTTCAGGGCCAAAATTTTCACCACGGATAGCCTTAAGGTGTCAAAAAAGGAGAAGTCGGCCTATTATATTTTTTCTCAATAATCCTTCATTGGGAGGAGCATTGGTATCATCTACAAGGGTCATAAAAGAAGAAGTCGGCCTATTTTTCATATAATCATTCAAGGGGCATCGTTACCATCTACAATGGTCATGAAAGGAGAATTCGGCCTACTCTACGAGTCGCCAGAGACATAGGAAACTAAGAGAGAGGGGGTTTTGTTCAAAGAAAGAGTACAAGGGTGTAATGACTCAAAACCTCAAGGAAGGTTTATTTCAATTTTGTGATCTTTAGGATGCGTTTGGTAACGTTTCTATTCCAGGCAACAAGTTTTGAACAAAAATAATTTTTTTTTTGTTTCTATTCCCGGGAATAATTTCTGAGTATAAAAACGCACTTGGTAACTGCAAAAAATTTATATTCTAGAAATAGAAATGCGTTTGGTAAACTTGTATACTTTTGTTATTTCTTTTAATTTTTTAATATTTTTATTATATTTTTCATTTTTTTCTTCTTTCTTTTTTTTTTTTTCCTTCTTTCTCCTTTGTGGCCGGTGCCGGCCATAGCGACTGCCAGCAACCGGTTGAGCGAGGTCCAGTGAGCTCGCCGAAGCCTCGCCAAGCCACCAAGAGACTCGACCTCGCCAAATCTGGGTGAGGCCGAGCCTCGTCAGTGGCCTCGGTGCCCAGGTAAGGCTAAGCCTTGCTCCTTGCCCTAGCCTGGTGAGGTCAAGTCTCATCGGAGCTTGCCTAGATCTGGCAAGGCCGAGCCTTGCGTCAACCAGCAAGGCCGAGCTCGCGCCGGCCGGTGAGGCTCGACCTCACCCAGGTGGCGCGAGGTCGGGCTCGGTCTCGTCGGGGGCCGACAACGCTCCGGCGAGGTCGCCAACCAAAAGGAAAAAAGGAAAGAAAAGAGAAGAAGAAAAAAGAGAAGAAGAAAAAAGAGAGAAAATTTGTTTCTCATAATTGTTCCCGAGAACAATAAGTAATTTTTTTCTACTTCTTGTTTCTATTTCAAATTTGTTCCCGAAAACAAAAAAAAAATAGATTTTTTGTTCCCATAAACAAAAGTTTTATTAAACATATTTCTGTTCTTTTTTTGCTCCTCGAAACAAAAGAACATAAATTTTTGTTCCGGGGAACAAAAACAATTTTAAACAAACAGGGCCTTATTGGTTTGCAGCTGGAAATTTGTAATGGAGATGTTGCAAGGGAGAATAATCAAAGTCACTTTTGTGATTCTTTACATGGTAGGGAACTGAGAGTTGTTATTTGAAAGATAATAAGCCATTTATAGCCGATTATCCAGAATATATGTGCATTTGATTTAGCTTTTTCAAGGGACTTTCAGGACTTGCTTTGAGTTTTTAGCATTTTTGGAATGCTGAAGGGCTGATTTAATGATAATTAGTGAGTTGCTTATTTTGCCCTCAAAACCTAACTAAAACTCCAAATTTGCCCCCTTTTGAAAGAATTAAAACCCTAGATCTACAAGCACTACCTTCTTCGCTCTGCTCGCTCTCCGCTCGACCCTACACTTCATTCGCTCCACTTTGCTCACCCTTTTCAATTTGCTTGCCCTAGATCTACCCCCATGCATTATGCGAATCTGTTGCGCCGACTTCACTCTCTATCTCAGTCTCTCTCTCCATCGATGGCTTCTTCTTCGTCTCTCCTTTGCCTGATGGTTCTCATCGCGGTGATTGATGTGGTGATGATTTTCAGAGAGGTTGATGACGGAGGCAACCAGAGAGAATTTGATTAGTTCAAGTTGACAGAGCAATGGCTAACAAGGCACTTTCTGCCGGCAAACTCGCCATTGTTGCTACTCCAACATGCCACGGGTAATTCGCAGTTGTCATTTGTTTCATTAATTCCAGATGCTTGGCTGTTGATTGCTGGCTCGTGTCCCATGCTCTATGTATTTAATGTTTGATTGCTTTTTAATTGGGGTTTTGTTTGCATAGTCTACGACTTGTGTTGTCTGCGTGTTTGATTATTATGCTGGTGTGGCAATCGAATTTGAATTCATGGGTGAATTTCAGCTATGGCTTCATGTTGACAGCCTACGAGTTTATTAGAACACTATTATATCAATGCGTTAAATGCTAAACTAGTGGTGTCAAACCTGTTGAATATCAATGTCATTGAAGCCTGAAAAAATCACATGCACGAAATGGAAATCTTCGCTGAATATCAATGTCATCGAAGCCTGAAAAAATCACATGCACGAAATGGAAATCTTCTGAAGCACCACTAGTGCTGCTCATTATGGTTTGTTTTTTTTTTCCTGTCACCAACATGATTCTTGTATGTCATTTTACGGGTTGCAACAAAGAATTGATTTTTGTTTGTCCTGTTTTGAGTATACACTGAGAGATCACATATGGTCAATTGTCGATTGCAGTGGATCTGTCCTAATTGAATGTGAGAAGGGGATGTTAACCGATTGGTTAATTGTTAATTGCAATCCTATCTTAGGACCTTTGAGATTGCTTACTTGTGTGTTAACTTGATTGATGTTCTTCCATTATTTCCCTTGGAAGAACAAGTCAAATTAATTAGGCCTATCCCATTTTCCTTCAAAAATTTGTGTGCAAACTATGACATTTTTTGTAGGTATCTTGTATTTAAGAGAACTGTTCTCTTAGATTGTAAAACACTTGTGGCCTTACTAGATTTGCATTAGTATGGGACACTTTCATATGATAATTTTGAAGTTGCTGTACATCTAGCACATGAGAAGATGTCACAGCCAAGTCATCATAGAGTTATAGAGTTATTGTTGATAAGCCCAAGGAGGAGGATTACTTATGTGTTAACTTGATTACTTATGATTTACAAGGCTCGAGCAAGAGGAACTCCAATGAAGTCTTTAGTTGATTGCCAATTTGCCAGCAATGATAAACTATTGTCATCTGGACATGTTCCGCACAATATGTTCATGAGCTTGAGATTCAAGTTGATCTCTTTGCAGCGCATGGTGCAAATGCTCTTGAATTTGATGCACAAGCTACTTCACTTTCATCAATGTGAATGGCTTTTTGTTTGTCCATGATATGAGGCTAACAAGAAGCAGCAAGCAAAGGCTTGCCTTTCTTTTAGGATAGCTACAAAGATAAATTTATCATTTGTTGTTGTCCATAGTAAGTGATTGTAATATGATGAGAAGTCATTGAAAACAAGCGTGCATTTTTGCTCTTCTTGTGATAACGCGGAATGAAAGCTTATTTTGGTTCATGTCCATTATTTCGGTTGGGTAAGGATCGTTTGAGATGATGACTTGAGAGACATTTGCAAATTCATTTTAATTTTGCTTCGGCTACATAGATCATTTCTTATGGCAAAGTGGTTTCATGAACTTGGATACAAACAAAAAACTAGGGAAGTTTGGTTCTATGCCTACTCAATGAAAATTGACAGATACAAATCCCCATAATTTCTTTTATTCCCTCAGAATTTCATACAAATTGGAATTCACTTGCCAAAGCAAGGTGCACAATTGTTGATGATGTAAATGAGGAGGGTAATGCTCCAAATAATGATGCAACTTCTGATATGGCACATTTATATGATCAAATAGCTATGAGTTTATGACATATTTAAGAATATTTCTAATATTTAAGGAAAATAAATTTCTTTTCTTGGGGCATATTTTAATATGTTTATTGCAATGAAAGTATACTTTTTTTTTTAATTGAGAAATAGACCATTTTGATGTAAGTTTTCCATTTGAAATTTTTTTTAGCCAAAACAAACAAATTTTATTTTTCTAAAGAAGTTGTTTACATTATATCTTCAACATTGTTGTCAAAAATTAAATTAAAAAAGTTGCGAACATTAATGTTTTCACTTTTAAACAAATAAAAAATTTAAATTTTAAATTAATCATTCAAATGGGCTTTTCAAATGTGTTTTATACCAACCGACAAAAAAAAAATATGTTTTCTACCAAATAACAGTTGTCTCAAAGTTATTTCTCAAAGTAGAGTTTACTAAACAGTTTTTGCATTTTTCAAAGCTCTTTAGGCTAAATTGCTTTCTCCAAAGCTTGGAAAAGTCGAATCAAACGCAGCCGTCCAATATCACAAGGAGCTTGATCATCACTCTCTCTTCCATCAATTCCAGATATTCGGTGAGATGATAAGGATCCTAAATGTTAACCCACTAAATTCATGTTCAACAGTTTGCTCTTATCAGTGAAATTGTGTGGATTTTGATATAAAATCTGAAATTTAAACTTAATGACTTTTTTTCCTGCAAATCACGGATTATTTTTCTATTAATAAGTTTGTGAAATTTTATTATAATTTGTGATTCGTATGCGCATGCGAGGGGGAGAGATGGAGATAGATGCGTGTATGACTATGTTGGTAAAGGAGGTAATCTATGCTAGCTTGAAAGAGAAAGACAAGTTAGAGAGAGGTGACCAACACAGGGCACCACAATGTTTTCCATGCAAAGTGCACGTCACATGGCAAGGCTTTGTGATTGTATTATGGATGGAGGAGATTGCGAGAATGTTGTAGCAACTGTAATGGTCGAGAAGTTGAAGTTGCCAATGAAAGATCATCCCCACCCTAACATATCACAATAGTTAAGGGAGGAGAATAAAGGAAAGGTCTTCGACTTCATTAATTCAATTTTCTATTGCAAATAAATATCACGGCAAACTATGGTATAATGTGATTTCAATGGACGTGTGCCATATGCTACTTAGACTATAGTGGCAATATTAACATTGAAGTATTCATGATGGACATGGATACACTTACTCCTTCGAGAAGGATGGTGTATAGATTACAGTTGCACCATTAATAATTGATAAGGAAGAAATTGTTTTGACATCCTTGTTTGGATTAACAAAAGCCTACAAGGAGACGTGTGTTGCATGTGCACTAGTGGTAGAGAACGAAGAATCACTTGGATTGCCAAGACAATTAAGCCACTTGAAATTTTTGATCTTGATGAAATTTTAGCTGCCATGCCGCCCATGTGTGATATTCATTACTGCAGTTATCCCCAACAAAGTTGCCTGCCCCACGAGTCCTAAGGAGCATGAAGAAAGTCAACTGCAAAAACCTTACGGCCAAAGGGCTAGTGGAAGAAGGTGCTAGTCTTTATGCGGTGCCGGCTAGGAGGGGCCAAAGGGCCATTCTCGGCTCGGTTGGCCTGGGCCCATTTATTTTTCTAAATTAATTTTAATTCTTTGAATGAAAAATTCCAAAAAAACTAAACTATTTTTTCAAATTAAAAAACTAATTTAGAAAATTTTATAAAAAAAAGCACTCATTTAATCAAACCAAATTGAAAGACAAGTATATCTTCAAGTAATTTGAAAAAGAAAAATACACATAATGGTGCCCTAATAACGACTACACATAAATTACACCAAAAAGAATGCCTAATAAATTAGGTATCTTCATGTCTTCTTCCCCACCTTAATTCAAATGATACAATCTCATTGTTGTCCTCTTGTTCATATTGGGCACATTCCTCTAGAGTCAGTTCTTGCACAAACTAATCGTGTCCAGCCAAAACAATTTCTAAATTTTCCACCTCACCTTTTGTCTTCCAAGATCCGTTAGCTAGTTTTAAACATGGGCTAACAAACGCTGGTGCGATTAGAAATCAAAAAACTGGTGGCTTCCCTCTTCCACCATTTCAGAATAACTCATTGGTAGACAAAGACGAAAAACTAACAGAAGGTTCGGAGTATTCTTCTGCTTAGGAAATAGAGACCATAGATTTTTCTGGCCTTCTTTTTGATGAAATTATGCATCGTCAAAAATTATTTTTTATAACAAGCATCAATACACTTAACCATTTATTACTCGGTCATTTCATGAATATTCTAAAGACTTTTTAAATTGTTTCCTAGAAACAATGTGTTCATAAACTACAATAAACTGCTATTTTCTTTTAATCATTTTAAGCACACTTTTACATGGGAAGATCATTTTTTTTTTTTATCTCCTTCCTAAAAATGGATCTTAAGAACATGAAGGGACAAAGTCTACTTGCATTAACAATCTATTTTTTTTCTATTGATGCTAATTAAGTAGTTGACAATTTGAACAAGTTTTTGTTGACACCTAAATTTTTGTTAAATATTTATAATTAAAGTGCGTAGAAAATTAGAGATCGATTTGGCCCTAACAAGACAAGATTTTTGCGTCACATAGTCATTAATACTATTTGCATCAACTAAATTTTATTTTTTATTTATTTTCCCTTTATTTTATTACATTTCAGATAAAAATTTTAAAATTTTTAATTTTCAAATCATTATTTTAAAACATTAGAAAGACGTAAAGGGACTCGGGGGGCAGGGCCAGACATCAGCCCCCTTTCTTTCCTCCGCCCAGGCCGGGGCCCAGTTCTACTCACTTCTCCCCAGCCCTGCCCCCGGCCCTTTTCTCTCCCTTCTCTCCTTCTCTTCTTCCTGCCCTCACAGGACAGTCTGGCCCTATAAGAGGAGGGGCCCAAGGGTGAGATCCGCGGGGAAGACAGAGGGATCCGAGAGAAAGGGAGATCGAGATCGAGAAAGCGAAGAATGAGGGCGAGAGTGGGGAGTTTCTCCGGTAGCCACCGTGCCTGTACGCCACCCGCCGATCCTCGCCGACGTCCTCAAACCAGCTCCAGTAAGCCAGCCCTGTTTTTGCCCTGTTTTTGGTACGTCAGGCCGGAGCTCACGGCCGCCCGGCTCATGCGGACTACGGCCCTATCTCCTTTTGGCTGCTGTTTGTTTGCTCGGCGAAAGCTTCAGCCTTTGGTTTGAGTCCCGATGGAGCCGAAACCCGATGTTTCAGCAGCGTGCTCGTTCGACGGGATGCCCGAGATAGACCTAGTTCTTGCCTGCTTATTTTGGACGGTATCGAGTTGTCCGGACACCATCTCGGCCGGTCAAGACGCCTCGGTGACGTTTGGCGCTTGTGGGCGTCGGCCGCTTGGCCGTTTCGACGCGTCCCCGCTGCCCACTCTACCGTTTTCGCGCATGTCCGAGAGGGAGGAGCCCCTCGGCCGGCGGTGTCGGGTCCGGCAAGGAAACGGGGACCCATGCGGAAGCCGAGCCCTCCGCTTTGGCTGGCCGAGGCGACGCCGGAGTAAGCGTGCGGCCAAGCCGAGGCGAGCGGCGTCGCCACAGCCATCCGCGTAGGTGCTGCGTGGGAGCAGGGGCACGCGAGGGGGTACTAGTCGGGTCGGCCTGGGTTGGGTCGGGGTCGGTCCCGGGTCGCACGTTTAACTGGCTTGGGCTCATTATATTAGCTTTGGGTCGAGCTCGGTTTGTTGGAGTTGGGGCTTAATTCTATAAGATTGAGCCCAGTTCGTTTTTTAAAAGCCTCTTAGTGGGTGAGGCCTCCCAACCTGAAGACCAGCAGCAGCCCACATTCGGACTGGGCTCAAAGGCCAAGCCCGAGTCCCGATTTCGGAATAAAAAACTGTGAAATCATATATTTAAAAAAAAAATCTAAAAAATAAAAAATTTCAAAAGAATTTCGAAAAAAATTCTCAAATTAGGAAAAGTAAAAAAAAAAAAGTTTTTGAGTATCATTCTCTTTAAAATGCATGAAATATCCTAAAAAAAAAAAAAAATCAAACCTGAGGTTTAAATAAGGTTAGGTTTCGAAAGAGTATTAATCGATTAACTAGTATAATTAAGTCCCTAATCCTAATTTTTTTTTTTGTTGTGCAGAAGTAAAATATTTATCTTAATATTTTATTTGGTTTCAAATTGATCCACCACAAACTAATTAGTAGAGACTCATAAATGAAAATGACTTGTATGTTAAAAATTCAGACCATAAATCGCAAATTGATGAGCTTGGAAGAGCCCAAATTAAATCTAGACTTAGTAGGTCATTAGCCTCCTAGCTACAGGAGGGTTCAAGGAGGTCGCAAAAGTTTATTTTACGTGGCATAACCCTTAGTTTTAGTTCAAATATTTTGAACCTGTTAACTTTTTTCGAATTTTTTTTTCATGATTCATGCGTCCAAATATACTTGAACATGAGATAATTGTATGTTCATGTTATAATTGGATCTTGAAAAGTCATATAAGGGACATACGTCGGCCATGCTTCGGAAAAATTGATATCAAGAGGTCAAAAACTTGTTGAATAGAAAATACTAATTTAAATCTAAATTTAAATGCCATAACAAATATGGAAGAAATTCGTAAATAGCATCAGCTAAATAAAAAATTACATTTTAGAGGAATTCATTTATAAATTCCTGTAAATCAACTTTTTTGCAGAGCTTCTAAATATCTATCTAAAGGTGAAAATTATCCAATTATCTGATTTGAAACGTCTCCATCAAAATAGAAAATATCAAACCAATTATCTGCTACACATGGACGTCATGGATTGCTTTAATATATAAAAAGTCTTTAACTCTTGAATTTTTGGAACACAATTTTTTGGTTTTTAAGATTCAGGAGCATGCTTTTGATCGAATATGTATTAGGTTTTGTCATTTTGTGTTGTATCTTATGCGGTTGGACTAATGTTTCTCTATGTCTATAATTTGTGCTTGCCTGAGATGGGTCGTACCTATTTTGTCTCCTCCATCCACCAATCATAATATTTTGACTAAATCGAAGACGTGGTTAAAGGACTTTGATCTACATATAGTTCGTGCGCCATATGCTTCTATTTTCAGAATGCACAAGTTGTTATAATAGATTAGCTAAAGTGTCGGTCTAGGATTGTACGAATAAACTACTATTGCATCATATCTTATTTGGAAAAATCACAGATTATGATCTTCTGTCTATCTATATTTCTAATTAATTGTCATACTGAATTTTTTGCTTTCTATAATTTAACCAAACACAAGAAGATTTCGTGTCAACATTACAAGTGTAAAACGATGACACACTATTTGATGATGAAGAATGTGAAATAGAAGCTATTGATGATGAAACAAAACAAAATAAAATCGACGAAGCAAATGTGATTAAAACCGAGGGAATGAGAGTTATTTTATTCTGTGGAGGATCTATTAGAGAACGACAAAAGATGCATAAACAAGTGGGATTGGGTGTCTCTAGGAGGAGATAGAAAAATGCAGATGACGATAAGGTAAAATACTTAACTCTTGCATGTTCTTTTCATGGAAAAAGTCTATGTATCTACAGCTAGTATAAGGATCAGCAAACTTTAACTTGTCTGTTGTTGAGGCAGGAGGGAATGAAAATCTTACCTTTGGTGAGAAGACAAAGAAAGTTAAGACTTGGAACTGAAGATGGTGAAGCCAATCATAACTGTTTGTTAGGATGCAAAATAGAAATGACATTTTTTCTATGTGATGGAGCTGGATGATGGTCCCAGGTTAAAGAATGTTTCCTTGGCAAGTGCAAGAACTTGGGCATTATATGAAAGTTTTGAGAAATATTAACCTTTGATACTATATTTTTGACCAATTAATATGAGATGCCTTTTGCCCCTTTCATGGGTGTGAATGAGGATACCAACACATTCGTTTGGTTGTTCAAATCCTCGTCTCTTTTGGATGGGAGGACGAGCACCATTCCCTACTATCACAGACTAGGACAAGGCAATGCAAAATTGAGTTGAGCATCGGTTCCGGATCCTAAGCATCAATGGTGCTTATGGCATATCATGAAAAAAGTTCCTGAAAAATTAGGTCGATATTCTGCATTTCAACTTATCACTCGACATAAAGGGCGTCCCACATCAAAATGGAAGGAATAAAAAAATAGGTCATATTGATAGAGTAAAGAAGCAAAAGATTAAGGCTCGACAGACTAAGCGCAAGAAAAGCAAGAAAAGCAAAGATGTAGTTTTGAAAATGGTAATTGTAAATTTATTGATATCCTTTTTCTCTATTTCATATCATAAAATGGACTTCTTATTTGGTGGTACTCTCATGATTTCGGGAGTTAATGGAGCCAAAAAGGAAATAAAAATGGAGTCTCGACGCTTACAGTTTTTGCTTTTTATTATAAAAATTATCTTCATTCTTAAAATGGTTTTTGTATCACTAACTAGTGGGTAACTTAAGTGCACTGTCGGCTAGCATACATGATCTACCAAAAGCTTCTTCTTTTCCAGCAGAAACTATTTAAAAGTGGGGAAGGTCCTTTCGTCCATAAATTAATCTTCTATTTGAGAATATTCTATACAACATTTGTGCTTTGTAAATAACGGTCAAAGTATGTTCATCTAGGACAACTCGCGCCTATGTGAGGATTGGACTTGATAATCAATGCCGCAACACTCAACATGAGCCAATCATACTTATCTTCGTTCAATTTAAGAAATTCTCATATATGATGATTGTCATATTCATTTACATAAATTTCTAATCTTAGACATTTCATAAGATTCTTTGAGGTATCCTTTTTCTATATTTTAATCTTGTGCATTTATGAAGTCGTTTGAATTTTTTTTTTTTAAATGGTATGTTTATATTCTTAATACTAATTCATGAATTTTTTTTATTTAACAGGACTAAACCATGGGACAATGTCAACCTTATTATACTATTAATCTTTTGATGATCACAACACAACTTTTTAAAATTAAAAATTATTGATCAATACGTTCGACTAATAAGCATTCATTTCACATAGTGATTTGTGTAATTAGCTATTTTCCACGGGACAAAGGAGTGATGTTGAAGGTAAAGGAATCTCTTATAGGTGAAGAGAGAGAGATTCTTAATTTTTGTTCATGATCAATAGTTGAGACTTGCAAAATCCTAAAGTTTGATTGTACAAGAATGTTCTAGACTGTTTTCTAGAGAAGCCTTTTGTCTGTATGTGATTCTTAGAATCATCACCCATTTCTTTGTAGAGAGAGTGAGCTTCTTGGATTCATGTCCTCTCTAAGTACCATTTACTCAACAAAGCTGCCCACCATCTCTGATGTGTAGGTCATCCATCCGAGCAATTCTAGCATGCAAGAATTTGTCCATCTGTGCACCCACAATTGATGTATTATAAACATGGGATCAGCTGACATTCAATTGAGGCCATCCATCTCAAACTTAGTCTCTCATTTCTAATCTCTCATTACTAAGAAAACAAAGTCATGTTCACATCATTCTTTCTAGTAGTATACAGAAAGGAAAAATATTCACAACTCCAATAGCGTTACCTTCTCAAATGGCACATAACAAGAATTTCACATATTTTCAAATACAAACACAAACTCTCCCCCCTTGGTCTGCCGTCTCTCGTAATATGTTAGGCTTGATTAGAGTCTCCTGCTAATTACTGTTTTCAAGAGTTGACTTCAACGATCCAACCATGGAACTTCTAAACCTGTGAAGACCACAAGTCGCTACTAGAGCAACATAAAAACAAACAACATGCTATATTTGAGGGGGAAAAAAAGACAAATAGACATCAATGCAGACCTACCAACAAGACAAGATTATGATAGATATCAATGCAGACCTACCAACAAGAGCAGCCAGTTACATCAAGTTTTAAAGATATTTCAGCTTTGGTTGGCTTGGAAGCACCTTGAGGTTCAAGCACCCACTTAAGTTCACTGCCTCCAAATTTGGCACCTTTGAGAAGTTTGGAACACTAATTAGAGACTTACAGCAGCTGAAAATTAGGAACTTCAAATTTCTAAAATGCTGCAAATTAAAAAGAACAGCCGAACAAGATTTTGATAAATTTCACTTTATGAAAGGCACCTAAAATGGAACCCGACAATAAAAGCATGTATGATGTACTTTTAAGTTATCTCCTAATTCTTTAATCCTGCTGTTATGCACATCAAACCAAACAAGTTTCTTTAGACTAGCACCAAACTTTAGAGTTGATAAAGGATATTCAGGCCATTCAAGCCACCTTAAATCTTTAAGAAGATATACGGGATCTCCGCTAAGCTGTGCATTTAGAAATAGGAGCAATCTCAGTCTCCTCATATGTGTGAAAGCACTCGGATTGATGTCTAGCTCTACTTGTGTTGGCAAGTCCAGCACTTTGCCTCTAACAGCATTGGTTCCCTATCAAGGAAAAGAAAATAATTACTACTACACTACCCGAATTAGGTAACGGCATGTAAATTAAAGAAGACAAAATTATCAATGGTGTCATGAGAAGCTCTCACAATATCCTCCAAAAATACTTCAAAAACATCATTGCAGCACCATAATCTACTCCATTTCCCAAGGTCGTCTAAACACTCTTGTTTCACAATATCCTGACCCATCAACTGAATCGAGTCATGCATTTGTACTGTTCTCCGATTATGGATGTTCTTTAAAGATCTCTCTATTAAAGTTTGAATCCCAATTCATGTCTTTAAACCACAACCATCAAGAACTGTGGTTACATAATGACTATCCCTCCTCTTAAAGAAGCAAGTAAAGTCAAAAAATATGTCCTCCTCATTGTTTTCCAGCGCACCAAACTTTTTCTTCAGAACATTGTTTATATCTTTATTAGGACTTTCAGCAAGTTTACCTAATGTACTCTCACATTCCCCTCTACTTCTACCACAAAAAAGGGACCCCAACAACACAATTGCTAAGTGAAGGCCATTAGCGTAGCCCAAAATATTATCTATGAAATCCCTGCTTGTGTCTTTTATCTAGTTTCTTGGAAAAGCAAATGGACGCAGAAGTTCAAAAGCTTCACCTTGATCCAATGTTTTAATTTCATGTACCTGATCTGCCCCATGAAAATTTAGTACATGGTGATCCCTTGTCGTAAGGATGATCCTTCTCCCTTTTCCAAACCATTCACTCTGTTAACTGGTCCCCATGATCCACACATTCAAGCACAAGTAGAATCTTCTTGCAGCAAAGTCTATCTCATATCAAACCAACACCTCCATCCACACTCAAGACTGCTAAGTTTTCTTTCCCAAATATCTCAGATAAGAGTGCTTTTTGCAAATGAACTGGGCCATCAGGTTTACTGGAAGTTTCTCTAACATTTGCAAGAAAGCCGCACCCACCAAACTGACTAGCCATACTGTTATGGACAGCTTTAGCGATGGTGGTCTTCCCTATACCTCCCAGTTCCCCGTATTCCTATCATCCGAACCTCATCCAAGCCTGTACTTAACAACGAGTTTATATTTTCAACCCGGCAACCTATACTGATGGGATACTTGGGCACACTCAGGGGTACTCGTCCTACTATAGTCATGATAATTGTTCTCATTTCCACCAAAACAAAGTAGCAATGAGAATGGGAATAAATGGCAATATACGATCCATCGGACTAACTAAAACCAACACGAAGTAAAAAATCACTCTGTAACATTCCAAAACATGACTCTAACGCACTAATCGATGCCATCATATAACAACCAGATTAGAGAATTACCAATTCTTCCACAGGGTCGAACAGGAATACTCTGATTACCCATCGACATAATAATGCCAACCGGACAAATGGGCGGCTTCAATTAGGGCTTGCCTCCATTTCTTCATCTTCTCAGAATCCACCTTTCCCAATTTCTCCTCGTACCAGACCAATGCCTTGCCATAACTCTCTGTCTCTCTCCCCCCCCCCCCCCCCCCCCTCCTCGAATCTCCCTTGGCTCCACTCCGTGGAACGCAGGCAACGCCAGCTGTCCCCTTGAGCCTCTTCTACTCCATTACCTTCACCGGCTCGTCCAAGCACCACCCGGACGAAGCGTGGTTCTCAGAGAAGACAAGGAGGGCGATTCGGGACTCCTCAATGGTCCTCATGAGTGCGGGCGAGATCTCGTGCCCCGGGCCTCGAGTCGTCGCTGTCGATGGAGGCGTTGATGCCTACTTGAGCCAGAGCCCCGTCGAGGTGAGGGAGGAAGCAGGGGCGGTCATCCTCGCGTCTGAAGCTGAGAGACGTCGAACGGCCATTTTGCTTCGAAGTTGAAGAAGTATCAGTCCGAATGTTTGATACTGCGCACCTTCTTCTTCTCATTTGAATTTTTTTCGTGGTTTAAGGGTAATATAAGGGATATCTGTTGGCCATGGATGGAAAAAAAAATGCATATTAAGAACTGAAAAACCTTTTTTAACCCAAAAGAATTCTCTGAGAATCGGAATTTCAATGCCATAACAAGATATGGAAGAAAATTGTAAGGTTGTTTTAGGACAATGACTAGCGAAACTACCAAAATTTTTGCGACAATTATGAGGTTTTAAGAAACTTTTCTGATTTAATATTACTGCTACGTTAGTGGTCAAACTCGAGTTAACATCATTCAAATTACTAGAAGTAAATGATTTCATTCACTGTTGGTGTATGAAAGTTATAACATATGTAGTAGCGTGGAGGGATTAATTAGTCCACGACGAAGCCCGTATGAATTGATCCTTCTTCGGAAAGTTCAAACGCTTGGTCCATTTATTTACTATCTAGTAATGGTTAATCCAAACATAATGAGCTTATATCCTGGAGTTCCTGTTCGTGTGAAAGTCAGTTATTGGGCGAAAATGTCTTTCACGCAAAGAAGGGAAAGTATGAACTCTTTCTTTCATGAGCAGAAGTACACTTTAAGTGTCATAATTTGGCACAAAGAAACACTTAAGTGCTACATTCGAAGAAAAATGGATAACTTAAATGTCACTCCGGTCAAAGTTCGGCCAAAACGCTGACGTGTCAATTTTTCGGCGAAGTGAGTGCAAAATGACGTCGTTTTGCAAGCTGATGTGACAAAATAATGCAAAAACGACATCATTTTAAGCTGCTGTGGTAAAAGAATAATATAAAAATTAATTAAATTAAATTAAATTAATATATTTAAAAATAATAATTTTAATATTAAAAAAAATAAAAAAAATAAAAGGGGGGGGGGGGGGGGAGACATTTGAGGGCTATGAAGGGGGAGGCTTCGCTGGGTTTGCCGGGCCTTGGCTAGGGGCCGGCGACCCCGGCCGACCAATGGTGAGCCTTCCCCCTCCGTCACCAGCCCCTCCCGGCGACGGCGCCTCCCCCCCTTCCCCCCATTTTATTTTTATTTTTATTTTTATTTTTTAATATTAAAATTATTATTTTAAAATATTTTAACTAAATATAATTTTAAATTAATTTTTATATTATTTTTTTACCACGTTAGTTCAAAACGACGCCGTTTTTGCATTATTTGACCATGTTAGCGTGCAAAACAGCATCGTTTTACACTTGTTTCGCCAGAAAAATGCAACGTATGCAATTTGGCTAGATTTTGACTAGATTGGCACTCAAATCATCCATTTTGCTCTGATTTTGGCACTTAAGTGTACATTTCGTAAGTTATGACACTTAACTATCAATTTATGCCAAGTTATAGCACTTTAAGGATCCGAGTTTCTTCTTTCATGGGTGGGTCAATCGCTATACCATATTGAAGCAATTTGTCAAGCAAGACGATGATGCCTTGACGGATAAAGTGGAAAGGAAAATCTTAGAGGATCAACTCTTTTAGCTCCAAAGCCCCCCCCCACATAACACATTCTAGCACTGACAATCAATTTCAAGGTGTTCACACCAATAGCAAGTTTGGGAGAATTTCAAGAAGAGTAGAAGATGAAAATGTGATGGTATCCAACTCTGACCTGGGTGGAAGGTTTCGTTTCCGTCTATAATGTCTGTGATGAAGTGGAACTTGGTGAAGTAAAAAGGCTTGTTGATTACAATGGTAGAGGAAGGACCTATGGCGAAAGCATAGATACATCAAGAGTAGTTGTGATGACTTCAATGACGAAAAGTGTACGCGACAATCAATGCCCAAATACGCATAAATTGAGCCAATCATAGTTGTCATCTTTTGATTTAAGAAATTCTCATTCTTGATTGTCTCGTCCGGTTTTATAGAACGTGATCATTCACATTTCATAGGATGCCCTTGGAGGTCTCTTTTTACCCCATAATAATCATATGAATTTATTGAAGCCTTTTGAAATTTGTGTGATGGTATGTTGATATTCTAGACTATTTTCTAGAGAAGCCTTACGTATGTCTTAACAGATTAGTGAATTCAATATTCTTTTATAGGGTCGAACAGGAATATTGTGAATTACCCATCGACATAACAATGCCAACCACGGACAAGTTGGTGGCTTCAATCAGGGCTTTCCTCCCTTTCTTCACCTCTTCTCGGAATCCTCCTTTCCCAATTTCTCCACGTGCCTGGCCAATGCCTTGCCACGACTCTCTCTCTCTCTCTCTCTCCTCGAACTCCACTCTGTAGAACACGGGCAACGCCGGGTGTCCCCTTGAGCCTCTTCCACTCCATTACTTCCTTCACCAACTCGTCCAGGCACCACCAAGACGAAGCGTAGTCCTAAGAGAAGACGAGCACGGCGATCCGCGACTCCTCGATGGCCTTCGTGAGCGCCAGCGGGATCTCGCGCTCCGGGCCTCAAGTTCTCGCTGTCAATGTAGGCGTTGATGCCGCTGTGAAGCAGAGTCCAGTGGAGGTCATCGAGAAAGCCACGGCGGACGTCCTCGCCTCTGAAGCTGAGGAAGACGTCGAACGGCGATTTCGCATCGGAGGAAGAAGAAGACATGTGACGATCAGTGTGGATTCGTGTGGAGCGATGAGCGATGCTCCATTGTAGACTTGGTCGAGAAATCGATGCTGGCCGAGAAACATCGAACGTGTCCGGAAAAGCGCCCTTTCTTTTCTTGTTTTTTCCTTCATTTTTCGCAAATGGACCTAACTTTTTTCTCATTCATATCTAAGTTTAAATTGTTTGTTTCGAGGCTCACACAAAAACAATCTGATACCCTAAAAAATTTCAAATTTTAGTTTTAATCCCAATTATATCTTTAATTATATTTATCCCATAAAAAATCTCTAACTTTATGTTTAATCCCAATTTTATTCTAAACTTTTTTTGTTCCACGAAAAATCCCCCAACTTTGGGTCTAATCTCAATTTTACCTTAAACTTTTTTTGTCTAGTAACAAATCACAAACTTTTACTTGAGTCTCAAATCTGCCACTTTAATCCTCCTTCCAAAAATTTTCTTGACAATTGAGAGATGAGAAACTCCTAAGCAAGTTGTTCTCACGTCTTGAGTCAAGTGTTTCGAGCGCAAGCTCTCCAATTGTGAGAGATAAAAAGACTCTCAAGCACAAGAGATGGAAGACTAAGTGCAAAATCAAAGATCCACAAGCAAGACAGAAAGAAGGCTCTCTTAAGATAAGATCAATCGAAAAAAGCCAATCCAATTTGCTCTCATTTTTACCCAAATTTCATATTCAAGAGGACGTATTTTAATGGCAGATTTATTATTGAAATGAAATTTGGGGGACAAAAAGAGTAAAGCAATGATATAAAAGTGAGTGATTTTGGAGGCATGGTCAATGGAGGGGCAGATATGGAATTCAAATAAAAAATTGTGAGACAAAAAATAATTTAGGATAGAATTGAAACTGGGTTTAAAATTGGACATTTTTATGAGATAAAAAAGGATTATGGTAGAATTGATAATAAACTAAGAGTTGGCGTTTGTTTATAAGACAAAAAAAAAAAAAAACAAAAAAGGTTTACGATAGAATCAGAGTTGGAGTTAAAATTTGGGGTTCTTGGGGGAATTATGTGAAAGAAAAACTGGAAAGTGACTATATGTCTTATTCCCCAAAGTTATTCATAGAATATATAAAAAAAATAAAAATAAAAAATTAGCTATGCAATTCGTGTATCTCAATAAGTATACTTTGGAAGTCTGAAATATCTTAGATAAAAAATCCAAAGTTCGTGTGTCTTCAGATTTGAGAAAGAATTATATATCAATTCAAAAATTACACACCAAACTTAGCAACATACCGACTAGGATCCTAATCGAACATTCTTCGTCACATCTAACTTTATCACGAGTTCGTCCAATACATTTTTCCGAAAGGACTTTCTTATTGGGGAAGTAAAGAAAGCCGACCAGGAAGGAGCTTTGAGAATGTATTACTGTGGAATAAATATAGTATAATTGTTATAACTTTTTTTACGGCATTTAATTAAGTGCCATAACATTTTTTTTTCTCACTCACTTAAGTTTCATAAATTTAACCATTGGGTTTGCCCTAGTAGCCACCATTCCAACATGGAATGGGAAGGTGGGGAGTTCGAATCCTCACCTTCTCAGGAGATTGGGGGTGGGGACGAATTAGTTTCAAGTGTGGGTTTCGACTTTCACTCCTTGCAAGGAGGCAAGATAAATGTCTGAGTAAGAGTTAGAGTAGAAATATAATAGAACCGACCAAAAAAAAAAATATCACAAATTTGAAAAATCGATTACTTAAGTACCATCGACAATTTGTCTCGTCAGAAAATTCGAGTGGATGTTAGATATTCTTTGTGGCACCGCCTGCATTTTTGTATTATTTTCACTTACTTAAGTACCATAAATTTAAAAAATCGATTACTTAATGCCGTAAATTTGAAAAATCAATCACTTAAGTGCCATCGACAATATGTCTTGCCGGAAAATTTGTAGTTGGCCTTGCTCATATATGGTGAGGGCACAATGGTCTTTTTATTGCTTGGTACTAAGCGTGGATAAATTTGAATTCAGGAATTTTAGCTCTAATACCATGTGAACTTTTATAGGATTACTGCCAACTCTTCTAAAAACTTAAGTTGTTAGAAGAATGTGTAGTTTAATATGTAGTTATTCTAACAAGGAACGTTGGCTTGTTTAGAGGGCAGAGTGGACTAAGACGAGGTGATCCCATCTCACCCTATTTGTTTGTGACGACAGTGGTCATTTTCGCTAAAATTCTGCAGCAGTGAATAAGCAACTGAAATTATCAACCTATGCACGAGAAGATCAAGATTCACTTACTCATCTTCTGTTTGGCCATTTACTCACTCATTTCATTATGTTTTGCCGATATTCATAGGACCTTCTTGACCGAGATAAGGAGTCATTTCTTACTATAAAATCTGTTTTGGGAGATTCTACTCTATCTCCAGTCAGAAACTCGACTCAAAGGAGCTAAAATTAGGGCTAAACTATTTAGTGACTTCTTAGAACTCAGTCACTTTAAAGCTTGCTCTTCGTCAGTCTCGTGTTTGGGATTGCCTTCGATCCCAGGAAAACTGAAGGATGATGACTATGACTTGGGAATTTGTATATGACATAAGTGTTACATAAGCTAACTATAGGATTGCTAAGGAACCTTTTTTATGCTGGTTGATTACGACTAGTTAGCATTGTAACACATGGAGTTGTAAATTATTGGTGCAATAGTTTTATCTTGCGCAAGAGAGTAATAGAACAAATTGAGGGGAAATGTGCTGCCTTCCTCTGGATAGGCTCTATTATGCATGCTCAAGGGGCTAAATTTGATCGGAGCAAGGTGTATCTCCCTATGAAGCAAGGAGGCTTGGATAAAAAGAAATCACTGGAATGGAATAATGCATGTATCCTGACATGTAATTTGGAACATTTTCTTGATCCTACCAGTGCTGCTCTAATGGAAGGTCTAGTTCTGCTACAGTGCTACTACATGGAATGCAATTAGAGAGAAGGGGCAGTTTGTTTGTTGGCATAAATGTGTATGGTATAGTCGCATGTATTCTTAAGCATTGTTTTATATCCAGGCTGCTAATCTTGAACGAGTCGTTTACTCGAGATAGGCTCTCCTGGTATCGCTCAACTTCTATCCCTTATTTTTCTAGCCCATGTACTCCAGTCTCCATGTTCTTTTGTCTTCTTTCTTTGAAGAGTTATATATGGGCAGTAGTGTAATTGAAGACAGGCCACGTCAATTGAATGAGGAAATCAGCTTACTTCTGCGTTCGTGTCATTGCTCTATTTATATGTAACCAAACAAGTGCATACGAATCACTTAAAATCTCCCACATAGTTCTCTCAACTACAGAGCTGACCAAATCCTCAACATAATTTCAAAACAATTTGGTCAATCTCTACAGTAACCGTAGTAGTAGTTCAAAGTTCGGTTGAAGCTGCTCAAATTTGATAAATTAAGAACAAAAGGTTTCAAATTAAATGATGCACTTAGGCAGAGTAATAATAGCAGTACCTGCAAGGGACAAGGAGAACAAGGTGGAAAAACAGGTGACATCCATGAGAAAATCCACTGCTGATAGACTGCAATTGCTTAGATCAGATGAACTAGATCGGCAATCTGACAGCACAATCCGAACTGACTAAATTATTTAATCTTGCGTGGAAAATTACAGAGCTTGGAGCAACCATTTGCATAAATATTACTAAGAGCTCACAAGTTGTGAATGCTGCTAGGAAGAACTAAAAGATCCTTGTAGTCATTCATAAACAGAATTATGAGAGAAACGAGATTCTCAATTGAATCTGGCAATTCTTCTATCGCGCTTTCATCTAAACACAGTAATAGCAGGGACTCCATTTGTGCTGAGATGGTGGGGCACTTCACGAGCCTGGGAGCAGCTATTGAGGCGCAGGAATTTGAGATATTTTGACTTCAATGTAGTAAGGACTAGTCTTGAGGCTTAAACATGACTTGAGATTCAAATCAACAAACTTCTCCAGATGCCCAATAGATTCATGGATCTCAACTAAACGAACACATCCATGTTGATATTACTAGTATGAGTACCTAGAGGGGGGTGAATAGGTATATAAAAGATTTTTCTTCAACAATTGCACAATACTAGACAGTAGACGGAAACGTTAATCAAAGTAAGACTGAGAGAAGAGAAAATTGAACACGCGGTTTATAGTGGTTCGGCTTATATCAAGCCTACGTCCACTCTTCTTCACTGACAGCCTATTGGCTGGATTCCACTATGAACAAAAGAGAAGTTACAGCACAGCTTTGCCTTGATTCCACAGTGTAGATGTTCTACCACACCTCCTCAAGATTTCTCACAAATATAGACTCTCTTTTGTATACAAGTATTCGCTCAAAGGATTTGTCTAAACAAAAAGGAGCTTCAGACTTTGGAATTCTTCTATCCCGCACACCTCGAACAACTAAGACAGTCTTCCTTATATACTCCTTTATGCCATCATACCCGTTGGCACTTACCAAAGGAATTCCTCCAATCTACCCGTTGGACGGAATCAATCAAGAAGATTGTTCAAGCTATTAAAGGAACGTGTTGATAGCCCATCAATCATGTTCGCCCATACAATCAGGATCTCGGTTTCCATAAGCAGAACCTTCCAATAATATTTAGACAATCACCGGATCTTTAATTATCGAGTCAATCTTCGATCAATCAAAGGACTCCGTCATGTCTTCTCCAGCCACAAGATCTCCTCCAGTTGATAAGGTCAAATCCTTAACGAAACATCCAGTTCTGGATAACCTTTCTTCAACGGATTAGAGACTGTCAATGAGGATAGACTTTGAGTCTTGAGTCTGGCTGTCCGGAGGTCTTCAGACTTTAAACAGCAGAGTCTGCAAGCCTTCAGACTAGACTGATAGAAACGTTTTGTCAACTTCAAAATACTTCAAGAAGATTTCTCCAACAATCTCCCCATTTTTTATGGTGATAAAACTTTCATGCAGATTTGGATATCTTTGACCTGCAAAACATTTCTCAAACACATATGCATATCTTATAGAGATAAATGGCTAACAGAATAACACTAGAATCTACAGCCACAGAAAATAGGTTAGTCCAATATACGATGAAGCCATCCATAAGATATCAATATTAGTTAATAGAAGCAGTCAAGTCCAAGTCTAGTTCAGTTCTCATCCAGACACAAAACAAAGTCAAACAGAGTTCAAACCACAAAACAACTAAAAGTTTAATGAATGAAAAGTTTTTTTGATCAAATCTTGCATCTCTCCCCCTTTTTGTCATCATTAAAAAGGATGAGATGAAGTCAAGATTGCTTGGGAACGCGGACAAGCTGGAAATCTTCCATAGACTGAACGATGCCTTCCAGCCTTTTAAAGTCTTCCTGTAGATGTGCAATCTCCTCACTCTTGGCATTGGCCTGATTCTGAACAGAGAGGGCTTGCATTTTATCATTCAATGAACAGGAAGAAGCTTGACCTTCATTCTTCAAGCTTTGAACTTCGCATCCTAAGGCATAAATTTGACCTCGCATCTCCAAGAGAATATCCATGATTCTGTGAAAATCTGCTCCATTATCAGTCTGAGTACTTGCTTCGGCTCGATCTGATGGAGTAAATGTAGACGATGGTAGATCAGCATAATCTCGCAGGTTTGGCGATGAAACTTCATGACCTTCTTCTGGAAACTGAGATGCATAAACATCCTCTGGGTCTGCTGGTGAGCGACTGACTCCTTCACTTGCATCAGGACATGAAGACTTTACTCCTTTCTCTTGATCTCCCCATGTTTCCATGCCTACAGGTGGAGAAGAGTGTTCCTCAGGTTCTCCTTCTTCTCTTCTTTCTTCTTCTGGTCTTTCCTCCTCTGTTTCTTTTTCAGCTTCTATTTCTTCTTCTTCCTTCTCCTCTGCTTCTTTCGTCACTTGTTCCGATTCTTTCTGTGGAACAAGACGACTTAAATTCTTCAAAGCCAATGCAGAGATGGTGATGTCTTCCTCATCATCTTCATCCTCAACGAGGAGAGCTCTTCTTCTCTTGGATGGAGCAACCATGGGCTCCTTCCCTTTTCTTTTAGCTACAGAAGAGATTTGATGAGATTTTGCAGGAGTCTTCTTCTTGAATTTCTCCAACTCCTTGCTCAGTTCCTTCAGACGCATTTTGGTCACCATTTTCAGTCCTACCACCATATGATCGCATGGTTGAACACAAAAGATTTGTGGAGGCTGAATATTCAGATGTCTGAATAACTTCGTAACAAGGCTTGGGTAAGGGAGTTGACCTCTGTCCTTCATCATTGCTCTATACATGTGAAACATCACAGTGTGAGGAAGAGAAAACCTTTTTCCAAAGAGAATGGCATACATCAGCTTGGCCTCTGAACTTGAAACATCAGTCTTGAAAGTTGATTTCGGTCGGAGGCAATTAATCACAATCTTGTGAAGCAAGATGTTGAATGCACCCATCCTTAAGTAGGTGATCTTTTCATCTGTTCTCCTGTCCTTCACCAGTTCAAGTGTGGCCCGAGCAATGGAAACTTTGATTGGTTGATATCTTCCTCTTTCGACTTCTAACACATCTGCCAGCATATTCATATCCATAACATAGTCTCAGTCTTTAACGTTGAACGAGAATCTATTCGCATCCAAAAAGCTTAGATTTGAATAGAAATATGCAGTTAATTCAGCATAGGCCTTTGTAGAGTCAGAGCAGAACTTTTCAAGTTGAAGATAACTGAACTTTTCCCTCAAGTTCACATTCACAGCATCCAGAAAATCAAAATCCACACTTTTAGGGTTTATCACCCCACGCTTTAGCAATTTCGAGTACAGATCATTTTGCTCATTTGATCTGAACAAATCTCCCATTTTTCCTTGATTTTCAACCGCAACTCCCATTTTCGGTTGAAATTGACTATATAATTTATCATCATCATTCCCATCTACAGGATTCGGCCCCCAGTCACGAGGATCACTTGGGATATTTGCAAGGGTTTCCTCAGCCACCCCTTTTTGAGCAATTCCCAAACTTTCCATTTTTCGCAGAAAGATATATTCGTTCCCATGTCCTTTGTCTTTAAGAAAATCATCAATGTAGTTCAAAGGAGTACGAATTCCTTTTAAGGCACGATATAACTGGTAAATATAAGCGGGCTTTTGAACTCTTACAGGGTCTGCTTCCTCGATGATTTCTTCCTGTTGTTGTTGATCAACGCCTTTAGGACTAGATAGAGGAGAATGACGCTGCTGAGAATGTTGTGGGCTCGCTTGCTGTTCTGGAGTCACTTATTCTTCAGTAAGATCGAAGTGCGTAGGCCCCTCACTCATCCGCCGTGGTCCCCTGCTTGCGATTCTTGAAGACTTTCTTGAAGATGACATCTTTTCAGTTTTTGGAAGATTCCTTGCTTGACTTTCCCAGGAAAGATGACAACTTTTAGGATTAAACGAAGAAGACAAACGGGAATGGAGGATCGATGCTTTCTAGGGTTTTTGAGAGAAAAGTGAAGAGGAATCGACAGTGCACGATCGGTTAAAAAGAGGGATAAGCGAACCGTCACAAAGGAAATAAAAAATGCCTTTTCAAAATAACTGTCTTTTTCCGCAAAAATAGCCATTTAAAAAATAAACTTCCTTTTTGAAAATGAAACGATGCAATATTTACGTCAATTAAATATAGCAACAATTTAAACAGTCTGATGATCGTACCTTTTTAAGATGAGATTCAAGAGAGAAAGACTTACAGTCTGACGGTCGTACCAAGACTATCTTTCAGATAAAGTCTTGTAAGACTGAGTCTGAAAGTCTTTAGACTTTGATATCCTCATACCTCAAAATGTTGAGTCTGGAACGTATAGACTCAAATTGATTTTTCTCCAAAGGCTTTGTGAATATATCCGCCAGTTGATTCTTTGAGTCAACAAATTGAATTGAAACATCTCTATTTTGAACATGGTCTCTAATAAAGTGATGTCGAATCTCTATATGCTTTGCTCTTAAGTGGAGAATTAGATTTTTGGTGAGGTTGATAGCGCTGGTGTTGTTGCAATTAATCTCCGTGCATGAGTCTTCAATTTCAAAGTCTCTTAGCTGTTGTTTTATCCATAGAATTTGCGAACAGCAGCTTCCCAAGGCTACATACTCTGCTTCTGTTGTTGAAAGGGACACAGTGCTTTGTTTCCTTGAAAACCAAGACACTGTCCTGCTTCCAAGCAACTGGCAGGTTCCCGAAGTGCTCTTTCTATCAACTCTGCAACCGGCCAGATCTGCGTCTGAATATCCCAGAAGATTGAAGTCTCCCTTCTTAGGATACCAAAGACCGATGCTTGATGATGAAGCAACGTATTTAATGATGCGTTTCGCAGCACTGAGATGGGATTCTCTAAGATCTGATTGAAACCTAGCACAGATGCAAACACTCAACAAAATGTCAGGTCTGGAAGCGGTAAGATAAAGAAGTGAACCAATGATGCTCATGTATAGCTTTTGATCAACTTTCTTCCCTTCTTCATCTTTGTCTATCTTCAAAGAACTTGACATTGGTATGTTGGTCTTTTTGCACTTTTCCAGTCCAAACCTTTTGACAAGATCATTAACATATTTTTCTTGATAAATAAAAGTTCATTCCTTCAATTGTTTTACTTGAAGACCAAGAAAGAATGTTAACTCTCCTATCATACTCATTTCAAATTCATCCTGCATAGACTTAGAAAATTTCTTGCACAGATTTTCATTAGAGGATCCGAAAATAATGTCATCCACATATATTTGAACAAGTAAGAAACTTTTGTTTTCCTTTTTGATAAATAAAGTCGTATCTACTTTACCTTTGACAAAACCATTTTGTATTAAAAACTTACTCAATCTGTCGTACCAAGCTCGAGGTGCTTGCTTTAAACCATACAAAGCCTTTTTCAGTCTGAAGACTGAGTCTGGCTTCTTTGGGTCTTCAAACCCTGGTGGTTGTTCCACATAAACTTCCTCATGGATAAATCCATTTAGGAAGGCGCTTTTGACGTCCATTTGGAATAACCTGAAATTCTTATAACAAGCAAACACAAGTAATAGTCGAATAGCTTCTAACCTTGCTACTGGAGCGTAAGTCTCATCATAGTCTATTCCTTCTTCTTGCGTATATCCCTTGGCTATGAGTCTTGCTTTGTTTCGTACGACTTTTCCTTTCTCATTCATCTTGTTTCCGAACACCCATTTAGCTCCAATAACAGTTTTACCTTTTGGTTTGGATGTCAATTCCCAGACATCATTAATGTTGAACTGTCTGAGCTCTTCTTGCATAGCTTCAATCCAGCTTTCATCAGATAAAGCTTCTTCTATGCTCTTTGGTTCAATTTCAGAAACGAGAGCCACAGCACTAGACTCTTCTCGCCTTTTGGATCTGGTGCGAATTCCTTCATTAATTTCGCCGATTATAAGATCTTTGGGATGACTGGACTTATGCTTCCAATTACTTGTTGATTTGTCTGGTTGATGATCTCTCTCTTTGTTTGGATCTTCACGAACATCCTGATGCTGGTTTTCCAGAGTCTGAGATGCTTCTTGAGTTGTAAGCTTTGGAAGGTCTGGAGCAGGTTCAGACTCTTCTTGATGAGTCTGACTTGATTCATCTTGCGTTAAGTCTTGAAATTTGACATTTATTGACTCCTCCACAGACTGGCTCTTCTTGTTATAGACTCTGAAGGCTTTGCTTGATGTAGAATATCCAAGGAAGATACCTTCATCTGATCTCTCTTCAAACTTACCAACTCGATCTTTTGCATTTTTCAATATAAAACATTTGCAACCGAATACATGAAAATATGAAACAATAGGCTTCTTATCTTTGAACAACTCATAAGGGGTTTTCTCTAGAATAGGTCTTAAGAAAACTCTATTGATGATATAACATGCTGTTGAAACAGCTTCAGCCCAAAATCGTGAAGAAATCTTGCTTTCAATTAAAAGAGTTCTAGCCATTTCTTGAAGAGATCTGTTCTTTCTTTCCACAACTCCATTTTGCTGAGGAGTATATGGAGAGGAGAACACATGATTAAATCCAGATTCATCACAAAATTTTATAAAATCTTGATTTTCAAATTCACCTCCATGATCTATTCTTATACTTGAGATGACACATCATTTTTCATTTTGAACCTTTTTAGCAAATTTTTCAAAATACGAGAAGGTTTCGGACTTACTTGCAAGGAAATATACCTAAGTAAAACGGGAGTAATCGTCCACAATTACTAGGCAATATTTCTTACCTCCAATACTCTGTGTTCTGGTTGGTCCGAAGAGATCCATATGCAGCAACTGTAGTACTTAATTAGTAGATACATGATTTATTGGCTTAAATGAATTTCTTACCTGCTTTCCCAGAATACATGGAGTGCATGGATCAGTCTTTTGATAAGGTAATTTGGGTAGTCCTCGAACAAGCTGTTTTGATGAGATTTTGGCTAATTGCTTCATGTTGACATGACCCAGCTTTCTGTGCCATAAGCTTTGCTTCGTCTTGAATTGAGATAAAACATTGCGATTCATTTGGTTTCACATCCAGAAGGTAGATGTTTCCATGTCTTCGACCCATGAAAGACTGAGTAGAGTCTTTACTGATTCCAGAACATATTCCTTCTTGAAAGAAGATCTTGAAACCAGTATCACACAGTTGACTAATGCTGAGAAGATTATAATTGAGTCCTTCCACTAAGGAAACATTACTTATTGTGAGATTTCCAATTTTCACAGTTCCAAATCCCACAATACTTCCTTTGCTGTTTCCTCCAAATGAAACTTTTCCACCATTTACTTGAGCAAGCTTTATAAAACACTTTGAGTCTCCTGTTATGTGTCTTGAGCATCCACTGTCAAGATACCACTTTACCTTTCTCTTGACGGTGACCTGCATTTAAAATAGAGTCTCAAGCTTTCTTTGGTACCCAAACTTTCTTGGGTCCTTTGGTGTTAGTAACATAAGTAGTATTAGCCCATATTTTCTTAACAGGTTTCCAAACCATAGGACACTCTTTTTCAAAGTGATCTGGACTGTTGCATTTTGAACATTTGAGAGCATTTCTACCTACAGATTTTACAAAAACTTTCTTGAAGTGATTTTTGTAATCCTCTCTCGAGAGTCTTTTCTTAATTCTTTCTTTTACTTTAGGAAAATCAATCAAGGGAATTGTTTCTGCTGTCATACCTAGACCGGACTTATTGAAGTAAGGTCTTTGAGCTGAAAGAATTTTCTCAAGTTTTTCAGACCCTATTGAAAATTTCTTTGAAATATTTGATAAGTCTGTTTTTAAAAGAACATTTTCTTTTAAAAGATTATCTTCATTTTCTTTGAGAGTGGAAACAGTCAAGTCTAGACTTTTAACTCTTTCTACTAAAACATTTTCCTTTTGTTTTAGAGCTGAGTTTTCCTTGTTCAGTTCGGAAATTCTTTTGAGAGAAGTCTTAAGACTAAAACATAGTTCATCAATGTATTTAGAAACTTTGACAGGAATTTTAAAATTACTTGCCTCAAATTCACTGTCTGAGTATGATCCAGAGTCTGAGTCTGATTGTGCCATCAGACATAGATTGGCATATTCATTATCACTTTCTTCACACTCTGTATCACTCCAGGTTTCGGCTTTGAGAGCTTTTCTAAATTTTTCAGCTTTACCTTTCTTCTTCTTCAGAAGAGGACAGTTGGGTCTGATGTGTCCCTTTTTCTTACAATCAAAGCAGACTACGTCTTTGTTTGGTTCCTCATCATCAACAGACTTGGTCTGCTGTCTATGAAAGTTTTGTTTCTTTGAGTTGAACCTTCTCCCTTTTCTATTCAGTTTTCTGAATCTTCTTATCATGAGAGCAAGCTCCTCATCGTCCATATCTTCTTCAGACTGTATCATCAGAATCATCATTTGATTTTAATGCAATGGATTTCTTACCTTTTGGATCTTCATCTTCATTGATCCGTTCCACTTCATAAGACTGAAGAGTTCCAATTAGCTCGTCGACAGATAGTGGCATAATTCTTTGCGTCTCTCTTATCGAAGTCTTTATGTGATTCCAATCCCTGGAGAGTCCACGCAGTAGCTTGTTTACCTTCATGGGATCAGAAGTTGGTTGACCTTGATTTTCAAGACCATTCACAATATCTGTAAAACGACTAAACATGTCAGATATAGATTCTCCTGGTTTCATTCTGAAGGCTTCGTATTGACCGAGAAGAATGTTGATTCTTGTTTCCTTCACTCGATTTGTTCCTTCATAGGTGATATGCAATCTGTCCCAAACTTCTTTTGCTGTAACACAAGAAGATATTCTATTATATTCAGTTGGTGACAAAGCACAATATAAGGAATAAATTGCTTTTGCATCAAGTGCTTGTCTCTTGATTATCTCTTCCTGAGTCATTCCACTGGTCTCATCAGTTTCTTTTCCTCTTTCAGAGACTGATGCAGTGGTAGGAGTAATTCCTTTTTCTACAACGTCCCACTCCAGAGGATCCTTTGATCGAAGGAAAGCTTTCATCTTGTTCTTCCAGATGTTGTAATCCTTTCCATCAAAGTAGGGTGGTCTGGTATTGCTTTGCCCTTCCATCAGCCCTGGTGCTAGCATACTAGCCATGGATCTTTTACTACGAAGTAAAACACTTCAAATAAAGTAAGTACACAGGCTCTGATACCAATTGATATTACTAGTATGAGTACCTAGAGGGGGGTGAATAGGTATATAAAAGATTTTTCTTCAACAATTGCACAATACTAGACAGTAGACGGAAACGTTAATCAAAGTAAGACTGAGAGAAGAGAAAATTGAACACGCGGTTTATAGTGGTTCGGCTTATATCAAGCCTACGTCCATTCTTCTTCACTGACAGCCTATTGGCTGGATTCCACTATGAACAAAAGAGAAGTTACAGCACAGCTTTGCCTTGATTCCACAGTGTAGATGTTCTACCACACCTCCTCAAGATTTCTCACAAATATAGACTCTCTTTTGTATACAAGTATTCGCTCAAAGGATTTGTCTAAACAAAAAGGAGCTTCAGACTTTGGAATTCTTCTATCCCGCACACCTCGAAGAACTAAGACAGTCTTCCTTATATACTCCTTTATGCCATCATACCCGTTGGCACTTACCAAAGGAATTCATCCAATCTACCCGTTGGACGGAATCAATCAAGAAGATTGTTCAAGCTATTAAAGGAACGTGTTGATAGCCCATCAATCCTGTTCGCCCATACAATCAGGATCTCGGTTTTCATAAGTAGAACCTTCCAATAATATTTAGGCAATCACCGGATCTTCAATTGTCGAGTCAATCTTCGATCAATCAAAGGACTCCGTTATGTCTTCTCCAGCCACAAGATCTTCTCCAGTTGATAAGGTCAAATCCTTAACGAAACATCCAGTTCTGGATAACCTTTCTTCAACGGATTAGAGACTGTCAATGAGGATAGACTTTGAGTCTTGAGTCTGGCTGTCCGGAGGTCTTCAGAATTTAAACAGCAGAGTCTGCAAGCTTTCAGACTAGACTGATAGAAACGTTTTGTCAACTTCAAAATACTTCAAGAAGATTTCTCCAACACATGTAGCATCAAACTTTCAACATTTGGGACCACTGAAAGGTCAGGAATACTCTTGAAGAACTCACTTTCACCAAAATTGACATACTTCAAATTTCTAAGATTCTGAAAAATATAAAAAATGAAAATACAATAATTAGTTTCCCATTGGCTTATTTGTATTGTTTAACCTACCAAGACTTGGGACATACCTTGAATTCACTCCCCAAGTCTAGAATAAGACTTTATAGCATATGAAGTCCCACGAGCTTCTGGATTGCAAAATGTCGGCAAGGTTGTTGAAGTGAGCCATGTCAACTCTGGAGTGACACATTGCCCGGCTCCATTGGGAAATCATGCATTTCAAAGGCTGAGCAATCTCAGCCTCTTCAAATTTGCTAAAGAAGCGGTTCAGCCTTTTCCTGCTTCTTTGCCACAGGGGTTTTGAGCTTGTTTTTGTTTTTCCTCACGTAATATGCACCTTTGTCTTCCTCCGCCGAAGGGAGAAGCAATAGCTGGGTTTGTTGAGGCCTCTTCCCCTTATTTGGGAAGCTATGATCATCCATCCATGTATCATCTCCTGGTGCGTTTGCTGGGGGCGTGGGTAGAATTATGGCTAAGGTCTTTGGTTCAACAGCAAATGGTTGTGATCTAGATGCATTTATATTGGATGTCATGGGGGTTTCGGGCACCATTTCTTCCTCTTCATTGTGGTGGTCAATTTGCCCATAGAAGGTCTTCCAACAGGGACTGTGTTCGCTAACTTCTGCTTTCAGCCAAGAGCCATACTTCCCTGGTTTGTCTTGAGCCAATCCCGTCTCTTCATAAGGTATTTTAGGGCAATAATTGGCATAATGTCCAATTCGACCACATGAGTAGCAGAAATGAGGTAGCCTTTCATATTTAAAGTCTAGCCACCATTTGTTTCTTCCAAAAGTAACCATTGTTCCTGTATTCAGAGGATTGGACAGATTTAGACTGACTTTTGCTTTGCCTAACTTTGTGCTAGCTATTGTTCCGAGCCTCCAGTTGGACCTTCTCCACTTTGCCGAGCTTTGAGGCTATGTTCCTGATAGAATCTTCATTTATTTGGGCTCGAGGTAATCCCAATATATGCACCCAAAAGGCATTATGAGAAAAGTCATAACAATGTTCAGGGGTGTTAGGATCGCCTTCTAAGAGTACAAGTAAGTTACTTGAAAATGACCAAGGTCCGTTTTCTACAACTCTTTTTTTGTCCTCAAGCGATTCAAATAAGAAGCAGAAAAAACCAGGATTAATAACTTCACATTTGACAGAATCTGTTTTCCATGCCCTCCTCATGGTACTAATAAATGCCTGAAAATTGACATTTGGTTTAGAAATCAGTTTTCCGTACAGAGTCAGATCACTTTCCTGCTTGTCGTTGTCAGGTATGTGGGCGTCCAGCTCCGTAACTTCATCTTCTGACCAGAGATCCCCCATCCTTTTGCATAGTGCTGCCAGTCGGAGTTGGTTTTCTTTGAGTTTGTCCATGTGAGCCTGGATATACGGTTGTTTGGTAGGTCTAGGTTTTGGGTTGCCGAATGGTTTGATGGCCAAGCTTGGTGGAGTGAAGGGAGCTCAATGTGGGTGTATATAGACTGATTTGGGGATATAGATAAGTACAGAAAGGAGATTATAGGGTATTATAAGGTTTGGTAGGGTTTATGGTAAAGACTGGGAGGCGGTGATGATCGAAGCGTGATGTGGGGGCGTTTGAAAGGGAAGAGAACTTTTGCAAGTCCATTCGGCTCAGTCAGCCATTGTTCGCAGAAGAAGGTTTGAGGATGATGCGATTGAAAGGCAGAATCTGGGAGGGTTAGGGTTTTGGTGAGCTTGGGGTTCGAAAACTGGGTGAAGGGAGATTATCCGGTGGAGAGGCCATTTGATTGAGAGAAGCCTCAGATTTGGGTGCAGGGGAAAGGCTGTCGACAAGGACAGAGAAGGAGCTCACGCCATTGATGAGGGGGAGAGCGCTACGAGAGCGCAGAGTCTTGCCTCTCACAGAAATCATGCTTAATAACTTAGTGTAAACCGCATTATCTCATGCGTATTGTGTTGAGGCACGTTCAGATTTAGCCACTAATATGGATTGGCTCCCATCTTTGAGACATAGTATCGATTGCGGGCACAGAGAACACGAAACCAAATCACGGAATCGACGCAAATTTCTTTTTTCTTTTGCGTCTAAAACCGATTTAAGAATTAGCACGTGAGTGCAGATCATGAAGAACAATTCTTATTCGTAGTTATTTTTGCGTAGAAAATATTAACGCAGCTAAAATCCACTCATTAACGACAAAATCCCCTCACTTATATAAAGCCGATTCAATAATTTCTTTCCTATAACACAAATCCTACTTCTGCATTTTCATCACCATTTCTGTTCATGCCTTTCAGTGAAAGCTGGTGGTTGAATTTTTGGAATAACGTAGCTGGTGGTTTCTTGCACTTTTACCGATTTGATCATAAATTTTTCTTACATTTTGTCAATTGAGCTCTAAATCTTCTCACATTCTGCCAATTGAGTCTATTCGAAAAGCGACTGAAAGGCTTTCAGCATCATCAAGCCATGAAACTCAGATTCTTCTCCTTCACGACTCAAACGACTCTCAGAATCTCAAATACGCAATCCAGCCTGCTCATTCTTTGAAAGTGCAGTGGTTGGCTACGAATGGTGATCGGACCAGAGAGTGGAGGTCGTGGAAGCGTTGGTGTTGGAAATCAGGCCAGTGAAGGAAAAACGAATCAGCTTTGAATACTTCGATCAACCTGACAGGAAAACAGAGCATAACAGAGGAAATCCAATCCAACGCGATCTGCGACAACCTAAAGAGAGCAGACTTCAGCGACAAACATCTGAAAGAATCAAAGGTAAAGCTCGGCGAAGAGGAAATATAGATCCGGAATCAATAGCGTCGCTGGAGATGAGCTCCTACTCTGATTGCATCGGTGGAATCAGAGCTGACCGAGGCAAAATGCTGGTGACACACGCGAGATATCAAGAAATCAATGTCGCCAAGTGAATCAAAAATCGAAATAAAAACAGAAATCAGAGAATGAGAGAGAACACTTAGCTTTTTCTTTAATCCTGTTGGAGCGATAGAATGAGTTTATAAACTTCCATGCTAAGTGAAAAATGGAAGCTCAAAGGCTTCGGGTTGTTGAGGGTCCGGGTAACAAGCTCGACCTCATCGACTGAGTAAATGATTCGAAGCTCAAGTGCAAGAGCATCGCGATTGAAGAGCACGAGTACGGCGAGAAATCTGAATACCGATTCCTCGAAGCTTTGAAGACGAGAGATGAAGTTGAAATCGAGAATCGAATTAGAAGGAGATCCAGGCCTTGGGCTACAAGTTATTGAAAGTCATTCCAATCTTTTCAAAGGGGCCCATGCCAATTTGAATCAAAATTTGGACTTGAATGATCTGGTCTGGTGGGTCGAGGTATGATGGACTAGACCCAATTGAGCCCTTTTTTTTTTTTCTTTTTTCTTTTTATTTGTCATTTGTTATATATATTTTTATAACCCTCCTTTTCTTTTTTATGCAAAAATGTAGTTTGCTGGGAAAAATCAGGTGACGACCTGGATTGATAAAAAAAATTTATAGTGAACATAACAATATCGAATCCAACATATTGCAATCAAGATTGATTCGAAATGTAACCACTAAATTTTGCTTCTATCCAAATTAGTACGGAAGAAATTCTGCATTTTATCATCTACATTACACTTTGAACCACACAAATGAACTTGCCTTAGAGGTTTCGAACAAATCATAATATGGATGTCAACTATTCTACATAACACTGTCAATAATAATATGGACAATTTTTGTAACTTTTCTCAATTTTTAGACTTTATTTTTCTCTTTTCTTTCCCTTTTTTGTTGCAATCGGCAAGGCTGACAATGGTCCGATGGCCCTCATCGATCACTGGGCAAGGATGACCCTTGCCCAAGAGAGGTCAACCCTCATTGTCCATTGCTTGTGGTTGGTCTCCAATCATGGCTTGAGATTAGCCACTTTTGAAAAGAAAAGATATTAATTTTTTTTAAAAATCATCTATGTTAGTACTGGTCACGTCACATGAGATAATTGGTATTGACTACACTATCGCATTAGCAATTTTTGATTAATTTGGTTAAAAGGACTACATTGATAAATTATTAAAAGATTTAAGATTAAATTAGCATAATTAAAAATATTATTACTAAATTGACCGCTGAACAATAGGTTTATGAATTTTACCACAATTTTTCCTAAAGTCTTACAACTCAACTCTTTTGCATAGCATCTATCTTTCGATACTACCCATTGTGAAAATTAAATAAAAAAACTTTTCCTTCAAGTATCAATCTTACGCTGCTATCTAACATCATGATGATCCTAATTATTGCCAACCAAACAAAAAATAAATTGCTTGATGAAGAGTTACTCTTGAAATATGCTAACGACATTTTAGATAGCATGCACGTATATCAAAGCAAACTAATTAACTATTCGAAGCTTTACACGAATAATAGAATATCAGTACACTTCCCATAAAATTCACTACATTGAGAATATCTTCCTTAGACTTGGTCCATTGAATTGTGTGGATCATAACTATTAATATTGTGAATCCACATAAGTGCCGTATGTCAATCTCAAAAAATCAACAATGGTCATGCATTTAATTTACTAGACACGAATCCAAGCAAGTATTTCCCGTTGCATTGAAAAGGCTGACAACGAGCCTGGCGAGATTTTGGTATAAACATCATGTATCATCACGCACAATCAGCTACACTATATGTATGCCTACACAATCACGATTAAAGGTTTATCAAGAAACGCCGACGACAGAGGTTGAGCAGTAAAAGTAACTCCTAGCAACTCGGGTAAATCTCAGCACTCGAGGACCAAGGCGTGCCATTTCCTCATACACCTTTAAGCAATTTTTATTTTTTATTTTTTATGTGAGGGTAATTTTGGAAGTTAAGCAAAAGTCAGACAAAAATGGGTTTTCTCTTATTATATACACTAGTCCTCGTGCACTGTAGAGATTACTTTCGTATTTCTTCTTTTATAAATTTAGAGGAATGCAATAGCTAAAACGGCACACAAGTGCGTGCGAGCTGAGTTCAATGGATATTTTCCATGTGAATTTCCTATTTATAATGATTATCGCATAACGTTTGTTTGTTTGTTTGTTTGTTTTTTTTTTTATGACCCCGGAATCACCGTACAGCCGGCAACCAGCGGCGTAAACCAGGGGAAGCACTAGCGCGAGGACCCACCTCCCACGGCACTCCACTTTAGTCACGCAATGGGGGCGCGAAGTTTCAAACCCTTCCCCTCCCGGATGAGGGGGCAGGGCACGAATCAACGCGTCCACCACGGGATGGTTAACGTTTGTATTTGTATGCATAAAAAAGAATTTATGCATATGGAAATCCATTCAACTCAATTTAGTAAAAAACAACTGCTTATCTACACTGAGAGGTCAAAAAACTGCAATATCAACTGTTTAGTACAATTATTACACCTATGTACGCTTGATGATTGAGAAAAAGTATACACTGCCTTTATTTTCTTCATAATTGACCAGCGTGCATTTCTTCAAACAAAATGCACAATCATTAACACGATGCAGGATTTAGATTGTTTTCTAAAGTGAAGACAACAATATTGAACCGAACAAATTGCCGTCATGATTGATTCGATAGAGAGGAGCGAACTCTTTCATGGAATCCTTCGTAGCTTCTAAATTTGCCTCTATCCTATTGATGCAACTAGAAAGCGACAATACGAGAAGAAGCAAAAGGCTAAGGCTCAACAGACTAAGCCGAAAAAAAAGAAAAAGCAAAGATGCAGTTTTCAAAATGTCAATTGTACATTTATCGATATGCTTTTTCTCTATTTCATATTATAAGAAATACTTCTAATTTGGTAGTAATCTTATGTTTTTGGGAGTTAATGTAGTCTCGTTAACCATTTTATCAGCATCTTTTGACGTACGAGCACACAATGGAAAATTTCTTATATGGTGGAACTCTTATGTTGCCATGAAAGTACTTTCCTAGATAAATTAATGACATTGAGTGCTAGTATGATTTATGTAGTATTATTCTCCTTAGAAAGGTGAATCCCAGCATGTCTTTTTGAAGGTGGGGTTGGGCATGACAATGCTTTTGATCCATCTGTAAATCAACAAAGCGTATGCTTATTTAAGCATACGAGCTTTGTATCTGACTCTCATGGAGGACAGATGGACTGATCCTCAGTTTAATATCACATGTGCTCATAGGACCTTCGAAGAAACTTGATTGATGGTGGAAATGGATGCAATGATAATAATGCTTTCTTGCTTAGATGCAAACCAAGTGCAGGTACTTATGAATATCAGGGAAATTTACTTAAAAAAAGTCCTAAGCCTAGTGTATGTATATATTTCTTGAAGTTTATCGCCTGTATCTGATGCATATGCCATCTATCCAAGCAATTCTAGCATGCAAGAATTTTCCCATCAATGCACCACAATTGATGCACCATAAACGTGGAGTCAGCTAGCATTAAGTTAAGGCCACGCAACTCAACCTCAGTTTTCCAATTCTAATTTCCCATTCATATGAAAAACAAAGTCATCCCTGGCATCATCCTTTCTAGCAATGCAGAGAAAAGAAAAAATCAAAAATCAAAATGAACAAGATTACCTTCTCAACTGGTACATAACAGGAACTTCACAGATTTCCAAATACAGACAAAAACTTCCTCCCATGCTCTGTGCCACTCTTGCCATTTGTTAGGCTCGATTAGATTCTTCCACTAAAGTATTGTCAAGAGTTGGTACCTGTAAACCTGTGAAGAACTGAAGTCCTCACTAGACTGAGCCTCCCATACACAATAAGAAAAAATCTCATCAAGGATAATTCTACGAGACACACAACATAAGCCGGTTTCATAACAGCATTAAACTGAGGGACAGCAGCAATCCTCCCAAAAACTTTTACATGAAGTTGTGTGGAAATAGAATAAACTCATCCATCTAGATTGACCAGGGCATCAATATAACAGGAAAAAACTAAAAAAAAGAGAGAAAGAATATCACGAAGCTAGTAGTCAAAACATTTAAATCCGTGAGTTACACAAAGGATTCAATTGGGTAAAATCACAAATACCTGGTGGACGTCGCAGAGTGGGGTTCCTTCGTACGAAGGGACAAGCATTGGCGGGAGGAGATAATCTTCCTCACGCAGATATCAATGGCTTTGGCAGCTCTAAAGTCTCACTCTACGACTAAGCCATCATCATCATCCAAATTCAAGGACTCGTACTGTGGGAGCTCTTTTCAGGTATGCAGTACAGAGTTGGCAATTTCAGGGAAGTTGCTTTGTCTTGACATTGTCTCTCATCAGCATTATGCTCAAATAGAAATTTTTTTGGGGGCAATCACCTGATGGTATAGTGAAATTCATCGACGCGATGCTTCGCTAGTGAGTGATGGTTGAGGGCTTTACAGAGGAGGGTCTCGTGAGTGAGGCCAAACACTAGGAAGTTGAGAGGGGAGGAGCATTTCCTCAGGACGTCCGAGATGGGCTTGAGCTCGGGGTAGGACATGCGGAAAGAGTCGTTGGACTTGGATGCATAGTGAAGGAGGGTGTTGATAACGGTCGATGGCAGAGGCGCGTTGCTATAGGCGGTCGTGGTGGGGGAAAAGGTGGTGGTGGCAGCGGAGGCGACGGCAGTTGTGGAATACTCTCTGGTGTAAATGAGGGTGACGACGAAGGCGGTGGTCAAGAAGGAGAAGAAGGCGAGGAGCCATAGGCGGTTGGAGCTTCCTTGCTTCTGGATGTAAGGGTGGAGGAGGATGAGTCTTGTGTTGCTGTTGTTGACATTCTTCATTTTGCTCTGTCTCAGTGAGAGAGAGAGAGAGAGAGAGAGAGAGAGAGTTACCCTCCTCCGGTAACCTTGAAGATCCTGAACTTAAATGAGGCTGAGACCTCTTAGCTGCTTTAAAGGAGCAAAAGAGGACTGTAGGTAAATGGAATTTTAAAGAAACGAATCACTATAATGATAGAAAATATTAGCTAGGCTTATATTATTATCATTGAAATATATCGTATTAATCATAGCGTTCTTTTTTCCCTTTCGAATTTTTATTTTGTGTGCTTGCATCACATTGCAGTTACAACACTATTTTTCTAAACCACGAATGAGTGAAATCTCCTACTTATATATTCATGCAATGATATTTGAATATCTCTTCATCAATCTTTGAAAATTGATAATATGCTTTGATCAATGCTATGGTACGGTGTTGTTGTCGCTCTTTCTTATCAACGGAAATTAATGGGGCTTGAACTTCATTCAACGCCATGTGATGTGGACCCATCTTAGGACTCAGGAAGATAGGCTAGCGGCGAGGGATTGGTGATGTAGAGACCCAACAACAGATTACAAGCCAAGAGTCTCTGTTGCTTCTTTGCGTGGGCTTTGCTTCTTAAGTAACCCCCCCAGTTGCCCTCAAACAATTACTTGTTAATGAATCTAGCTATCTATTTGGATTTTGAGGGAGACATGTCAACTATAGCAGGCTCTATCTTGGTAGGAGAAGCATATGCACCCCACATTCTTATATCCTATACACAATCAACCCTAATAATTTGAACTTTGATTAGAAATCCTTAAAAATTAATGTGGCAACTTCTATATGAGATTATATGTGGCCCAATCATATTATTTGTATGGTATTGATTGGTTTGGAACGGAGGCCACGAGGCTATCGTTCCTCGTGTTGTCCCCTCACCCGAAGATGACACGTGTTTTGCTTGTAGTTGCGATGTTAAAAGTTGCACAACTCTACGTACTCTCCCCCTCTCCTCTCACCAAGCCCACCACCGAGGCCTAAATAGTATCGACACCAACAACTATACGTGACGTGACACGATATGTGATAATGTTATTTCTCAAAAAATAGAAAATTATAACATGTTGGGATACGTTGTATATTAAATGTATATTGATATATAAGATATATGATGATTTTTATGATTATTTTAAGCAAATTAATTTGATTCAAATTTAAAAACAAATAAATAATAGAACAAGAGTTTAGAATGAATTTACACTAAAAATATTAATCCACTATTCGTTAATATAATTTATTATTTCAATTTGAGAAATTTAACTCCATTCCAATAGTCTATAAAAATTTGAGAAAAAAATAAGCGATCCACATTTTAGACTTGCTCTCATAGTGTGTTGGAAGAGAAGAGAAAAAAATAAATTGGAGGGTGAATTGTATATCACAGCAAGTGAGAGTTAGAAGAGAAGAGAATACTATTTTTTTGTTCTTTCCTCATTTATTATTTTTATTATTATTATTATTTTCATATTTATATTTTGACTCCTCATTTATTGAAAATTTTAAAATTTAACTTTGTGCGTGTCATAATTATGTGTCGGAATTCTGAACTCAAGTATCAGAATTCTCGACTCAAGTGTCGAGAGAGTTGACCAGTATTAGATTTTTTGATACTTGTTGACTGAGTGTCAGACACGACATGAAGGCTCTTGAAAAAGTGTCGGTACTTTCTAGACCAAGGTGGGTCTCCCCCGCCACCAAGTCTCCCCAATGGTCAAGTCTGGTCTACCATCATTTGTTGCTTGTGAAGCATTGAGCCTCGATTTTGCTGACAATTTGTTTTTTTTTTTTTTTGATGCATTTTATCTGAGGGTACTGTCAAGAAAAGAATAAATTCTAAACTCGTATGATGGAATATTCGATTTTTCTACACCTTAAGACTCTGTGTCTTTTTATTATTCTTTGGGTTTTCCACGTAAATCAAATCATTAAAAAAGAGTACAATGCCACCAAATGAGAATGAGACGCACTCCAAATAATCCTCGGTTGCCCCTCATAATCTTTCTTGGATTGTGCTTGAACCGACGGGGCTGCTCAAGCAATTAGTATTGGCAAAGCATATCCAGGAATGGAAAGTGCTTTGGGTACACCGAACAACAAAGTGTGAGATTTACCCTTTTTGTGGTGCTCCTTGTAACTGCAATCAGAGAGATGCACCGCTTTGTGATTGCACTCTTGGATACTTAGATAATCTGAAGCTGGAAGATCGTCAGGGCCAATGGCGAAAGGAGGTCTGCGTCGGAATGTAGTGATGACAAGGAAGATAATTTTTTTCCTCATGCGTAACACACGCTTGCCGAAAAATTCTGATTCGTTCATGGTTGAAAACACCGAAGCATGCAGGTCATTTTGCTTGAGCAACTGTTCGCGCAGTGCATATGCTAACATTGCTGACTGTCAGATATGGACGGATGAGAAATTTTTGGTTCGACTTTTGGCCTATGATGTACTTTCGAGAGATTTCTATGTCCGGACTGCGGCATTGGACTTGAAGGAGGAGCGTAAGAAAAAGAGGAAACCCATTTCGAATTTCATAACAGCAGCTGTGGTTGTGTCCTTAGCTTTTCTTGTGTTCTTTAGTGTGTCGCTGGTGATTATTAGGACGAGACGGTCTGCTCATGCAGCAGACGACCATTTGATGCATTTTGTATATCGAGTGCTGAAGAAAGTGACAAAGAACTTCTCTGAGAAAATTGGGGAAGGCGGGTTTAGTTTGTTTACCAGGGAATACTGCCAGACTCAACTCCTACAGCAGTGAAGAAACTTTTGAACCAAAACCATAGTAACGAACAGCTCCTTGCGGAAGTTCGAACTATCGGAACAATACAGCACTGCAATGTGGTTCGGCTGCACGGCTTTTGTGCAGTAGAGTCAAAAAGGTTCCTAGTACATGAGTACCTTGCAAATGGTTCGCTCGCAGCTCATTTGTTTCAGAAATGGAAAGCTGCTCTTTGAGACCATATCGGGAAAGAGAAACATTGAGGAGCTGAATAGCGATATGCGCAATTATCTACCACTTCAGGTAGCTAATCCAATCGCCAAAGGAGAAGAGGTCTTGCCACTCGTGGACCGCAGATTGAATGGACTCGTGGAGATGGAAGAAGTGTGCAGAGCATGCAACGTGGCTTGCTGGTGCATTCAAGACAGCGAGCGAGATAGACCAACTATGTCTCAGGTAGTTCAAATTATGGTCGTAGAAAAGCCATCAATCCAGAGAATTTTCTTGCAAATTGTAGGAAGCTATGAGAGTGATGCATAGGACAAAGCAATATGTCCTTTCTTTGATAAATTTTGGGCACGATGTAGCCCCAATTCATCCTCCTTGAGTCTATAGTTACATCTATGTACATCTTTGGCCGATGCCATTTGTAATATAAAGACGCAACAGTTAATGTCGCTGATGGACTGACTGGTCTAGAATCTGCATCATGCTTACCAGACTTTGTAGGTTCCAACCGTATGCTACCATTTCTCCATCCTCTCGTGGCAGAAGATGTCGTAAAGGAGTTTGTTGTCTATTCAGCTCATGTGTCTGAGCCTAATGAAGTATGATGAACTCTATATTAAACATTTATATGATGCCCTTATTGCAGCCCCGTAGAACCCTCGACACTCGACGGTTGGTAGAGGATCAGGGCAGTAGAGGCAAGAGCCTTCCAGAAGTGGCGTGTGCTGCTGAGCAGCGGCGTGTACTAAAAAAATTTGATTATGATGTTCCTCAAGTCCAAGTCACAAACATCTGATGTCCTCGCGGTGTAAATTATGATGCTCTTCAAATCCAGCCCCACAAATATCGGACCTCTAGTTCAAACACACCACCAATCTTGCGTCGAACGATTGAGAGAAATTGAGAAAGCTTACCATTACAATTGTGTTAGCAACTGCTTTCTTGTGTATCTTCATGTACCGATGTCACTAATTAATTGTCATACTAAATGTTTTGTTTTTTGTAATTTTAGCAGACACGAGAAGAACTCATTTCAACACTGAAGTGCAGAATGATGTCACACTATCTAATGGCGAAGAATGTGAAAGAGAACTGCTACAGATGAGCCAAAAGGAAATCAAATTGACAAAGAAATTGTAGTAAAACCGAGGCAAGGAATGGTACTCGATTCTGTAGAGGAACTCCAAAAGTACTAGAAAAGATAGGCTAAACAAGTGGGATTCGATGGAGGAGCTCGCAAAATGGAGATGACAGTAAGATCTGATACTTGACTTTTGCATGTTCTCGTTATGGAAAGAGTGTGGATTGCTTAACGTTGTCAGGAACAATGTGTAAGCAAAGATTAGTGCTTGTTTATGTCCACTTGGAAAGTACAGAATATCATCTTTCCATCTTGACCACAATCGTAACTTGAATCCTGGGAAAGTTCGCGATCAAAGATGCCCCAAGAAGTTGGATGCTCATGTGAAAAGAAGGCTTGAATTGAAACGATAAAAGCTGGTATAAGGATCGACAAGAATTTTTTTAATCGCCTGTTGTTGAGGCAGGAGGTTATGAAGATCTTAATTTTGGCGAGAAAGAGCATCGAAATTTCATTGAAAATGCGAGAAAGTTAAGACTTGGAACTGGAGATGGCGAAGCCATTCATAACTATTTTGTTCAGATGCAAAGTAGAAATGATAATTTTCTTTATGAATGGAGTTGGATGTCAGTTCCAGGACATTCAGCATTACACCTAGCGTCAGCACCAATCCTCCCATAAATTTATACACGGAATTACGTAAACATGGAATATCCTTATACATCTACTCGGGCAACATCAAACAAATTGAATCGAACAAATTGCTATATATTAGAAAAAAAACTGGACAAAAAAGAGAGAACTAATTTCAAACTCAAATATGGGACGGGCTTGGAGGTGGTGAAGAAATGGAGGGAGGCTCCCTCTGAATCCGCCAATTTGATGGGAATGCATCTGTATGATGATTAATCCCCGATGTCAAACTCATTACCTTCTCCTGTCAAAAATAATTTTAACTATCTGGGAAAGGAAGTGTCGAGACTTGACTAGCTTAATGCCAACACCAATTGACCAATCGAGTCGACCTAACCGATGACATCGATTTCTACCATGTTTTTGTTGGGTATAAGTTAAGGGCATCTGTATTGAAGTATGGTAGTTCTATTATCATTTCCAACATATGCTTTGAGTGGAAAAGAGAACTTGAAATGAGAAACCTGTGCTCTAAAGTCGAGTCCAATGCATCCTTTCAGAACTTTCTGCATTTCATCCATAAGACATATTGATTGAATAAAATGATCTGTATTCAATGGCACCAATATCCACATTATCCAGCAATAGTAAAGTTACACGGTAAAGTCAGTGATATGAATTAAAGAGTACATATCCAAAACTTGGCATTCTTCGCTCTACTCAATAGGAGCATATGCTTTGTGTGTGTGTCTAATAAATTTTTTTGCTACCAAAGCCATTATTAACTAGAGTAGACTGAAATTAATCAGAAATTTTTGGGCCCGTTTAATACTCCTCTTATCAGATTATGCTGTACACTTCAGGCTAGATAATGACTACACTTCATAATCATCCATACCTTTCTCCCTCTTTTGTTTCAACAGGAATGAAGATGATTGGATCCTGGCATTGTTGAAGAGAGAGAAAAATGATGGGAGAGATTGGATGTAAACTAGAATAAAGATCCTTGTAGTTACAGTTTGGTCAGACAGAATAGTTATTTCACTAGAGATTGGTGTGCGACAATGCTGCTTCATCTGAAGGTCAAAATAACAGAAATTGTTTTTTCATTGTAGAAGATTTTAGCTACTTAAAACTGTTACTGAAACTTGAGAATTAGTACAGACAAGGGACTACACTTCGCGGCAAAAACTATGCGAGGTAAATTGTTGGTTAAAGGAAGTGGGAGTGAATGGAGTTTTGTGATAACGTGACTCAACCATAAATCGCCATTCTGTCTACTTCTCTTTTTTCCCCTCAAGAAAGATTTTATTAATGGCACAAAAGCAGGTGAGCAACCTGCTACAAGCTCAAAATATTGTCAGTTCAAAGAAGCCTCTAGTTATGACACAATACTTTGTTTACCTATCCAATTCTGTCTACCTTGTAACAGAGGAATCAACTAATCTTCCCAAGGTGTAGACCTTTTGATCTTTGACGCAATTAGATCAACACTTTCCTAAAGATATAGATCATATCAGATTGAGCAAAACTTGCTATTTTAGAATTTTAGAGTATGAAGCATTGGCATCATTAATTGGATTAAGAGAGGTGACAAAGGCCTAAGTGACGTTCACAGAGCAACTAGGAAGATCATGGCCATTCAACAAGAATCCACTTAAGTTTGGATTAATGCAATCTACATCACAACTCATACAGAAAGAGAGTAAGGAATAGTTCCTCAACCATGTCAATATTGGTAGCATGATGCAGAACCCGTACTTCATTGTGATTTTCAATTTTAATTTAAGGAGCAGACATTTTAAAATTTCTAGTAGAGACGGAAAAAAAAGAAAACGGAAAAGCAAAATGCATTGGAATCGCTTCCCCTAGAATCAACTCCTCAACAAGTCGTGACCAATTCAACAGGAATGTTTCGCAAGCTAAAACTCGTATGATATTTGGTGCCAATGGAACCATAGTTAAGACCATCTTATCTTTGACTTTGTTAAGTGGATCAGCTTTCCTCTCCATCTGTTTCGATTGGACTATCTTTTTCCTTGGTGTCTATTGAATTGTCTTCCTCTGAGTCTCTTTCCTTGATCATCTGATTTATTTCTATCGGATGAGGGCATTGGGGCTCAACCCTCAAATCATCCTCCTGTTGCTGGCATATTAGACGGAACCCACACTTCTTTATGCTTCCTGTCCAATCCCTAAGGTGAACTTGAAAATGACTCCAATCATTTTGTAGATACCTCTCTACTTTCCACAGAGATGTTCGTGGATACTTCTCTACTTCCCACAGAGAGCTGCGCGGATAATACTCAAGCCACACATGATCGGATTCCAGTGAATGTAAGCATCTTGTATAACTCCTCACACTTCCGCCATTGACAAGAATTTGGATCCCACATGAAACACCGTCCACTTTTCCTTCCTCCATCCCAAGAACCACACAGAGTGCAAGTCCTAAGAACTTGTCATACAGATCCTTGGGAACCTTGAAAGATATAGGTCCCTCTTCACAATTGTGAATCCATCCTGGCATCTCTCCTCCAATTAGGAGCATGTTGAGTTTCCTCGTCTTCCGGAGATACTGTCATACAGCATTCAAAGTGTGTGTGTGAGAGAGAGAGAGAGTGAGTGAGTGAGTGAGAGAGAGAGAGAGAGACTGACCTCGAGTATTGACGCACCAGGCAGATCGAACCCTTTCCATGATAATCCACAGCATGAAGAGAAGTTAACATCAGAGAAGTTGGAGAGACTCGAAAAATCTGGGAGTTTTTGTAGAGATCTGCAATTATTTGCTCTTATGATCCCAATATTTGATGGAAGCAGAGGAATCTCTTGCAATTGCTGGCAATAATCCAACAACAACCATTCCAAATCATTGTATTCATTCAAGCACCTCGGCATATGAGTGAACTTGTTCCCTCTAAGATCTAGGTGCGTCAATCTGGGAAAATTGGAAGGAACCTCGAGGAAATCTAACCTTGATAGATTGCAACCCTCAAGCACTAGCCTGTCTAGATTTGGGAATCCCAAGCCACCATCAAGATCAGTTGGATCCTCCAAGTTCTTTGGAAACATGATAAAATTTGAGCAATATGCAAGACTCAAATATTCCAGATTTTGCAATTTATAAATGCTCGATGGAAGCCTTATGAGATTTTTGCAACTACCTAAAACTATATGTCTTACAGAGACAAGATTATCAATGGATGCAGGGAGTTCTTTAATAGCCGTTCCTCCTAGATTAAGTTTTTCTAGATGTTCTATCTTTACCAGAATATCAGAGAACTTCTCGAGTTTAGAGCAACCATAGAGATAAAGTTCGCGAAGAGATTTTGTCTTGAGTATGCTAGGAAAGATACTAAGCTTATGGCACGCATATAATGATAAAAATTCTAACTTGTCAAGATATCCGACAGATTGATCAACCTCCACCAAGCTTTCACAGAAAGAAAGATTCAATCTCTCCAAATTTGGAGCCCACGAAAGGTCAGGAACACAAGTCAGGAAATTGCATTTCTTAAAATTGATGTCCTTCAACATTCTAAAATCCTGCAAAAACATATCAGTGCAGTCATTAAGTTCTGCAAATGTAAATAGCTATGAAAATGAAAAGCTACTCATGGCAAGGGCTTACGTTAAATGTGACTCCTAATTGTTTGATATGACTATTAAACATAAAATAGTGACCGATTATTTGAAAAAAAAAAAAGAGTAAGACTTTGGTTTTTGACACGTTATATCGATGAGTACAATTCTTAAAACTTCGGGCCTCGAGTAACTCGTCCATCACTTGGATGCACTTCGGCAATAACCTGTGCCCACGGTGCGAGGCTTGGAAAAATGAGTAGGAATTTGGTTTTTTGGTCTCCCTAACGAGCTCCGACCAAAGCCCAAAAACATGTATCTTACTCGAATAGATTTTAAATGGGAAAGCCCCACCACAATGGAAATCACTAAGCGAGGAATATACTGAAGACTTTTTCACCATCATTCGTAACTTTACTGTCGATAAGTAGCGTCTTCTCCACGCGTTTAATCGAACGGGCCAGTTGCCCGTTTCTTTTGGTTTCACATGAGCCGCCTATGAATAAGTCCGACAGCCCAATATTCTAATCGACTGATTTTCGTTTTTGAGGCCAGTTTCCTATGTTGAATGGAAGGCCATGGAATGGCCGAAGTGATTGGGCCAAGAAAGTAAACATGTTAGATTCATCCCCTCAATCACACAAGTTGGGCGATCTGTTTCCACCTAACATGAAGCCGCAAAGGAGTCTGGATCGATGATGCAATAAACGTTTGGGCCTCAAATGTAGAGTTAATTTGTCAATGAAATATACATAGTCATGTAATAAAACTCACCAATTATAGATTTCCCTTTTTTTCCCATGATGGGTAGTTTTATTATATTCATTTATTTGTAAATGACGATGTAATTAATCTATCATTAACCACTTCTTTCAAACTCCTTTCATTGTATATGAAAGAAAAAGGATTTGGATATTCTAGATTTATGATTTCTCTCGAATATCAAACAAGGGAAAGAAACAAACATAAATTATCTATAGATTACGATATGTTCTCTATAGTAAATGGGTTCAAGAATTACGGTCAACTGTAGTACGAGCTGCGAGGTGCGAGGATTTATTACCGTTATTTATTTGTCAAATACGAGTTGAATATAATTGATCAATTAGTATTATTATTTCTTAAATGTGATTTACCTCATCCAAGGAGTTATGAAACCGTGCCTTCTCAATTCTCTCATGGAAAGGGTCTTTAAAAACATTTGGACTACAACTGACTATATAAAACTACCAACTCTTGTTTGAGTCCTTGTACCGATGTTTATTTCATTTGGAATCACCAACCATTTTTTCTATACTACATTTATTTGTTTGAGTTACCAATGTGTTAAATTTACAATTAAAAAAAAAACCAATTTTTATTTGAATCACTACTAATGTTTTTTCTAGTGTTTTGAAATTGTAAACTGTTTTACTAATCTATGAATGTTTATTTGTCAGCTTAACAACTCGTTTAAGATATTATTTGTTCTAGAAAATTATCAACTGCTAATTGAGTCCACCTACTAACGATTATTAGATTGTTTATAAAAATTGAAGTTGTTTCACTAATTTACCGATATTTATTTGTTGAAGTTATCGATGAGTTGAACTAAGTCCTATATAGACCCGTTAAACGGGTGGGTTGGATCGGGTTTGGGTCGGGTCATAAATGGTCCGACCCAAATCGACCCATTTAACCCGTTTATGACCCATTTATTGTAGTGCAAATTTTTTGACCCATACCCGATCCGACCTATACCCAACCCATACCCGACCCATTTAACGAAACATAAAAAAGCTTATATATATTTTTTAAAATGGTATTGCTAACATGATTTTATACAATACAAATTTTAAAAATAATTATTTAAAAAATCGAATTTTAATTTTTTTTTATTTTTAAAAATTAAAGTTTTTTATTATTTTTATTATTTATAAAAATTAAAATTCTAATTATTTTTAATTTTCTTTTTCTCTTTTCTTTTTTCTTTTTTCTTCTTCCTCTTCTTTGGTCGGCCGCCGGCCACGACGACGGCCGGCGACCGGCCACAGGCGAGCTGGCTCGCCCGGCTTGCCGACGCCGGCGAGCGCGAGCTCGCCCCTCGTCGGATCTAGCGAGGTTGGAGCCTTGCTCGACGCCGGCGAGTTCGAGTCTCGCCCGATTGGCGAGGCTCGGGCCTCAATGGACGTCGGCGAGGCCTCCGCCTCGCCAGATCCGGCGAGCTCGACGCTCGCCAGATCGGCGAGGCTCGAGCCTCGCCGGACGTCGGCGAGGCCTTCGCCTCGCCAAATCTGGCGAGGGGCGAGCTCGAGGCTCGCCGGCGTCGGGCGAGCTCGCCCCTCGCCAGATCTGGCGAGGCTCGAGCCTCGTTGGACGTCGGCGAGGCCTTCCCCTCACTAGATCTGGCGAGCTCAAGGCTCGCCGGGCGTCGGCGAGGCCTCCGCCTCGCTAGATCCGGCGAGCTCGAGCTCGCCCGACGCCGGCGAGCTCGAGCTCGCCTGGCCAGTCGTCGGCCATCGCCGTGCCGGCGACCGGAGGAAGAAAAAAAAATGAAAGAAAAAAGAAAAAAGAATTATAATTTCAGTTTTTATAAAAAAAAAATTATAAAGTTAAAGAGAAGAAAGAGAGATAATGAGGTTTTGAGTGAAAAATGGGTTAATAAATGGGTCATAAACGGGTCAAAGAGCTGACCCATTTAAAACCCATATATCTTAGTGTTTACCCATTAAAACTTATTATGGGTGCTTTATAAAATAAAGCTTGACCCATTAATGACCCATTTAACTATAAATGGGTTCATAAATGGGTTGCACAACCCACTTAACACCTCTAGTCCTATACTAAATTACCAACTAATCCAATAATTTACCAACAATTATATGCATAGCTAATTTAAGAACTCTTACATGAAAATACCAATAGATATTTGAGTTAGTTATCAATATTTATTTGATTGCTTCAAGGTACAAACCAATCCGATAATTTACCGACATTTGTGGCAACTTACCAACTGGAAAAGGTTAATAACTCATATCCAAAATTGTCAACAATTATTTGAGTTAATTACCATTGTTCAAGAAGTACCCACTGTTTCAATAGTATACCAAGGTTAATTTGGAAAGCCTACTAGCATGTTAACATCACCACTCTTCTATGAAATTAACAATTCTGCTGAATATTACTAACATCATTACAATTGCCATCATTTGTGGTGATTAAGTTACACTCTCCTATTTGAGTCACTCACTAAGTTTTATTTGGTTGTTTCAAAAGTATCAACTATTCACATAATTTACCATGCTTGCTTGAGGAACGTTCCAACTTGTTTAAGTTAAAATCAAATAAACATTGGTAAATGGACTCAAATAAAAATTAGTAAATTTTGTAAGAGTTGGCAACTTCAACTTGTTGAAAACATCTGCAAATTAAATGTTAGTAAATTGTTAAATCAAAAAGTGATTTCAAAAACTTCATTAACCAAATCAAATAAGAGTTAGAAAAATTAACGCTAGATGGTAACCTAACCCGTGAGGAGTTGATAAATCACTCAAATTAATATAGCTAACTTGGAAGCTCCTTGAGGGTTGACCACCTACTTAAGTTTAATACCCACCTACTTAAGTTTAATACCTCTAAATTTGGCACCTCTGAAAGGTCAGGGACACAAAGCAGCAACTTATAGTGGCTAAAAATTCAGAAAGTTCAAATTCCTAAAACGTTGCAAATTAAAAAGAACAGCTGAACAAGATTTTGATAAATTCAATTTGTATGCGCCGAAAATGAAAACCGTCAATTAAAGTATTTATGACGTACCTTTAAGTTCCCTTCAAATTTCTTAATCTGGCTGCCACTCACATCAAAGCAAACAAGTTTCTTTGGACCGGCACTGAACTCCAAAGTGGCTGAATGACATCTATGCCATTCAAGCCACCTTAAATCATTAGGAAGACATACAGGACCTCCACTGATTTGAGCATTCGAAAGTATGAGCAATTTCAGTCTCCCCATCTGTGTGAAAGCACTGCGACTGATGTCTAGCTCTTTTTGTGTTGGTAAGTCCAGCACTATGCCTTTAACAGCATTGGTTCCCTATAAAGGAAAAAAAAATCAATAATATTCAACTGTGATTAAGTGATAGCACGTAAATTAAACAAGATAAGATTATCGATGGTTTCATAAGAAGCTCTCACCGTATCCTTCGACAATACTTCAAGAACATCTTCATAGCACCATAATCTGCTCCGTCTCCCGGGGTCATCTAGACACTCATTTTTAACGATATCCTGACCCATCTGCTCAATCAAGTCATGCATTTGTATTGTACTGTCATCCTCAATTGTTACTAAGGATCTCTCTATAAGAGTCTGAATCCCAATTAATGTGTCTAAATCATAGCTATCAAGAACTCTGGTTACATAATTCCTTTTTCTCCCCTTAAAGAAGCAAGCAATGTCAAGAAAGATGTTCCTCTCATTCTCCTCTAGCGCATCAAAACTTATCTTGAGAACACTGTTTATATCTTTCATAGGATTTTTAGAAAGTTTACCCAATGTGCTCTTCCATTCCCCTCTGCTTCTACCACATAAAAAGGAACCCAAGACCACAATCGCTAAGGGAAGACCTTTAGCATAGCCCAAAATTTCATGTATGAGATCCCTGCTTATGTCATTTGTCTGGTTTAAAGCATACGACCTCAGAAGTTCAAAATCTTCATCTTGATCTAATGGTTTAACTTCATATACCCGATCTATCCCATGAGAAGTTAGTACATGTTTATCTCTTGAGGTAACGATGATCCTACTCCCTTTTCCAAACCATGCACATTCTCCAGCTAATGCATTTAACTGGTTCTCATGATCCACGTCATCTAGCACAATCAGAATCTTCCTGCAGCAAAGTCTATCTCGTATCAAATTAGCGCCTCCATACACATTCAAGACCGTTATACTTTCTTTCCATAATATTTCGCGTAACAGTTTTTCTTGCAAATGAACTAGGCCATCAAGTCTACCGGAAGTTTCTCTAACATTTGCAAGAAAGCTGCACCCATCAAACTGACTATAAATTCTGTTATAGACATCATTAGCGATAGTGGTCTTCCCTACACCTCCAGTTCCCCATATTCCTATCATCCGAACATCATCCGAGCCCATATTCAACAACGACATTACTTTTTCTACCCGGCAACCTACACCGACGGGATACTTGGCAACACTCAAGGGTGCTCGTGCTACTATATTCGAGATCTCTTTGACGATGTTCTCGATGAACTCGGTCTCATCTCTGCCAAAACAAAGGAGCAAAAAGGACACGAATAAACAAAAACATACAATCCATTGAACTAACTAAAACTAACCGAAGGAAACAATCACTCTTCAACAGTCCAAAACATTACTCGAGTCCAACGCACAATCGATGCCATCATGTATCAATAAAATTAGAAAATTCCAAATTATTTTCTAGGGTCGAATAGGAACACTATTATTACCCATGGTCATAATGCCAACCGGACAAATTGCCGGCTTCAATTAGGGCTTGCCTCCATTTCTTGACCCTCTCAGAATCCTGTCCCAATTCCTTCTCGTGGCTGGCCAATGCCTTGCCATAACTCTCTCTCTGCCTTCGAATCACCCCGGGCTCCACTTTGTAGAACACGGGCAGCACCCGCTGTTCCTTGAGCCTCCTACACTCCATCACCTTCACCAGCTCGTCCAAGCACCACCTAGACGAAGCGTAGTCCTCGGAGAAGACGAGCACGGCGATCCGCGACTCCTCGATGGCCTTCATGAGGGTGGGCGAGATCTCGTCCCCGCGCCTCAAGTCCTCGCTGTCGATGTAGACGTTGATTTCGCCATGACGCAGACACTTGTGGAGGTCAGCGAGGAAGCCGTGGCGGACGTCCTCCCCTCTGAAGCTGAGGAAGACGTCGAACGGCCATTTCGCTTCGGAAGAAGAAGAAGAAGACGACGACGAAAATTTTTGTTTTTTTCTTGGACGAGGAGACGACGACATTGAAAGATAGAATCTGAGCTTAGTTTGGATTCGTGTCGAGCGATGAGTGATGCTTTTATAGTGGGAGTAGGTCAAGAAATCGACGCGGACTGAGAAACATCGAACGTCGCACCGCGTTAGGAAAAGCGCCTTTTTCATTTTTGTTTTTTTCTTTTCATTTTTCGCAAATGGACGAGAAGTTTTCTTTCGTTCATTTTTATTTTAAAATCGTTTGTTTTTGTCTTACAAAAAACCGGAAAGTGACTTTATTTTACGGGTGTTCAAAATGAACCTTTCAAATCGGGAACTGCCCGGGTTGAGCCAAATCAGCAAGTTGGGTCCGATTTTCAAGAATGTCCATCTAATTCCTAATTTTTAAAAGTGAAAATTGGATTGGATTAGACTAACCAAATATACTTTTATTTCTTCAAAAAAAATGGTCAAATGTGAACTAAGTACCATCTTATCCAGTAGCATCACAAGTTACGACCCAATAACTTTTCATTCATCATTACTTCCATCAATATTTTAAGATTTGTCACTTTTTCATTGTGCACGGATACTCTTTAGTGATTTAAAAAAAAAAAGTGATGGATTTCATTGGATTGGATCGGAAATTGAACATCCCTACTTTATTTTATTTGCCAAAGTTCAATATTATTCAAAGCATATAAAAAAATTAAGTATAAATTTATGTATGCAATAAAAAAATTATCATTCTCAACCCAAATCCGATATATTCCATTTCAATATTTTGTCTTCTATGAATAGCAACATATCTTTCACATTAATCGGTAGGAAATTGTTTAGATTTTTTGCTTATTCAATTCATTGTGTCCCCAAAAAATAAGTCATGAAATAGATTTTTTAACGCTTAATGGATACAATTATGTTTTTTCCCCGTTAATTGATTTTCAGATTTTTAAGTAGCCATCTTTTGCTTAAGAATGGAATGAGGGAGTCATGTGCATGTTTACATCATTCAACTCATCATGTCCCCGGAAAATTCTCTTTTCTATTTTATTTTATTACTTAAAAAAAAAGGAAATATGCACCGGGCTTAATCTATGCGCTTTGTCTGTTATTAACACATGATACATATGGAAGATCCCAGCTTGGTAAAATATAAGTAGTGCTGTTTGAAATCGAGGCTTTACCTTTTCCAATTATTTTAACTACAACCGACTTTGAACGATGTAACAAGCTGTGATCACAATCGAATATTTTTTTTGTTAATTCCTTTGGCGAGCTTTTTGAAAACAAGCCTCAATGCCAATGTCACTTCTTTGGTCGCGAAATAATTAACACAGAAGAAGAAGAAGCCATTAGAATTTGGTAAAAGGAGGCAGGTGCTGGTGTGTTTGCTTGGAAAATGAAGGTGCTGAAGGATGAAGCGAGGTCTTAAAAGGTAAGCTACTCCATTGGCCACCAATAAAGTACTTAGCTGTGGCTTCCAGGAAATGGCGTTTGCGACCAGTGAGATTTGTTCCCCATCGAATCTTTTCGGTATTTTCTTTGCACGCAGAGGCATGACTTTCTTTTTTGAGGGTCAACAAAGAATATTATATTAATTTCCAGCTTTGTGGGCAAGGCAGTTGAGACGATGTGGTAGGAAATTGGAGAGAAGGAGGCGGTGCCCGGTGGGCTCAGCAAGCTCGGCTTGGGATCCTATTCTTGAGAACTGATTTACTGTGGCACGGGGAAATGTCGCTAGCGTGATTTGTTGCATACTACTATTTTGGTAGTTAAAATTCGCATGATTTTTTGCCATGCCTTCCAATAAATCAATATATATGATGGGAATGAAGAAATCCAAATTTAGAGTGTGGACCTACAGGGTAACTTGAGAGGATAGCTTTAACATGTAAATCAATTGTAACATCCTACACAAAATGTATTAGTGATGCATGTATGTAGATACTTGTGCCGATTTGAGAGAAGGACTTTGATATGAGCACGTCTTCACCAACAATTAGTTTCGCATTTTCTATGCATTAGGCAATCTAATTACAAATTGAATAAGGATTACCTTTTTTTCCTTTTATAGCTTAGGCATGAGAATAGATCCAGCTTTTTGTTCAATTGAAAGTAATGCGGTAGGTTCTAAGACATGAGATATTTTTTAGAAGAACATCTCTAAATGATTAATTGGCACACCAATAGCTTATCTTCTATTACTTTAGAGTGAAGGATCTTCCGCTCAACTAGGGCATTATTCATTAGATGCTTTTTTGGAATTCATATGCTTGGTGATGTCATTCATTGTCAAATCAAAGTGCTAGTCATTTTCAAAAGCATTGGATACTTGGTATGAGAATATGTAAGAAAGACTTTTACTAGGCGTAAAAGAACGCATTTTGTTCAGATCATTTAGTCCAAAAGAGGATTTTTGCGTTTAGACTCTAATGAAGAATGGTACTTCAAAAGTGTAAAGTATTTGCTAACATGGGATGCATTATACATAGAGTTTAGCTTTTTTTGTTATTATCTAAATTTATACTGCATATAAACGTCAGTAATGTCAATCGAGTGCAATATTTATACCGATCATTATGAGTTTAATGTGATTTGATGATATCTCACCTTTTTTCTGTCTTTGTTGCTTAAGTCAAAAGTGCAAGGAAATGTTTGCTCTATCAGTTTCGTGCTAGCTTGCCTCCACGCGGCTTTGCTTAGGAAAGAAAAAAAGATCAAGTTGATTTTGATGGGCAGGTGGCCCCCACCACTTTGTTCTTTTTACATGCTCATATCTTGAACGATTCCAAGGCTTGACTCCGGTGGCTCATTCCCATTGCATTTCTTATTCTTATTCTTTTTCTTTTTTTTTTTTGGTTATAAACAGAAATGGCTTGGTTGTTATTATTTAGGAAAATGTTAAACAAGGAGATGGATTAGACTCGTTTTACAAAAAAAGCCTAAACTGAATTTAATCAAATAATTGCCTAAAATTACTAAATCAGTCTCACATAGGAGCCAAAGCTTGCTGATTGGCCAATTTTTTGATAACTGGTAGGTGTATGATTGGTCCAACAGACGAAGCCTCGATATTTTTATCTAAAAAAATTTGGTAAAATTATAAATCCCAAAAACAAAACACCACCACCACCCCCACACATCACGCCCGAAGGTTTCTTCCTTCATTTCTTCGCATCTTCTCCTTTGCTTCTAGTCTTCATTTCTTTCCATAGATGAAGACAAAGCTCATGCAAGGCCCACCTCTTCATTAGTCAGACATTCACATGTAACAAAAGAACAAAAAACAAAAGGTTTCTTCCTTCGTTTCTTGACATCTTCCTTTCCTTGCGGTCTTCGTTTCTTTCTAAAGGTGAAGACAAAGCTCAAGCAAGGCCTACCTCTTCGCTCATCAAGCACTCTATTGTGAGGATAGCAATCTGTTTAGGACTATAAAAAATTAAATAATAAATAATTATAAATTATTTTGAAATTCACTCATTTAAGAATTTATGACTCATAATAAAGTGTTATTTACAGTAACTCAAAAATCTTTATGTTAATAAAGCCCTTTTTCTAATAAAACAAGGCAACTTGCTCTGGAAATAAAAATGATCCAGGAGACTTTCATGTGCAAGTGGCCCCCACTACATTGTTCCTACTTTTGGAACAAAACGCGCTCATGTCTAAAGCAATTCCCAGGCGACACTCTCAGCCCATTCTCATCAGTCGCCAATGCTCCGACACCGAGGAAGACCACAAAGTAGATGTTGTTAGTTGCCGGTCGGGGTACGACGAAACTATGAGGATTGCGCTTCCAATATTCAGGGCATAAGAGTTGATTTTTCGCGACGTTTCATATTCTCTTCCACAAAATCAATGGATTTATTAGAGAATTATTGCACTTTGATAATCGTAAACATTTAACTCCTTAAATCTAAAAAATCAAATGAATTTCTTGGCGGAAATATACTTGAATATATTGCAATTCGGTGTTTAAAAGTTATTCCATTAAGTCTATAACGTATGCATCAATGGGACAACAGATTTTAAAGGGTGGTTACATAGTACTGTTTTGATAGCTAAAATTCTCATGACTATGCCTTCATGCAGAAACTTGGTGCTTCCATTTTATATAATTCTTTGCTAAATTAGTCTCTCGTGATTGAAGAAATCCAAATTTAGAGTGGGGCCTATTGGGTAAGTTGAGAGGATAGCTTTGACGTAGAAATCAATTGTAATATCCTACACAAGATGTATTAGTTATGCAAAGTACAGAATACTTGTGCCGATTTGAGAAAAGGATTATGATTTGAGTATGTCTTCACCAATACTTAGTACTTCACATTTTCTATGCATTGGGCATTCTAGCTATAAATTGCATATGGATTAAAGTTTCCTTTCATTGCTCGGGCATGAAAATAGATCAAGCTTTTTGTTTTGTTGAATGCAATTGGTTCTAATGTATAAATTCAAAAAACAAGGAATTTTCTAGAACAACATCTTTAAATGATTAACTAGTATGTCAATAACTTATTTTCTATTACTTTGGAGCAAAGGATATCTCGCTCAAGTAGGACGTTTTTCATTGTATGCTTTTTGGGAATAAATTTCACAGACTCCCCTTCAAGGATCCCCTTACCCTGTGTGCAAATCTGTTTTTCTGCACTGCTTCACTCTTCCGGTTAAAGCTTTGGGGATGCCAAATTTGATGTTTCAAAGAAGAAGGTGGTTAACGTTGGATATTTCATACGACAGTTCATAAGAAAGACTTTATCCAAGTGAGAAATGACTCATTTTCAGATTATTTAGTCCAAAAGAGAATTTTCGCGTTTGGACTTTAATAAAGATTGGCATTTCGAAAGTGTAAAACATCCATTAATGTTGGATGTTGTGGGAATTATGTCTGGAGTTTCAGCTTATTTTGTTGCTATTTAAATGGACGTTACATATGAGCATCACTAAAGTTAATAGAGTGCACTAATTACGCCCATCGTTATGGATTTTGCATGATTTGACCATTTTCCTTCTTTTTTATTTTCTTTTTTGGTTTAGTCAAAAGCCTAGGGAAATATTTGCTCATCACTTTCTTTCTAGCTTCACTCCACACGACTTCATTTTGGAAAGAAAAATGATAAGGTTGATTTTGATGGCCAATGGCTCATTTCCATTGCATTTTTTAACCTTTTTTTTTTTTGAATAAATGTATTAGAAATCTTAAAGTTTATTACAAAAAGTATAATTGAGTTCTAAAACCTTCAAAATTTTAAAATATGTCATGAAAGTATAATCGAGTCATAAAACTTCCAAAAAAAATGCAATCAAGTCCTTTATTGATTACACATTTGAAATTTTTAGGATTCAATTGAACTTTCGTAATAAGTTTTAGAACGAATTTTAGAACTTTCGTAATATCCTTCATGAGATGTATTAGTCGTGCAAGTACATAGATACTTGTACTGACTTGAGGGAAGAGTTTCGATAGTATGTCTTCGCCAATAATTGATACGTTACATTTTCTATACATTGTTAGGCATTGTTTGTTACAAATTGCATAAGGGTTACCTTTTCTTTTCATAGCTCGAGCACAAAAGTAGATCAAACTTTTTGCTTAGTAGAAAGTAATGTGGTTGATTCAAATAAATGAGAAATTTCTCTAGAAAGACACCTTTAAATGATTAATTATTGTGCCAATAGCTTATTTTCTATTACTTTGGAGGGAAGGATCTCTCCCTCAGGTAGGGCCTTCTTCTTTGGATAGAGTCACTTGCTTTGTGATGTTATTTCCTATCAAATTAAAGTGCAAGTCCTAGAAAGAAGAAACCAGAAAAAGTGCAAGTCATTTTCAAAAGAATTGGATAGTTAGTATACAATAGTTCATGCGAAAGACGTTGTTTAGGTGTGAAAGAACACATTCCTTTTAGATTATTTAGTCCAAAACAGGATTTCCACATTTGGACTTTAATAAAGAATGGCTTCTAAAGTATACAACATCCACTAACATTAGATATGGTTGACATCGTGTCTAGAATTTGGCTTATTTTGTTACTATCTAAATCTAAATTGATGTTACCTATGAACATCACTAATGTTAATAGAGTGCACTAATATTGCCGATCATTATTAATTCAATGTGATTTGATGATGTGTCTTTTTATCTTTATTTTTCTTTTTTCGCTTAGTTAAAAGCCCAAAAGGATTGTTCGCTCATCACTTTTATGCTAGCTTCACTCCTCCAGGCAAAGAAAACTTCGCTCTGGAAAGAAAAATGATCAAGTTGGTAGATGGCCCCCACCACCTCATTCTTCTACGTGCCCATATCTAGACCGAATCAAAGGCTTGAGTGCAGCGGCTCATTTTCATCGCATTTGTATCCCCCCTTTTTTTTTCCTACTAACATAAACAACTTAATAGTTATTATTTGAAAAATTTTCAAATAAGGCCATTTTATAAATAAAAAAAGAGAGACCTAAAATGGACATTATTCTAAATAATGGCCTAAAGTAATTAAATCAGTCTCCCATAAAAGCTTAAACTCATCAATTGGCCAAATGTTTGTCGACCGACAAGCATATGATTTTTTCAGTGGCCAGAATATGGGCACTTTTGTCCAAAAAAATTGATTAAACAATTGCCAACCTTAAAAAGAAAATGCAAAACCGAAACACTTCTTCCTTTGTTTCTTCACATGTTCTTCTTTGCGTCCAGTATTCATTTCTTTGGAGAGAAGAAAACATAACTCGAGCAAGGCCCACCTCTTCTTTTAGTAAGACACTCAAATCTAACACAAGGGCCTCGACTCTCCATCATCTTTTCTCAAGATTGCGATTCACCTCCATCTCCACTTACGTTCAACTAAGGTTAGTCTCATTCAAATTGACGCAGCCGATCCTTCATTCAATCAAGAGACAGCAATTGCATTTTGTTGAAGCAACATGTCAATAAGGTGTGGGCATGTAGTGGAATTTCACACTGATAATAGCGACAATAGTGATGGTAGGAGAACTTTTTTGTATTTAGTATTGTTTTTGCTTGTTTTGTTAGATTTTCGGGTGCATTATGTCTCCTTTTGTAACGCATATATTTGCATCCACTATGTATTTTTAAATTGGATTTACTGCCGTAGCGATCCTACATGTTGGTAGTGGTCCCTATTTTGCAATTTTCTTAATGCTTTAATTTTTTTTTTCTAGCGTATGCTTTGTCGTTAATGGCCAAGCCTCGTGAACATGGCATGGAATTCAATTGCTGTTTTTTTTATTTGAGCTATAGCACATTCACGATGCCAAGGATAAGATTCCTCACCTTAGCAGCAAAAACTGTTGGTTTTTGATTAGCTCTTGCACTTGAGGCCTCATAAACATAATCACTGAGCTTAATCACCAAACCAATGATAAGGTCCCTCACCATAGCAAGGGCACTTTTGTGCCATAACAGGAGTTTGAATGCAGATTACAAACAACTAGCACAGAAATTAAGTCTATAATGCACAAGTTTTGTGACAAATATTATCCCATATGTCACGCCCCGATCCTCAGGCACGCACACATCCGTCTCACTTGGTCGATTTTATAATGCGATATCCCAGGACAGTATATCGCCGACCCTTTCATTTATTAAGCACATGCGGAAGCAGTTAAAATCCCCAGACAATAAAATGATGGGATAGAAAAACAGGGCCATATTTTTCATATTGAAATTTATAACCACACTTTTATACAAACCACAAACCAGAACACTTCACAAACTTTTTATTCTAAACTCTATTCACATCAAAATGGAGATATCAAAGAAGATACAATCTCAGTCCATCTGGGCCGTACTCAAGGCCCATCCTAGGATTATCTTCTTTTCCCAAAAATCCTTCTCCGACTCTTCCTCCTCAGCTCCTTAGCGGGGTCCTGAAATGTTTTTCCCCAAACTGGGATGAGACTACGTCTCAGCGAGTTCTACCCCACTAAGCCCAATTAGTAAACCATTATACTAAAGGCTGCCTATACACGCATAGGGCAGAAGGCGTACCTTAGCATCAGTTCCCACCTGCAAGTTAGTACAATTCACAATAGGCACTCAAGCAATCATATCACCGATCGAAGCATCGGTCTAATCGACTTAATCGATTACACGCCAACAAGACCACTCACGGTCTTTTCCATTCAATCAATCAATTCGCAACATCAAATTAATGCAATGATCAATCACATTGAATCACACTCAGATCGAATCATCGATCAATCGACCTAGTCGATTACAAGTCAGTCGAATCATTTCTAGGTCATTCACTCCATCCCACATAATCTCCAATAGTACACTTAGTCACAGAGCTCCATCAATGCTCTCGGGCGTCGTTTTCGCCAAGGTGACATAAGTATCAGACGGTCTACGTGCGTTCTTTAAGGCGCCGTTTTCGCACAGTGATATTCCTCATCACCGAACCACGCCCGTCACAGCTCACAAATCACTGACAGTCTACGTGCGTTCTTTAAGGCGCCGTTTTCGCACAGTGATGTCTTTCATCACCGAACCACGCCTGTCATGATTCATTGGTAGTCTACGTGCGTTCTTTAAGGCGCCGTTTTCGCACAGTGATATTCCTCATCACCGAACCACGCCTACCATAAGTCATAGACAGTCTACGTGCGTTCTTTAAGGCGCCGTTTTCGCACAGTGATGTACTTTATCACCGAACCACGCCTGTCTATACTTCGTACTTGATCAGTCTCAGCCAATAGAATTCTCAGTTAGTTCTCATCACTCTCTCCACTTACAGCTCGACAAGGCAGTACAAATGCTAACTATCCATACTCGGCCATCTACCAATCAATCATTCAATCTCAATCAATTCCAAATCAATTTAGGGTAAATCCCTAAAATATCACAATTTATTCAATTCCATACAACGTGGAGCTCAAATAAATAAACGGACTGCGCCACAATGATCAGCACGAGATTTCGGTCGTCAACCATCTCAATCTTAATTTCCGAAAAATAATTAATTAATAAATAATAAAAATTCAATTTAACTCAAATTAAAGCCCGATTAAATAAACAGACTTCACCACAGTCATCAGCATAATTTTCCGGTTCCAGGCCATCATCTCAGTTGAATTTTCGGAAAATAAATAATTATTTAATTAATTTCGAAAATTAATTAATATTAAAAATTCAATTTAGCTTAACATAAAGTCCGATTAAATAAACGGACTTTGCCACGATCATCAGCATAATTTTCCGATTCCGAACCATCTCCCTTGAATTTTCGGAAAATAAATAATTATTTAATTTAATTCCGAAAATTAATATTTAAATGCCCAAAAATCTCACTTAGGCACCAATCGCCAAATTGAAGCCCGATTAGGGGTCCGAAAATTCCCGAGATGCCTTCAATAAATAGTAGACCACGTCTACTTGCTAATTGCGCAATCAATTTATTTAAATCACATCACAATTGACTAATAATTGCTAATTAATTCTAATCTAACAACCTAAACATAATTAATTAAAACTAAACCAACCTAAAGCATAATTAGCCAACTAATCCAGGATTAGTGAGATTACTCACCAAATCGCATGCATATCGGATCAATCCGACGGCGGCGACGCGAGGAACGATTGTCCCCAAAGCACGGCTCGGGTTCGGGGCCGGGAAACGGCCCAAAACGGGCCAAACGTCACTGCAATACCCATTTTTCTGCACCTCTGTACGCTGCTGGTTGGGGCCGTTCCGGGGCCGATTAGAGCCGGACAAGGCCGGTGGAGGGCGAGGGGACTTCGGTGAGGCCGGACGGTGGCCGGAGGAGATCGGGCGGCGGCCGTAGGTGGCTGAACGGGACCGAGCAGAGGCAAAACAGGGCTGAACAGGGGCGGTAGCTCGGCTGGGTGAGGCGAACGGCGATCGAGCGGGCTAGAGGGAGACGAACGGCGGCGAGGCGGTGCGCGGCGGCTCCTGGCGACGTCGGCTGCTGCTCCGGCTTCCGTCCCAGATCTGCTGGGATTCGAAGTCTTCAAGGCACACCGAAGAAGAAAAGAGACAGCCGAACAGCAGGGTAAGGGGCGGAGGGCGCACGGCGAGGTGTGGTCGACCGCGGAGTAGCGGCGGTTCCGGCTTCGGTGGGCGACGACGGCGGTGAGAGGCGGCGACAGCAGCTCCTTCTCTGCTGGTCTTCGGCTTCCATGGAGGTTTTGAAGAAAAGGAAGAAGAAGATGGGGGAGATCCGTCGACGGAGGAGAGAGGAGAGGAAGAGAAAATCAATTTCTCCTTTCCCTCTCACACTCTCTTTCTTATGTCATCCGCAGGTGGCCCACCATGAGCTGCCCTCCACTCACAATTCCAAGACAAATTTGCCCCTTCTAGAAGCATTTAGGTAGGCCAAAGTGTGGGGGTAGAGGTGGCATACGAATTTTGCTAGGTTTTCTTTCCAATTGAGCCTTGATTCCTCTTGAATTAAATCAAATTGAACCCTCATTAATTTATTCAATGCTTCAATTGAATATTCTCCTCATCCAATAGCTCATCTCGCATCTCAATTTTGTATTCCATTTTAATCCCCGGCTCCAATTGCATAGAAATGACCTGATTAATTCAATTGAAATTAATACCGAAAATTCTGGATGTCACACCATAAATTGTGAATAAGTGGAAGAGAAAGAGGGTATATAGTCCCTTGTGTGACTAGTTTTCTTTCATAGCTCAGGAATGAAAAAAGGTCAAGCTTTTTGCTCAGTGACATAATGCGGTTGTTTCTAATGTATAAATTCAAAGAAATGAGAAATTTCTCTAGAAGAACACCTTTTTGTGATTAACTAGAATGCCAATAACTTATTTTCTGTTACTCTGGAGCGAAGGATCCTTCACTTGAATAGAGCCTTTTTCATTGGATGCTTTTTGGAATTCATTTGCTTCTTATGAGAGTTCATAAGAAAGACCTCGTCTAGTTGTGAAAGAGCACGTTAGGTTCAGATTATTTAGTCCAAAAAGAGAATTTCCGTGTTTGGACTTTAATGAAGAATGACACTTCGAAACTATAAATCATCCACTAAAGTTGGATGATCTGATAAATATTGCGTCTAGAGTTTAGTTTATTTTGTTACTATTTAAATCGATGTTAAAAATGAACATGCCTAACATTAATGGAGCGTACTAACTACACCGGTCATTGTGAAGTCCATGTGATTTGGCAATCTCTCCACTTTTTTCTTTGTCTTTTTTGCTTAGTCAAAAGTGTTATGAATAGCTCATCACTTTCGTGTTAGTTCCCTCCACGCAACTTCACCTCACGCCTCCATGCAACTTCGCTATGGAAAGGAAAAAGATAAAGTTGGGCAGGTGGACCCCACCAGCTTGTTCCTTCAACATGTTCATATCTAGAGCAAAAGTTCTAGGAATAGCTCATCACTTTCGTGCTAGGTTCCTCCACGCAACTTCGCCGCATGCTTCCATGCAACTTCGCCGTGGAAAGAAAAAAGATAAAGTTGGGCAAGTGGGCGCCACCACCTTGTTCCTTCAACATGCTCATATCTAGAGCAAAAGTGCTAGGAATAGCTCATCACTTTTGTGCCAGGTTCCCTCCACGCAACTTCGCCTCAGGCCACCATGCGACTTCGCTATGGAAAGAAAAAAGATAAAGTTGATTTTGATGGGCAAGTGGGCCCCACCACCTTGTTCCTTCTACATGCTCATATGTAGAGTGAATCCAAGGCTTGAGTCCCCTAGCTCATTTCCATTGCATTTCTGTTACAAAGATGCCCCTATTGCAATTGTTGGATATATCATATGCTTGTTAGCTAGTGAACATTTGGCCAATGAGCTCAGGTCTTTATTTGACATTGATTTAGCCGCTTAAGGCCCTCATTGAAATAATTTTCATTTTAGGCCCTCTTTAAAAATTTTAAAAAAAAAATGGCCTCACTTTGAGCCCTTATTTGGAGATTTTTTTTTTTTTTAAAGATGCTCCATGATTTTAACTAAGACGACTAAAAAAGCTGCAATAAACTGTGATTTCGATTACCTTTGGTGAGCTTTTTGAAAACGAGCCCCAGTGCCAGTGTCATCTTCATTATTCCACATTGCATGGTCATAACATGATTGAACAGACAAGCTTAAACTATTATTGGAAAAAAAAAAAAAACATGTGTAAGTAGAAAAGTAACACAAGTATATTCTATCATTCTTTCAACATAGCATTCTTGGTATAGGAAATGTAAGAAATTTAAAAGCAATAATTCCAAGGTTTTAAATCCATTATTAGAAGTCTCAAAGAATTTTATCTATCTTTCCCAATAATTATAGATGTCACTAGAGTTTCCACTAAAACGTCACGCAAATTCAGTTGATATAAACCGGGAATTCCAGCTTCAGTATTTTGCAGCCCCATCATGCATTCCTCTGCATTGTTGGGCCACTTTCCTCATGATCCGTTTGACTTGGGCCATTTTCCCAAAGTGCAATAACCTCCTTCATAGCTCTGGATGCAAGTCCCTTTTTCATAGACTAAAGCTGGTACTAGTGGGTTCTCCTGTAAGTCTGCTTCTCTTGAGCTCTCTTCTTATGAATTTGTTTGATACCTTAGCATGACAAACCTCGGAGAGTGTAAGTGACCAACCACAGAGGAAAGCTGGATCAATCTGAGTCACTGATTGTCTGGAATCACGTCCTTCAAGTTGTCCTCTAATTGCCCAGACATTATTCGGAATCCCCAATTTTGAAAGATTTCTCCCATTACTCTTGAGGCTAAATTGGAAATGATTCAAATCATCTTGATTAAAATCAGACTCTTCTGCTCTTGGTTGGGAATATGCAAGCCACATGTCATCGGAAATGGCTTGATAGTATGGTGCATACTCCCTCTCCCCTTCTTGGCATTAATGTGTGGAAGGATTTGGACCGGGGCAACCACATTTCCTCCTCTTGGTCCAAATACAAAACAAAAAGCTTATCCTAGGAACTTGTCACCCAAGCAATGTGAAGCCATAAGCAACCACTTCAGCATCTCTCCTCCAGGAAAAAAAGATGGAGCCTTTCCCCAGCAACCATCTTCTCGCAACGTCGTGATCAATGCCTTGAACTACCCATCTAACAAAGAGACAAAAAATCCGAACATAAACTACTTATATGCTTAAAATATATTTACTTGTGCAATGTTCTGGCAAACAAAACAAGAAAGAACCTCCTCGGAGCCAAAGTCATCTTGTTGAGGTGTCAGATTCCAATTATGGGTGATCCCATGTTGTCGTGAGATTAAGAGCGGAGAAAATTCATGCCGTTTTTACTGGCCATTGCTGGATCATTGAAAAATTATTGCAGTAGAGTAGTTGCTGACTACATAAATATATTTGGTTATCTAATATTTCAGAATAGCTACTACATGTGAATGTTGCCAACTCTTGATATACTAGTAGGTATTTTATTATATTAAAATTGTAAGCCTTACCAACTAATTACTAATTAAATTAAAGTTCCGACTTTTTAAATCAAAGACTTTTAAAATCTGTGAACTCTCGATGGATTGAAAATTATCTTTTCCTAAAGAAAAATTGATAATCAAACCAAGAAATTTGAAAGGTACGTACTTCCTTTTTTATGTATAAAAGTTTCCAATGAAATGAAAAGTCACTTCGACTAATTACATGTTTGCCAATTGAAGGTTGCCAATTAGGTGGAAATGTACCACTTACTAATATTTTGAAAGCCACTTATTCAGGTGAAAAGTTACTAACTTATAGAAAAATCACTTTTTTCTTTGAACGTTGAAAGGGAACTACCCTCTATGGGCCTAGGTATGATAACTTCTCTATATACTTTGGGCATTGGATGAATCTAAGAAGATCATTTTTGGCACATCTAGCTAATTGTCTTTCAGTCTAAGTACCCAATTGAAAGGCGATTGTTGATGACCACCGCCAACCCCTGCTCTTTTCATCAGCAACATCTTCCTCCACTTGCATATCTGTCTGTTCATTCTCTTCCTCTTCAAATAACCCATTTTTTTCATTGTAGCACCCCGTCTTCGCCACTAGTCTCTAACGGAGAGAGCATTCAAATCTTTCTCCATCCGGCACTAGCAAAAACATGCGCACTCTCTTTTCTTATATAACGAGTTACCCTTATTGTGAATAGTGCAATTACCTTGCATATTGATAGTTACTATTTCGATGTTACAAGTAAGTTAGAGATGAGACAATTCTAATTACCGAGTTTTTAAAAGTTACTCGACATCTTGAAAAATTAATAATAAAATGGATTTGTAACTCACTGGCAAGAGAATCGCATATGCTTTTTTTGTATAAGAAGTAACAAATAAGGATGAGAAAGTTGCTATAACTACTTTGATATTTCGTTACCTACTAAGTACTAAATTAGATGAAACTTACTCACCAAGTGATAAGTTAGGTGACAATAATAGGAGGCAATTATGCACTTCAATCTTTCTCGATCATAGTTAGACAACCTCACATTTATCATTTCATATGAATAACAATTTAATATAAAAAAAAAAAAAACTTTACTCAGTGCAATTGTATCACTTATGCCTCTCAAACCAGCCATTGGGCCAATCAGGCCTTGATTTGCGTTGAGTTTCGATCGGATATGGGCTCTCAAATTAGGTTGTTGCTTCACTTTTTCAACAAATTGAACTCAATTCGGGTCAAACTTTCGATCCATTGGGTCAAATGTATAACGATGTAACTTTTTTGATGAACCTCAATGCCATTATCTCACTTATGCCTCTCAAGCCAACCATTGGGTCAATCGGGCCTTGATTTGCTTCTAGTTTCAATTAGATTTAGGCACTTTGGGCGTTGCATAGTTGGTCAATGAATTTTTTTTATCAAAAAAACAAAAAGGTGGTCGTTTGCTTCACTTCAACAAATTGAATTCAGTAGGCGTCGAATTATGGACTAATCGGGTCAAATGTCTGACGATGCGAGTCACCTTTGTTATCGAAATTGATGCTTACATAGCGTTCTCTCTTGTGGGGTAGCAATGTAAATAGTGCAAAGACAGTACCCTGGAATTAAAATATACACGCACATGCACGATTATTTTACTCCTCACGCAAGTCATATTAAATAAATAATAAAATTTGATAATTATAATTGGATGACTATTATAATACTTGATATTTTTTTTCTTATCTTACCCTATACAGATTCTTTTTAAGAAAACAAACCCTAAACAAACGTTTTGGCTATGTTTTTAATAACTTGTCAAAAATTTATTCAACAATTCTATAAAATAGAAAATGGTACAAGATGACGTTGGTTGTTCACTGTCCAGACAATTGAGGAATTTCATCCGAGTGCACTGAGTAGTAGGGGTGTGCATGGTCTGGGTGGGCGGTTCCCGACATAGAACCGGGAACCACCCGTTAAAGACTGGTTCCGAAAAATTGGAACTGGGATCCACCTGTTTATTGCATGAATCCACTCGGGAACCAAACCGCCGGTTCGGTCTGGTTCCTAGGTGGATCCATGAAACTGATCTTGACGTAAAACAATTTTGATTTTCAACATAGAACGGTCGGGTCTATGAGTTGGGAAGGAAGGGAGGAGGTCTATGGTTGGGTTTTCAACATAGAACGGTTGCGAAACAATTTTCTGCAGCTGTGGCAGGTGGCGGCCGACACGAGGGGGCGAACAACAGTAGCGGAGGAGCAACGGTGGCGGCATCAAAGCTCAGGGAGGAATCGAAATGGCGATGGGATTAGGAGAAACTGAGGAAGAGACAAAGAGAGAGAGAAGACGAAGGGAGTGAAGAGATGAGATCTAATCTAGGGTTTCTTTTAATAATTTTTTTTAATATTAAAAAGGTTCCGGTCCGGTCTAGGTGGGCAGATCCGCCCATGGAACCGGGAACCGGAACGGTACCCACCGGTTCCGAAAAATTGGAACTGGGAATCGGACTGGTTCTCTCAAGAACTGCCAGTTCCGGGCGGTTCCGGTCCCGTTTCGGGCGGTCCGGGCGGTTCCCGGGTATTTTGTACACCCCTACTAAGTAGTGGAAAGTAGGTGGTTAACTTCTTCTTTGGCCGACTTTACACTTTTTTTTTCCTTTAAATTGCATTGCAAATTTAGAGATAGAGCACTCCATGTAGATGAGGGCAAATTTTAGCGTGAGACGAAAGGGCACGCTGGTTTAAATACATAGATAAGAAATTTATCATGTACCATTGTTCCATAACGTGTCATTCACACACAAAGGACATAAAAACAAATTTGTTTGCTTTTCATCAATGATAAATAATATGATTGTGTGATAAATGCCTAATTTTCAAGAAATATATATATTTTTATTGCTTTGAGATCTTTTTTTATTTTACGTACTTTTTGTTTGTTTAATGGACAATTAGTCTTTTCATGTAGGCAATGCGCCCATACGAGATATTTGTGTTTTGCATGATTGATTGTGAGTGAAATATGAAAATAATCAATTTCCCCCACTTGCTGCTTTTTCTCAATTTTGTTTACTCTTCACTCATACTCCCATCTCTCTCTCTCTCTCAATCCACAAATTTTCTCATTCACTTAGATTTTGCTTCATATTTCTTCAAATCAAAGCCTTTAATCGCTTTCTCTTAGCTTCAACCTTCCTCGAATCTAACCTGTTTCATCCAAACCTATTCAATTCCATCCCAAACACCCAAAAAATCCTTAGAAATCCTCCCTCTCCTGTGAGAATGCCGATCAAACACGCGGCTGGAAAAGAAGGGAAGCAGTTCTCCATTACACTGGAGGGCATAATAAAGCGAATGGGAGGTCGCAACTCCTCCGCAAGTTGGGTTCCCCAAACGGAACCAAGCTTGCTTTGATAGATGTCTCACATTTGCTGCTAGAAGTGTGTTGGAAGAGACAGCATATAGACTTTTGAGTATTTCACACAGGAGGGATTTCCATTTAGGCAAATGGTTTTAGCCAGTCGGGTTGGATTTGGTTTTGGTTGGTGTCCGAGGAGATTTATTTTTAAGCTGTGAAATGGTTTTATACTCATTCGATCAAAGGTGAGAATGATAAGAAGGAAATATAATTCACGAGCCTTTCTATTTGGAACGTTGATTATTCTTGAATATTAATCCTGAGGTGATTTTGAAGCATTTAGCTTTCAGTGATACTTACATGACCATGAGAAAATGATGGTTTTTCTAAACAAGTGAGACAATTAGTCCATGATCCTAAGGCGCTGCATTTATATGTCAACATGCGTAGTCTCCATATGATTTTGATGTACTGCCTGCTTTCCATATTTGGCCATGGAGCTGATTTGGTCAAGGAACAAATCAAGCTGACATTCAAGGTCAAGAATGGTTTAAAGGGCTCCCGAAGAGACCTCCAAAAGGACTGTATATTTTGTGTGGGGGATGGCCTTAACTTGCATTTTTGAAACTTTTGACGTTGACCTCGAAGGTGAGACGCTAGAGTCCTAAACAACCGCCAATTTATTGGAGAGTTCACGCTAAAAGCTATGGACATCACAAGAAGGAAGGAGAAGTTTGGGTGAGGAAGAATGCTTGGGATGGCCAAACCAAACACACGGGGTATCGCCACCTCACTTTACGAGGCTAGCTATTGGAGTTGATATTAGGACGGAAATGAAGGTGATCCGTTGGTAGAGGCTCTCTCTGCCAAGCTTTCCTAGCTTTGAGGGGGAGATCCACGTGGTCTGCGAAGAGATGCAATCAGGATCTGTGGGAAATTCGGGAGTAACTTCAATTGTTCGGTCAATTTGCTCCACTTTCCTCCAAAATTTTCATTTCTTTCCATAGTATCCTCCTCCTCCACCAACTTTATTGGAGTTTTCAGGTGTTGACCATATTTTTCAAGCATTGGCTTAACGACCTAATCAAGGTCTATGTTTCAATCCATTTTTCAAATTTTTCGGTTTTTTTATATTTTTATATCTTTAGATTTTATTCATTTATTATTATTCTTTTTATATATTTCGAAAAAAGGGGTCTAGGCTGGGTCTTCTGACCCGGCACGGACACGGGCTGACACATATCAGATCTATGGGCATGATTCATTGGGCTTATTGCCTTAAGAGGGCTTGATCAAAAATTCAAACTGGGCTCATATCATAGAATTGAACCCAATTCCCACCTGAAACTAATCAAACCCAAATTCGCGAAAAAAAAAAACGAGATCCATAGCCCAATCACCAGTACAACCGAATTGAACATAACGGCACTAACCCAACTCTCTCATGCTAAGCCCACAATGAATTCATTGTCCATTAAGAGGCCCATTTTCCTATTTATTCTCTTCTCTTCTCTCCTCCTTATTCTTCTTTTTCGCCCTGTTGTCTTTCTTCCTATAATCTTCCTCGCGCACATCCTGGGAGCTCTGCTCTGCTAAAGAAACCGACTCAACCTCATCAATGATCGACGTATTCAAGCATTGAATGTAACGTCGCCATTGTCTGGCTCAGTCGCCTGGAGCACGGCCATGATCCGGTAATCGTCATGCATATACCTAGATTAGCGGAAGGACACCCAGGATATGAGCGTAAAGAACTGGACCTCTAATCAACGTATGGGTCAAAGATTTCGAGCCACATTTCTCACCAAGAAAAACGACCACACCATGTGGCCATGGAGATGCAAAAAATAGCAAAAATAGATAGCCGGTGACTTATTGGGAGACCACAAAGTGTACTGGAAAGCAGATCCGTAGCAAATGGGGAAAAAAAATTAATCCACGATGCTTAGACTAGCAACCACATCCCATAATCAGTATACTTCAACAAAATCAATCCGAATGTGTCAGTTTTGCTTCCTAATCAATCAACAACACGAGGCGAGGGTCACAGATTCAACTCATGCATTCTATCAAACAGTTGGCGAGCATCTCTGGAAAAAAGACATGATGAGTATATCAACACCACAAAACAATCCGAATACTTCTCCTTTGCAGAAGGGGTTTGATTCATCGAGGCAAAAAAATGATTTCAAACCTGGTTTCTTCCCAGACATACACCAACGTCAACTTCAAACTCAATCTTCACTTCTGAAATGACCAAAAAAATGTTGCGGGTCCACTCATAATGATTTACTCATCTTGATTGCAAGTTTTTTGATGCCGGGATCGCTTTTGTGTAGTTTGGTCAGTCCTCAATATAATTCTTACTTCTACCATAAAAAAGCAAAAAAGATGTTGCGGAACCAACCTTGTCGAGGAGTAATGTTCAACCACGAGTGCTGATTAAACTCGTCCATGGAGGTTCAGGTGAGTGTCGATCAACGAACTTGAGATGGATACTTGGAGATCGAGCGGGACTTGACAGCTTCAGAGTTTTCACCTCCGAAACGGTGCAAGGCAACGGTCCTCCGGATACTTCACAGAGGCAAGAGATCCAAAGCGACGAGCAATGATCCAAAGCCAGAATGGGGACTCCAAGTGCACCGGCTACACTGATTGGTGTAAAAACATAGGATGGAGAGTGTTAAAACAGAGGATAACAGAGAGTTTTTGGGCCGTGGTAAGGGAATGGCCGTGAGTGATGACGGAAGACGTCTGACCGCGAAGGAAGGAGTCTGAAAATCTCCCGAAGTGCTCTCAAAATTTATTTTCATCCCCACTCTCTGTTTTTTCTTCCAGAGTAATTTCTATCTCCCTCTCTTACCTCACTCTCTCCGTGACATCCCCCCCAAAACACGATCCTCAGTCCCCTCCTACTCAGAAAAAAAACCGACAATCCCACCTTGGCATTGCGTCCTCTGCGCGAGCGGTTATGGGGAGAGAAAGGTCTGAGAGAGAATTACCAATGATGATGAACATGACTATGAATATTGTGTGGTCTCCCCCTCAGATTTGGAGGGAGGAGACTGTTTATGAAAGAAGATGTTTTTTTTTTTTTTTAACTTTTTTTTTTTTTTTTCACGTGTTTTCCCCCAATCCCCCTTAAAAGTGCTGAAATGGGCAGGCTTTATAGATGGGCCGCAGTGCGCGAATAGGGCCATATGAAATTATGGATAGGGTTTCTTCTATTCTTTTTCTCTTTCTCATTTTTTATTACTTAAATGCATATTTGATTTATCAAGTAAAATTCAAGTGTTAACACCCGTGTCTGGTTAAGCTTACTGCAGTGACATGTAAAATTGTGAAAATTGCTAATCAAATGTATTTGTCTACATTTGCTGCTAGAGATGTGTTGGAAGAGACAGGATATCGACTTTGAATTTTTTTTTTTCACACGGGAGAGATTTCCATTTAGGCAAATGGTTTAGCTGGTTGGGTTAGATTTTTGGTTTTTTGTCGATGTCCAAGGAGATTTATTTTGAAGTTGTGAAAGGGTTTTATACTCATTCGATCAAAGGTGAGGATGATAAGAAGGAAATAATCTAGGAGTCTTTTTGTCAATGGAACGTTGATTATTTTTTAACATTAATTCCGAGGATGAGTTGCAGCCTTTAATTGTCGGTGATACTTACATGACCATGAGAAAAAATGACACTTTTTTCATAACAAGTGAAGTGGTTAGTTCATGATCCTAACACGGCGCATTAGAATGTCAATATGCATAGTCTCCATACGATTGTGATATACTGCCTACTTCCGTTTTTTGGTCTCAGAGCTGATTTGTTCAAGCTAACGTTCAAGGTCCAAGAACAGTTTCTAGGTCTCCTGAAGCGACCTCCAAAAGGGCCAAATTTTCCGTGCGGGGGATGGCCTTAACTGGCATATTTGAAACTTTTGATGTCGACCGCGGAGGAGACGCCTAGAGTCCTAAACGACCACCAATTTATCGGAGAGTCCACACTAATAGATATGGACATCAGAAAGAAAGGAGAAGTTTGAATGTGGAAGAATGCTTGGGATGGCCAAACCAAACTTGAGGGGTATAGCCCACAACTATATACATGAGCTGCTGGAGTTGATACTATGGAAATGTTGGGTCAGGCCACCATTGGTTCGGGCCCATTTAAAAAAAAAATTGATTTTAATTTTTAATGAAAAATTCAAGAAGAGATTAACTAACTTTTTTAGCAAAATTTAAAAATAATTGAAATCAATTGAGGAGAATTAACGAAGAACACTCATTCAATTAAACCAAATTGAAATACAAATATATCTTCAAATATCTTGCAAAAGAAAATTACACATAATGGTGTCCTAATAATGAATACATGCAAATTACACCAAACAATATTTCTAATAAATTCTATATTTTCAATGTCGTGTTCCCCACTATGATTCATATGATACGGTGTCGTCATTGTCCTCCTTTTCATATTGGGCACGTTTCTCTAAAGCCAATTCTTGCGAAACCAATCATGTCTTGCTACAACCATTTCTATGCATTCTGCAAATAAGTTGCACCTTTTGTCTCCCAAAGTATGTTGACTAGTATTAAGCGTGAGCTCAATGGTATCATAAATGCCGGTGAGGTTAGCAAGTCATGAGCCGCGGTGGAAAGAATAAAAAAATTATTGGCTTTCCTTTTCCACCATTTTTAGAATGTCAATCTTGACTTTATTAGCTTTACTAATGTATTTGGAGTAATCCATTCTCAAGTACATCGTCAGTTCATTGGTAGATGAAGATGAAGACCTAATAGAAGGTCCTTGAATTTCTTCTTTTTACGAAATAGAGATCATAAAAATTTCTGACCTTGTGCATCATCATATATTATTCTTCACAACAAGTACGAATACGCTTAACCATATTTTATTCAGTCATTTTATTAATATTCTACTAGACTTTTTAAAAAGTTTCCTAAAAAATGTATTCATAAACCACTTTAAACTGCTATTATTTTAAATCATATTGAGCACGCTTTTAAATGGGAAGGTCATATTCGTTTCTTTTCTTTCTCTAAGTGGATCTTAAGAACATGTATGAACAAAGGCTTCTTGCACCAACAATCCATTTTCTATTGTTGCTAATTGAATAGATGACAATCTGAACAAGATTTTATGTGAGATAATTATATGTGAACGTGACAGTTGGATACTTAAGAGACATGTAAGTTGCGTTTGGCAGCTGGGATAAAATTCAGGATATGATAAAATTGATCCCATCCTTTGTTTGGTGCTTGCTCGCTATATGATAAAATCATATATAAAAGGGATATAGATCGAATAAAATTATTTCATAGGAGGGGTGAAATAAAGGGAGATATGATTTTTGATATCGATGATAGGAAAGTTTTTTTTTTTTTAAATAACAAATTTCTTATATTAACAAATTAAATTTATATTTGAATATAAATAATATTCGAATTCTAATATGATAAATTCAAAATAACAAAAATAAAATTTATTTTTTGATTTAATCTTTATTTTATTTATATATTCGAATTTAATTCTATCTTATAATATAAATTCAATATATAAATATATCTATTACATATTTTAGATGTTTTAGTATTTTAGGTATATTAGTACTATTTTCTATTTAATACAATTTTATTAGAGAATGATGGAATGGGGAAGAAAGAAATAAAAAAGAAATTAATTAAAAAAGAGAAAATAAAATAAAGAAAAGTTTTGCGAGAGATTTTTATCACTCCGTTTGTAAAATTTGTGATTCATATAGGCGTTCATACAAAACAATTTATAATATGATGTGAATATATTCGGGTTTATTATTACAATCACGAACTAGTGGATATGATACAATAAAGTCCTCTCAATTTTATATCCTATCATTTAGAAATCTAGACGACCAAACATATAAGGGACATACGTCGGCCATGCACGAAAAAATTTCATATTAAGGATTAAAAAGCTTTTGAATAGGAAATAGTGCTTTAAGAATATAAATTTTGATGCCATAACAAAATATGGAAGAACTATTGGAAAATGTTTCGTTTTTGGATAATGGCCAATTAACTACCAGAATTAAAAGATGAATATATCAGTTATAAGGTTTAAGAAACTTTCTAGATTTAATGTCACTACCATACTAGTGATCAAGGTCAAGAGTTAACATGGTGCAAATTACTAAAAAAGACTCAATAGTGCATGAACTACATCCGTGAGCTATTGCTTTCATGTTTGTCAATTAATGAATGGAGTACTAGAAACCATCCCGCTTATGAATAATCATCTCCGAACCATACCCGCAAGCATAGTAAAAACCCCCCCATCTCAGCTGAGCATATAAAATGTACAGAGAACAGGCATACTCACGCATTCAGATTTCAAGCAACTGAGACGAATATCAAGAAATCATGCTTATTAACTTAGTGTAAACCGCATTATGTTATGCGTATTGTGTTGAGGCGCATTCAGATTTAGCCACTACTATGGATTAGCTCCTGTCCTTATCTTTGAGACATAGTATCGATTGCGGGTACAGAGAACACGAAACCAAATCATGGAATCAACACAATTTTTTTTTTCTTTTGCGGCTAAACCGATTTAAGAATTAGCAAGTGAGTGGAGATCGTGAAGAACAATTCTTTTTCGTAGTTATTTTTGCGTAGACAATATTAATGCAGCTAAAATCCACTCATTAACGAAAAAATCCCCTCACCTATATAAAGGCGATTCAAGAATTTCTTTCCTAGAACACAAATCCTACTTCTGCATTTTCATCACCATTTCTGTTCATGCCTTTCAGCATAATCAAGCCATAAAGCTCAGATTCTTCTCCTTCACGACTCAAACGAATCTCAGAATCTCATTACGCATTCCAGCTTGCTCATTCTTTGAAAGTGCAGTGGTTGGCTACGAATGGTGATCGGACCAGAGAGTGGAGGTCGTGGAAGCGTTGGTTGTCCAGCGAAGGAAAAACGAATCAGCTTTGAATACTTCGATCAACCTGACAGGAAAACAGAGCATAACAGAGGAAATCCAATCCAACGCGATCTGCGACAACCTAAAGAGAGCAGACTTCAGCGACAAACATCTGAAAGAATCAAAGGTAAAGCTCGGCGAAGAGGAAATATAGATCCTGAATCGATAGCGTCGCTGGAGATGAGCTCCTAAACTGATTGCGTCGGTGGCATCAGAGCTGACCGAGGCAAAATGCTGGTGACACACCCAAGATATCGATAAATCAATGTCGCCAAGTGAATCAAAAATTGAAAAAACAAAATAGAAATCAGAGAATGAGAGAGAACTTTTAGCTTTTTCTTTAATCCTGTTGGAGCGAGCGAATGAGTTTATAAACTTCCATGCTAAGTGAAAACTGGAAGCTCAAAGGCTTCGGGTTGTTGAGGGTCCGGGTAACAATCTCGAGCTCATCAACCGAGTACACGATTCGAAGCTCAGGCGCGAGAGCATCGCGATTGAAGAGCAGGAATGCGGCGAGAAACCTGAATACCGATTCCTCGAAGCTTGAAGACGAGCGATAAAGTTGAAATCGAGAGTCGAATTAGAAGGAGATCCAGGCCTTGGGCTTCAGATTATTGAAAGTTATTCCAATGTTTTCAAAGGGGCCCATGCCAAATTGAATCGAAGTTTGGACTTGAATGATCTGGTCTGGTGGGTTGAGGTATGATGGACTAGACCCAATTGATCACTTTTTTTATTTGTCATTTATTATTTATTCATTTCATTTTTAAAAATATTTGTATAACCCTCCATTTCTTTTTTATACAAAAATGTAATTTGCAGGCAAAAATCAGGTGACGACCTGGACTGATAAAAAAAAAAAATTATAGTGAACACAACAATATCAAATCCAACAGATTGCGATCAAGATTGATTCGAAATGTAACTACTAAATTTTGCCTCTATCCAAATTGGTGCATAAGAAATCTTGCATTTTATTGTCTACATAACACTGCGAACCACACAAATGAACTCGCCATAGAGGGTTCAAGCAAATCATTATATATATCGTAAGAAGAAATCAAAGCCTAGCATAAGAAGAAATCAAAGCCTAGCATAAAAGATTATCTGACGGGGTGAACATCAACACATTTTTGGCACAAAAATTTAATTTTAAACATTTCAATTATATCAATTTATCTCTAAATATTTTGATAATTTGTTAGTGTAGTCATTTCAATCAATTTTGACTAGAAATCATTGATGTGAATGCCAACTATCCTATGTAACATTATCAACACTAATATTGAAAATTTTCATAACTTTTCTTAAATTTTAGAATTTATTTTACTTCTTTTACTCATTTTTTTTTTAAAATTACAATCAGCAAGGCTAATGATGGTCCAATGGCCCTCGTCGATAACTAGTTAAGGGCTTGCTAGCTCTCACAGGCTTTGAGCGAGGGGACTCTTGCTTGTGGTGGGCAAGGGCAACCCTTAGTCCATTGTTTGTGGTTGGCCTTCGGTCATGGCTTGAGACCAGCCACCTCTGAAAAGAAAAGAATTTAAAAAAATAAAATAAAAATGATCTACGTCAGCGCTAGTCACGTTGTATGATATAGTTGGTATTGACTACACCGACATGTCAGTAGTTTCTGATTAATTTGATCAAAATAACTACATTGACAAATCATTAAAAGGTTTATGACTAAATTAGCATAATTAAAAATTTTATTACTGAATTGACCACCGAACAATAGGTTTATGAATTTTGCCACAATTTTCCCTAAAATCTTACAACTTGACTCTTTTGCATAGCATCTATCTTTTGATACTACTCATTGCAAAAATTAAATAAAAAGACTTTTCCTTTGAGTATCAACCTTACGCTATCTAACATTGCGATGATCCTTATTATTGCCAAACAAACAAAAAATAAGAATTGCTTGATGAAGAGTTACTCTTGAAATATGCCAATGACATTTTAGATAGCATGCACGTATATCAAAGCAAACTAATTAACTATTCGAAGCTGTACCCACTTACTAGAATATCAGTGCACTTCCCATAAAATTCATTGCATTGGGAATATCTTCCTTGGACTTGGTCCACTAAATCGTGTGAATCATAATCATTAATTTTGTAGATCCACGTGAGTGCCATATGTTAGTCTTAAAAAATCAACGATGATTATGCATTTAATTTACTAGACATGAATCCAAGCAAGTATTTCCCATTGCATTAAAAAGGCTGACGACGATCAGCTACAGTGTATTTATACCTGCACAATCACAATTAAAGGTTTGTCAAGAAATGCAGACGACAGAGGTTGAGCAGTAAAAGTAACTCCTAGCAACTTCGGTAAATCTGAGCACTGGAGGACCAAGGCGTGCCATTTCCTTATACACCTTTAAGCAGTTTTTAATTTTTGTTTTTGTTTTTTTTTTTTTTTAATGTAAGGGTAATTTTCGAAGTTAAGCAAAATTCAGACAGAAATGGGTGTTCCCTTATCATATAGACTAGTCCTCGTGCACTCAAGCGATTACATTCGCATTTCCTCTTTTATAAATTTAGATGCAATAGTTAAAACGACAATACAATGAAATAATGGAGGTAAATTGTGTCAACTTGAAAAATGTCAGACACACACGTGCGTGCAAGCAGAGTTCCATGGATATTTTCCATGTGAATTTCCTAGTCTTAATGGTTATCGCATAACTTTTGAGAGACTGCTTATCTACACTGAGGTGAAAAAAACTGCAATATCAACTGTTTAATATAATTATCACACCCATTTATGCTTGATGATTGAGAAAAAAGTATATACATTGCCTTTATTTTCTTCATAATTGACCGGCGGAATGCACTTCTTCAAACAAAAAGCACAATTATTAACACTACGTAGAATTTAGACTATTTTCTATAGTAGAGATAACAATATTGAATTGAACAAATTGCAGTCATGGTTGAATCGATAGAGAGGGACGAACTCTTATTTTTTCATAGAATCCTTCGTAGCTTCTAAATTTGTTTCCATCCCATTGATGCGGCTAGAAAGCGACAACATGAGAAGAAGCAAAAGACTAGGGCTCAACAGACTAAGCAAAGGAAAAGCAAAGATCAGTTTTCAAAATGGTAATTGTACATTTATAGATATGCTTTTTCTCTATTCCATATTTTAAGAAATACTTCTTATCTGGTAGTAATCTTATGTTTTCGGGAGTTAATGTAGTCTCGTTAACCATTTTATTGGCATCTTTTGAGGTACAACCACACCATAGAAATTTTCTTATTTGGTGGGACTCTTATGTTGCCATTAAAGTACTTTTCTAGTTCTATTAATGACATTGAGCGTTAGTATAATTTATCTAGTGTTATTCTCCTTAGAAAGATGAATCCCAGCATGTCTTTTGAAGGTGGGGTTGGGCATGACAAGACTTTGATTCATCTGGAAATCAACAATTTGTGTGTGCTTATTTAAGCTATACAAGCTTTGTACTTGACTCTCGTGGAGTACAAATGGACTGATCCTCGGTTCATTATTACATGTGCTCATAGGACCTCTGAAGAAACTTGATTGATGGTGGAAATGGATGCAATGATAATAATGCTTCTTGCTTAGATGCAAACCAAGTGCAGGTACTTATGTATATCGGGGAAATTTACTTAAAAAAAGTCCTAAGCCTATTGTATGTATATGTTTCTTGAAGTTTATTGCCTGTATCTGATGCATATGCCATCTATCCAAGCAGCTCTAGCATGCAAGGATTTTCCCATCAATGCACCACAATTGATGCACCATAAACATGGGGTCAGATAGCATTCAGTTAAGGCCATGCAACTCAACCTCAGTTTTCCATTTCTAATTTCCAACTCATAAGAAAAACAAAGTCATCCCTGGCATCATCCTTTCTAGCAATGCACAGAAAGTAAAAAAGAAAAATCAAAATGAACAAGATTACCTTCTCAAATGGTACATAACACGAACTTCACAGATTTCCAAATACAGACAGAAACTTCCTCCCCTGCGCTGTGCCTTTCTTGCGATTTGTTAGGCTTGATTAGAGTTTTCCACTAGAGTATTTTCAAGAGCTGGTACTTGTAAACCTGTGAAGAACTGAAGTCCTCACTAGAGATAGCCTCGCAAACACAATAAGAACAACTCTCATCCAGGACAAGTCTACAAGACACGACATAAGCCGGTTTCATAGCAGCATCACACCGAGGGACAGGGACAACCCACCCAAAAATTTTTACACGAAATTGGGTGGAAATGGAACGAACTCATCCATCCAGATTGACCAGGGCATCAATATAATAGGAAAAACCTAAAAAAAGAGAGAAAAAATTCCATGAAACTAGTAGTCAAAACATTTAAATCCATTAATTACACAAAGGATTCAATTGGGCAAAATCACAAATACCTGGCGGACATCACAGAGTGGGGTTCCTTCATACGAAGGGACAAGCACTGGTGGCGGTAGATAATCTTGCTCACGCAGATGCCAATGGCTTTGGCAGCTCTAAACTCTCACTCTATGACTAAGCCATCACCATCCAAATTCAAGGATTGGAACTGTGGGAGCTCTTGTCAGGTATGCAGCACAGAGCTCGCAATTTCAGGGAAGTTTCTTTGTCTTGACATTGTCTCATCAGCATTATGCTCAAATAGAAATCTTTTTGGGGGCCCATCACCTGATGGTTGGTATAGCAAAATTTCATCTATGCGGTACTTCGCTTGCGAGTGATGGTTGAGGGCTTTCCAGAGGAGGGTCTCATGAGTGAGGCCAAATACTAGGAAGTTGCAAGGGGATGAGCATTTCCTCAGGACGTCCGAGATGGGCTTGAGCTCGGGGTATAGGACGTGCGGAAAGAGTCGTTGGACTTGGATGCACAGCGGGGGAGGGTGTTGATGACTGTGGATGGCAGAGGCGCGTCGCTACATGCTTGTTCGTGCAAACAAAAGGGCAAAAGTAATCTTGGGCTGGGCCTCTTTTTAGGCTTTTATGGACTAACAGGAAAAAATGAAGATGGGCTCAAAACAAAAGAAATGAAGATGGAAGGGGGAAACGAGCTTAGAGGGCTGGAGGTTGATAAGTGGGCCGGATACGCCGGCCCACACGACTTCATCGTTCCTTTTTTATATAAATTTTATATTTTTGCAAAATAAGTGGATATTTAAAACATCAACAAAATTTCTGGTGTCAACAGAAGAGAACGAAGAATCACTTGAATTGCTAAGACAATTGAGCCACTCCTTGAAGAATTTAGAATTTTTTGTTCCTGATGAAATTCCGGCTGCCTTGCTGCCCGTGCGTGATATTCAACACTGCAGTTATCCCCAATAGAGTTGCCTAACCCACGAAGAGCCCAACGTCAAGTGAAAAACCTTATAGCGAAAGGCCTGGTGGAAGAAAGTGCTAGTCCTTGTGCTGTGCCAGCTAGGAGGGGCCAAAAGGCCGTTCCGGGCGCGGTTGGTCCGGGCCCATTTCTTCTCTAAATTAATTTCAATTCTTTTCATGATTTTTTTTTTCAAAAAAATAAATTAATGTGTTCAGTTTTAAAAATAAAAAATTAAATTAAAATTTTTAATTAAAAAGCGCTCATTTAATTCAACCTAATTGAAATACAAGTGTATCTTCGAGTTAATTTGAAAAAGAAAATTACACATAACGATGCCTTAATAATAGTTACAAACAAATTATACCAAAGAGAATGTCTAATAAATTCGGTATCTTTAGTGTTGTGTTCCTCATTATAATTCGGATGATACAATATCGTTGTTGTCCTCTTGTTCATATTGGGCACGTTCCTTTAGAGTCAATTCTTGCAAAAACCAATCATGTCTAACAAAAACCATTTCTAAATTTTCTGCCTACACCTTTTGTCTTCCATGATCTATTGGCTACTATTAAACATGGGCTCATAAATGCTGTTGGGGATACTGGATAGTAAGTCACAAGCCATGGTGAAAAGAATAAAAAAATCAACGGTTTCCCTCTTCCATCATTTCAGAATGTCGATGTCTATGTTATCTTTGCCAACTTTATCAATATGTTTGGAGTAATCTATTCTCAAGTACTCTCCAATTCATTATTAGACAAAGACGAAGACCAACAGAGGGTTCTGGGGTATCTTCTTCTTACGAATTAGAGACCATATAAATTTCTGACCTTATTTGATTAAACGTGCATCTTCATAATTTTTCTTTTATAACAAGCATCAATATACTTGACCATATGTTACTATATCATTTCATGAATATTCTACAAAACTTTTCAAAATGTTTCCAGACACAATGTGTTTATAAAACCACAACAGACTGTATTTTCTTTTAATCATTTTAAGCACGCTTTTACATGGGAAGAGCATGTTTTTTTCTGTCCTTTCTAAAAATGGATAGCGGACAATTTGAACAAGTTTTTACATGGCATCATTCTTAGTTTTAGTTCGAACATATTGAACCTGTCGATTCTTTTTTTCTTTTTTCTTTTTTGGAATTTTTTCATGATTCATGCGTCAAATACACATCAACATGAGATAATTTTGTGTTCATGTGATAATTGGATCTTTAAGAATCATATAAGGGATATACGTTGGCCGTGCATGGGAAAAATTGATATCAAGAGGTCAAAAACTTTTTGAATAGAAAATAATACGTTGAGAATCTAAATTTCAATGCCATAACAAATAGGGAAGAAATCCTTAGATAGCGTCGGCTAAAAAAAATTACAATACAGAGAAATACATATATATAGTCCAATAAATTGACATTTTTCGCAGAGCATTTATTTATCTAATGGCGAAAATCATCCAATTATCCGATTTGTGAAGTCTTTTAACTCTCCAACTAAATAGAAAAATAAAACCAATTATCTGGCATCCATGGACGTCATGGATTGATTTTATATATAAAGTCTTTAACTCTTGCCCCACAATCATTTGATTTTTAAGATTTAGGAGCAATACGTGTTAGGTTTTGTCATTTTGTTTTGGGTTTTATGCGTTTTAAATATTGTTGCTCTATGTTTATAATTTGTGCTTGCCTGAGATGAGTCCTACCTATTTTTTCTCCTCAATCCACCAATCACAATATTTTTATTAAATAGAAGACATGGTTAAAGGACTTTGATCTGCATATAGTCCGTGCGCCATATGCTCCTATTTTCAGAAAAAAAAAATGTACAAGTTGTTATTAATAAATTAGCTATGGTGTCAGTTTACGATTATACAAATAAGCTACCATTGCATCATATCTTATTTGGAAAAATCACAGATTATGATCTTTTGTGTATCTATGTTTCTAATTAATTGTCATACTAAACTTTTTGCTTTCTATGGTTTTAACAAACGCAAGAAAAATGCGGGTCAACACCACTAGTGCAGAACATTGACACACTATCTCATGATGAAGAATGTGAGACAAAAGCTATTGGTGATGAAGAAAATGAAATCAAATTAAAGAAAAAATGTGAGAAAACCGAGGGAAGGAATGGTATTTGATTCTGTAGAGGATCTCTTAAGAGTACTATAAAAATATGCTAAACAAGTGGGATTGGGTGTCTCAAGGAGGAGCAAGAAAAATGGAGATGATGGTAAGGTAGAATACTTAACTCTTGCATATTCTCTCCATCGAAAGAGTGTATGTAGATAGAGCTTGTATTAGGATCAACAAGAACTTTAACTTGTCTGTTGTTGAGGCGGGAGGGAATGAAAAACTTACCTTTGGTGAGAAAGATTGTCAAAATTTTATTGAAAAGGCAACAAAGTTAAGACTTGTAACTGGAGAGGCGAAAACAATCAGAACTGTCTTGTTAGGATGGAAACAAAAATGACCGTTTTTTCTGCTATGTGATGGAATTGGAAGATAGTTCCATGTTAAAGAATGTGTCCCATGCAGATGCAAGAAGTCCGGTATTATATGAAAGTTTTGATGAAGCAGCAACCTTTGACACTACATATTTGAACAATCATTATGAGATGCCTTTTGCACCTCACGGTCAATCCACGCTTCTTGGTTGTGGGTTTGTGTCGAATGGGGATACTAACACAAGATTAAAATGGGGAAAAGTATACTTGGCGTGGAGACACTTTAAGTGCAAAAAGTTACGAAAGTGACGTTTAAGTGCCACTTTTTTTTCAAAAATGGGACATCTGAGTGCCAAGTCTGGTGAAATTGGCCAGAAATCCTATGTGAAATTTTTTTAATAATATAACTCGTCTATGTGACACGTCGAATAGCTGACTCAGTAATGAAGAACCAAAACGATGTTGCTTTATCTTATTTTTTTTAAAAGGCAGAAAGCAAGGACTAAGCAAGCCCTCACCACTACCTCCCCACTATTGCCAGCACTTCCCAGAGACGGTGGGGAGGATCTGCCTTTTTTTTTTTTTTAAAATAAAAATAAATTTACTTATTAATTTAATTAATATTTATATTAAAATTCAAATCTAAGGCAAGACGACGTCGTTTTTAGCTTTTCTTTCCATGTTAGCATGCAAAACGAAGTTGTTTTGCACTTGTCTTGTTGGAAAAAATGACACACCAGTATTTTGGTCAGATTTTCATGCCATTGGTACTTAATTGATCCATTTTGCTCCGATTTTGGCACTAAGCGTACATTTTCGAACTTTTGATACTCAAGTGTCCGCCCATGTCAAGTTTTGATATTCCAAGTATCCGAAAATGTGGAAAAAGAAGACATTGTTTGACATTTCATTCAATGGTATATTGATATTCTTAATACAATTCTTGATTTTTTTTAAAAAAAAATTTAACTAGACTAAGTGATGAGATAAAGTTAACCTTATTGTACTATTAATCTTTTGAGGATCACAACACAACCTTTTAAATTAAAAATTATTGATCAATACATTCACCTGATGAACATTCATCACACATGGTGATTTGTGTATTTAGCTATTTTCCACGGGACAAAGGAGTGACATTGAAGGGAGAAGAATCTCTTATAGTTGGGAGAGGGATTCTTAAATTTTGTTCCTGATCAACAGTTGAAACCTGTAAAATCCTTTTATAAGAATGTTGTAGACTATTTTATAGAGAAGCCTTTTGTATGTATATGTTTCTTAGTATCATCAACCATTTCTTCGGAGAGAGTGAGCTTCTTGGATTCACGTCCTCTTTCAGTACCATTTACTCAACAAAGCTACCCACCATCTCTGATGTGTAGGCCATCTCTCCGAGCGATTCCAGTATGCAAGAATTTTTCCATCTGTGCACCCACAATTGATGCATTATAAACGTGGGATCAGCTGACATTCAATTGAGGCCATCCATCTCAGACTTTTTAGTTTCTCATTTATAATTTCTCATTCATAAGAAACAAACTCATGTCCACATCATTCTTTCTAGCAGTACACAGAAAGGAAAAATAATCACAGCTCCAACAGCGTTACCTTCTCAAATGGCACATAAAAAGAACTTCACATATTTTCAAATACAAACACAAACTCTCCCCCCCTTATCTGCTGTCTCTCTTGTGATATGTTAGGCTCGATTAGAGTCTTCTGCTAATTTTCAAGAGTCGACTTCAATGATCCAACCATGGAACTTCTAAACCTGTGAAAAACACAAGTCGTTACTAGAACAACATAAAAACGAACAACATAATATATTTGAATAAAAAAAAACAAATAGATATCAATGCATACCTACCAACAAGATGAGATTATAATAGACTCTGCCTCCCAAGCACCATAAGAACAATTCTCATCGAGGACTAGTCTACAAGACATGACTACGTTACGCCGGTTTAATTCCAGCATTACTCCGAGGGACAGCTGCATTCCTTCCAAAAGTTTTTACAATAGATTGAATGTCACTTTGCTTTGGAACAAGCTGCTACGTATTTTAAAAATCAAATAAGAGCACTAATTTCACAAAACTAGTAGTCAAAACATTTAAATCCTTGAATTAAAAACAATGGGTTTGGTTTTTCTCGGGTGGTTTAAAGCTGGATTCAAGGAGGCAAAATCACAAACATCAGGTGGACGTCACCCAGTGGGGTTTCTTCAGACGAAAGTGAGAAGGGACACGCACTGGCGTTAGGAGATGATCTTGTTCACGTAGTTGTCAATGGCTTTCGAAGCTCTAAACGATCAGTCCACGGCTAAGCCATTATTTATCTTCACAGATAATGATCTTCCATTCTTCGTTCGTGGAATTTGGGACTGAACAAAGCAGTCCAAGGGGACTCTATCACCCTCGCTCTCTGCCTCACCAATCATAATTTCCACTCCGGCACTGCATTATCCCTTTGTAATTGTGCCGCGGCCTTTGCTCGAGTACCTTGGCAGCAAAGGAGAGTCGCGACCCGCCGGAGATCAATTTAGTTTCTTTAAAGCTACGGCTTTCATGATCTTCAACCATTCTGAAATGCTTTTTCTTTTTATATTCCTCGCTTGCGTTTACTAGGCGTCGTATCAAATGCCCACGTAATCTGCCACGTGAACCATCACCTCATTTTGTCAAAAAAAAAAAAAAAAAAAACTGTCACCTCCTTAGTTTATCACAAGATATCAAATTTTAGTAACTCTATCATCGTTAAAATAAAATTGGATTGTTTAAGATCTCAATTGGCTATAAAAAAAGTTAAAAGAACTAATGGTACATTATAAAACCAAAATACCTTCTTATCTAACTTATTCTTCTTCTTTTATCTGGAAAAAGGAAAAGAAAAAAGAAGTGCCACAGATTATCTCTTTTAGTAAAGCTAGTTGGACAGTCTTCATACATCATCTATCACTTCACTCATGAAATAACTACTGAATCGCTTTCCCATGAATATGATATTATCGGTCATAGAAGGTATCAATCAAGTATGTCCTGTGACATGAAACATGCCTGCTCTATCGTATTTCCATGTTGATCAAGCCAATAATAATAATAATAATATTCTTATGGAGAATTTTTCGAATTTATTAGCAGCGTGAGAATTAAGTCTAGGCATCGAAGGAAATGGTTGCACCCAACAATTCTTATAGATTGACCGCAATAATTTATTGAAAGTTTTGAGCCGCGATTAACTCTGAAATGGTTGCACCCAACAATTCTCTTTGGCATGTCAGCAGCCTGATGGACGAAGCTTGTATCAATATGGATTTCGAATTGGAATTGAGCAAGCAGACGTGACAAGTTCTTCTAGGGACAAAAATGAAAAAGGAAAAGGTAAAAGTTGAAGGCATGAAATCAAAATGGGCCAGCTGGTTTCCCTCAGAATTATTTCCTTAAGAAGCCGCAATCAATCCGACAAATATTGAGTGTTGCGAGCCAGCACTACTATAACAGCGGGTGCCATTTGAACTCGTACTACACCATAGTCATGGTTGTCATGCCTTTTCTGCGGCAGATGATGATCTTCCTTTGAATCCATTTGAACTCGGCCAGCTTTCTCTAGCTCTGTTTGATTTGGACCTTCTTCTTCCTTTAGAATAAGGTGGAGTAACCAAAACTTGACCACACGATGTAATGGGTTTGTATTCAACCTTTTGTATGGCCCACTCCCATAAATATCAATTTATATCATCAAACAGATTGGATAACGACTTTCGCACATCTCAGCATGACACTATAGACCACTCCAACATATTTGATTGTGTTCCTCCCAGTCCGTTTCAAGCATCTGATGAATGGCTAAGGCTACTCTCAATTGCTTGTGTATTAGATGGAATCCACGCTTCCTTAAAATCCCTTCAGATGCTTTAAGGTCAACTTGACAAGGACTCCATTCATTCTGCAAATACTTATGTACTTTGTATAGTGCGCTAAGCAAAGGACTCTCGAGGTCAGACCCCCTCCCCCCTCCCCCGAATGCTTGATATGCATACTATCTGTATGATGGGAACTCATCATGAATCGACATTCTCCTAATTGGAAGATATATGTCAGAATGGTTTCTTCATTGTAAAGAGGTTTCCGTATCTTTCAATGTTTCCTGGTACTTTGGATGACAACTTCTTAGGATTCGTACTCCATATTGTTCTCAGCCTAGAGAAAGGAAAAGTGACCGATGCTTTGGTGTGACGTCCATATATTTAATATGTGACCAAAGGTGATTTGGCATGTGAGTAGCCTGATTTCGTTGGAATCTAATCAAGTGTGGCGTGAATATCTCTTGCGCAGTAGTTTGTCTGAAGTTGAGAAGCATTTGTGAAACGATTGGAGCCATTTCCAAGTTCGCCTCAGAGCATCAAAAGTAAGCTTAAAGAAGTGTTGATTTCGTCTAAAATGCCAGCAACAGGAGGATGTTCTAAGGTCATGCTCCAACACTGTCAGCTGATAGAAAATAATTGGATTCTCAAGGAAAGAGACTCAAACGAAGACAATAGACACCGAGGAAGAAGATATTCCAAGAGAAGCAGATGTAGAGGAAAGCTGAACAATTAAACAAAGAAGAAAGATGGTCATAACTATGCCGAGACCATGGGTTCCACTTGCACCAACTGTTATTTGCGCATTGGCTTGCGAAACATGCCTGTTTGGATTGGTGATGACTTGTCGAGGAAGTGATTCTAGGGGAAGCAAATTGGATGATTTTGATTCCAATGCCTTTTACTTTTCCCTTTATTAATCTCCACTAGAAAATTTTGAATGTATGCTCCTTCAATTTAAATTAAAATCACTATGAAATACAAATTTCGCATCATGCTTACTAGTATTGACATTAGTTGAGGAACTATTTTTCCCTCTTTCTTTATGAATTGTGATGCAAATTGCATTACTTCATAATTTAGAATTCTGAAATAGTAAGTTTTGCTCAATCAAATCTAATTTATATCTTTTGATGATGCATACCTAGGTTTAGCATCCGTAACACCATCGTCGTTCGGAGTAATGAGGTGAACAAGCATAGATACGACACATGTGAGATCGAAATGAAGCTCCCCCAATTTCCTTTGAATTGGACTTGTGCACCAACGAAACCTATGGGAAGCGAATTCTTGAAATCATACATGCAAAAGTCCCCAAATCTAGATTGGATAGAGATAGAAACCTTCCTGAAATGGGAGAGAGGAACTTCCAAATCTAGACTAAATCAGAAAAGGAAAGCTCTGGAAAATGAGAGGAAAGCAAGAAAAATATAATAGAGAACAAAATCAGCCAAGGAAAAAGGAAAAATGGGAGGGGACGCTAGCGTAAACCCTCCCCTCCATGGAGGTTGAAGAAGAAAGCTGCGTGAAGATAGATGAAGAGGAGAAACCCTAGAGAGGAAAAAGGAAAAGCAACAATTTTTATTCGTGACATTTAAGAGTAATATCATATGACAATCTCCAGTGTAATGAAATTATATTCTGTCTGATGGAACTGACATTTTGAGCTTTTTCATCCTAGCCGTCATTCGATCCTTTGCATCATTTTCTCCATCTCTTTAACAATCCTAGGGATGCAACCATGCATGTTCCTATCAAAACAAAAAAGCAAGAAAAATATGAATATTATGAAATAAAGCCATCAACTAGCATGAAGTGAACATCATGATCCGGTAAGAGGAGCACATTCACGGGCCAAGAGAGTTTATGATTAGGTCAAGTCTTTTCTAGTTAATATTGGCTTATGTAACAGTAAAATTTATTTCAATAACATATATATATATATATATATATTGGCAGCTTCAAATTGGAGAATGAGAAAAGCATATGCTCCTATTGAGCAGATCGACGAAATCCAAGTTTTGATATATGCCCTTCAATTCATATTGAGGACTTGACTGTATAACTTTGCAATTGCTGGATAATGGACATATTGATACTGATGAATACGGATCATTTGATTTGATCGACATATTTAATGCATGGAATGCGGAAAACTTCTTATGGGATGCATTGGACTTGACTCAACTTTCAAATTTCAATTTCTCTTTCCCACTCGAAGCATATGTCATCAATCATAATAGAATGATGCATCAACACAATGGCCCTTCACTTATACCCGACAAAAACAAGGCATAAATCGATGTCATAGGGTTGGTTGGCTCGGTCTATTGCTGGGACCCTTCATCATGCATTTAGCTACCCAAGTCTCAACACTTCCTCTACCCAACAGTAGAAATTATTTCTGAAAGGAGAAGGTGAATGTGCTCGAAATCTTACCCATCATGCAGATGTATTCCATTCACATTGGCAGCTTTAAAGAGAGCCTCCTTCCATTTTTTAACCTTGCGCTTCCCAAATTCGCTCTCATGGTCGGTCAATGCTTTCTCATAACTCTGTTTCTTTCCACTCACTTCCCGTGGATTCTGTCCCCTTACTTCCCCCGGTGCCACCTTATAAAATATCGGCAGCAGCTGTTTTGTTCTGTTCTTCTCCCCTTGGATCTGCACCAACTCCTTCAGACACCACCAAGATTCAGCGTAGTTTTCTGAGAAAACGACAACGTACATGCGAGATTGTTCAATGGCTTCCTTCAGTTTCGATGGGAAATCCTGGCCCATCTGTAAGTTCTTGCTGTCCATGAAAGTCTTTATGCCCTTTTGCACCAAGGCCTCGTTCAGACTCTTAACAAAGTACTCACGGACATCCTTACCTCTGAAGCTCAGAAACACATCGTACATTTTCAGTTCAGAGATCTTTTTGACGATGTCTTCATTTATCTTGGCCTCTGACGTTCTAACATGATAGACGACAGAGACATGGATAATATAAGGTGCCCAAGCTGTCAAATTAAATGAAGCGAGCAACAACAATTCGGTCTAAGAATAATAGATCATGAAGATTTCCATGCAAAAGGACACGAGCACAAATTTTAGGATACAATTTCACATTGCCGCTCCATATAGGCCGTGATGGTGCGAATGCGGAAAGAAATGCAGAGTTGTCACGAGACACTATATTAAACTAAGACATGTTAAGGAGGACATTTGTTAAGCATGCCTAAGAAGAAATGAAGTGCTCCCAAAAAGAAGAATAGAACGAACAAAGGAAAGATAATGCAAAATCCATACGTAATTATTATTGCTTTCGACTGAGACCCGGCAAACAACCAACCTAATGTAGCCAATGATCCAAGAGAAAAACAAACAGCAAATTCAGAGAAACTGGTTCACCCTTCACAGTGATATTATTTCAGCTTCGATTATAACTATATATGTAGGAGAATAGAATATAGATGTAAATTAGAATAGACCAGGTGTTTATGTATTATGTACTGTCTTTGATATTGACTACACTTAACCTATTTGAAATTTGCGCAATTTCTCTTTTAACAAGTATCTCAATTCGCACGTTCAGAATTTTGTGTTTTGTGGATATATATACCTAATTTGAATTTAATTTGTTACTTTACCCTTAAACTCAACCTAAGTTTCCCCCGCCCCTTTCTCTTCTCTCCGCTGCCATTGCCACTGCCCCGCCACTGCCGTCATTGCGTTCACCCCCACCCCACCGTGGCGTTCCTATTACCATTGCCAGCCCTAGCTGTTGTTGCACCTCTCTTTCTCTCTATTTTTGTCCCTCTGTCACGGAAGACAGCAGAACGTCTCAGCCATAGCCAGCCTCAGGCAACCATTGCCCGAGGGTAACGACCCCAGATCTGGGGTCGCGAGCCTCGATTCGTCCCCCAAAGCCAATGGACGCAGAGAGATGGAGGGGACCTGAGGTGATGCTGTTCGGATGGCGTGGTGGCTTGGAGAGGAGGTTCTCTGTTTCTTGTGTAGCGTAAGTGTGCTCCGTGCTATGTGAGAGTCGGATGAGAGTGTGTTCGCCTGAGAGAGAGAGAGAGAGAGAGAGAGAGAGAGAGAGTTAGCGGCAAAATTACTACTTACTCATTATCCAAGTACCACCCGGACAAGCTACCCGCCTCCTGGAGAGCGTCCTTCCATCTCTTCAATTTCCTCACATCCTTGTCGAGCTTCTTTTGAAAATATTCGATACCAGTTCCGTAACTCCCTTTCAATCCACTCACTCTACCTAATTCCACTCTATAAAACACTGGAAAGAACTTGAGGTCTCTTTGCTTCTTACACTCCATGATTTTCACCACCTCTTCCAAACACAACCTTGAATAGGCGTTGTCCTCGGAGAAAATGATGATTGCAAGGTCTGATTCCTTGATCATCTTCGGAATTGTGATCATTAGATTCCCTTCATCTTTCTCCCATTCTTGAACGTCGAAGTAGTATATTCCAGTGTGACAAAGTTTTTGCCAACGTCCTCTTCTTTGAAACTCACAAAGATTTTGAAAGGGTTGGAAGAAGAAGACGCCATTAGAATCAGAAACAGAAGTTGACAATGAACAATGAGTTGCCCAAGATTTGGTACTTTGTTTGGGTGGTTTATTCCCATTTAATCTTCTCCATATATTCTAACGAGTTGCCTAAGATTTGGTACTTTTTTTGGGTAGTTTATTCCCCCATTGGATCTTCTTTGTATATTCTCTAACATCCAGTTGCATGACTTTCTTTAAGAAAGAGTATTATTAGGTGTTTTAACAATATTAGCGTGTGCATAGATCTAACCTATTTACACATGAACCTTTTCTACATTAATTAGATGTCTGGATCGACATTATTTTACGTAGTTTATTGCTAATTGAATTGTTAATGAATTTGACCTGCCAAACTGAGATAGATTATTATTATCGTCACAATTTCATATGGTTGTGATTGGAGGCCAGTGTTTTTTTATTAATCGAATGATTGGCTACAAGGAAAGAAAACCTTTTGAAGGTGTCCAAATCCGGTATTTGGTAAAATATCAAACCGATGATCCAATCCAAACGTCTATAATAATCTCATGTTCCTCTGATAAACCAGTTGACACCTGAATTTTTACCGACAAAATTAAACATACGTTCAACAAAATTATTAGCAATAAAAGCTAATAAAACTCATCAGCTTATTCACGCGGGCTAGAGACTGACCCGTGAAATTTAAACTGCAATTCATTTGAAAAGTTTCCTTCGGCCCATGTGGAGTAAAGAAAAGTAAAATCGGAATGAGGTAGGTATCGTTTTGATAATTTATAGTCCAAACGTCAATAATAATGCCGTGCTCCTTCGAGAAGCTAAAAGCTAAATTGACTCACAATCAGAAGCTAAAAGCCAAACTGACTCAATCAAACATAAAGTCGTCCATTCGTCTACACTTCTTTCCAAATCGACATTAAATTCTAATAAAAAAGAGAAGACTATGATTTGTTCACACGCGTTCACAGATACGACGAAGTCTTCTGCTCTCATCTCCCCCCATCTCCTCACCCACACACCAACCAAAACATCCAAAAAAAAGGAAGGGCGTGGACATTGAATTCTAATAAAAAGAAAAGATCTTTTGTCCGTCTTTTTCTTTTTTGCTTATTTGCAAAATAAAGTATTTAATCTCATTAAAAAAGTAAGCTACTCCATTGGCTCCCGATAATATATTTCCCTGTGTCTTCCAAGAAATGTCATTCGCAACCAATAAGATTTTTTTCCTTTCATTTCTTTTCCTTTTTGGCAACTTATATAATAAATAACAATTCACAGCTACTTAAAAGAAATATCAATTTCTAGACCTAGTGCACTTTTACTTCAAAAGTTAATCAATATATTTTTCATTTTTTCAAGTGTCTAAAAAGTTAATTTCTATAAAGCAGTTCGAATAATTGAATTCTTGTTTCACCCAAAATCTATAATTAATGTAGGGAATGGAATTACCATTTGTCATACCACCTAGGGATTGCAACACAACCCACCATGGAAAATATAATAAATAGCATCTAAGAAAATTATATAGGATTAATTAATGAAATGAAATTATATTAATGGGCACAGCAGATGAGCACGGGATGAGGGAATTATAGAGGAGGGGCGGGGCTGCCACTGCCAGCTCAACAAACTTAGCTTGCTGTCGGAGAGCAAAGGTACTGCAGCTCCAAGAGCAATGAGCATATGCACATAATAAATTATTGCATGACTACTCTTGGATTATATTTTCATGATGCTTTTTGAATCAACTTTTGATACTAATTTTAATCATATTAAAAATTGCTAATCCATTACATTGGCTGGTACTAAAGTTTCTGGTTTTTTCTTTAAATATCTCCGTTTCAGTCATTAGCATGAAAAGTGAAACTGATTGGGGAGTAGCGTTTCTCTGTCATCGGCTGACGTTGCGCCTTATTTACTGATATCCAATTAAATCTTGGCACATATATATGACGTGGAAATTAAAAAAATTATTATTTTTCTCTTTTCCTCCGCTTGAGCTTGGCTATCTCCACCGCCCAAGGCGCCGCCGCCGCCGCCCTTAAGGCACCGCCCCACCGTGGCCATCACGGTTTGCGGCAAAGCTGTTGAGCTCGTCGTCGGTAGCCATGGATGAGCCAAGACTCGAGCTCAAAGCCGTTGAGCAGCAAACCAGATCAAAGCTGTTGGGCGATGGTATCGTCACGTCCAGGCCGATCTCTGCGTCCACCGTCTCTGTCGTCGAGGCGGTTAAGCCTTGGCCGCGAGCGCTCATCCACAGATATGAAGATACAGAGCAGAGGTCGGCCATGGGCGGCCTCTCGTTCATAGAACTGAACGCACACCCTCTTTGTTGTCTCGGCGTCTCAGCGACAGATTAGGAGACGCAGACTAGTGGGCTTCGCGTCCATGGCCGTGGGCGACGACAACCTCCGCATCCACCCTCTCCGTCGTCCCGGCGGCAGATTGGAGATGCAGAGCAATGGGCTCGCGGCCGAGACTCCATATCTGAAGCCATGGCCATGAGCGACAACCGACGTCCGCGTATGGCCATGAGCGACAACCGACGTCCGCGTCCACCCTCTCCGCTGTCCTAGCGCTTGAGTTGCAGATTTGGAGACGCAAAGCAACGGGCTTGCGGCCAGGACTCCAGATCCGGAGCCATGGCCAACGGTTCTAATCCATGGAATCTCTGTTGAGTGGTGGAAGGAGAGATATTAGCTTCACCCATGGCTTCTCTCATGACCAAATCTAGCCCTCGATGCCGGATATGGAATTGAGGTAGCCGGCGGAGGAGACGGCCAAACTGGATTGATGCGGCGCCGGCAACTCCGACTCCGCCGGTGGCGATGGCTGAAGGACGGGCGGACGTTGGGCTCGTGCAGATGGAAGGGGAAGGAAGAGAGTCTAGGTGGATTAGGGAATTTTTAATTTATTTCTCTGACGCCATGTGTCAATTTGTAATTGGTTAATAACAAGTGCAGGCCACGTCAGCCAATGACGTCGCGCTTGCAAACCACTTCTCCATTTCTCTGGTCATGTGGTGGTGCAGTTGGGATGTGGGAATGCCCAAAATAATAGAGAAGCCGGTGGGGATTTCTGTGGTGCAATGTTATACCGCGCCTCAGGTTTTCAAACTGGCAAATGCCGATTGACTTTTTTCTTCTTTAGGGTTTTACAATGGATACGACACCTATTCTAGACATGATGGAAACATGTTGTAAATCGTCAGATTTGTGAACAATTAAAACCACATGCATGCCCATGAAAAGAAATGAAACGCACACGGAAGAAAGAGAGAAAAAATATTAAGTGTGTGCAAAGAGATAAATGTTTAAAAAGGCAATTTGGAAAGAAATTTGAATGGTTGTGAGATGGGAAGATGTATCTTCAATTTTGAAAAAGTATGATATTCTAAAATTAATTGACAATAAAATTAAATGAATTGACATTTTCACAACAAAAAATTGTTAGTTCACGGCTCTTTCATATTTTGATTTGACTAACTTACCTTATTTAGATTATTTTTCACAACTTTTTCAATTTTTTATTAGACTAACCCAAATAGAACTCGAAAAAAAAATACAATTCAGGTTATCGGATCACCCTATTTTGTTTTTATATATTTTTGGTGGTTTTTCCTATTCTCTAGTGGCCACTATAGTACCATAAAACCACATCTCCAAATTGAACTCCTCACTTATACCAATTTCGTTTCACGGTATGGAGCAAAATCAAACTCCTCTAGTGATCAATCTCACTTGGAACTTATGCAAAGATCAATGGACCAATCTCCTCCTTTGGATCGCAAATCCAAGCAAATGCAACAGTGATGAAACAAAAACAAGAACAACAAAAGAAGAAAAACAAAAAATTGACGATAGTGGAATGTAGATACCAAGTAGAATAATTTGGTTTGAGTTGCTCTTTACCCGGACTGGATTGTTGACCTCCTCATGGATTTGAGAGTTTGCTTTGACGCTTTTGTGTGGAAGTCATGAGGATCGATGAGGGGGTGTTGGGGGGAAGAGAGAGAGAGAGAGAGAGAGAGAGAGGATTCGTAGGAGTAGACGCATGGAGCATGCAAAGACAATGAGAAGGAACAAAAGTAAGAGCGCTTCACAATCTTGGAGAAGATAGGAGAAGATAGATACAGGAGTGAGAGAGCTTCATGATCTTGGAGAGTCTACAATGGAGACAACGGATTTGGGAGCCAGAAAGTCTCCAACGGAGAAGATGGATTTCGGAGCAAGAGACCAAATGATGGATTTGGGAGCAATCTGGAAGAGTATAGGATATTTTATGGTACCCGATTTTCCACATAATACCTGAACACAAAGAATAACTCTCAGAAATAAGAGGTTTGGTTCAAGTCGATTCGGTATGGCCTTTTTTGACAACCCCATGTATATCTTCCTTAAACTTATTACCCATATCTTATGCATATGCCATATATCCAAGTAATTCTAGCATGCAATAATATATCCATCTATGTCACCACAATTGATGCATTATAAACTTGGGGTTAGCTAGCATTGAATCGAGGCCATTCAACTCAAACTTCATTTCTCATTTCTACTTTCTAAGTCATAAGAAAACAAATTCACCTCGACATCGTATTTTCTAGGAATGATAGCACAGCAGTAGAAAATCAAAACTACGACAAGATAACCTTCTCAAATGGAACATAACCAGAACTTCACCACTTTCCATATACCAACAGAAACTTGCCCCCATGCTTTGTTGTCTCTCTTGCGATTTGTTCGGCTCAATTAGAGTCTTCCACAGAGTAGTGTTTTTGAGAGTTAACTTCAACTTTACATTCATAGTTGGTACTTTTTAAACATGTGATGAACATAAGTCCTTACTATATCAATTTAAAATGAACAACTTAACAGGTTTGGGAAGAAAAACAAATACATGGTCGTGGGTATGCACCAACAGGATGAGATTATTTTCTGCCGCCCAAGCACAATAAGAACCATTCTCATCGAGGACAAGTCAACAAGACATGATCACATTATGCCGGTTTTATTCCAGCATTACACCTATTGATAGCAGCAATCCTCCTAAAAAACTTTTACACGAAATGTATATGGAATATCCTGATCCATCTAAATTGACCCGGGCATTGAAATAATAGTAGTCAACACATTTAAACCTGTATTTGTTTGTTTTTTTGGGGTAGGAGGAGTGGGTGTTTGAAGCTGGATTCATTTAGGCAAAATCACGAACACCTGGCCGACAGAAAGCAGTGGGGTTTCTTAAGATGAAATAGAGAAGGGACAACCACTGGCAGTGGGAGATAATCTTGTTCACGCAGCTGTCAATGGCTATCGAAGCTCTATACTCTCACCCTACACCCAAGCCATCATTCGAAATTCATGGATGATCTTGTTCCATTCTTACCTCATGGAATTTCGGACAAAACAGAGCAGTCCAAAGAGACTATCACCCTTGCTCTCCGCCTCATCAATCATCATTTCCTTCGTGGCACTCCATTATCTCCTTGTAATTGTGCCCCAGCCTTTGATCAAGCGTGAACTTATGACGTGCAAATAAACTCTTTGACGAAGACAAGAGGATAGAGTACCACAGTTGTAAAGGAGTTAAAATAAAATTAGGTTGTTTAGATCTCAATTGACTACAAAAAATTCAAGAACTAATGGTACATTATAAAACCAAAATACCTTTTTACCTACTCTTTTTTTTAAACTGGGAAAACATAATATACAGTCTCATTTCGTAAAACTATCAGACAGATAATCTTTACATATCATCTATTCACTCACTCATAAAATAACTATTGAATAGATTTTCCAAGAATACGTCATTATCAGAGTCACGGAAGGTATCAATCAAACACACCCTATGACATGAAGCAAGTTTGCTCTCTCATATTGTGATGTTGATCAAGCCAAAAGATACTAATATTCATATTGAGAATTTTCGGATTTATGAGCTAAGAATTAAATCTATGCACTGAAATCCTGCAAAGAAAATTCCAAGTTGCTATCACCAAATTTAGGTCTAGTACACTGCTCTTCTTAATATCAAAGGGGAAAGTAGAAACTACCGATTTTGAATTGGAATTTAGCAAGCAGACATGTAAAAAGTTCTTCTACAGCCAGCTCAATTTGGTAAACATAGATTCGGTAGATTCCTTTGGCTCAGGAATCACTACTCTTATTGAATACCATAAAGCAAGTACATATTTATGTACCACAAACCTGCTTGAAAAATCATTATTCATTATGTAAGATGTTGAGCATGATATACATGAACAGATGACATCATGCATGCGCATAAAAAATGGACTGACATTTGTGTACAATGCAAACAAAATGCCACATGTGACGAAGTATAACACTGTGGGAGCCACCTCTTGAACCTCGTTAGGATAAACTGTCACGTGGTGGGAGCCACCTCTTGAACCGATGTCATCTGACTGTAGAATCCTATTATAGTGTGCACATCAGCATGTTTATCTATATGATATTGTTGTAGCAAATTTGCTCAATGTAAATTGATCAGACTGTCAAGCAATTGGGGAAACAAATTACAAGCTTACTTTCTGATTCTAGCTTGGCTCTAAAGTGATTAAACTGCTCACAAACAATTTTTCAAAAGATGGCTTTGATTGTGTGCATGTATGCGTGCTAGCTCCTGGAAGCAATGGATGAAATGGTTTGATGGAAATCGATCTAAATGACAGGAATAGCAAATTGCTCAGAAATTAAAGTGGAATTACTGTGATTTATTTAAAGGTGCGATGCAGAGAATAAAGGAAATCAAAGCAAAGAACACTAAACTCAAAGGAATGAGCCAAACCAAATTAACTGAAAACAAGATTACGAGGACATTAACATTGCTGGAATTGAAATTAATCACAGTTTGTACAAATGACACTCGAATGGAGACATGGACATCAATGTTACAACAATACTCAAAGGGAAATCAGCAGTAATTTTGGCAGTTTTCCGGCGTAATTTCAACATATCTTTGATTTCTTAACTTAACTGCTTTCATATATCCATAATTTCTCAACTTAACTAAACTTCCAATCCCTGAGCATTTCTCATACCGTTTCCGCTTATTTTGAATTTAAATTAGGTTGAAGACTCTCTCTCTCAAACTTTGGTGGAATGGTCTTTTATGAGCATCAAAACGAGATTGAACTTGGTATAGCTTGGTTGTGATTTATTCACCACCAATGTATAGTGACTTACTGTTATTATACGAGACGACAATTCAGTCACACAACCAAAGGAGACAAAGTAAACTGAAGCACCAAGGGAAAGAGAACTCCCTGCCATCAAAGGATGAAGCATCAAAATTCACAATATATGATCAGCATGTCAAACAAGAACATCCAGATCACTCTATGCAATCTCAGCTTGATCGATGATACAAACAAATTCGTCATTATCATCTCTGAGGCAAAACGTCGAACTGGTGGTGATCATGAAGGGTGAGGTGTTCTACAAATAGGAATTCCTATAAATCGGCAAGCAATATAACACGAGCAATTTGAGATAACAATTTGAAGCTCTCGGTAAAAGGCAAACACAAAACAATTGTATGATCGAGTCTTGATGAATCGACTGCGTCCTACCTTGGGGAGATCCGATCTGAATGGTTACCTGCTAATAAATGAAGACACTGAAAGACTTGGAGAATCTCACGAAGCCGAAGCTAAGGAGACGAATCAATTCAGCAACGAAATTGCTCGATGAAGATATTCAGATACAACTGGCTTCGACCGCGGGCGTGGACACTGGATTTGGTCCAAAGCGCTCAAGATGAGAGAGGAAGATATTTTTCTCGGTCTGTGCGCGTGCATTCTTGCTTCGCTCGGTTCCTCAGCTCTCACGCACGCACCAAGCGAGGGAGAAAGAACACAAGAGAAGTTTCGATCGGTGGTGATGAGCGTCCCTTCTCTGCTCTGTCGTGGCCGAGGTTGCGGTGACCGGCGAGGGAGATTTGACGGCGGGTGTCACCGATCGGAGATGGTACAGACGATCGATTGATGGTGATGGAGCCGTAAGGAAGTGGCATGCTCAATCGCATTCTTTCATGTTGTGTATTTCACCACTATTTATTTCCATGATTTAATGATTTAAATATTACGAAATAACATAATTTTGACCATTATGTAACAATATAATTTAAATCAATCACATGACATCACTATAACTTTTATGGTAGATTTGATTATATAATACTTTCGTTTGTTTAAGATCACATATATTTCAAACAAAGTAAGCATGTAAAAGCATTTTAAATGATTTTTAATTACTAGAACATTGTATAAATTTCTCAAAATTTGTAGCATTTAGTATTAAATACTAACAAATTTAGGATTTAAAGCTAAAGCACAATAAAACAAGACAAGAAGTATAGCAAAATGGTACTGTCATGTTTATTACATGCAAATAATATATTTACTTTGTCCAACTTTTAAAATATCAATTTCTTATGTACATGCAGCGTCATGATATTTGTTAGTATGTAAAATTTTTAACCTCTTTTAGAAGGTAAGACAATAAATAGTAGATAATTCTTTTGTATTCATATTTAAAAGATAAGACGTTAATTGATAACCTGCGAATCATCTTCATTATCTCAAGTTATGATTTCGTCCATCTATAGTTATGTACGAGCATAGTGTATTTTAATATATGCATGGGGTACCTATATAATTTTTTGTTTGGCAAAAGCTCGAGATGTAAATGCTCATTAGGTTTGCTCAATTAACAATACAAATAGCAATTTCTTTTTGGAATGGTTCTTCAATCAAATGATTTTTTTAACAAAAGAAAAAAAAACACTAACGCGATAAACTAGGGGTGATCGGTTCCCGGTTTGGTTCGGTTCCACCCAAGAACTGGGAATCGGACCGGAAGGACTTGTTCCCACTTTTCTGGATCGTGGACCAGATCGGCTGGTCTTGGAACCGAGAACTGGACCGGACCAACTGGTCCGGTCCAGTTCCAATGAACCATCACTTGTTTTCATTTCATTTAACAAAAAAAAAAAATAATTACTAGTAAAGTAACGCACAAGATTATGATCCAGTCAAGTTTTCTTATTCACTTTGTGACCAGCAAAGTGAAGCCCCATTAAATTATACATGTCCACTTGGTGAAAACAAAAATTAAAATCCTGCATCATACCCTATGTTCTTGCATTGTTATGAAACAAAAAAATAAGCTAAAGATCCATACAAATTTGAAATATCACAGAAGTTTTTCTTTCCAAACATACTTCACACACTCACCTTCATTCTCATGGACATAAATGTTATTAGAGAGGCAAAAAATAAAGGAAAAATAGAATCCGAACTCAACAAAAATTCAACACATAGTTTGGCCATTGTTCAATACCATCCATTAGCGGTCCTAACTAATCTAGAACAAACCCTCCATGGAATAAAAAACAAAATCAAATGCCAAAATTAACACAAGAGAAAGACATTCAACATTAAACTACCAAACTCCACACATCTCGCCGAATCACTTAATGTTGCATGGCCCGAGGGGAATAGATTCTTTATTCAAGCAAGCAAAATATGATCAAAGTCGAAAGCCCAAAACTTGCTAATAATCCTGCAATAAGTATATATGATAACTCAACATTAGTTTTAAAGTAGAATTACTTTTAATTGAACTCAAATAATTAATGAAAAATCTCACCACATATAGTTCTTTCACTTGAACTTGCAAACTCTATTTATCGGTAAGCTCCGAATGAACATTATTCATATCTAACAAAACAAAATAATAAATAGAGCATTCACTTATTAGATATACAAAAGAATTACAAGATAAAAAGATACATCGATGACTTACCCCATTCAAATCTTTCCGCATTCTCAATGCACTCTTCAACATTAATCGGCATGGTAATCTTTCTTAACCAATCTTGAGTGCAAATCAAAGTTTCCACCACTGTAGGAGTTAAAGAACTTCAAAAGCCATCAAGCACACGACCGGATGTATTGAAAGTTGACTCCGAAGCAACGGTTGTTACAGGAATAGATAAAATATCTCGAGCCATCAAAGAAAGGATTTCAAACTTTTGGCCAGTAGTTTTCCACCACATCAATAGGTCAAGATCACGACTTTCTTCACGTTCGGCTTTAAGATACTTATTGAGCTCAGATAGCTTACCTGCTGACACTTTTTTCTCCTCACGAAGAAAGATAGCAAATACCTTGTCTGAATTGAAATCCTCAACCAAATCAAGATCATCCTTCTTACCCTCCTCATGGTTATCAGGATCCCAACTACTATCAATATCAATACCCAAATTTCTATCACAAGAACTAAAATAAGATTTTTCATAAAAATGAAACAATCTTTCCAGGGGAATTCTCTCCTTATCATACATTTCATCAACTTTCGCACTATCATCATAAATTAATCTATAACAATACCGCACATAGCTCATCTTTCTTCTTGGATCCAATATCACCGCGATCAACACCATCATATTTACTTTTTCAAAACTCCCATAGTATTTGTCAAACTTCTCCTTCATCTTTGCACCCATAACTTTCAAACTAAGATCTGAAGCCTTCTCCACTTGTTTCAAAGTTTTATATAAAGTTGCTATCTCATTGAAATAATCATTCGCAGTGATATATAGAGTCTTGGACATCTTGTTGGTGGTATCATAAAAATTCTTTAAAAATACTAAAAGAATTCCAGCATATTCCCAATCTTCATGTGTATGAGTGTCATAATCAAGCTCACTTAAGAAAGAAGGATCATCTTTTTCCATCATTTCAAAAGCTTTTCTGAATTTTAAGGCAGTATCCAACATGAGATAAGTAGAGTTCCACCTAGTTGTGACATTAAGACAAACCGAATCCTTATAAGTGATCCTTGCACTTTCAATGCAACCTTGAAATGTTTTGGCTCTCATGGGAGAACTTCTCACATAGTTAACCACGTTTCGAATACGTGTAATAAAATCATGTACCTCGGTCAATCCATCCTTCACAATCAAGTTTAAAATATGAGCCATGCACCTCATGTGTAAAACATCACATTTTAAGATTAATAGCCTATCTCTTGATAATTTTTCTTTTAAAAATCCAATGGCAATATCATTAGAACTAGCATTATCCACAGTGATTGTGGACACTTTTTTCTCTATTCCCCACTCATAGATGCATTTCTCAATCATTTTCCCGATATCCTTGCCCTTATGACTAGGCATCACCACAAAATTGATTATTCTTTTGTGCAATTTCCAATCATCATCAACAAAATGTGCGGTGAGACATAAATAATTCAAATTCTAGAAGGAACTCCAAGTATCAGTAGTGAGTGCAATCCTAGACTTAAGCTTGCCAAAGTAAGTCTTCAAACTTTTTTTCTCACAAAGATATAACTTCATGCAATCTCTAGCCACTGTAAATCGTGAGATGTGATGAAAGAGAGGTTGTAACTGATTAATAAAATCACGGAATCCAACACGTTCAATCATCGAAAAAGGTAGTTCATCCGTTATGATCATTCGAACAAGCATTTGTCTACAACGATTTTGATCGAATTCCCATGCTGATAAGACATTTGCACTATCATCAGTACTAGTATGCCCCATTGTTATCCCTTATGCTCTATGTGGGGTGAAATTTTTTTGCTTCTTATCTACGTTGCGAGGATGCTTATTGAACATTTTCAAGTGCTTTAACATAGCGGAAGTACCATTATCAACAGAGTATGTATACTTGGCCCCAAAATAATTGCAAATCACCATAGTTTTCTCCTTCTCGGTTTTGCCCTTATGAAAATGAAGCCAAACTGTTGATGTTCATTTACCATAACTAAGGAAAACAAGTATTAGATACTTTGTTTGTGTTGGATGCCACTTCGATGTTATCAATTTCTTCACCTTGATGTTCTAGTGAGTCTATCATAGGATTCATATCATCATTTGATTGATCCACTTCCATTGACATATAAATAGATCGCCTGAATCAAACAAAACATTATAATGAGCCATCAAACCATCATATTCATTTACAGCAATAGGGATACTAAAGATATGATTGCAGCCTTACTTCTTAATGTCATGGCCATATTTATCATATAATTATACCTACCAAAATAGATACTAAAAAATTAAGCAGATATTAAGTTGCAACTCGAGCAAGAGCAGATTTCTAGTAGCCAAAGTGATACATTTTCCTCCAAAGGGACCATAGACAAACCAAAAACAGAATTTCATATACTTAAACCGATCAAATAGAGAATGCTAATGAAAATGGGCTAAATGAACACTCCAAAACTACAACTCCTCCAACACAAACTCGCTCGAAAAGGGAAAATTGAAGACTTTGACCAATTCATAATTGGTCAAAGCATACAAGTGATTCTAATCAAAATCCTTGAATCAAAATACCATCCGCAATTTGCATCAACAAACTAGAGAGATCAGACCTGACAACATAAACCTCAGTGCCCCTAAACCAAATTCATTCCTAACCATCATAGGATTGCCCCCGAATCAATCAATCAATTGGCAATTAAAATTTTCACAACTTGTGGAGAAAGAGAAAAGGTACCAATTTTGACAATGGAAAGGCGTTTGAGCATCGAGCAAGGCCGGAGGCAAGGTCGTGAGAGGGGAAGGTGTCAACGTCAAGGCTTAAGCAACTCAATTGAAGCTAGGCATGAGGCAAGGCTGCGACTACGGGAGGCTGCGACTTACTACTACATGCTTCTCACGACCTATCAGCAGACACATTTAGAGACTGAACAACCAAGCAAGCTCCAATGAGACCGCCACACCTATATCAATTGTGACAAGTAGATCACGTCAAAGTTAGATGAAAAAGCGAAAAAAGAAAATCACATAAACCGAATTACAACAACATAGAAATCATCACAAAAAAGTAAGGAAAAGTTACTCCAACGCTTGAAAACTGAACCCATGAATAATCGTCAGCATCGTGTCACAAGTGGCACATAGATCATATATGAACTTCCTTTCTCACACAGAGACTTTTTTTGCTAAATAGGGAACATCATTTTAAAGGGTGTTAACAATTTTGAATTGCCATGAGACCAAAGTTAATAAGAAACTTGAATTTCACATAAAAATTAAAGACAAAGTCGACAATGAAGAACAATTATAAATATAGCGAGCATTGTCAACTAAATAAAAATCAACGATAGTGATTCACTTTGTTTTGATTTTTTTTCTAAATAACTATTACACTGATTTCTAAATCACTAGTAAATGTAAATACAGTCTCCAAGTGATAAACGCTACAAAAAGACAGCGATCTAAAACCGACGAAAGTGAAGCCGAGAACGCACCTGTGTCAGTCAACATGCAAACATCACTCTAAAGAGCAGGAATGCACAAATCTTGGGCAAAGGGTAAGAGGAAGAGAGCCAAGCTTAAATGCACAGAACTCATGCGAAGCAGAGGAGGAAGAGAGCCAAGCGTCAGAGCGAGCGAGGCGTCAAGGTGAGGCACTCGCTGAGCATTAGAGCCAGCAAGGTGTCGAGGTCAGGAGCTCGAAGAAGGAAGAGAGTCGAGTGTCCGAGCAAGCGCAGTGAGGCAAGACCTCACAGATAGGCGCTCGGAGGAGGAAGAGAGCCAAGCGTCAGAGCGAGCGAGGCGTGAAGCGAGGCATCGGGGCAAGGCGCTCGGAGGAGGAAGAGAGCTGAGCATCCAAGGGAGCGAGGTGTGAGACAAGAAGTTGCAGCAAGGCACTCAGAGGAGGAAGAGAGTTGAGCGTTCGAGGGAGTGAGGTGTGAGGTGGGACGTTGCAACGAGGCACTCGGAGGAAAAGAGCCGAGCGTCGGAGCGAGTGGGGCGTAAGGTGAGGCATTGGGGGCAAGGCGTTGAGCGAGCAAGAGGAGAGGGGTTACGGTTTTGAGAGGGAAAAGCAAAGTGAGAATTGCCACCGAATTGGTCCATTGGATTGCAAAATTTGGGAAAATGAAAGTTGATGTGATGGTTATTGTAGATTAGAGCCGAAACTTTAAAAAAAAAAAAAGACAGAGGGGATAAGGTTTCAAGAGGGAAAGGGAAAGTGAGAATTGCAAAATTTAGAAAAGAAAATCTCATGTGATGGTTATTGTAGAGTGTAGATTAGTTCAGAAACACAAAAGAGGGAAGAGATTAGCTTTGAGTTACGAGAGGAAAAATGAATCTGATGGTAATGGGTAATGTAAATTAGTTTAGAAATTAATATATATAAATGGTCGGTCCGGTTGGTTCGGTCGGTCCAGTTCCGACCCCAAAACCGAGAACCGAACCAATCGGTCACCGGTTCCAAAAATAGGAACCTGAGACCGGACCGAGACCCTCTAGGACCGCCCGAAACCGACCGGTCTGGTTCGGTTAGGCCGGTTCTTGATTCGAGCGGTTTCCGTTGCACACCCCTACGAGAAACTAGCCCAAATATAGAAAGGGAGGGATTTTTGTGACATCCAGATTTTTCAACCCTGTCTTCTACTGAATAAATTAGGCATTTCATTGACACGCCTATAAGGTTATTCTCAAAGCCGATCACTCTCAAGATCATTAGACTATCTGGGGAAATTATTAAGGAATTTTAAGACAATAGACTTGAAAATTCGATCAAGAATCGGCTTCTCGACCGTGTCCATCTTTAGAGGTCATTACGGCATAGTTAAAAATTGATTTGAAATTAGAGACAGACTGGTTTGACAGAGATATGTGGCTAATCGTGGGTGACCCCACTAAATTAGAAAATTCTCGTCGACCAGCCCTAGATTGATTTTCTTATTGTTTTGGTACCCTGTGTCCGCATTTGGATCCTCAAGTGGGTTCATAGTGGCTCGAAGAAAATCGACCATGGGTTATTTGCCCTAAAAAGTTCTAAAAACTACCCGGTAGTATAGGTTACGCTAAAAACGCGCCAAGTTAAAATTAATCGCAAATTCAAGTCCGATTTCAGAAATTGGAGTTTCTGTTATGTCACAATAAATTTTAGGAGTATCGACTCAGTCTCTGAAGATTTTTCTGACATCCGACACTTTTTGGGAAAAAGTCGTCGCCGGGTTGTTTTAGTGCAGAAAATGCCGGAGATGGTTGTCGGTTGCAAAATCGAGATGCAAGATGGGTTATTGGATGAGGAAAAATAGCAAGTGAAGCATTGAGACATCGATTGAAATTATGGTGGCCAATTTAAAATGAATCAAGAGAGAATAGAAGAGCAATTGAAGCAAGACCTTGAGAAATTCGCAACATCTCCACACCCTAGCAAGAATGGACCACTTGGGAGGTTATATGGGACATTTTGATGGCCTATTGAAGGCCAAGTATTTTTACATGGCCAAGATTGATTCTTGGATGATATTTTTGCAAAATATCAAGCCAAGGCCCCACCTCTCCCTCATCCTCTCCATCATATTGCCGTGAACTACTTCTCCACCATTCCCCCCCAATTCATTCGACATTTTCAGGAAAGGCATAGAAGAAGACCGAGCGGAGCTCCCATCGTTTGTTGCAGCCCTTCTCACGTCTCAACGCCCACGGAAGAAGAAGCCCCACGTGTTCAGTCAAGGCCGCAAGACCCAGCTTGCCGTTTGTTGACTGAGGCTCCTCACCGCTTCATGCGTCCAGCGAAGACACCACCGAAGCGAGGCCACGATCCACCGAAGCTCCTGCAGGTTGCCACTCGTCAGTTTCCCCTCAGCTCCGGTCAACCTTCCAACGGAGGACTTGGCTCGTTGACTGCCCCCATCGTCTTTGGTTAGGCTCCACGAAACAGCTGCCACGAAGCAAAGTCCTGCAGAATTCCAACCGAGAGAAGTCCTTCGGTAGCGTTGTCTTCATCTCGCCAACGCTGCCTCGATTGAAATTCTCGAGCCAACAACTTTGGCCCGTGAATTCCAGCAAAGTCGAAGCCACCCAGCAACAAAGACAGCAGCTCCTGCAATTCGGACAAAGCTGTCCGCACGTGTCTCTGGCCCAGCTCGACAATTCCAGCAGCCCACGGCCAACAGCTTCTTTGGGCCGTGTATTTAGCCCATCTGCTCCTGCATTTCAGTTTTGGCCCAACTTCCTTCAGGTCAGCCCAAGAAGCCGGCCCAGCTCAGCCCATCTCTCCATTAATTCCATTGGGCCCAATTCAGCAAGTTCAGCCCGCGAGGACAGCCCATTCAAGGCCCGTTCAGTCAAGTGAAGCCCAATCCAGTGCAAGAATAAATCTCAGTTGGGCCGAGATTTGTTGGGCCAAGCTTAAGGCCCGGTCTAAGCCCGCCAGTGTTGTCGAAAGCCCGATTTCGGTCGCCGTCGCGTCGCCGTTGCGGTGATTCAGTCTCCGCTTTTACAAAGTGAATTTTACTCACTAATGCTTTCTTAATTTGCTAATTATGCTTAACGGTTGGTTAGATTTAATTTAATACAATTAGGTGGTTAGATTAGTTTAGATTAATTAAATTAGAGACTTAATGATGCATGTTAGGTGGTTAGAAATAGACATTAGCAAGTAGGCATGCCATGTTATTTATGGAACGAGTCTCGGTAATTTTCCGGGCTCGTCTCGGCTTCCAATTCGGCATGACGGGCCTAAATTGAAATTTTTATAATTATTTATTTAATTTTCGAAATTAATTATTTAATTATTTATTTTTCCGGAAATTCAACCAGGATGGCCGGTGACTGGAATTTCGTGCTGATTGTCGTGGTGCAGTCCATTTATTTATTTGAGCTTTATTTGGTGCTAAAGTAATTCATGAGTGATTTTAAGATTCATTCCTAAATTAGATCTTGAAAGGGTCGAGTGGGATCGTAAAGCCACTAAATCTTGAAAGGGTCGGGTGGGACCGTAAAGCCACTAGGTCTTGAAAGGGTCGAGTGGGACCATAAAGCCACTACATCCCGAAAGGGTCGGGTGGGACCGTAAAGCCACTAAATATAAGAAAGTTGCTTGGTGTTGGATGAATGACCTAGAAATGGTCCGACTGACATGAAATCGACTAGGTCGATTTGATCGATGCTTCGATCGGTGATGTGATTGTTTGAGTACCTATCGAACTATACTAATATGCCGATGGAATCTGAGGCCAAGGTAAGTCCTTTGACTCATGTCGTGCTTAGGCAACCGAGTAGTGTATTGGTTTACCAATCGAGTCTTAGGGGGGTAGAACTCGCTGAGACATGGTCTCATTGGTTATTGAATAACCATTTCAGGACCCTGAGGAGAAGCTGAGGAGGAGGAACCTGAAGGGGAGAAAGACTTTTGAAGAAGAAGATGATCCAGAGAGGGATCTTGAGTATAACCCGAATGTGGATTGAGATCCCATCCCTTTTGTAAACCCTGTCTTAGTGTAGATAGGTGTGAGACAAGTATGCTATGAATAGTATTATAAATATACTATGAATTATGCTGTTAATAAAAGTATGGTTGTGAATTTCAATAAGAAAATAATATGGCTTGCTTTTCTATCCCATTGTTTTATTGTCTGGGGATTTATAACCGCTTCCGCATGCGCATGAGTAACATAAAGGGTCGGTGATACTTAGTCTTGGGATATCGCACTTTAAAATTGACCAAGGAAGAAGGATGGGCGTGTCCTCGAGGATCGGGGCGTGACAATTTTACCCGCCCACATTGGGCCACAAAAGGAAGAAAAAATAGAAATTGAAAAAAATAAAAAAATAAGACACACTCGCAATCCTTATATACACAGATACTATCAATCCCTCACACACATTCACACAAACCCTAATACAAATAACTTGGAAATGACTCCGAATCTTTTCGCAAAACCTCTGCTTTACCTCTCGCAGTGGCCCACCCCCATGCTGATGACACATGAGCCTGGCATGATGCCCCTCTTCTAATATATTAAGTCTCTCCCTCCATGCATATGTTCGAGTTTATTGCACAATTTCTTCCATCCGCTGCTCCCATAGACCCATGGATTCCCATCATCCTGAAATAGTGAAGTTGGATCCATTAATCGATTCTTTTCAAGCTCAACCTTCAAAGCATCCTCTAGTGGATCGGATTGCATCACATATCCCAACCTTTTCACCGTTGCACCCACTACTCTAATATTAAGGCTAAATCTCAGATAACTCTCGTCAAATTGATTAAAGTCGACTACTCCCTCCAAGAATCCCCACAGTGCATTTGGTTTGAAGAGTTGAAACCACACGTGATCCGTATCAAATGAACCAAGAGTTCCCGATTGCTCATTTCGCCTTTGGCCGTTAACACGTGGTACGATGTCAAAAGATACTTCCTTTTCTCCATCTTCTACATCAAAGTTAACACAAAGAAACAATCCTTTGAACTTGTTGTACAAGTCTTGCGAAGCCTTGAAAGATATAGTACTGTCTTCAACAAGGACAAACCCCTTTGGCATCTCTCTTCCGGGGCTAACATTCCGATAATCAGACCAAAAGCTGGAATAGCGATGCTTCTGTTATATGGGTAAATTGTTAGGAGTATCCAAGTTTGTAATTAGTTCAAGAAGAAGAGTTTGATTGGTACATATTCCTAGTAATTCCACTAAAGCTAGAGTTCTGTAATAATTAGACATATTGATCCTTACTTACATTGGAAATCCTTCCCTCACAAGTGCTAGCCACCCCTAATATTAGATTCAATCACCCCAGATGTAGCTCATACAATACGAGTGTACTATATAGGAAGTGAAAAATTGATGGAAAATAGAACGGCACGTCCAAGAAATTAATCGCCCCCATCAGACCCCATTGTCTAATGTTCATTGTTATGAGTTCACTTTAGAGATCGTCGATTCTTTAGTACAAACTGTCCTAATTGAACTCCAACTTACTTGCAACAAACTTAACATAATTACAACAAATTAAAGAAAAAACTTCTACTTGCACTCAAACTAACGGAAAATTGGAAAGGAAAATCTAATGCAAGCCCTCTCCATAAACCAACCTCATCCAAACACTTGCCCATTTTATGTCTGCTCTAACTTTATATAAAAGGAGAATCTGAAATGCAGTTCTCTATTAATAAAATTAAATCACACTGCCCAAGTAATCCGCATGTGGCTAGCAAGGCATGTAGTGCGACGGTCCCCTATCATAATAGCAACAAACACCTAAGAGTGAAAAAGGTCTCGTGTCGAATTATTGAATTATTATAGTTGTGTAGTTTTATCTTAGTCCGTAGAGTTGATCTAGTACTATTATTGGTGTTGGTTGTTATGATCAACCGTAACATCAAGAACCACGTGTCCATTTGTTTGGTAGGTTTTCTAAGATTTCAACTGTATTTTTCAATACAAGAATTACGAACATCGGCTCTTCGTCATTGCAGCAAGTTGAGATTTTGTTAAGCTTTATACACATGTGCAGAATGACTTTATATTAAATTTGTTTGTTCGTCTAGAATTTACAATTTTTTTTTACATGCACTCAATGTACACTGTATCGACACATGCATAAACACACACGCATATACACACACACAGACATTTGAGGGGGTGGGGAGAGAGAGAGAGAGAGAGAGATACCTCGATTGAAAAATCAACCATGTGCTTCCATCCTAGTTTATGACTTTTTGGATTACCTTCATCCGAAACCTCGTAGAATAAAGCTGGATCTAGCAATTGATTGTCTTGAAGCAAAACCTCTGAATCATTCTCTAGTGGCTTGCATATTAGTCGGAATCCACACTTTTTCACAAGTAGTTCATTACCATAGGTATAGTCGCGTACTCTAATGCTAATGTGGAAATGAGTCAAGTCATTTGGACCAAAATGGTCTACTGTCCACAAACACTCTGGTTCCATATACTCAAGCCACACATTATCCAAATCAAATATCTTGAAATGCCTTGTATGTATATTGCCTTTGCAATTAACAATTCCTATAAGCTCAAATGGGCGAGATGTAGATAGCTTATACAAGCTTGCTTCTGCTTGAAATGCAACACAGATAGCTACTCCTAGGATCTTTTCATATAAGTCCTTTGAAGCCACAAAAGATAAATAGCCCTCTTTATTGGACAGCAACCACTTTGGCATCTCTCCTCCAGGTAGAACAACTCGACTCTTTGGTTGGCAATGAAATCTCTGTCATAGATGTAAACTGTTAGATAGTTTTTTTGAAATTGGCACCTAAAAGGAGGAGTATGAATGAGTTAAGTGGCAATCCTAGAGTTTTATATATAGTTAGCAATAGCAATACAAAGATTTTTTTTTTTTTTTTGTACTTAACTGGTGGAAACATGACAAGTATTGTTGAAGATTTTGTAATCGGATGAACATGTGTTATTGAAGTTTTTCATTGGGCGGTCCTTGTAATTTAACAGCGAACTAGAGTTCTATAAATAAAGAGAAAATCTTTTGCATTGTCTTACAGCAACCTCCACTATATGTTTGCACAATCACTTTCTATATGTTTATTTTTTTTAATTAGCCCACCATTCCGGGATTTTTAGCCTTTTGTAATGCACAAACACCTAATGCAAGCCACAATGTAGAGAGAGAGAGAGAGAGAGAGAGAGAGAGAGAGAGAGAGAGTCTAACCTCAGGCATGAACAAATCATTCACGGGAAACCCATTACGGACTAGCTCCCGAGTTGAATATAACTCAACGTCCTCAACATCACATATGTTGGAGGGAATTCTAGTTAGAGATTTGCAATTGTTTGCCTTTAGTGTTCTCAATTTCCCTGGAATCTTGGGGATCTCCTGTAGTTGTTGGCAATTCGAAACCTCCAATTCTTTTAAGTCATTTAGTCTCTCCAATGTAGGAAGGTTAGTAAAATTGTTTCCAGACAAATATAAAGAGAATAGGCGGGGACAAGAAAGATTTTCCAAGAACTCTACTTCTGATAGATGGCACCCTTCAAGATTCAACCACTCTAACATAGGAAATCCCGTCTTTGTATGGGGTTCACTCAAATCCTCCTCCTCCTCCTCCTCCTTCTTTGGAAACTTGATTAGTTGTGAGCAGCCACTAAGTTGCAAGACTCCAAGATTTTGCAACTTGTAAATGCTAGATGGAAGGATTGCCAGTTTCTTGCAATGAAATAAATATATCTTCTCGAGAGAGACAAGATTTTTTATGGATGTAGGAAGTTCTTCAATTGAAGTCCATTCAAGTTGAATTTTTTTCAAGCTTTTGTTCTCATTTGGAATATCAGGGAATCTTTGCAATTTAGAGCAACATCCTAAATTCAACGACCGTATCTTACGATGATTTGCAACTGAATCATGGACACGCTCCAAGTTTTCGCACCCATGGAGAACCATTTTCTCGAGATTTGGAATATAAGAGACGTCCGGCATACAAACCAGTGACTGGCATCCACCCAAGTTAATGAACTTCACTATTTTAAAGTCCTGCAAGAACAATAAACCAACTTGCATAGATATTCTAGGATGATCAAAGAAAATATATATATATATATATATATTCATTTCAAAATCTGGCTGTGATTTTGAAACAAAAATCACTTGATCATATTTCAAGCGACATGTGATCAGAATTCACTAGATCATATGGTTTATATAGAGCACATCCTCTCACATTATAAAATGAGTTTAGTAAGTAATCCTCGTAAATTCACGAATGCTCGTAATTTCACTATGCACCAGAATGGTGTGGCCACTTCCACTACGTATACGTGCAAAGACAATACTTGTGATTTAGAGAGAAAGAGTGTGTAACCTCAAGTGGGAGCACATGAGCCACGTTCAATCCTTTGCCAACTAATTCATCACATGCATTTAAGCTAACATCTAGAATCTTATGTCGAGATTCACAACCACCCGCTTGTAGATCCTGCGGGGGTAGTGGAAGGTCGGAATCTCTTCTATTCATCACTTATTAAGAAGTGGTGATTGATTGATTGTTTTTTAAAAAAGAAGACATATTTTGTACGCCTAATTGGTCATAAACATAACACAACTATGAAAAATAATAGAGTCCACGCCATCTTGCATAGTTTTTGGTTTTTGAGCTACATATACGTTAGTGTAGTGTAAGAGCTCAAAGTTTATTATATCATAATAAACACAACCACCACATGTATACCTTGCATTTGTATACATAAATAAAAAATGTAGATGCATCGATAGACTTTGACATCTCGATTTAGTGGATTTCATGTGTGATTTATTAAACCTCTATGGTGCACATCTGCCAAATACATGGTAAATCTTTTTGTGCCTTCTTTTGATTAAGGTTCAACTATTTTATTCTTGAGACACCTTTATCAATGAGTTGTCATTCCATAATGATTTGGATATTTTTTATATGGTCAATTTTCAATGAATTTTCTAAAATTATAGCACATTATTCCGAAGGACGAAAAGAATATTAAATGAAAGGGAGTCTAAGGAATGAGATTTGAAATGTCATATCTGAAATTGTATTTGAAGACATATCTCTCGAAAGATAAATGTGGTGAGTGTTTATATAGGGCAAGTCAAGAATGTCAATTGCTTATATGGAGCTAGCAGGTTTATCCTCTAATTAATATAGAGGGTTAATACCATTAAAGATCCTAAACTTGTCCCCCACGATATAGTTACATCAAACTAATTTCTACCTCACAAAAATCTCATATTGATACCTCTAGCCCAAATTGACCCTCCATAATGCAAATCTATCAACAATGTTGGCAGCTGATTGCAAGACAGAATTGATATAGAGAATCATAGATTCAACGCAAAAAATCTACATGTGATGATATTAAATATAAACGGAAAATAGTGAACATTATTGAAAAAACTGAGTAAGACTTTGGTTTTTGACACATTATATCAATGAGTACTGCTCCTAACAACTTCGTGCACCGAAGGACTCGTTCGTCACTTGGATGCCTTTAGGCAAAAACCTTTACCCACCGTACATGGCTTGGAAAAATGAGTAACATGTTGATTTGGGTCTCCCTTAATGGAATCTGACTGAAGCCCAAAAACATGTATCTTCTTGAATAGATTTTACGTGCAAAAGCCCCCAACAAAATTGAAAAGCACTAATCGAGGAATGACATTGTAATTTTCACCATTAGTAACTTCTGTATCTGTAAGTATTGTCTTCTGCATGCGTTCTAATCAGATGGACTAGTTGCACATTTCTTTTGGTTCAGTATGACCCGCCTATGAATAAATATGACAAGCCAAGATTTTCGGATCGATTTTCGTTTTTAAAGGGCACTTTTCTTTGTTAGGTCCAACAACATGTAATAGGGCGAGGGCTATAGTTAGGATTAACTAACAAATCCAGGATGGACCGAAAGTGGGCCTTGGGATCATTATTGGGCCAAGAAAGTGGTCATAGTAGACTCATCCCCAAGATCAATATAATTGGGCAATCAGTTTCTACCCAACATGAACTCCACAAGGAGTTTGGATGGATGATCCACCAAACATCGGGGGCCTCACGATTTTTTCTCAAATATGATTTCAATGATTTATTTGTAAAATATGAGCCAAATATGAATTTAATATTTTCATTTATCATTGTTTGTTAAATGTAAGTCAAATATGAGATGGGTTAGATTCTTTTCGGACCTCATTATAGATAATCATATTTAAGCATATAATACACATGTATTTCTAAATAGAATCTATATATACATAAAAATATTATTTTCCAACATTTATTACCGAAATTTGCATTATTCTATAAAATAAGTATGCAATAGAATATAAAGTTATATCAATTATTATTGAAATATGTGTAACAATTAGACATGTAGAAAAAAAAAGATTCCTAAAGTGACAATAAAAACCGAATTATTTAGCAAAGCTCATGCGTGAGCATGCCACGTAGCTCAACCTTGCATGAGCCTCAACTGCTTATTTATAACTCTTATTTGAGTCCATTTACTAGTGTTTATCTGATTGTCTTGAAATTTTCAATCACTATTTTGTATTTGGCAAGAAGTTAATCTATCATCAAACAACATTGTATTTTTCAATTCCTGTATTTATTCAGTACTTAAGTTTTTAGCTTTTTTAGTTTTACCAAAAGAGCCCTAACTCTTATGTGGGTAAAGTTACCAACATTTATTTGATTGTTTTGAAATTACCAATGGTCATAATTATTTACTTGTTTTCATTTGCGGAGCTTACCAACACGCTAAATTTACTTTTTCTGATATGAAATTACGAACTCTTGTTTGAGTCATTTTCTTGGTGTTTACTTGATCATTCAAATACTTTACCATCATTTATTGGTTAAATTTTTTTATTAACTCTCTTTATTGTTTTGAAATTATCAAATATTTTAATAATCTATCAATGTTTAGTTGCTAACTTATCAACTTCTATTTGATAGTTTCAAAGTATCTATTATTTTGTTAATATACCCACATTTGTTTGGGGAGCTTTCTAGCACATTTAAGTTACAATCAATTAAAAATTAGTAAATGTACTCAAATAAACATTGGCAATTGTTTTGTAAGAGGTCCTAGTTTGAACATGCTGAAAACATGAACAAATAAACATTGGTAAATTATTAAAACAATAAGTGAATTTGCAACAATTAGATAAGCGTGGGTAACTTAATCAAATAAGAGTTAATAACTAAAATAAAACGGTAACTTAACCTGTGAGGAGCTGGTATATCACTCAATCTAATATTGGTAATTTGCTATAAGAGTTAGTAACTTTAATATGATGCTAATTTTAGCAATTTGGTGAGTTCTTGAACCAATTAGTAATATTTATAAAATCAAATAAAAGTTGATAGATAGACTCAAAGACAAGTTTCGTAAGAGGTCCTAGTTTGAACATGCTGAAAACATGAACAAATAAACATCGGTAAATTATTAAAACAATAAGTGAATTCGCAACAATTAGATAAGCATGGGTAACTTAATCAAATAAGAGTTAATAACTAAAATAAAACAGTAACTTAACCTGTGAGGAGCTGGTATATCACTCAAACTTATATTGGTAATTTGCTATAAGTGTTAGTAACTTTAATATGATGCTAATTTTAGCAATTTCGTAAGTTCTTGAACCAATTAGTAATATTTATAAAATCAAATAAAAGTTGATATATAGACTCAAATACAAGTTGGCAATTTCCTATAAAATTAGTAACTTTAATACATTGGAAGCTTTGCAAGTAATATTGGTTATTTAAAAAAATAGTTGGTAATTTAAAATGATCAAATAACTGTCGATACTTCCACAAAGCTTTTGGTAACCTCTTGCACATTTATAGGCTAAGTATTTATTGGTTCTGCCATAAAACTATTGGCAATTTACTAATTACCCGTCAAATAAGTTGCTGGTCAAAATTTAGTTACCATTGATTTTGAAATTTACTTATGCTCTTAAGAAATTACTAGCATGAAACAGTATTGAGTTTTTTAAGCACGAAACGCTAGAAATCTACAGTATATAGCGATGCTGCTACTTCTCAAGAATTGGGAGTAAGTAATCAAAACCGAACAATGACTTTTCTCTGAAGTTTCTTTTTTGTACTTAATTATGAATAAAGCATTTTTTTTTTTTTGCGATTTTCTAACATGAGATGGATAACAGCTTCTTGGGTTTAGCATGAAAAATCAAAGCCTTAAGTCAAGCTCGGTCACACTGGTAAAATTGTTAATTCTCTACGAATTAGTTAAATTTCATTTTGACATTTTAATATTTTATCGTGTACACTATTTGAAACTTAACAAGTAAAGTAGATTTATCTATTACCATCCATAGAGTCATGAGTACGTGGCTTCTCAATTCTCTCATCATAGGGGTCTTAAAGATATTGGAACTATTACATATATCAAAAGCCTACAAATCAAATAAAAAGTCTCCTTGTATAGCTTAAGTACATTGTACGTTCAGATATTAAATTGCATACGAAGAAGCATAGGTTTCAATTTTCAGCTCAAAGTCATGATGGCTTGAGCTCACTGTTGTTTTTTTTTTTTTTTTTTTTTAAGTACAGTAGACTTTACTTTTCATTCCTGCACTTTCACTACCTTTTTCATCAAGTACTATAATTTTTCTAATAAACTCCTTCCACTTACATAAATTTTCTATCAGAATTCTCCTGTACCAAATCTAGCCAAATCTATCTAATGTGGTCATTAGATTCATTTCGCAATATAACGTAGATTAAATATCATACATACGTTAGCAGTCATAAAATTGTCTTCAAACAGAAGCTAGTCAGACAGATTATGGTTTTAACCAATTGAACCCCCCCCTCCCCCTCCCCCCCCCCCCCCCCCCCCCCCCAAAAAAAAAAAAAAAAAAGGTTGTGGCAACTGCCACCACTCATATTTACAAGGGGTGACCACGAGGACAATATTTAATTCATGTTATACTCCAACGTCCTCCGATGGCCACGTCAACTGAATTTAACCATATTTGATGTCGGTGAAACTTTATCAAACAATTTGTGTAAATAGAATGACTTGGTTGAAAAAAAAATTAAAGCCACATGGACGTGATTGGGAAAGTAGTTAAAGTACAAGAATAAAAAATGAAATCTTTGCTATATATGTATTTCGACTATGATCAACAAGTTGTCAATTATAAGGTAGACTATTTACAAACAGAAGATTTTAGCTGCATTGGTTCTATGCACTAGATTGCCAGCCTACATGTGATGGTTTGATATGTATAAGGAATATAGTAATTGTAGATGTTTTCCTCAGGACAATAACATACATAATTTGATTTACTACATACAGGAATTAGTAATGAAAAGAGGAATGAGTACCTTCAAATTTTTCGGCGCTTGCTTGATCATGCTATTTTGCATATCGAGTCCAACTAATTTCTTTGCACCATAGCCAAATTCTGGAATCAAGGCACAATTATGACATTCCAACCACCTTAATTGATTAGGAAGATGGATGGGACCTTGGAAAGAATTATGTACGTTATGTAGGATGAGCAACCTCAACTTTCTCATGTTTGTGAAAGCATTGGGACAAATGTATATCTCTTCGGGATTCGGTAGCTTCAAAACTATGGCTTTTATCACATCTGTTCCCTGTTTATTTATTCGAATATACTTAGGTTACTTTGTAACTATAGTAAACAAAGTCAATGGTAAGAATAGAATATGAATTCTTATACACTAGAAACTCTTACCGCATCTCCTGATAGAACCTCAAGAACATCATCATAATGCCATAACCTACTGCGTTTGCCAGGATCATCACGACATTCTCCTTTAACAATATCCACACCCATCAATTGTATCAAGTCATGCATTTGTAAGGTCCCTTCCTCTTTACTAATCAAGCAGCGCTCAATGAGAATTTCAACCCCAATAGTCGTGTCAAAATCACAACCATCAAGAACTTTCTTCATGTACTTTGTCTCCCGCCCCTTGAAGAAACAGGCAATATCGAGAAAAATCTCCTTTACATAGTCCTCCAATCCATCATAACTTACCTTCAATACATCACTAATTTTTTTGTCAGGACTTCTAGAAAGTTTCTGCAGGGCACAAACCCATTCCTGTTCTCCTCTACCACACAAGAAAGAACCCAACACCTCAAGAGCCAAAGGGAGGCCTCCGGCATAATGCAAAACCCTATCAACAAGATTGCTGCTAATTTCTATTTTTTGACTTCTTAGAAAAGCATGCTTTCTAAAAAGTTCAAGAGCTTCACCATACTTGAGAGCTGGAACTCTATACAAATGATCCAAATGTATTCCATGAGAAGTTAGCAAATGCTTGTTTCTTGTTGTGATAATTATCCTACTTCCTTTACCGAACCACTCACAATCTCCAACTAAAGCATTTAACTGGCATTCATCATCCACATCATCAAGAATAATAAGAACTTTCTTATTGCAAAGTCTATCTTGAATCAACTGACTTCCTGCATCAACACTGAAGATTGTCAATTTTTTTCGCAGTACCTGCGATAGCAATTTTTCCTGTAAATAAACCAAATCAGTGAAACTCTTGGAATTTTCGCGAATGCGGTCCAAGAAACTAGAACCTTGAAACTCTCTAAAAATAGTGTTATAAATGGCTTTAGCAAGGGTTGTTTTCCCTATGCCTCCTTGTCCCCATAATCCTACCATAATAATATCATCCTTGGACTGTAGATTTAGGATCGTTGCAAGCTCTTGTACTCGGATATCTATCCCAACCGGATACTTAGCTACATTTAATGGCGTTCGATCTAGTTGAATTGAGATTTCCTGTACAATTTGTTGTATAAGCCCTGCTTCATATCTGACAAGGGAAAATGAGTAGAAAGTGCTTTTAGAGTAATCCAAAGAAATGAATAAATATTCAAAGAGAATCGCAGAGTAAGAAGCTAGTCTACAATAAATATGGAGATGAATGTCTAAATATGTTCAACCAGCAAAATGTCTAAGTCTAACCAAAACTAAAACAATATTCTTCATGTTATTCTAAATGCTGTATGTTAATCTATTTTGCATTTATCAATAATTCAAGTTAATTATTGGATATACTAAATCATTGATAGGCATTGTTTTCATCTCTTTACAAAGTTCATTGAAATTGTCTTGTCTTTTGTTTAATTGTCCAAATACCAACCCAATTATCTGGTATATTCCTTTGCGAAGCAATATCTGTGATAAAAATAACCTACGTGAAGTCTAGATCAGCATTTCCAAAAGGGTAAATCCTAGTTAAAATCAAGTACTTTATCCTTTAAGAAAATTTTAGGCCCACTTCTGAAAGTGGAAAAATAAAGACCCGTTCTTTGGCTGTTTGGACAAACACGGCCTACTGTTGGTTCCTGTGGAGATCTGTCATGTTATTACCTTTTTGCTCTTTACTGCCTCAAGTATTTACAAAAATACCATTAGGCCTATATTTTCTTTAAAGAAAAGAAATCCTAGCTTTTCATTCTTTCTTCTTAGAAAAAATAAATAAACATTTCTAATAAATAAAACAGGCTGATAGAATACTAGATTTATCTTCTCCTATGCATAATGGCATACATAATGAAAATGACTATGTAGAAACAAGGGAGAAATGCTATTGCAAGAGAGATGTCTTTATTGGTTAATGAAAGGCTTGATGTAATTGAAACAGAGACTAATTATGAAAAGCCTGAGGGACGAGATTCAAATCAAGTCTTTCAAGTCCAAAAAATGTAGCAAAGAAAGGTAACACCATTCATTTTAGGTTCCGTAAAAGGAGCAGCTAACCTTAATGGTAATGATACTAGTAAGTTAGCCCAACATCTTCGGCAATCTTTGGGGTTGGCTAAAGAATCTCCGATACTATTGATGATAGAATATTTATTGAGCTTTTAACAGCGACAATGGACTTTATAGAAGCCCGGTTATCCACATAGAACAAATCATAGTTTGTTTAATGATTAATCCATTAAGGCCTCTGGTTAGTTCTTGGTGCTTTTCTTAATCTCGATACGGAAAACATGTGTTTGACAGGATAGATGAATGGTCACACAACCATTGATTTGATAACAAATGCAGGAGGAAAAAGTCCAACACTACGTATGAAGTATGTGAAGCCACTCTTGTCAGTAACGCTCAGATGTTTGGCAAATTCTTATTATCTCAAACAGTTTTAAGGTATAAAATAGACAAGAGCTTATTGCAGATGGAATATAAGCCATCGTAACAGATGTCTTAAAAAGAGAATTCTGTGATTTATTGCTTTTTACAGAAATAGTATATAGTATTGCCTTGAGATGCTCTAATGAAAGTACAGACTTTTGACATGTGCTATTTTGGCACTGTGAATTTCAACAATCTCAAAGACTCTCTTTGACAAACTTCCGAAGCCCTGGCCAGAGGTCACAAAGAAGGCTTACGACTTGCTCCTTCAAGAAAAAGAGGTAGTAGAAGGTCCAGGTGGGTGAATCCAGGAAAAAATGTATACGATGAGGAGAGCGAGTAATGAATTCTAAGCGAAGGAAGCAACTAAATAGTTTCCTTATTTAAACAAGAGTTGTTGCCCTTTGATTTAATATGTGCAGTGTAGATATGGCTGTAACATCCATCGAGAAACCAGAACTGCAAGACACTTTCCCTAAAGAATCGAAAAGAATAAAGTTTATTTGATATGAAAAAAGTGTACCAAGGGGATAACTAAGGCCTCATAAATCTGAAAAGTCATCCAGATTTACAAAGAATTGAGGCCTTTAAAAGGAAACACAGAAGAACGCCTCGTTTTCCTCAAGTTAAACCCTGTTAAGTAGTTGTAGCTTTTGTTCTATTTTGTGGATTCAAACCCCCACAAGCTTCATGCTTGTCAATAAAAGTATCCACGAAAAGAGAATATTTGTGGAGTATTTTCGAAGATGTCACTCTTCATGAGGAACCTGCTTATAAACCTATAGATCAGCAGGAACTAGAAAATTTATACTTTCAGGTTAAATGTCTCTATAAAGTTTTCTCAGAATATGAGACAGATGAAGAAGATTCAAGATAATGTAGTGAACAATTATCAATGACGAACGCATGTGATGATATAGTGCCCTTAAAGTCAACATTTTAGGTATTAGAAGAAACTTTTCGACAAGATTTATTGTCAGGATCAACTTTGGAGTGGAGGCTGCTCGAAGTAGACGTTAGGGCTATTTATTGATTATTAAGATTTAACTCTAAATAGGCAATTACTTTCTCACGATCGACACCAATGGCAAAGATGTCGTATACTGAACTTCAAACCTTAGATGTGCCTATGCTAAATCTTCAAAAAATTAGAGAGACAAGAGAAAGAACAAGAGGCACGTGCCCTTATATACATATGTAGGGTTAATCAGAATAGGATAGGTCCCACTATTTCATCTTCCCGTTGGCAATTTTGTGATTGAAACTGTATTGGATCAAAGATGGACGGATCTTCGAGATTAATTGATATCAGGAATACTAGCCAATCTAGCACATGGGCCAGTCTGCTTCCAAGCCCATCCAAATAATTTGTTGGCTCTAAATGATATTTGTTTGGGGAATTCATTAACATTGAGAATTGATTCTTTAAACATGGATAGGATGAACCCACGGGTCAAATGTTTGGTGTATCACACTAGGATGATTTATAGATTCGTGAATGCCGAAAATCCTAGAGAATGGAAGTTAGATAGCAGGTGAAGAGGTTCACACGTTTACAGACAATTTTGTAGGTTGTAGGTAAAAAATTAACCCCCTAGAATTACACAGCCTAGGAGTTCGACTATGGTGAAACCTATTGGAGCATCTAGAGATATTAGTGCATCTCGGGTCCAATAGAGGGGAGCAAAAATAACTAGGGGTTATCAGTTCGTAATCTAATCCGGTTCCACCTAGAAATTGGGAATCGAATCGGGAGCACCAATTCTCAATTTTTAGGACTAGTTGATTGGACTAGACGGTCCTAGGACCGGGAACCAATCACTTAGCAAAAAAAATAAAATAAAAATAAAAAAAATACTAGAGTTGTTATTATTTTAGAGTTTATTGCTATTTTAATAAATTAATTTGTTTTTTTAAGAAAAAAGAGCAAGACTAGTCCGATCAGTTCTCCCTAGAACTAAGAACCAGACTGAGAATCACTGGTTCCATTTCTACGAAACTGAAAACCAGATTGATCCCTCCAAGAACCCGGTCCAATCCAATCCGATCCGGTCCATCCAGTCCGGTCTAGGTGGTTCCCGATTTGGGCGTTCCAATATTCTCACCCCTAAAAATAAACTTGTGTTTAGAACATTGTCTACACCCTCTTTGCTTGGAAGTTAGGGACTTTTGAACCTCTTACTGTACCACAGGATACTGTACAAGAAGTCAACTGGGAGGAGGTTGCATCTCAAAGGTCAGTAAATTCAATAACCTTAGAAAGAAGGATCATAGGATACAAACAAATCAATATGCCTGTCTATGAAGAAGAGGATACATAGTCAAAGGATAATAGTGTTCTAATCGTAATTCACTTCGAAGGAGAAAAGATCCGCATCCCAAGACATACATGAAGGTTTCCAAGCTTTGGGAATACAGCAAGGCGATGGTCTATAATCATGGACAAAGTTTGGGATATTATCGAACCCTCCTCCCAAATGGCATATCAACTGAGCTGGGTTAAGCACTTACATGTTTGTGATGTTTAAGTTTCCCGGGTGTTATCCATATTCATTAGAGACACTGGAGCTTGTACTAATTGTGCAAGACCCAATGCATCACCAGACGAATGTTGGGGACCATTAACAGAGCCTATTGCATTAAGAATGGCTGGTGGGAATCAATGTTCATTGTTAGACGGATTTTCCTTTCCTGACACTAGACGAGGATGTCATTCTTGGTAATGCTTTCTTAAGGGACAAAACGAAAAATGGTCTTTTGTGCAAGAAAGCACCACGATTACTATAGCAGGCGTCACTCTTCTAAATCCTTGGTTAAGACAAATTTGAGGTTTATCCTGTGAAACAATCAGAGTTTTGTGGAGACTGTCCATGTGGCCAAGCATTCATAGTGTGAGCACAACGTGGTAAATAATGGGAGCATAAGCTATTTGGATGCGAAAAATCTTCATTTCCAAATGATACCTTCTACTGTCAAAATTTGTTCTGCCTAGAACAAGGGAAAATTCGGAGTATCCAACTGCCAGGAACAAAATGGAATAAGTTCCTGCCGAAATTGAAAAATAACTTTCGTGAAGATCCACAAATTGTCGAGTCCTTTTACTTTTTTTTTTTTTTTTTTTTTGTGTAAAATGTAAGTCAAATTGTGGAGTCTTAATGGTGACTTATTGTGGAGTCTTAATGGTGTAAAAGCCAGACTTGAGCTAAAAGATCCAATTATCATCATTTCAGCAAAAACTGTGAGTTGGTAGAGGTATTTGAAAGACAAATTCCTGATCTGTGCTCCAAAGGTTTTATAAGAGATGGTTATATTCCGCACTCTAACCCATTAACCATGCAAAGCAGGTATGAGGAAAAGCGTGAACTGTTGCAGACTATCTTCAGCTCAGCAAACCAACAAGGCTGATGACTATAAGATAGCTACGGCAGGAGATCTCATAGACAGAATGCCCTAGGCATTTTGTGCTGCGTATATACGCAATGTAATAGTCTTTAGCAAACGTGAAGAGATGCAAATGAATCACTTATGACTACTGACAAATATCTTTAAGAAAAAAGGCATGATCCTATGTAAAAGAGAAGGTAAAATGGATAAAGGAAAAAGATAATTGCTTGGGTATGGAAGTAGGAAGTAGAGAGAAAAAAAGCTAGCATTACAAACCTAAATTTGCGAGATATAATAAACTTTCCTGACAAAGTAGAAGATAAAAAGTTCAGAGGTACTGTAGATCTGCTAAGTGCTAACTAGGCCAGACAATTTTAAAATCTCTTAGTAGGCTACCCAAGAAAGCTCCAAGTAATGCATCTCGATTTTGGGATGATGAAGACACTCAAGCACTAGGTAAAAGAAAAGGTAAAGCATTTGCCATCATATTATCACCTTCTGATGCATCACATGAATGCTGGGGAGAAGTACAAAAAACTAAATAAAGAAAATAAGTAAAACTTCTATCAATATTGGTCTGCCACATTTAAATGATCTGAACTCATTTATTTGATACATGTAAAGGATGTACTTGCCATGAAAATTTGTACAAAAAACTTTTTACATATTCCTAGCCCCAACAAGGTTTGTAGTGAGAACCAACTCTGAATATGTCGAAAGATTCTTGAATCTTGTTGGAAATTGTGATCAATTTTCTCTACAATTATCAAGAAACTACTAACTTAATGGAGAAGGAAAGTTGGTGGCTACAACTTGCTCTAAGTCGGCAAGCATGCAAGAAAAGGCAAGTCCAAGTCAAAGTTGAAGACTTTCATATGTTGGAGAAGATTCAAGTGGGAAACCTAAAGTCAAGAATAGCGGCTGAAGGAGAAGAAGCTAGAGAAGTCTACGTGCATGGGAAATATTGAATGAAAGTCAACAATGGCTGCTTAACCATGAAGAAAGAAGGATCAAGAGTACGTGGGCAGCAAGTACTCTTGGAGAAGAAGAAAATTGTCTAGCTGTCTAGGGCGGTGACTAAGTCGGTTGTAATTATCTATAAATAGGCTGGTTGTTCATCTATTTGAGGTGTGTGAGAGGCGAACCCTCCACCGTGAGAGGCCTTAGATCTCCACTGTACCTCCATCAAATTATTTTGACCAACTAATGAAACTATTTTCTCCCTATTTATCACCTTTGTCCTTGAATTATTCTATCTTGTCCCTTGTCCATCCTCTATAAAATATACCATACACTTGCACACATCACTAACAAAAAATTATAACTAATACTAAAAACCATACTTCCGCAGCGCACATATCCAAAATTTTTAACATGGTATCAGAGCTATTTTTTTAACAAATCTGAATTTGAAAGAAACTCAGCAAACTAGGCTTCTAATTATACAAGAATAGTATAGTTATCACAACTTTGACGTAGAATATATTCTTCCCGATAAAAATTGTCTTAGCTGCTTCTCTCTCTCTCTCGTAAATTGTCTTGTTGTGCAGATAAATCCTACAGCAGAAAGAATTTTTTTTTGGCTATGCAAGCAAGAGGGGCGTCCAAGGAAGAAGTCTCCAAAGAGACAGAAGGAGAATGAGAGCAAAAGCTATGGTTCTGTGAGAACGAAAGCAAATATTAGTTGGCTATGCAAAAGACCTAGAGTTCTTTTTTCTCATTTTAGAATCATATAGGAAAGGAAAAAAGCCTTAATATCATCTGTTGAATGACTGTGGGGTATGAATACCGTGAAAGACTTGCCAGGAGAATGAACTAGTTGGTTGAAAAGACAGTTGAAGTTCACAAGCCTCTTTTGATTGAGCCCAAAAAAATTAAAGGAGATATCCTTGAAGATTAAAATCAGGTAGAAGATGATATGTTTGGCAAACAACCACACTCACGAAGTATGATCTGATTCAAAAATGGTTATGGGTTTATCAGGAGAACCATCGGGCATATATGGCTTCAATAAAGTTATGAGAACAAGATCTTGAAAATGAAGATCTTGGAAAGTTTGTACCAGATGGCCATAGAGAAATCACGAGCAAAATATTCCTGAGAATCATAATCCTATTCCAGAAGATTTTGACATTGAATCTGGTGATAAAAACCTAGAAAATATAAAATTTGAATATTAAGTTTTGATACCTACAGATTGATTCCAACGATCACAGCCCTCGAGGGAAGGGTACTAAAATCTATGCGGAGTTGCTGGATAGACTTGAGAAAAAGATTTCCAGCAACTTCAATGGTTCATAAAAGATCCTGCTTCACAGATAAAGATTCTAGAAGTTGAGTTGAAATTTTACAAAACAATTGGAGAATAGTTCCTTGATTAATGGAAAGGAAAGGTACGTATTCTCTAAAGCTCTACTACCTGGAGATATGACGCTAATAAAGAAATATAATAGACTCGAGAGACACTTTTCTGTTCAGGAACTCTGTGTTCTAAATCCTTATCTCCATTCGGAAGGACAAGGATGACTAAGCTAGAAACTTCACATAAGCATAGCAGAAACTGGACTCCCGCTTGTAGACGCAGGGTTTGCAGACTCTATCAACATTGACAGAGGGTATCTACACCTTGTTAGTAAACTCCATCCGTTGGTAAAATATGCTTTAAGCTACTTAGATGGTCCTAGATATGCTGCAGTGATTGTTACCATGAATGGAACTGGATGAAAGGAGAGAGTATTCCTGACAGATCTGGAAAATTCAACAGAGAAAAGTAGGGGCACGTATTATTTTTATTACTAAGGCCACTCAAATTGAATTTTTAAAGCTGTCCTAGAGCATGTAATAGGTAACAAACAAAGTATTATCTGCGTGGTGATGGAAGAATTTTTATCATCATTCTCAAGGGTTATATGAGCTTTAAATAAAAAGAAGTCCAAGAGAGAAACTGAGGGAGAGTAATCGATCTGCTTACGAAGTTTCTGGCTTAGTTAACAGAGCTTATGTATCAGGGCTGATGTTTTTGAAGTCTGGAAGATCTCCCAAACCCAAGATCAGCCACCGGAAGAGAAAACGGAACGAGATAATCACGCCCAATTTAGAAGAAAAGGCCCAAGGCCAGCCTTCAGATGGAGTGGTAGGTCAGCAGTACAAGACACGAAAAACTAATTTTCTCAGAAGAAGAGAAAATGCATGGATTGGAAGTGTACAGATGAGATTAAAAAGATTCAAATGGAAAAAACGGTTACAAAACCAATAGAAAGGAATTTGCACGATCAAGAATTTAAAAATAAAAAATAAAAAAATCTTGCATCAGTGAAACCTGTTAAGCAAAGGCAGAAAAGATAACCTCCATTGGTTAGACAGCGTATAATGTCTTGTATAGGCGTAGGCAGCTTACGTTTTTTTTTTGTCCGCTTGTAAATGTTGAAGTAAGCTGGCAACATCCTACAGGCATTGGCTTTTGTATGTATATTAGCTGATACCTCTTCAGTTGAAAGGAGATGGGAAATCAGTAGAGAAAGCTTTCTTTGCAATTCTTACTCTCTTAAGTGATTTTAGTCTGGATCTGTGAATGAGAGAGTGCTAGCTCAAAACTTCAACAAGAAGCAGAGGCATGCCAGCGGTACAAAAGACCCTCCAACTGACAGTAACGGGGGTGGGACATGGGAGCGCAAGCTCCGTCTACTAACTTCTTGTCCGAATTGGAAGTCCGAAGTCCACGAATCCTTATAATTGGTCGAACAATGAGGGTGCTAATCGCATGAGTCTTTCATGGGTGATAGCCTAATCAAAATTGCCAAATTTAAGCTAATACCAAATGAAGTGAGATCACATTGTGCAATAATCTATATTTCCAATTAGGAGTGTCTTATCTATGGTTTATTTGTATTATTTATGTAATCATATACAGACTGATATCGTGGTTTATAATGACAATAACTTGCATTATCTGTGTCATTGATCTAATGACTTATATTTCTCATACTTTAACTTTAAACCAAATGGATATTTGTTTGGTCATAAATTACATTTAATAATATATGCTAGTAAAAAAGTTTATTTCAAGATTTTTTATATTTGTGTTATTTTTTTGAATTTCAAATTGTTAGAATTTAAACTTTCAAATTAAGTCCATAACTTTACTATCATGATTTTTTGTAAACAAAAATATATTTGTTAAAAATGTATTTCAAGATAAAGTACAAATTGCTAAAATGAAAATTGACCAAATACGGATCGTATGACACAACTATGCCATGTGGCAATGCTAGAGCAATATTACCTCCCATGTTGGCAAGCAAAGAATGAAACTTCCTCTTAAATCCCGCTTAAACTATATATAGTAGACATAGGATATAGATTAGTATCCATGGTTTTGATGTATTATGACAGTTTTTGATATCCAAGAAACTTATTTTATTTGAATATTGTGCAACTTTTCTTCTAACCAATATCTCAATTTGTGAATTTAAAGTTTCAATTTTTTTGAATTTTCTTTTACATTTTCTAGAATTTTGTTTTGTTAAATTTACTTAGAAAATAAGAAAATGCCTAGGCTCAAAACTCAAACCCAGATTTCCCCCATCCCTCCCTCTCTCTCCACTCCCCTCCGCATTTGCCACTGCCCCGTGGCCGCCCCAATCTGTTCCCCCCGCCGCCATGTCCCTGCCACCGTGATGTACCCATCACCATCGCCTGTCCTGCCGCAGTTGCTGCGCCCTCTTTCCGTGTTCTTGTCCCTCTGTCACGGAAGACAGGAGAGTCCCAGGCGACCACTGCCCGAGGCTAGCGACCGCTGATCTGGGCTTGAAGCCACCCGGATCCGGGGTCGCGAGCCCAGATTCGTAGCCTAAAGCCCCTAGACACAGAGAGACAGAGACGGGCTGAGGTGATGCGTCTGGGGTGGCGTTGGGCCGTGGGCAATTGGACGGCCGCGTGTCGAGAATCGGCAGGGTGTCGGAGAGGACGAACGGCTCGCCCATTGTACTCTTTCGTGTTCTGTGCAAGTGTTTTCTGTGCTGTGTGTCTAATGCGAGAGTGAGAGAGAGGGAGACGAGGCAAATTAGAGAGAGAGAGAGGCGGGATAGATTACGCCGAACTTTGGAGGATCCCAAACCTTAAAGAAGATCAAAAATCAAAAGAATTACACTATTTGAAGCAGTAGAAGTGTTTTCACGTACCCATCCATAAAATGCCATCCAGACAAGCTACCGGCGTCAAGAAGAGCTTTCTTCCATCGCTTTACTTTTTCTGAATTCTTCCCAAACTTCACCTCATGTTTGGCCATCGCTTCTGCATAACCCTGTCTCTGCCCTCTCACTTCTCTAGGTTCCACTTTGTAAAACACTGGAAAGACCATGAGACCTCTTTGCTCCTTGCACTCCATGATTTTCGCCACCTCCTCCAAACACCATGGTGACGAGGCATAGTCCTCGGAGAAAACAACAATTGCGATTTGTGATTCCTCGATTGCCTCCATAAGTGCGCATGATATTTGCTGTCCCTTCTTTAGATCTTCACTATCCATGTAAGTGTTTATTCCAATTTGAACAAGAGCTGTGTAGAGATCACCGAGGAAATAGTTGCGGACGTCCGTGCCTCTAAAATTCAGAAAGACATCATAGCTCCTTTTGTGCTTGGAAGAAGAAGAAGAAGAAGAAGAAGAAGAAGAAGCCATTAGAATTTGGTAAGAGGAAGCGGGTGCTGGTGTGTTTGCTTGGAATTTCGGAAATGAAGGTGCTGAAGGATGAATTGAGATCGGAACGAGGTAATAGATATGGTTTTGATAATCCAATCCATACGTCAATAATAATGCCATGTTCAGCTAATCAAACTGACTCAATCAAACACAATGCTGTCCATTCATCTCTACTACTTTCCAGAAGCCCCCACCAACTTTGGCTTGACACTCCGACACCGGCATTGATATCGACATCGATTTCTATGAAAAAAGAGAGACTTTTATTTGTACACGTGTTTTCACATATACGAAGAGTCTTATGCTCTCATCTTCTCTCCCTGTCACGCCCCAATCCTCGAGAACACGTCCATCCCTCACCTGGTCGATTAATAGTGATGTCGTAGGATGCATCACCGACCCTTTTTATTTTATTACGCAAACGGAAGCAATTAAACAATCCTCAGACAATCTAAACAATCCTCAGACAATCAATGTGATAGATAAGTAAGGCCATATTTTTCACCTCTGAAAACCACAACCACAATTTTTATACGCTTGATCTATCACACATCAGTTCACAACCCAAGGTTTGCAAAATATGATGAGATCTCAGTCCTCATCCGGGTCATACTTTGGATCATCATCTAGATTCTCCTCCGATTCCTCTTCCGGTTCTTCTTCAGGATTTATGAACCTGAAATGTTGTCCCACAACGGGATGAGACCACATCTCAGCAAGTTCTACCCTCCTAAGACTTGATTAGAAGGCCAATATGCCATAAGGACTGCCTATGCACAACACGAGTCAGATGACTTACCTTGGCCTCAGATTCCACATGCAATTCAATACAGTTCAATAGGCATTCAATTATTCATCACAGATTGAACTATCGATCAATTGACCTAGTCGATTACATGTCATTCCAACATTTCCTCGGTCATTTTAACTAATATTATACATTTCCCAATATGGAACATCTAGTCGTCGAGCCCACATGCATTCTCCAAGATGACTCTCCTAGTCACCGAGCCCACGTGCGTTCTCCAAGATGACATACTTACTCATTAAGCCTACGTGCATTTTCCAAGGTGATGCATCAAGTCACCGAGCCCACGCATCTTCTCTAAGATGCCATACTTAATCATTAAGCCCACGTGCATTATCCAAGGTGATGTATCAAGTCACCGAGCCCACATGTCTTCTTCAAGATGGCATACTTAATCACCGAGCCCACGTGCATTCTCCAGAATGACATAACGAGTCTCCAAGCCCACGTGCATTCTCCGATGTGATACATCAAATCATTGAATCAACAAATCATAACGTCTTTCTCCGAGATGACATACTTAGTCATCGAGCTGACATAACATAGCGCCTTTCTCTGAGATGACACACTTCGTCATCAAGCCGGCGTGATAAATTACATACTCAATTTCCTTTCCACAAATCTCACTATATTCCGTAATCTTCCAAAGTCTTTTTGGCATAATTAAATCAATTCAGCACGAATTAGAGCTCAGATAAATAAATGGACTGCACCATGATAATCAGCATAAAACTTCGATCGTTGGCTATCACAGTCTAATTTCCGGAAAATAAATAAATAATTACAAAATTTAATTATTAAATACTAATAAATCTAATTTATGCCCGTAATGCCCAATTGGACGCCAAAACGAACTGGGAAAAATCCTAAAGTTCGTTCAATAAATACTAGGACATTTCTACTGGCTCATGGCTACATCTGACCACCTCACATGCATTGGTAAATCACTAATTTAATCACTCTAAACTAATATAACCCCCTAATCATGCTTAATTAAATCTAATCAATCCTTAAGCATCATTAGCATATTAAATGAGGTTTAGTGAGTTAAACTCACCTAATTAATGATCCGTTTGGTTCAAAACGACGGGGACGCGACGGCGGCCAATAAACTTCAAAGCGGGACCGCCATGCGGGGCCAAACCAGGGTCAAAATCAGCCACGCAACTTCTGCCCTAACTAAAAAATAGGTGCTGTCCGCAGCTAGTCGAGGGCTGATTTCGCGGCTTCTTGCTTTGGCGCCGAGCTAGACCAAATTGCTGGAGTTGAGGGGCTGTTGATGGGGGTGAAGATGGCACGAGCTGGGCTGCTTCGGTGGCGATGAAGTAGGTTGGACTTGCGGCTTCATAAACTCGGCAGACTGGCTGCAGTCAACAAAACAAGGGGACGGTTCACTAGAATGCATGGTTGACCAAAGGTGGAGGGTGCGTGGACATGTGGCCACGAAATGAAGACCTGAAGAAATGGGGCGGTGCAGGCGGAATTGGGTCTTTGAAGCAGCTGCAGGTTGACGAGCGAGGTGGCAGCTTCGGTTGAGGGAGCAAATGGAAGAAAGGCACGAGCAACCGCTGCTCGATGGAATTGAAGCCCGCATAAAGGAGATGAGGGAAGAGAGAGACCGGTGGGGTTTCTGTGGGGCAGAATTCACGGGCAGGTGAATGAAAGAAGAAGCTGAAAGAGAACAAGGGCGGGTCATCGAAGTTGTGGGGCCAGAAGAAAAATCCACGAAGGGTCCGATTTGAATGCAAAAAAAGCCCAAACAACTTCTATCCACCAATTCACTCACACCAGATGCCAAAATCTCTTCAAATTGGTCAATCCAAATTTATGTTCGTTTTCTGAATCGTCTGTTTTGATTTTTCGTAAAAATCCCGAACTCGCCAGAAATTCCTCAAAATGTGAGTCGACGTTTCTAGAATGGCTCATGACACGACAGGACTTCCAATTTCTGAAATCGAATTCAAATTCGCAGTTAATTTCAATCATACACGCTTTTAGTGTGACATTGCATACCAGGTAACTTTTAGGAATTTTTGGTGCAATTGACCTGTGATTGATTTTCTTCGAACCACACGTACCTCTTCCACACTTTGGCAACTCTTGGTTGTCGTGAAAATCTCGAGGATTCAAATATGAACACAGGGTACCAAAATGACAATAAAATCAAACTAGTGCCGGTTGACGAGAATTTTCTAGCTTTTAGTGGAGTCACCCACGATCGGTCACACATCTCAGTTGAACCGACCTATCTCTGATCTCAAATCGATTTTATATTGTGCCGTAATGGCCTCTAAAGATGAGCACGGTTGAGAAGTCGATTCCCGGTCGAATTCTCAAGTCTATTGCATTAGAATCCCTTATGGCTTCACCGGATAGGCTAGTTATCTCATAAGTGGCCATCTTAGAAAAAAGCATTGTAGTCGCGTCGATGAAATACCCAACTTATCCGATCGAAATCAAAACCTGAAAATCAGGATGTCACACTCTCTATCTAGGTCCCCTCAAAGGAAAGACGTGGATATTGAATTCTGTCACGAGACTAGGTGAAAAAGAAGAAAGAGCGTAGGGAAGAATTTGGAGAGGAAAAATGCATGCCTCAATTTATTGATTGTAATCTGTGTACAATGGTATATATAATACAAAAGAAGTAACAATAAAGAGAAAGTGTATATTTCCTAAATATTATGTAATATTTTTAATTTTAAGATAGACACAATCCATATCAATTTACAATCTGTACCGATCTTGTAAATCATATCTTCCAACACTCCCCCTCAAGCTGGTGACTTGTAAATGTCCAAGATGCACAACTTACTCAGAAGATATGCATGTTGTCTTTGACAGAGAGGTTTAGTGAATATGTCTGCGGGTTGCTCCATGGTTCTGATCCCTCTCATCTCGATAACTCATTCTTGAATCTTCTCTCGAGTAAAATGGCAATCAACCTCTATGTGTTTTGTCCTCTCATGAACTCTAGGATTTGCTGCAAGTTTGAGTAAGTGCTGAATCATTGTCACAAAAGAGTATAGTCAGACCCTTAACTTGTACCTCGAGATCCACAAGCAAACCCCTTAACCAAATTATTTTGCAAACAGTTTTGGCTATAGATCGATATTCGGCTTCAGCTGAAGATAAGGATACAGTAGACTGCTTCTTCGTCTTCCATGAAAGTAATGATTCCCCAAATTCAATACAGAAGCTAGTGATAGATCTCCTGCTCATAAGACATGTAGCATAATCCGCATCGCAATAGATCATCATTTCCATGTTGCATTTCCGAGAAAGGAATATCCCTAAGCCTAGACATGTCTTCAAATATCTCACAATCTTCAAGGTTGTATTCATGTGAGATTGTTTTGAACTGTGCATGAATTGGCTAAGAGTTTGTACTGCATAGCTGTCGCGACATAAAAAATTTGGTTCAAGGGTGAACCCACCTAGGTTTTAAGTTAATGGACTACTAAGTTTTAAACTTAGCTCGGGCCCTCTCAGGCCCATACTAATTCGCGACTTAGGGTTTATGTTTTTTAAACATGCAGATGGATTTTATCTAGGAGTCGCCACTAATCAATTCATAGTAGGTCGATTAGACACCTAAGTAAAATAATGGGAGAATTATTTTACTCCTACGAACCAGAGACTAAGGGTACGGGGACTTGGTTACACTAGACTTCTTTAATGCTCTTTCGGTACCATTTCTTTTATTTTTAAAAATGATTTTGCGGGTACGCAAACCACCAATTTAACACTCAAGAAAACGATAAATAAATTACGAGGCTTACCTTAAAGCAACGAAAGCACCTGCGTTGTTAGATCAGAATTCACATCATCAACCCTAGATATGATTTCTAATTAACAAGTAATTTTTTTTAAAAGATTTTCTCTTATTTAAATGAAGTCTAGAAAACTACTTGCAATGTAATACGATGCAATGACGTACAAAAATTTCAACTACAATGACATGCAACATGCAACCTAATATGCAAGCTGTATGTCACGCCATCGGGAAAATTTAAGCAATAGGAGCATTGACAAAAAGGATCCCAAAAACAATGGTCATGCTTGTCTTTATAATAATGGACAGGATGTTCATCACTTTTAAAATATTTGACAAGCTTTTTTGGATCTGGCTCGGAAATATACTCAGGAACATTTGGTTCAATCATAAAGAGAGTTTGAAAGATAGAATGGCTTTCTTCATTTTCCTTGCCCAATTTGATAGAAACAGTTCCATCATTTTTTCTAACAAATTCAGAGTTCGTAGACTGGAAAGGCTTCTTATTCTGATAAAGCTTTTCATAGTTGGCAATCCACGTTTCTGGAAGAAGAGTGACCAACTTTTCCTTTGGAATTTGTCTGGAGACATGGATGCATGATGCTTGATTATTTTGCATGGAAATGAATAAGGCATCTTCATTTCCGTTGTTGAAGTTTAAATCAAGCACATGATTTTGCACTCGATAAACCATCTGGTAGTAGAGTGTAGCCGCAACAGAATCAGCAGTCTGAGGTGCTCCTATAAGCTGAACTTGAATCTTCAAAAAAGAAAGCAATTGTGGATCTGAAAGAGCTATGTTGAAATTTGGATACAAAGTCACAAAGACTGTTCCAGCATTCAACATAGTCTGAACAATGCCAATACAAGCATGTTGGTACTCGAGAAAACGAGTATCCAATAGTGCTATTCTTGCGACAATTGGCAAACATTTTCAGCCATGAAAAGTAAGAGTAAGACGAATGACTCCATAATGGACATGAGAGTAACCTTGTTGAGCCCATTGTTTGGGAAAATTAAGAGGAATTTGAAGAGTAACAAAGTACTCTTTTTCAGTAGCAGGGTTCGGATGTTGATCAAACTTGGAGGACTGCACGTACTCCTTTACCTCCTTTGGGGTTTGGCGAATAAGTTGTCGTATGGAACGGATGGGAGAAAATGATGAAGTGGGTTTGGCAAAAGCAGAATAAGGATTCATGAGGGGAAGCTAAGTTTCAGAAATTTTGGTTTCATCACTAAGAGAGACTTCATAAAGATAGTCTATCTTAGACGCATTTGAAACACGAAAATCCGAAGAGGTGGAAGAAGATGGAGATGGAGCGAGAGTAACAGGTGCTACAATTATTTCTGGATCTATCATGGTGTGAAGAGATCTCTCAGCACTGGATTCACCTACTACGCGCATGGAACGGACATGGTTAGAAACGAAACCATGGCTCTGATACTAGTGAATAGATCTAGACTTAGAACCAGTGAGGCTAGAATCAATTTTCCTACAGGTATATGATAGACCTCGACGAAGACCCAAAAGGCCAAAGGACCCTTTGTACCAAAGGTATCTTAATGGAGATCCCTCTGTTGACACTCTTGGTGAAAGTGACAAGTTTCAGTTTATGGTCTCCTATGCACCAACCCCAACTCCACAATTTGTGGCTTCATCTTCAAAAGCATCAATTCCTCCTCCATCACCTCCTCCATCTCCTCCTAGGGAAAAGTCTCTTCCTAAGAAAAAGCCAAGTCTTTCCCCATTTTACAAGCTGATTCAAAAGTGGGCAAAAAAGCATTCCAACCCACTTCTTACTCCAAAAGAAGTTTCACCAATTTCTTCCGACCCACTTTTTACTCCAAAAGTTCCAACTTCTTCCATTGCCATGTTCCATGAAATAGACTTTCCTCCTCTTGCACGAGAAAATTCAAAACTCTCTTTTCCTGCCTCAGAGGAATTTATTGATCCACAAGGTAGATATCGGCATATGTTCCAAAGATACCTACCCCTATAGATGTGGATAAACATGGTAGACATAAAAAGATTCCAGTGGCTGAAGCTGTTTTAAATTGGCAGTCAGAAACTCTTTTGGCACATAACAATGCTTTTAAAGCAATAGATTCCAAGCTTGGGAATGTGTAATAAGATCTTCGACGATATGATGAAACCACCAAGAAGATGCTTTCAGATTTCCAAAAGAGGCTGCATGCCTTGGAATCTGGACAACATTTAGGGTATCATTATCTTGAAAGCCCTGATGCGGAAATACAAAAGCTTAAAAGGCAAATTCAGATCCTTTAAGAAAGGAGACTTAATCCATTTTCAATTACCTCACGAATAGAATACCCTTCTTTCCCAACACCTCAAGCGTCCACACCCCAGACTTCTATTTTTGCTTCAACTTCCCACACTTCTATCATTCCTTCGCCACCCCCAAACATTCTTTTTTGTTGCAATTGCAGACATTCCTATCACACAAAACAAGACAGACGTGGCTGAAATGAGAAATCATCTCAAAGAACTGGATTGCATAAGGAAGGAAAAAGGAAAGGAGAAGAGGCCTGCATAATCCTCTCTTGTTATAAGAGGGCCAGACCAAATGATGCTGTCAAATCCATTAGAATCTTTTCTAAGAGATTTGAGTAACCAGGAACAACAACCCAATCCTGTTACTCAACAACCTGATCATGTCATACCAACAGACCAGATTCTATTCCCACATCACCTGCATTTCCAAAAAAAAATTATACTAAATCAGATTCGGTATCTCTTTCGTCCTCATAATCGGTCTCAATACCATCCATTGATCCTTCTCCCATTAGGCCTGTGACTTCTCCAATTTTCATGGCTGATCCACCAGACTATGATATGAAATCAAATTCTTCTGAACCAGAAGTCATTCAGCTAAATAACTCCTCCCAGAATATACCCATTTCATCAAAATAGTTTTTCACTATTGATGATATCCCTTACTATAAATGGTCAGAAAGACTTGAAGAATTCCATACTTGGTTGAATACTCAAGCCATAACCAACTAGGACAAATATGATGTTCTCTTCAATTTTGTCACAAGGTTTACAGGTAGTCTTAAAATGTGGTGGGCATCTGTCTCAGAACAAGACCAACTTCATTTTTTGCTCTCACCAAATTTTATGTACACCATCACTCTTCTATATCATTTCTTTGTCAGAAAACCTGTTGACCTTGTAGAACTCAAAAGAAGAGAATTTTTTGAGCGAAAATGCTGCTCTTTTCAGAGAAAAGATCTGGATAAGCATTATCAAGAAATGCTTAAACTTTTCTACCAGGTTGGAGCTGATGCAAATATGAAATATGTCTTTTTGGTGTCCATCCCCAAAGAATTGTCTCAAATGATAGAAAAAACCTTTCTAGCCAAACAAAGACGAATCCAAGATGTTCCATTAGGAGAAATTCGGCAAGAAATTCATTTATGCCTAGAAGAATTGTGTGTAAAGCGTCAAATGATCCAAGCTTATGTCCATGATAATAGAGGACTTGACACAGCTTGTTCTCGCCAGAAGCTAAAGATCAAATGCTCTAAGTAAGATTGTGATGGTTTTTGTGGAAAACCTTCTAGAAAAAAGAAGCATTTTAAGACGTCTGGAAAAAGAATTCCAGACATGGATCCAAGCACTTCCGAAGAAAGAAAAAGTGGCGTTACCTACACAAAAGAAAAGATCGTTCAGGCCATAAGAAATCAAGTCGATGCTTCATCTACAATCAGAAATGACATTTTGCAAAAAATTATCCTCAAGCGAAAAAAGGTCAGAATCGTTTGATACATCATATAGAGAATGAAACTAGTATTTCGCTTAAAAATGATGATATCGAATCTTTATTTTCTGCGGATGAAGAACCATTTGAAAAAACTCTTTGTGTCATTCCTTGTTACCAAACTCCTAGTGACATTGATTCAGATTCGGACCCTAAAGATTTTTTCCATTTATCTCCCATTTCTTCAGAACAAAGCACTGATATGTTTTCAAGTTAGACTCATTGTCCCCATTTCCCCGTGAAAATCTTCACTTCCAAGTTTGCCAAATCAATCACTGTCATTGCTCTCATAGACACTGGAGCAGCTTCTTCCATCCTTGACACTAAAGTTCTTCCTGAAGAATATTGGACTCACTGTGTCCGATACTTCAATTCTGCCTCAGGAGATACTTTTTCTACAACTGTCAGAACTACTCCAGTAACCATTCAGTTTTTCCCTCAGTGCTCCATAACCACAAAAATCTTTGGGTCTAGTCTCCCCAACAAAGATTTGATCATTGGTTGGGATATCATGACTCAAATTCCTCAACTTCGCATTATTCTTGGAAAAGATCTTAAATATAAAGACCAATTCTCTTAATTTATTAATATACAAAAACTCTTTTCCATTCACATGAATTTGTTAGACCCAATCATGTAGAAGTTGTTGGAATCATGTTCAGAATCTCATTATAAATTTACCCAAAAATGTTCCCATCCTTTATGGACAAATCCAGACTTTTTTGTTCGTCTTTCTTTAAAAAAAAATGAAGACATCAATCCCACAAAGGCAAGTCACGTGGGAATGAAGCTAGAATACCTGGTTTTGGCTCAAAAGGAATGCTCAGAATTATTACAGCAAGGCCTTATTGAAATTTATAATTCTCAATGGGCTTGTGAAGCTTTTTATGTCAACAAGCGTGCCGAGCAAAACAGAAGAAAGATGAGATTGGTAATTAATTACTAGCCTCTTAACCTTTTCCTCCAAGATGACAAATTTCCTTTACCATCCAGAGATTCCCTTTTTGCTGGCTTAACCAAGGCCCACATCTATTCAAAATTCGACATCAAAGCTGGATTTTGGCAATTGGGCATCCATCCTGAAGACAGACCAAAAACAGGGTTCCGTATCCCAAACCAGCACTTCCAGTGGAAAGTTCTTCCTATTGGTCTAAATGTAGCACCATCCTTATTCCATAAGGCCATGTGTTGAATTTTCCAACTAATATTATCGAATGCGGCAATATACATTGACGATATCCTGCTCTATAGCCCCGATGAGCAGTCGCATTGCCAGCTTCTTGCACAGTTCACAGAAATTGTGAAGAAACATGGAATCATGCTTTCTCAAAGAAAGATGAATATTGCCCAGACAGAAATTGAATTTTTTGGTATGCATCTTAATAAAAGTACATACTACCCAAGGCCACATATTGCTTATGAATTGCTAAAATTTCCTGAAGAGAACTTCATTGCAAGACAAGTTCAGCAATTTCTTGGGATAATCAATTATCTTAGGGATTTTGTTCCAAATATTGCAAAATTGCTTATTCCATTTCGGACAATGCTAAAAAAGAATCTCCCACCTTGGGGAAAATCTCATATTGAAGTCGCTGAACTTAAAGAGATCATGCAAACTCTTCCTCCACTTCAAATCCCATCAACAGGAAAAATAATTCTTCAAACCGACGCCAGTGATGAATACTGGGCAGCCATCTTGTTTGAAGAAATTGATGGTAAGAGGCATTTGTGTGCCTACAAAAGTGGAAATTTTTCTCAAGCAGATATGCATTATCATTTCACTTTCAAAGAAATCTTGGTAGTCAAAAATGGTATAAAAAAGTTTGAATTCCATCTTATTGGTCATCATTTATTGGTTGAACTAAACATGGCATCATTTCCTTAGATGACCAAGTTCAAACAGAAGCAAGTTCCCAATTCTCAACTTCTTCGATGGGCTAAATGGTTTTCAAAATACTCTTTTGAAACCAAACACATTGTTAGAAAAAAGAATGTGCTTGCTAACTTTTTGTCAAGACCAAAAGCACCAGCAGAAATCAACATGTATATCATGCGGCGTGCTTTTCATACTTCCCATTGGAATGAGAAGTATAAAATTCAAAAGATCAAAGATTGGCCAAGTTGGAAATTCCCAAAGGAAATCATCGAATACATCCAGAATGACAACCTCGCTGAAAACCTGGACAAACTTATATGATAATGCCACACTGAACTCTTCAGATCCAATGGAGATTCGATTATTTATCCTTTTGGATTAAATGCAGATTATCCATTTATCCATCCTTTGATTTGGAAGAAAGATGATTTCCTAATCAACTATGATGGTTATTATGGTACTTAACCAATAAGTACTTGATAGCCATTGAAATTCCAACCGGAGGATTCATTGTCAATCTCACCAGGATATTTCAATTAGGCAGAGGTAAAATCGAAAAAGAAAGTGACATAAATCTTTTAGATTTTCTTAACTAGTTTTATCCTCCCACTCACTGGAAATATATCCTGCAAAAAGAACTGACAACCACCCAGCCAAATCCTGAAGTCCATACCATTCTGTTCTTCCATCGACCATGGAATTTTGTCATCAATAATGGCAACATTATCAAAGCTCCTCAAATTATAGGAACCACATCCTATAAACCCTAGCCACTCAACATAGAAACTCGAATTCACAAATCCTATCCAAGACCAGTTGAATGTTGTGAACATCAGTATCGAGAACTCTAGAGAATTTTATGCCAAGAAAACAAGACCATTCTTTCGGATGTATGAAATTATAATGTATCCACTGAATTGGATCATTATTACCTAGCACAAGAAGCTAAGCAGGCACTCCAGGATTTCAGACAAGCATCATCATCACAGGACCACCAGTTGGCAAAACAAGTGATTGCACAATCCTCTCAGGACCAATCCACTCAGGACCCCTTTGCCAAATGGGGAGGTCCTCTCTCTCAAGACCCTTATGATCATGGACCTTTGACCTTATCCCAAAGTGACACATCATTCTATGCACAACCATCCAATTGGCCTCAGCCAAGCATCCCTGCTAACACTGATGACACTACAGATTGGGCACAGGAGTTAGCATCAGCAACAGGATCCTCATCACATTAGCTGAACCAAATTCTTTCACCAGAAGACCTTGAAGCACTCGAACAAAAATATGATGAACATGTCCTAGCAATAGTGCACAGCTCAGACAGCTTCGACTATGACTACAATACTCGTGACGAAAGAAACCGTTAAAAGTTCATAGTAGGATACTGTAGCTTTAGACTACTAGGCTAGGGAAGTCACTATTCATAGTGTGCAAATAATTCCCTATCGAGAATTTCGGTGTTTGCGTCTTTCCCGACACCTTTGTTGGTTCGAAGGATTTTGGTCCTTGCTTGTTTGTTGGTTTGTGACCTCTTTTGCTATATAAGGCAAAGATAATGTATTGTGTTGGGCAGAGTCCCTTGAAGTAAAGTGAGTGTTTCGTTATATTCTCTCATAGCTTTCTAAACTCCCTCTTATTCTTTAGCCTAGTAGGATCCTCTAAGAAATGCAGCTCGGATAGTTATAAATGTTATCATTCCCGGTTCCATCTAAGTGTCTCTAGGCTTTGAACTAAAGGTCCGAGTGGTTTTTTTGCTAAAAGGCTATCCCTGAAGGGCTTGAACGAAAGATAGGTTTGCCAACCGTGGGAAGGCATATCTGCAGGAAAATTGATTCTGGCCTCATTGGTTCTAAGTCTAGATCTATTCACCACCTAATCTAATGATAGGCAATTTTCTAATTAAATAAACCTAGCAATGAACACTAAATGACATACATTTCATGAATCTAATTCTATATGACGTACAATGACATTTTTTTGTATTTTCTTTCTTTCTAAAAAATGCAATCTATTATGGAGATTGAAACTAATTTATTCTAAGACATTTTTTGCATTTTTTTTAAAATTCAAAAATGAATATTATCTAGCTAAATTAAGATTCTATCCAACTTAATATTATGGATTAGGTCAGGTTGAACCCTAATTTAAACCAAGATTTTATCTTAGCCTAGCAATCTCTAACCGAAGATGCAGTCTATCTAAATTAATCTAAATTTAAAATGAAATATGCAATTTTATCCTAATGTGCAATACGTACCAAGGATGATATAATTCTACGTGATATATGGATGATGATTTTTTATTTTTTAGTTAATTAATTAAAAAATATCAAATAATTAAACATGCAATCTAACATCCTAAATTATTTATTATTTATTTTTTTGTTTTAAATTTCAAAAATTCATGATAAATAGAATGTTTAGTCTAAATATGCAAATAAACTTAAAGCATGCAATATTTTAATTTAAACATATTTCAAAATAAATAAAGCAAATACCATTCACAATTATCAAAAATATCACATATCACTTAGATTAAGAGACAACATTTCGCTAGTAAAATCGATAAATTGATCTTAAGCCTTGAAGATCAAAATATCAATTTTATTCACACTTAATTAATTATTTCATCTAAAGCCTTATAGATGAAATAAAAAAATCAGACGCAGTTGCAAATTAGGTAAAATGTTGGAATTTTTAATTATAATAGCGAAAATGTCAAATAAATAAATAATAAATATATAAAAAAAGAAAAATAATAAATGTGCCTACTAAAATAAAGAAAATATACCTAAATTGATTTATCTCTTTTTTTTTTTAAAAAAAGGAAAACAAAAAAAGGCTTGGCCGGTTCGGAGCTCCGGCGACGAGGTCGCCGGCGAGGGTTTCCGGCGAGGGCACGGCGAGCAGCACGTCCAGCGCGGGGCAACGAGGATCGACGTCGGGCACCGGGGAGAGGCGAGCAGCGGCGGTGTGGGCTCCGGTGGCGTCGGAGTGCTCAGGTCGCGGCTGCTACAAGGGGCTCGGGCGCTGCGAATCGGCGACGGCGTCGGGGCAGTGCGAGCTTCGGGCGTCGGGCTGCAGCGGGTTGACGAAGCAAGGGCTCGGCGCGGCGTCTGGGTTCTGGCGAGGGTGGATCGGCAGGGCGTCGGGCTTCGAGCGTCGAGCGAGGCGAGCAAGGGCGTTGGGACTTCTGGTGCTGCAGATCGCGGGTCGTCGGGGGCCGCGTGCAGCGAGCGAGGAAGCAGGATTGGGATCTGCCGGGTCGCGGGTTGTAGGCGAGTCGAGGACGAGATCGGCGTTCCGGCGCGGAAGATGAGGGTCACGGCGGCAAGGATCGGCCCAGTGAGGCTGCAGAAACGACAGGTCGTCGCCGGATTTGGAGGTTGCAGGCGACGGAGCAGATCTGCTGGGTCGACGGGCGTCGGGCGAGACCTGTGGAGCGGCAGAGCGGCGAAGGAGCAGGGGAGGCTCGTGGGTCGCCGGCGCAGGTGGTGCTGACGTAGTCGAGGGCTGGAAAAAGGGGCGTCGCGGGCGAAGCAGCTACAGGGGCTGTGTCGCGACTTCGGGGCTCCTGGTGCTGCAGATCGGCGACAGCGGAGGCGGAGCAGGGGCGTCAGGTCGCGGCTACTGCAAGGGAGCTCAAATCTACTGGCGTCGGACAGCTGAGCGGCGAGATCGGGCAGCGGCAGTCGTCGAGCAGGGGCTGGTAGGCGCCGAGGACAGGCAGAGAGCGGCGGAGCTGGGTCGCGGCGAGACAGCGGTGCCGGCGCGGTGGCGGCTGGCGAAGGTGGTGCCGGTGAGGCGGCCAGTGCGAACGCGGCGCCGGCGCGGTGGCTGGTGCGAGCGCAAGGCCGGCGTGTCGGGGGGGGGGGGGGGGGGGGGGGCTCGCGGAGAAGACGAACAGTCGGCTCCCTTACCTTTTTTTTTTTTTTTTTTCTCTCTTTCTCACGTCACTCACCTGTCCCCTCTCTCTTTTTTCTTTTTCTCTCTTTTTCTTCAAAACCGAAGGAAAGCCTCACTTTTCTTTTTAATTTTTTTTTTCGAAAAATCCCCCTTTTTCTAAAAAATTCTACCTCCTGTCTCACGAAAAAATATGGCATTTTTATAGTGTTTGCAGACAGCCATTTTTCTATGGTATTTTCCGAGTTTCCAACTTCTGTTGCATTGATTTATGGCTGCAAATCGAGTGTGATTTTGCAATCAGCTCGATTTTGCTTCGACTCCTTCATTTTTATCAAAATCATTGCTCTCTATTCACCTGATTTTCTAATTGCTTCCGCATTTACCGATATTAGAATTTCGAATTTCCATGCTTAAACAATCATATTGATTTTCTCCAAATTTTCCTTTTGTTTGTGATTTTTATTTTTATTTTCTTAGAGTTACCAAAAATTAGGTGTCAACAATAGCAAATGCCTGGTTTAGTCATGGTAAGATATATAAGTTTCCCTACGAGTCTTTGATATCTCGATGGATCTTTTAATAACAAATCATTGGAAGAAGAAGATATGCCAGTATCATAGTCGACATAAGTCAACTTGGCATTCTGCTCGATGGGAATAATGGCCAGTTTGCAACCTGACAGTCTTGCTTCTAATATAATCTCCATTACGAATTTCCACTGGCTGAGTGAGATTCCCTAATCTGAACAAGCTATTTCAATTCCAAGAAAATACTTAGGTGAGCCTAAATCTTTGATACAAAAGTGAAATGTAGATACTCTTTTAGTTTCTTCATAGCAGAATCATCATTTCCCATAATAAGTATGTCGTCAACATAAATCATCAAGTAAATAGATGACATACCTTTCATCCAAGTGAATAAAGCATAGTCATATTGGGACTGTTTGAATCCAGCAGCCGTAAGAGCGTTAGTAAACTTGGCATATCATTGTCGAGAGGCTTGTTTCAGTCTATAAAGAGATTTGTGGAGACGACATACCTTAAACTCCCCCTGTCTCCGTAATCCTGGTGGAAGATCCATGTAGATTTCTTCATCCAGAGCACTATGCAAGAAGGTATTATGGACATTCATTTGATGTAATGGCCAGTCACGAAAGGCAGCAATCAATAAAAAAGAACGAATTGTGACATCTTTGGCTATTGGAGAAAAAGTTTCGTGGTAGTCAAAACCTTCTCGCCGTGTAAAGCCTTTGGCCACCGGCCGAGCCTTATACCTCTCTACAAAATCATCTACTCTATATTTAATCTTATATACCCACTTGCACCCAATTAGTTTGCGATGAGTAGGTAATGGCACGACATCCCAAGTATGATTGGCTATTAGGGCTTGTAATTCTGCCTCCATAGCCCTTTACCAACGTGGATAATGCATTGCTTTGTTATAACTAGAGGGCTCTTGTTCCTCAGAGATATGGCTCGTGCAACATAAACATTTTGATGATAGCCTATTGAATGAAATATAAGACGAGATAGGGTAACGAGTACCTGATGACCCCGAGGAAGCACATACATAATCCTTCGTCCAAATTGGTGGATGACTAACTCGACCAGATTGCCAAGGTTCTTCATGTTGCATCAAAGATGATTCTTCAATAGTGCTTGATTTTGGAGGAGCCATCATCTGAGAATCCCTTTCTATTGAAGGTTCTTCAAGTGAATGATCCGTAGAAGTCTCAGTAGACATTGGAGGTGATGTAGCAAATGATTTCTGATGTCTTGGAGGAGGAACATAATATAGGAACATCCAGAAGATAGATCTTCTTCTGATAGAAATTGCTTATTAGCTATCCTCTCATCTTGAGTTAAATGATTCACATCTCGGAAAGGGAAAATGTCTTCATGAAAAACGACGTCCTTGCTTACAAAAAATTCTCCTGTGGATGGTTCATAAATCCAATATCCCTTTTTCAGAATTGGATACCCCATGAATATGCATTGATGTGCACGAGGTCCCATTTTATCCCTGTGCCCTACTGTAGTCACATATCATAGACACCCAAAGACTCTGAGATGACTCATATCTAGTTTCCTTCCATACAATATCTCAAAAGGAATTTTCCCTTTTAGAATGCATGATGGCATGTGATTAATTAGATATGCTGCTGTGACCACACAATCTCCCCAAAATTTTTCAGGAATAAATGCTTGAAACTTAAGGGCATGTGCTACTTCCAAGGGTGACGGTGTTTTCGCTCAACAACTCCATTTTGCTGTGGTGTATATGTGCAAGAGCTCTCATGCAAAATTCCATTCAAGGAAAGAAAGGAAGCACATTCACCAGTAAAGAATTCTCTACCATTATTAGTGTGAATGCGTTGAATGGATTTCCCAAATTGATTTTTTGATAGGGCAAGGAAAGTCCTTAGGTGAGAAAGAACTTGATTTTTTGATTGCATTAGAAATATCCATGTCGCACATGAGAAATCATCTACGATTGTGAGGAAAAATCGAGACCCATCATGATTCAAAGTGTAATAAGGCCCCCAAATATTAGTATGAATTAATGAAAAAATTTCATCAACTCGAGAAGTGCTATTTTGGAAAGGAGCACGTGTTTGTTTTGCTAATGGACGGATAGGACATTGAGGGCAGGGAAACAAAGAAGTATGACCCAATCTTTGATAATTAAGGAAGTTCTTATCATTGATAGTAGTATTACACAATGATTTATTGAATTTAATAGAAGACAATTGAAGACTGTTCGAAAAATCCATCCAGAAATATAGCCCTTGAAAGACTCTACCCAAGCCCATTAGTTTCCTAGTCAAAAGGGCCTGAAATAAACATTTATCATAATTGAATAAGATGCGACAGGAATTTTCCTCACAAGCTCAAGATACTGACATGAGATTGAAGTGGAAATCAGGGACATAAAGCACATTTCGAAGTGTAATGAGAGAACTAAGATTCATAGTGCCAATCATTTCAACTTGGGTGGTGCTTCCATTTGGGAGTTGTACTGATATGGGAAAAGATAATCTTTTGATATTGGAAAGAAAACCCTTATCACAGACAATGTGGTCACTAGCACTTGAATCAATAATCCATCAATTCTTCAAAATTAAATTCATCAGACAATAAGATGTACTTGTGAAACTTCCAATTTTATCAGAAGCATCCAATTTCCTTAAGGCTTCCATCAGCTCCTGATATTGATCATGGGTAATTGTCTTGTCTGTTGGTTGCCCCGATACCTAAAAAATTGTTGAAAATTTCCCTTGTTTTTTTTTTCTCCAGGTTGCCCATGCAACTTCTAGCAGTTTTCTATTGTATGATGCGGACGTTTACAATAGTCACAGTACATTTTACATTTTCCTTTGGAAGTAATGTTTCTCGCGGCTGAGGAGGGCTTGTTTGTGGGCTACAAAACCTGGGCCAAAGTTGGCCCATATGGGCCGTTTGATCCACTAGCCAAAAATCCGCACGAGCCATCTAGCCCATAGAAGATGCTTCCTCGCGGCCCCTCCGATCCATTCAGCTTGCTCCCGCGTGAGCCGTCTGATCCACTTGCTGCCAGAGGAGATCGTGGACCGTCTAATTGCCAAACAAAATCGAAGCCTCTAGGGTTTTCTTCGGGGAACCCTAATTGTGCCCCTCTCTATCCTCCGCCCCCTACGTTTCTCGACGAAGGGCGGACATGGCTTCTTATTGCTAGAACCATTATGTCTCCGCATTTGCTGTAGTCCGTCGTCCTTTGTTGATTCTCTTCTTGGATGGCAAGTTGGTAGATGCGGCTGAGGCTCAGCATAGGCTCCATGGTCAGGATCTGGGAGCGAAACAAGAGGTAAGTCTCGTTTAGAATAAGCAAAAACGTCATCGCCTTTTTCCTTTCCCACATGCTTTTGTATTGCTGTAGAATAGGGTCGGGCTAGTCAAATTTCTCTTTGGCTGCTTCCAGCTCGTTCCACAGAGCCAAAATTTTGTTGTAAACAGTTGCGATGGTCATATTCCCCCGGTTAAGCTCCAAGATTTGTTGTGTTAACGAATTTTTTTTAACTTGATCGAGTTTTCCATACATCTCCTTAATATTCTCTCATATTTGTTTTGAATCCTTCGTCGGGGGAAGTCCGACTGCGACTTTAGATGTGATGCAATTCCCTAGCCATGTTCAGACTAGTTGGTTGCATTTCTTCGAATGCCGTGCCATTCTCTCGTCGGACGGAATCGGAATCGTTCAGTCAAGAAAACCCTATTTATCTTTTGTTACCAGTGCACACTAGAATTCTCGTGAGTAGCTTGAGTAGTTGTTGGCACTAATCAACTGTTGGTTGATGAGCTTCAGTTTCACTCCGTCGGCGTTTGTTGTGTTAAGTGGGTTATTGGGCTATGGCCGGCCGCCGACAGCAAAGATCTAGTACGGAAAAATTATGGGTCCAAGATTCGGGTAGGGATTTCCTCCCATGCCCGAATCACTCGATCTAGTTCCTTGACCTACATGACTCGCATTGAGAAAAGCTGGGTAAGGATTTGTTCCCATACCTAGTCCAGTTGACCCGCCCGTCTGCTCTGGATTGATGGTTGGGTTGGCCCCTTCGCCGGTTGGTGGGCCTCCATTGGTCCTAACGTTGCTCTAGTAGCCTCCTGGCAGTGATGTATTTTGGCCTGGCCCATGGAACCATGAATATGGTATCCACTGGTAAGGATGGCCCAAGAAGGGCTGCCCTAGATTGAGCTAAGCCTGGAATGGTTGCCACTGCGTGTGTTGGGCCTGTACTTGTGCCTTGGCCTAGCTAAGTTATTGTTCGGAGGCAGATGTCACAGCAGACGAGTCCTGGATGCCCAATGTTTGTGGCGTGGCTTCTCATGCAGGCTGGTTGTCTGAAGTCGAGGTCGGATCTTGTGCTTTAGGCATGATGAAGAATTTCTTCCCTTTCAGAAATAACGATTCCTATGGAAACTCTCTTTTGCAAATTGGAGTTCCACGTGAGGCAATCAAAGCGGAAGCGACAGTTAAGTCAGAATCTCAAGGAAGCTCTGATACCATGTCACGAGACTAGGTGAAAAAGAAGAAAGAGCGTAAGGAAGAATTTGGAGAGGAAAAATGTATGCCTCAATTTATTGATTGTAATTTGTGTACAATGGTGTATATAATACAAAAGAAGTAACAATAAAGAGAAAGTGTATATTTCCTAAATATTCTGTAATCTTTCTAATCCTAAGATAGACACAATTCATATCAATTTACAACATGTACCGATCGTGTAAATCATATCTTCCAACAAATTCTAATAAATAGAAAAAAAAAAAACTTCTTTAGTCCGTCGTTTTCTTTTTTTGCTTATATGGAAAGTTAAGTATTTCATCTCATTAAAAAAGGTGAGCTACTCCATTGTTTGGCTTCTCGATAATGTATTTCCCCGCGGCTTCCAGGAAATGCCATTAGAATTTCGTAAGTAAAACGAAGGAGGTGTCTGTGCGTTCTTTTGGAATTTCGGAGAATGAAGGTACTTTGAGGGTGAGATGGATCATAGCGTGGAATTTTATTGTGTGCAAAAAGCGTAAGAAGTTTTGAAGGTTCATGTGTGAAACTTTTTGTCGTTGTAAATTACATTTGCCGTGCTAGCTGGATATGAATTTATTGTTAATGGTTTTGCTGGTCTCATAAAATAAATTTTTATAACTACAATATAATGCAAATTATAAAAAATGTCATAAATATATTGAAATTGTGTTAGTTTACTCATAAACCTTTTTTTTTCCCAATTGAGTCGTAAATCTTTTTGCATTTGTTCCAATTCAATCCATTTAGCTAATTTTGACTAAAAATCGTTGACGTGCACAATGACCATCCTTTTTGGCATGACAAGTACTAATGTCGATATATATATATATATATTAAATATTATTCTTTTTCTTCCTTCCTTCCTTCTTTCATTTTCCTGCTGTGGTCAGCGAGGATCACTGGAGCTTGTCGACCACTAAGCGAGGGCAATTTCGCCATGGCTTACATTGGCCGTGAGTGGAGGCAGCCTCACCCACAATTGGCAAGGCCATAGCTGGCATAGCTTGCAGCCATGCCTCCCAATGGTCTAGGCAAGAGGTGTGGTAGAGGGTGAGCCACCCTTGCCGGCAACCTTGCCAGCCGCACGTGAGGCCACCTTTACCTTGAGAGTGATACATATCATAGCGTGGGATTTTATCGTGCACATCGGGCTCAAAAAGTGTTGAGCATTTGCTGGAAGTTACATTTGCGACGGTCCACATAAAATAAATGTCTATAACCGTAATTTCATACGGTCTTGATTGGACTACAGCTTTCTAGTGAATTGATTTAATTGGCTTTGGGGCAATAAAGCCTTTTAAAAGTGTTGAAAAATCAGAATGAGGTAGATATCTTTTTGATAATCTATAGTCCAAACGTCAATAATATGCCGTGTTCCGTGGAGAAGCTAAAAGCCGAACTGACTCGATCAAACTTCTTTCCAAATTGACATTAATTTCTAATAAATAAGAGCAGACTTATTTGTTCACGCGTTTTCACAGATACGAAGTCTTCTGTTCCCATATTCTCTCCCTATCTGGGCTCCCCTCAAAGGAAAAGCGTGGATATTGAATTCTAATTAAATTAAAACATCTTTTAGTCCGTCTTTTCCTTTTGCTTACATGGAAAATAAAGTATTTCATCTCATTAAAAAAAGGTAAGCTACTCAATTGGCTGCCCCATGTGGCTTCCAGGAAACGTCATTTCGCAACAAATTAGCTTTTTTCTTTCTTTTCTTTTTTTGCAAATTAGATAAATAATAAATCACAATTAATGGAAAGATATATCGATTATTAGTCCTCACGCGCTTTCACTTCAAGAGTTAGCCAACCATATTTTTCATCTTTTCAAGTGGCCAAAAAGTAATATCTTACCAGGCACGTCCAACAATTGAATTCTTGCCTCACCAAATCTATGACTATTGTAGGGATGGAATTACCATTTGCCTTGCCACCTTTCGGTTGCAACAGTACCCTCCATGGAAAATAGGATAAAAAGCATCTAAGAAAATAACTTAGGATTAATTAAGAAGTGGGAATAGCAGAGGAGGAGGTAAGCTCGACGTGAACTCCACTGCTGGAGAGCAAGGGTGCCAAAAGATACTAACATTCATATTGAGAATTTTTGGATTCATGCGCTGAGCAAGAATTAAGTCTATGCACCGAAATCCTGCAAAGAAAATTCCAAGATCAAATTTAGGTCTAGTACATTGCTCTTCTTAATATCAAAAGGGAAAGTAGAAACCATGGATTTTGAATAGGAAATTAGCAAAGTAGACATGTAACAAGTTCTTCTAAAGCGAGCTCGATTTGGTATGTGTAGATTCGGCAGATTCCTTCAGCTCAGGAATCATTACTCTTATTGAATACCATAGTGGCTCAGGAAGCAAGTACACATTTATGTACCACAAATCTGCTTGAAAAATCATTAGTTACTATCTAAGGTGTCGAGCATGAGACACGTGAACAAATGTCATCATGCATGTGCATCGAATATGGACCGACATTTGTGTACAATGTGAACAAAATGCCACACATGACAAAGTGTGATGCCATGAGAGCCACCTCTTAAACCTCGTCAGGATAAACTATCACATGGCGGGAGCCACCTCTTGAACCAGTGGCGTCTAAATTTAGAATCCTATTATAGCGTGATCACTTGTGTACATCAACATGTTTAGCTAAATGATTAGTTGATCAAAATGTCAATCGATAGGGAAAACAAAGTACGAGCTTACTTTCTGATTCTAGCTTGGCTCTAAAGTGATTAAACTGTCCACAAACAATTTTTCCAAAGATTGTTTTGATGGTGTGCGTGTATGTGTGCTATCTCCTGGAATCAATGGATGAAATTGTTTGATGGAAATCGATCTAAATGACAGGAATAGCAAATTGCTCAGAAATTAAAGTGGAAGTACCGTGAATTATTTAAAGGTGTAATGCAAGGAATAAAGGAAATCAAAGCAAAGAACACTAACTCAAAGGAACGAGCCCAACAAAATTAACTGAAAATGAGATTACTAGGACATTGACATTGCCGGAATTTATATTAATCACAGTTCGTACAAATGACACTCAAATGGAGACATTGACATCGACATTGAAGTGATACTCAAAGGGAAATCAGCAGTAATTTTGGCAGGGTTCCGGCATAATTTCAACATTTCTTTTTCCTCTGCATATCCTCTATTCATAAGTCTTACATTCCCTCCGATTATTACCAAGTTGATGTCCATTTCTTAACTCAACTTCTTTTATATATCCATGATTTCTTAATTTAACTGCTTTCACAAATCCATAATTTCTCAACTTAACTAAACTTCCGATCTCTGAGCATTTCTCCTACTGTTTCTGCTTATTTTGAATTTAAATTAGGTTTAAGACACTCTTCCTCAAACTTTGGCGGAATGGTTTTTTATGAGCATCAAAACAAGATTGAACTTGATACAGCTTGGCTGTGATTTATTCACCATCAATGTAAAGTGACTTACTGTTATATCAGACGACAATTTAGTCACACAACCAAAGGATACTAAGTAAACCGAAGCACCAAGGGAAAGAGAACCCTCTGCCATCGAAGGATGAAGCATCAAAATTCACAATATATGATCAGCATGTCCAACAAGAACATCCAGATCACGCTATGCAATCTCAGATTGATCGATGATGAAGACAAATTCGTCATTATCATCCCTGAGGCAAAACGTCGAACAGGTGGTGATCATGAATGGTGAGGCGTTCTACAAATAGGAATTCCTGTCAATCGGCGAGCAATATAACATGAGCAATTTGAGATCACAATTTGAAGCTCTCAGCAAAAGGCAAACGCAGAACAATCGTATGATCGAGTCTCGACAAATCGACTACGTCCTACCTTGGGGAGATCCGATCCGAATGGTTTACCTACTAATAAATGAAGACACCGAAAGACCTGGAGAACCTCATGAAGATGAAGCTAAGGCGACGAATCAATTCAGCGACGAAATTGCTCGACAAAGATATTTAGCTGCAACTGGCTTGGACCGTGGGCGTGGACACTGGATTTGGTCCAGAGCGCTCAAGATGAGAGAGGAAGATATTTTTCCCGGTCTGTGCGCGTGGATTCTTGCTTCGCTTGGTTCCTCAGCTCTCCCGTCGCGGCCGAGGTTGCGGTTACCGGCGAGGGAGATTTGACGGCGGGTGTCACCGATCGGAGATGGTACAGACGATCGATTGTGGTGATGGAGCCGTAAGGAAGTGCCATCCTCAATCGCATTCTTTCATGTTGTGTATTTCACCAACAATTTATTTCCATGATTTAATGATTTAAATATTACGAAATAACATAATTTTGACCATTATATAACAATATAATTTAAATCAGTCACATGACATCACGTATAACTTTTACGGTAGATTTGATTATATGATACTTTCGTTTGTTTAAGATCACATATATTTCAAACAAAGTAAGCATGTAAAAGCATTTCAAATGATTTTTAATTACTAGAACATTGTATAAATTTCTCAAAATTTGTAGCATTTAGTATTAAATGCTAAACGATTTAGGATTTAAAGCTAAAGCACCATAAAACAAGACAAGAAGTATAGCAAAATGATACCGTCATGTTTATTACAAGTAAATAATATATTTACTTTGTCCAACTTTCAAAATATCAATTTCTTATGTACTGCAGCCTCATGATATTTGTTAGTGTGTAAAATTTGTAACCTCTTTTAGAAGGTAAGAATAAATAGTAGAGAATTCTTTTATATTCATATTTAAAAGATCAGACATTAATCGGTAACTTGTGAATCATCTTCATTATCTCAAGTTAAGAATTCGTCCATCTATAGTTATGTATGAGCATAGTGTATTTTAATATATGCATGGGGTATCTATATAATTTTTTTATTTTGGCAAAAGCTCAAGATGGAAAAGCTCATTGGGTTTGCTCAACAAACAATACAAATAGGAATTTCTTTTTGGAATGGTTCTTCAATCAAATGATTTTTTTTAACAAAAGAAAAAAAAAAGTAACACTAAGGCAAGAAACTAGCCCAAATATAGAAAGGGAGGGATTTTACCCCGCCCCCATTGGGCCACAAAAGGGAAAAAAAATAGAAATTGAAAAAAAAAACAAAATAAAAAAATAAGACACACTCGCAACCCTTATACATGCGGATACTATCAATCACTCACACACATTCATACAAACCTTAATACAAATAACTTGGAAATGACTTCGAATCTTTTTGCAAAGCCTCTGCTTTACCTCTCGGAACACCCCCATGCTCAAGACACATGAGCCAGGCATGATGCCCCTCTTCTAATATATTGAGTCTCTCCCTCCATTCCTATCTTCGAGTCTCTTGCACCAATCCTTCCATCCTCTCCACACATTCCATCCACTCCACGCATTCCATCCTCTCCACACAGTGCTGTGGATCCTCCCTATCCTCAAAGAGTAAAGCCGAATCCATTAAGCAATTCTTTTCAATCTCAACCTTCAAAGCATCCTCTAGAGGATTGGATTGCAACACATATCCTAGCTTTTTAATGGTTGCACCTGCTACTCTAATATTAAGGCTAAATATCGGATAACTCTCGTCAAATTGACCAAAGTCGACTGCTCCCTCCAACAATCCCCACAATGCATTTGTTCTGAAAAATTGAAGCCATGCCTAATTCGTATCAAATGAACCGAGAGTTCCCAATACCTCATTCCGCCTTTGGCCGTTGACACGTGGTACAATGTCGAAAGATATTTCCTTTTCTCCATCTTCTACATCAAAGACAACACAGAGAAAAAATCCGACGAAGTTGTTGTACAAGTCTTGCGAAGCCTTGAAAGATATACTACCATCTTCAACAAGGACGAACCCCTTTGGCATCTCTCTTCCAGGCCTAACATTCCCATAATAAGACCAAAAGCTGGAATAGCGATGCCTCTGTTATATGTATAAATTATTAGAAGTATCCAAGTTTGTAATTAGTTCAAGAAAAAGAGTTTTATTTGTGCATATTCCTAGCAATTCAACTAAAGCAAGAGTTCTGGAATAATTAGACATATTGATCGTTGCTTATGTTGGAAATCATTCCCCTGCAAGTGCTACCCACCCCTAATGTTAGATTGAATCACCCTAAACGCAGCTCATACAATACAAGTGTAATATATAGGAAGTGAAAAATTGATGGAAAATAGAACAACATATCCAAGAAATTAATCATCCTCGTCAGACCCCATTGTCTAATGTTCATTGGTACGAGTTCACTTTGGAGATCACTGATTCTTCAGTACAAACTGTCCTAATTGAACTTCAACTTACTTGCAACAAATTTAACATTATTAAAAAAAATTATAAAAAGAAATTCTACTTGCACTCAAACTAACGGAAAATTGGAAAGGAAAATCTAATGCATGCCCTCTCCACAGACCAGCCTCATCCAACCACTTGCCCCTTTTATGTATGCTCTAACTTTATATAAAAGGATAATCTCAAACGCAATACTCTCTATTAATAAAATTAAATCACACTGTCCAAGTCATCCGCATGTGGCTAGCCAGGCATGTAATACGACGGTCCCCTATCATAATAGCAACAAACACCTAAGAGTGAAAAAGGTCTCATGTCGAATTATTGAATTATTATAGTTGTGCGGTTTTATCTTAGTCCATAGAGTTGATCTAGTACTATTATTGGTGTCAGTTGTTATGATCAACTGTAACATCAAGAACCACGTGTCCATTTGTTCGTTATATTTTCTAAGATTTCAACCGTATTTTTCAATACAGGAATTACAAACATCGGGTCTTCATCATTGCATCAAGTTGAGATTTTGTTAAGCTTTATACGTGTGCAGAATCACTTTATATTAAATTTGTTTGTTTGTCTAGAATTTACAGTTTTGCATTACATGCACCCAAGGTACACTGTATCAACACATGCATATACACACGCATATACACACACACACATTGGGAGAAGGGGGAGGGAGAGGGAGAGGGAGAGGGAGAGGGAGAGCGAGAGCGAGAGAGAGAGAGAGAGAGAGAGAGAGAGAGAGAGAGAGAGAGAGAGACCTCAATTGATGAATCAACCATGTTCAATCCTTTTTCCTTTGTGCTCATTGGATTATCTTCATGCGAAACCTCGTACAATAAAGCTGGATCTAGCAACTGATTGTCTTGAAGCAAAACCTCTGAATCATTCTCTAGTTGCTTGCATATTAGTCAGAATCCACACTTCTTCACAAGTAGTTCGTGATAATTGCATACTCTAATGCTAATGCGGAAATGAGTGCTGTCATTTGGACCAAAATGGTCTACCGTTCACAAATCCTTTAATTTCATATGCTCCAGCCACACATTATCCAAATCAAAGAACTTCGAATGCCTTATGTGTATTGTGGCTTTGCAATTAACAGATCCTATAACCTCGAATTCACAATCACCGTGTGGCCGAAACAACCTTGCTTCTACTTGAAATACAACACAGAAAGCTACTCCTAGGATCTTTTCATATAAGTCCTTTGAAGCCACGAAAGATATATAACCCTCTTTATTGGGCAGGAACCACTTTGGCATCTGTCCTCCAAGTAGAACAACTCGATGATTTGGTTGGCAATGAAATTTCTGTCATAGATGTAGACTGTTAGACGGTTTTTTTTTTTTTTTAAATTGGCACCTAGAAGGAGGAGTATGAATGAGTTAAGTGGCAACCCTATAGTTTTATATATAGTTAGCAATAGCAATACAAAGATTTTTTTTTGTACTTAATTGGTGGAAACATGACATGTATTGTTGAATATTTTGTAACCAGATGAACATGTGTTATTGAAGTTTTTCATTGGGTTGTCCTTGTAATTTAACAGTGAACTAGAGTTCTATAAATAAAGAGAATATCCTTTGCATTGTCTTACAGCAACCTCCACTATATGTCTACACAATCACTTTTTATATGTTTGCTTTTCCTTTTTTTTTAATTAGCCCACCATTTCGGGATTTTTAGCCTTTTGCAATGCAAACACCCAATGCAAGCCATAATGTACCCTACTCCATATCAATGCGAGAGAGAGAGAGAGAGAGAGAGAGAGAGAGAGTCTAACCTCAGGCATGAACAAATCAGTAATGGGGAACACATTACTATCCTCAAGGAGTGACAAATCCGTGACAAATCCTTCCATCTGCCATCTTCTCCACGCATGCAGTCGATCATCCCTATTCTCAAAGAGTGAAGCCGGATCCATGAAGCAATTCTTTTCAATCTCAACCTTCAAAGCATCCTCTAGAGGATGAGATTGCAACACATATCCCAACTTTTTAACGGTTGCACCCGCTACTCTAATATTAAGGCTAAATATCAGATAACTCTCATCAAATTGACCAAAGTCGACTGCTCCCTCCAATAATCCCCACAGTGCAGTTGTTCTGAAAAATTGAAACCACACGTGATTCGTACCAAATAACCAAGAGTTCCCGACACGTCATTCTGCTTTTGGCCGTTGACACGTGGTATGATGTTGAAAGATACTTCATTTTCTCCATCTTCTAAATCAAAGACAACACAGAAAAAATCCTACGAACTTGTCGTACAAGTCTTATGAAGCCTTGAAAGATATACTACTTTCTTCAAAAAGGACGAACCCCGTTGGCATCTCTCTTCCAGGCCTAACATTCCCATAATTACACCAAAGGCTGGAATAACGATGCCTCTGTTATATGTGTAAATTATAAGAAGTATCCAAGTTTGTAATTAGTTCAAGAAAAAGAGTTTGATTTGTGCATATTCCTAGCAATTCAACTAAAGCAAGAGTTTTGGAATAATTAGACATATTGATCGTTGCTTATGTTGGAAATCATTCCCCTGCAAGTGCTACCCACCCCTAATGTTAGATTGAATCACCCTAAACGCAGCTCATACAATACAAGTGTAATATATAGGAAGTGAAAAAATGATGGAAAATAGAATAGCATATCCAAGAAATTAATCATCCTCGTCAGACCCCATTGTCTAATGTTCATTGTTACGAGTTCACTTTGGAGATCATTGATTCTTCAGTACAAACTGTCCTAATTGAACTCCAACTTACTTGCAACAAATTTAACATTATTAAAAAAAATTATAAAAAGAAATTCTACTTGCACTCAAACTAACGGAAAATTGGAAAGGAAAATCTAATGCATGCCCTCTCCACAGACCAGCCTCATCTAACCACTTGCCCCTTTTATGTATGCTCTAACTTTATATAAAAGGAGAATCTCAAACGCAATACTCTCTATTAATAAAATTAAATCACACTGTCCAAGTAATCCGCATGTGGCTAGCCAGGCATGTAATACGACGGTCCCCTATCATAATAGCAACAAACACCTAAGAGTGAAAAAGGTCTCATGTCGAATTATTGAATTATTATAGTTGTGCGGTTTTATCTTAGTCCATAGAGTTGATCTAGTACTATTATTGGTGTTAGTTGTTATGATCAATCGTAACATCAAGAACCACGTGTCCATTTGTTCGTTATATTTTCTAAGATTTCAACCGTATTTTTCAATACAGGAATTACAAACATCGGGTCTTCATCATTGCATCAAGTTGAGATTTTGTTCAGCTTTATACAAGTGTAGAATTGCTTTATATTAAATTTGTTTGTTTGTCTAGAATTTATGGTTTTGCATTAGATGCACCCAATGTACACTGTATCAACACATGCATATACACGAGCATATACACACACACACATTGGGAGAAGGGGGATGGGGTGGAGGAGAGAGAGAGAGAGATACCTCGATTGACGAATCAACCATGTTCAATCCTTTTTTCCTTTGTGCTCATTGGATTATCTTCATGTGAAACCTCGTAGAATGAAGCTGGATCTAGCAACTGATCGTCTTGAAGCAAAACCTCTATATCATTCTCTAGTGGCTTGCATATTAGTTGGAATCCACACTTCTTCACAAGTAATTCATGATAATTGGATACTCTAATGCTAATGTGGAAATGAGTTAGGTCATTTGGACCAAAATGGTCTACTGTCCACAAATCCTTTAATTCCATATACTCCAGCCACACATTATCCAAATCAAAGAACTTGAAATGCCTGATATGTATTGCGGTTTTGCAATTAACAGATCCTATAACCTCAAATGTAGTTCTTGCATTTGGCATATACTACCTTGCTTCTACTTGAAATACAACACAAAAAGCTACTCCTAAGATCTTTTCATATAAGTCCTTTGAAGCCACGAAAGATATATGATCCTCTTTATTGGGCAGCAACCACTTTGGCATCTCTCCTCTAGGTAGAAAAACTTGATGATTTGGTTGGCAATGAAATTTCTGTGTAGACTGTTAGATAGTTTTTTTTTTTTTTTAAATCAGCACCTAAAAGGAGGAGTATGGATGAGTTAAGTGGCAATCCTAGAGTTTTATATATAGTTAGCAATAGCAATACAAGATTTTTTTTGTACTTAATTGGTGGAAACATGACATGTATTGTTGAATATTTTGTAACCGGATGAACATGTGTTATTGAAGTTTTTCCATTGGGCGGTCCTTGTAATTTAATAGCGAACTAGAGTTATATAAATAAAGAGAATATCCTTTGCATTGTCTTACAACAACCTCCACTATATGTCTGCACAATCACTTTCTATATGTTTGCTTCTTCTTCTTTTTTTCAATTAGCCCACCATTCCAGGATTTTTAGCCTTTTGCAATGCACAAACACCCAATGCAAGCCACAATGTACCCTACTGCATATTAAAGCGAGAGAGAGAGAGAGAGAGAGAGAGAGAGAGAGAGAGTCTAACCTCAGGCATGAACAAATCATTCACAGGGAAACCATTAGGGACTAGCTCCCGATCCCGACTTGAATATAACTCAACGTCCCCAACGTCACATATGTTGGAGGGAATTCTAGTTAGAGATTTGCAATTATTTGCCTTTAACCTTCTCAATTTCCCTGGAATCTTGGGGATCTCTTGCAGTTGTGAGCAGCCACAAAGTTGCAGGACTTTAAGATTTTGCAACTTGTAAATGCTAGACGAAAGGATTACCAATTTCTTGCAATCAAATAAACTAATGTCCTCAAGAGAGACAAGATTTCCTATTGATGCAGGAAGTTCTTCGATTGAAGTCCTCCCTAGAAGAACTTTTCGTAAGCTTTCGTTCTTATTCGGAATATCAGGGAATCTTTGCAATTTAAAGCAATCTTCTAAATTCAACTCCCATAACTTACAGTGATTTGCAACTGAATTGTGGACACGCTCCAAGTTTTTGCACCCATGGAGATTCAATTTCTCGAGATTTGGAATACAAGAGACGTCCGGCATATAAACCAGTGATCGGCATTCACCCAATTTAATGAACTTCAATTTTTCAAAGTCCTACAAGAACAATAAAACCAACTTGCATAGACATTCTAAACAATCAAAGAAAAAAAGTGAGATATCCAGTCATTTCAAAATTTGGCTATGATTTTGAAATAAAAATCACTTGATCATAATCCGAGCCCTATGTTATCAAAATTCACTACATCATATGGTTGACATAGAGCACACCCTCTCACTTTATAAATATGAGTCCAGTAAGTAATCCTTGTAATTCACCGACGCTCGTAATTTCACTACGTGCTAGAATGGCATGGCCACTTCCACTACATATACATGCAAAAACAATACTTGTGATTTAGAGAGAAAGATTGTGTAACCTCAAGTGGGAGCACATGAGCCACAATCATTCCTTTGCCAACTGATTCATCACATGCATTTAAGCTAACATCTGGAATCTTATGTAGAGATTCATAACCACCCCTCCTGCAGATCCCGCAAAGGCAGTGGAAGGTTGGGAATCTCTCCTATTCATCACTTATTAAGAAGTGGTGATTGGTTGATCGTTTTTTAAAAAAGAAGACATATCGTGTATGCCTAATTGGTCATAAACATAACAAAAATATGAAAAATAATAGAGTCCCCGTCTTGCATAGTTTTTTGCTTTGAGCTAGATATACGTTGTTGTAGTGTAAGAGCTCAAAGTTTACTATATCATAATAAACACAACCACCACATATATACCTTGCATTTATGTACATAAATAAAAAAATGTAGATGCATTGATAGACTTTGACATCTTGATCCAGTGGATTTCATGTGTGATTTATTAAACCTCTATGGTGCATGTCCAACATTGTAAGTCTTTTTGCGCCTTCTTTTGATAAGGCTTTAACTACTTTATTCTTGAGATGCCTTTATCAATGAGTTGTCATTCCATAATGATTTGGATATTTTTTATACAACAAATTTTCAATGAATTTTCTAAAATTATAGCACATCATTCCGAAAGAAGAAAAGAATATTAAATGAAAGGGAGTCTAAGGAATGAGATTTGACATGTCATATCTGAAATTGTATTTGAAGGCGTATCTCTCAAAAGATAAATGTGGTGAGTGTTTATATAGGGCAAGTCAAGAATGTCAATTAAACTTCATGAATTGAGACAAACCTAATCAACACTTTCCCTCACGCATGTGCATTGGGAATGGAAATGTTGCTATTAGTAGGAAGGGGCTTACTGGACAGTTTTTAAATGGTAAAAAATTTGAAAATGATCGTCATGGAGCCTCGATGGTTTACATGTTATTGAGTTTCATATTAGTGAATTGTGCGCCTAGATGGTATTCCAAAAACATCCCCCTTCCAATAGTGATGTGAAGTTTGTGTGTCACTTTTGGCATTCCTTACGGTGAAAAGAGGGGACTCCACCTTAGTTCAATTATGCTAGCCATCCTCAAACCGATAGAAAAGCTGAGGCCGTTAATAGAATTTTGGTCAATTTATTAAGTAGTTTTATTGGAAAACATTTTAAACAATGAGATTTGTTATTGTTTCAAGGTGAATTTGCTAATGATAATCCGGTGAGTCAAACTACTGGAAAATAGCAATTTGAAGTTGTGTACCGAAAACATCTTTGAAGTTCTTTGGATCTTATGCCACTCCCCACTAAGTGCCAATTTAGTGGATATTCTGAAGAAAGAGCTAAGGAAATCGAGCGGTTACAAAAGTGAGCTTCGTGGAGAATATGTAATTTAATCTATCTTCGTATCATGAAGACCAGGAGCTTCATGAGGTTGGCCTTGAGGACAAGTCTTTTCCAAAAGAGGGAGATTGACATTGGAAGTACTTCAAATCCGTATCAAAAGATTTCAAGATCCTCTCTTGTGATTTAAATAGTGGGGAAATAATATATCTTCTTGATCTGTAAGTTTGTTTATAATATATTTAGGAATGCTTTGATCTCGATTAAAATTTTGATTATATTGTTGCACATTTGAATTTCGTAAATTAGGTAGGTTGTTTTTACTTAATCGGAGGTTATTCAAAGGTATCCTAGGCTACTGGCTATAAACACCATCTTGGTCCCTCATTATAAACACAACATTATTAAATGGAGTTTTATTCATGGGTGTTGTCCCTTATAAATTTTCCTTCATCTGTCTGTCTGCCCTTTAGTGGATTCCTAGTGTCCACGAGCGATCAAGAGAGTGTTGAGACCTTCGAGTGGCGTACAAAAGGGGTGATTCGGCCGAGGAAGACCTAGATTATCCTGTCTCGTCCTTCCTATTCATTGTGGTGTTTTCCACCACACTAAGATAAAAAAAAAAAAAAAAATACCCATTTTTTTATTTGCTCGTTCAACCCAATCCGAAGTCCGTGGGACTGACAAGCATGACAGGAAAATAAAAAGACAATGATTTCATGCGTTTTGTAAAAACGGTGACGTTTCTGAAAATATTTTTTAAGAATTCATTTTCCAGAAAAAATAATAATATTTACGATATCGACTAAAACCTGAAGATAAATTAGAAAATATTGTCACTATTTGGTTTGTGTACTCCTTTAAAAAAATATTATTTCTTTTTTATTTTATTCTTTTCTTTTATTCTTTCAAAAAATTAATTTTTAAATTTTTTAAAATTTTTTCTTGTTCTTTGGCTGAATGCTAGGCCATGCAAGCTTGAGCCTCACCAATCTCCAACGAGCTCATCCCTCGCCTGTGTTCGATCACCAGTTATTACTGTGCCTTTTTATAAACATGGAACTATAATTGATATTTGAAAAATTGAGTGAAACCACCAAATTAGAAGCATTTAATGGGAAACGTGTGAGAGTTTAATTAAACTTATTAACTTACGCATTTTTCTGTGGATAAAATGTTTGCAAAATAAGTAATTGACACATTTTCGTGAAGAAACAAAATTGAGATCCTGTAGAAGGTCCTCTTGGCTTTGTATACTAATGTAGATGATATGCATATAAATATAACTACAAATACATAATACATGTATAACCTTAGAATATTACTGACTTCTCTCTACAAAAACCCTTTTAGTCAAGCTTCAAAGACGTTGCGCACTTATAGAGTGCATACTTCAGCTGGCTTCGAAGTGCCAGATGAAGAGCACTGACACCTCCGCAGAGGAAGTCTTTTCTATGGAGTCGTACTCCCCAATCTTCTTTTTATTTAAGCAGGAGAAAGAATTGGATTATCAATCTATTTCCGCCTTCTGCTCTACTGCTAGGCTAGAGGACACCCAACAAGGAGATGTGAAGAATCGCTTCCATCCCATGTTTCGTTACCTCTCGAAGAAATAGAGTAAGGACTTTAATGGATGGCTCGATTGAGAAAAAAAAAAAAAAAGACGGGAAAGAGGAGAGATTTTTTAGGTAAAATTTTCCAACATTTTGAAAATGAATTTATTATCCATAAAGATAAAGAAAGCTTTCTTTTAGTTCCGTTTCTTCCTCCCTCCAAAGATAAAGAAATATTAGTTAGCAATGGCTGATTAGGTTAGTCCGACCGAAAAAAGACAGGACTTTTCAGCCACTGTTATAGAATTATCAAGCTTGTACCTACCTATGTAATGACTAGCTTCCGATACAGATCCCTTACTACACATTTTCTATGTTTCTTTTCATTATCCGCTCCATGCAATCGGAGAGGGGACAATGGGAGGTTCAGTCAAAAGCATTTAGCGTGCACCCACTTCAATGGTCAAGCAAATATGCAAGAAAAATCTCTTTCTCTTTACAAGCGCAATTTCCAAAAGAGTGTAGTCAGCTCATCTCTACTGTATGGGGTAGAACCTTTAATAACATTTTCAAAATCTATCCTTTCAAAAACATAAAATTAAATTATATCACCAATTACTTTTTGCCCCAATTTTCGGTACTCAAAAGTTACCGATTCATTAAGTTCACTGTTGTTATAATTTTCAATACTCAATATCTTGAAAATAAGTTTGGACTTTTTTCTTGAAAATTTTGGTTCGAAGCAAAATCAAGATTCGCATGAGGGAAGTGTTTAATACTCCCCTATAACGGAAAGATTCCACTTATGTTGGTTCATGGAGTAAATCGAGATCCTGTATATAAGGCTTTAATCAAATGTGTACAATTTAATAGATGTAGATGTTTCTTAAGCACATTAACAAGCACCGTCAGAGTTATTAATTGTTGCATTCAAAGTTTTCAATAATACATTTGCATATTCATATTCATATGCATATAAAAATGGATATATAAAATATAAGGAAATAAAGACTATGTATTTAAATGCTCACCTTAAATTGCGTTACTTGGACGTTGCTTCCACTCAGATCAAGTCCAACTAACTTCTTTGGACCGAGGAAAATTCTGGAATACATGGAGGACATTTAGGCCATTCAAAATATCTCAATTCATTAGGAAGACTCATAGGACCTTGGAAAGAGTTGTGCACATTAATCACGATGAGCACCTCAACCCTGTCATGTTTCTAAAAGCACTTGGGCCTATGTATAACGATTTTGTCCAGGGTAAACGCAAAACTATGGCTTTTATTGCATTCGTCCCTTGCATTTATAAAAATCGTATTGCAATTAAAAAAAATTTAAAAAAAAATCATAGGATAAAGGAGTAAAATCAGTATCTAAACCAACAAATCTCACCATATCCTTTGATAGAACATCACGAACATCATCATAAAGCCATAACCTACTACGTCTTCTAGGATCATCATGACATTCTTGTTTAACAATATCCATGCCCATCAACTGAATTAAGTCATGCATTTGTAGTTCCCCCCACTCTTCATATATCAAAGACTTCCCTATAAGAACATTTACTCCAATAGTTGTGGAAAAGTTGCAACAGTCAAGAACCTTCACAATGTCCCGTTTAGATCTTCCCTTGAAGAGACATGCAATATCAAGGAAGATCTCCTTTTCTTCGTCATTTAGTCTATCATAACTTAGCCTAAGAACTTCATTGATGGTTTTGTTAGGACTTTTGGCAAGTTTGTTCAATGCACTTTCCCACTCAAGTTCTTCTCTACCACATAGGAAAGAGCCCAGTATCTCAAGTGCTAAAGGAAGTCCATGAGCATAATCCAAAGCACCATCTACAAGATCCCTCCTTATAACTACTTTGTTGTATCTCGGAAAAGCATGCTTATTAAAAAGTTCAAGAGCTTCAAAATTGTTTAGAGGCTTAACTGCATAGATATGATCTTTATCTATCCCATGGGAAGTTAGTAAATGATTATCTCTAGCAGTAATGATGATTTTGCTTCCTTTGCCAAACCAATCACATCCTCCAGCTAAAGCATTTAACTGTTTTACATCATCGACATCGTCAAGAACAAGGAGAACTTTTTTGCAACAAAGTTTGTCTTGAATTAAATTAATACCTTCATCAACACTAAACACTGATAATTCTTTTCCCAATAATATCTCCAACAATTTTTATTTTTTTTTGCAAAGGAAGTAAATCCTTGGAATCTTTTGAATGTTCTCGAACATTTGCCAAGAAACATGCACCCTTAAATTGTCTAAAGTTAGCATTGTAAAGGGCTTTTGCTAATGTTGTCTTCCCAATGCCTCCTTGTCCCCATAATCCTATCATGAGAACCTCATCGGACTCAAGATTTAACATTGGTTCCAGCTCTTCCACTTGGCGATGAATTCCAACTGGATGCTTCGCAACATGTAAGGGCGTGGGTTTCAGCTGCTTAGAGATCTCCTTCACAATTTCCTTTATAAGCGTTGCTTCATCTCTGACAAAATCAAAAAAAGTACTTGATACATTGATTTGGTAGTTTAGTTATGATTAAGTTTCATCAAAGAAAAAGAAAGAAAGAAAAAAGATCCAATTATTTTTTTTTGGTTGGAAAGAAAAGATGTGATTCAGCATATAAAAAATAATGACAAAGTGGTGCTTTACATCAATTACTACTTACCCATCGTTCAAATCCCATCCAGATAATTTACCAGCATCAAAGAGAGTTGTCTTCCATGTATTTACTTTCTTTGAATCCTTCCCAAACTTGGACTCATGTTTAGCCATAGCTTTCCTGTAACTCTCTCCCCTGTCTCACTTCTCTTGGTTCCACTTTGTAAAATACTGGCAGCACAACTAGGTTCTTCTGTGCTTTGCACTCCATAATTTTCACCAGCTCCTCCAAACACCATGGCAAGGAAGCATAGTCCTTAGAGAAAATGATGATCGCGACTCGCGATTCCTCGATCGCCTTCATAAGTGCTAGCGATATTTCCTCTCCTTTTCTCAGTTCCTCGCTATCCTTGTAAGTGAATAAGCCATTTTGGTCTAGAGTCATGTAGAGATGACTAAGAAAATTGCTGCAAATGTCGGTACCTCTGAAACTCAAGAAGACATTGTAATTCCTCTTAGCTTTAGAAGAAGAAGAAGCCATTAGAATTTGGTAAGAGGAGGCAGGTGCTGGTGTGTTTGCTTGGAAAAATGAAGGTGCTGAAGGGTGAAGCGAGATCTTAAAAGGTAAGCTACTCCATTGGCCACCCAATAAAGTACTTGGTTGTGGCTTCCAGGAAATGGCATTCACAATCAGTGAGTTTGTTCCCCATCGGATCTTTTCGGTATTTTCTTTGCACGCAAAGGCATGACTTTCTTTTTTGAAGGTCAACAAAGAATATTATATTAATTTCCAGCTTTGTGGGCAAGGCAGATGAGAGGATGTGGCAGGAAATTGGAGAGAAGGAGGCGGTGCCCGGTGGGCTCAGCAAGCTCGGCTTGGGATCCTACTCTTGAGAAGTGATGTATTGTGGCACGGGGAAATGTCGCTAGCGTGATTTGTTGCATACTACTATTTTGGTAGCTAAACTTCGCATGATTTTTTGCCATGCCTTCCAATAAATCAATATATAATGGGAATGAAGAAATATGAATTTAGAGTGCAGACCTATTAGTAACTCGAGAGGATAGCTTTGACATGTAAATCAATTGTAATATCCTACACAAGATGATTAGTCATCCATGTATGTAGATACTTGTGTCGATTTGAGAGAAGGGCTTTGATATGAGCACGTCTTCACCAACAATCGGTTTCGCATTTTCTATGCATTAGGCAATCTAATTACAAATTGGATAAGGATTACCTTTTTCCTTTCATAACTCGAGCATGAGAATAGATCAAGCTTTTTGTTCAATTGAAAGTAATGCGGTAGGTTCTAATGTATAAATTCAAAGACACAAGAAATTTTCTAGAAGAGCACCTCTATATGATTAATTGGTACACCAATAGCTTATCTTCTATTACTTTGGAGTGATGGATCTTTCGCTCGACTAGGGCATTATTTATTGGATGCTTTTTTGGAATTCATATGCTTGGTGATGTCATTCCTCGTCAAATCAAAGTGCTAGTCATTTTCAAAAGCATTGGATACTTGGTATGAGAATTTGTAAGAAAGACTTGACTAGGTGTAAAAGAAAACGTCCAGTTCAGATTATTTAGTCCAAAAGTGGATTTGTGCATTTAGACTTTAATGAAGAATGGTATTTCAAAAGTGTAAAGCATCCACTAACATGGGATGCATTATATATAGAGTTTAGCTTATTTTGTTATTATCTAAATTTATGCTGCATATAAACATCACTAATGTCAATTGAGTGCAATAATTATACCGATCATTATGAGTTTCATGTGATTTGATGATATCTGACCTTTTTTTCTTTGTCTTCGTTGCTTACTCAAAAGCGCCAGGAAATGTTTGGTCTAACAGTTTCGCGCTAGCTTCCCTCCACACGGCCGTGCTCAGAAAAGAAAAAAGATCAAGTTGATTTTGATGGGCAGGTGGCCCCATCACTTGTTCCTTCTACATGCTCATATCCTTGACTCCGGTGGCTCATTCCCATTGCATTTTTTATTCTTCTTCTTTTTCTTTTTCTTTTTTCTTATAAATAGAAACGGCTTGGTTGTTATTATTCGGGAAAATGTTAAACAAGGAGATGGATTAGACTCGTTTTACAAAAAAAAAAAACCTAAACTGAATATAATCAAATAATTACCTAAAATGGCTAAATCAATCTCACATAGGAGCCAAAGCTTGCTAATCAACCAATTTTTTGATAACTGGCAGGTGTATGATTGGTCCAACAAACGAAACCTGGATACTTCTGTCTAAAAAAATTTGGCAAAAATTATAAATCCCAAAAACAAAGCACCACCACCACCCCCACACATCGCGCCCTAAGGTTTCTTCCTTCATTTCTTCGCATCTTCTCCTTTGCTTCCGGTCTTCGTTTCTTTCCAAAGATAAAGACAAAGCTCATGCAAGGCCCACCTCTTCATTAGTAGACTGATGACAGTGCAAGTTTTCCCTAAAATTCTGCAGCAGAGAATAAGCAATTGAGATTTCAACCTATGCACAAGAAAATCAAGTTTACGCACTCATAATTCTGTTTGGCCATACTCACTCATACTTTGCTAATAATCATATGATCTTGAATGGAGATAAGGAGTCATTTCTTTCTGTAAAATCTGTTTTTGTGAAATTTCAAAATTATCTCCGGTTGGAGACTCGACCTCGAAGGATCGACGTATTTGGAACTAAAATCAAGGCCAGACTATTAGGCGACTTCTTGGAACTTAGTCACTTTAAAGCTGGTTCAAACAATTGAAAAGCGATTGAAAATGCTCCTTCGTTTCACACTCGAGCAAAACAAACTATTTATTTGGTCAAAGCTGTTCTATTTGACCGGTCAATGGTCGTGGGACCAACCACTTTTTATTATTACTAGTTTTTGGATTTCTTTTCCCTGTAGTATATTATTAACTGGGAATATTAACTCAGTTAAAATATACCCCATTAGCTCCCCAGTAAAATCCTTGATTGTGGCTTCCAATAAAAGAGTTAATATCATGAAAAATCTCAAATTGATATACCTATGACAATGTTACCTCAAATTAATTTTTTAATCACAAAGAACCCCAAATTAATACATTTAATCATTCATTAAATTTTACCATTTAATTACTAAGTTAAATAACATGTCTATCGGTTTTGGGTTTTACCCTTCATTTATTACAAGTGTATCAGTTTATAATTTTAGTCATATCAATTCAATTTAATAGAAAATAATTGATTGTAAATTTATCATAAATATATCAGTTAGAGATTTGTGTTATTAATTTACAATAAATTTATTACAGGTATATCATTTTGATATTTTTCTTAGTATTAACCCTCTAGTAAATGGCATTTGAAATCAATGAATTATCGCCATTCATTCATTCTTTCTTTCTTTCTTTCTTTCTTTCTTTCTTTCTTTGGAATATCATGATTTCTTTTTGTCAGAAAAATGTCCTCGTTTTCTTTCTTTCTTTTGCATATTATGACTACCACTACTCGAAAGTTATGTCATTTTGAGTTTGTTTTTGTTTTTTTCTTACGTGCACATTAAAGTACACTAGCCCTCACACACGTACTATTATTTTAGACGTTGGTCAATCGTGTTTTTTTTTTTTTCTTTAATTTTTGTTAAAGTAACCAAAAAATGAAATCCTTTAACTCACGTTCACGGATTGAACTCCTCTCCCTCAAACCTATACTAGTTTCTCCGCTAGAGAGCCAAGGTAACTCGCACCTCATTGGCCCCACGGGTCCTTGACTACCTTTCTGTCCATTTTTTTTTTTAAAATTTGTCTCGACAAGATTTAGTTTCTTTAATGTAAGATCGTAAGCATACCTGATAAATCATTGGCAGGTTCGAATTGCTATTTGTCCCGAGTCAACATTTCTTTCTGAAACAAAACTTATTCAATGGAGTACAACATAGCACATGATTCATACCATCTTTTTCTGAATTTAAGCTTTAGAAGGAAAACATTTTTTGTTAACTAGAAAAACATTTTCCATTGACTCATTTTCCTAAATGAATCAAATGTTGAAAAATGAGGAAAACATTTTCCGGAAAATGAGGAAAACGTTTTCCCAAAAATTGCTTTTCGCAAAACAAACACACTCTAGATTTGAAAATTTTCTTCTCTCTTATTCCACATGTGATCTAACTTTGGCTGCATTGGTCCCACTGCATTCACACGCCAGATTTGAATATTTTCTTCTCTCTCTTATTCCACATGATTCACAGTGCATTCAAACATTTGAAAATTTTCTTCTCTCTTTTATTTTATTATTATTTTTTGAGAAAATGAAATATTTAAAGGGGCTAATTACGTTCGATTTATGTGTTACTTATGCATGATATGTATGGAAGATTCAAACCTTGAGCTTGATTATTTGAAGCAATGTCATTCTTAGAGAAGTAAAAGTCACGTAACTCCTTTTACTCGTGATTTCGACTGAAGTGACTTTGAAAAACTAATATACGTCGCATTCACATGAAAGAAATTTTCACAACTATCCTAAAAACCTACAGATTTCAATTTTGATGATGATAATGCTCACTCAAAAATGTCTCTTATTATTGTTGTACTTAAGTATTTTATGTATGATTTCGAAAGGGTTAAAAGGACCGCTTTGCCTAAAACATAGGATATCATAAGATCTTTTAGTAATATTATTGTGTGTGTGTCTACCTGAAAAAGTTAATGATTTGGCCTTGCAACTTTTCTTCGTTGAAGATCACATTTACCGCATTAGTTTGATGCACGATCGATACAAATATTTGTTCGACATTGATTTATTGTTAATTGAAATATGAATAAATTCGACAAATCGATAATTTTGGACTCTAAAATCATCGTCACCATCGCCACAATTATATTGAGATTTACTTCAGCTGTTTTTTTTCATAAAGCAACAGTCGTCAGATAATTTTATAAGCTTTTGTAATTTTACCAGTGTCCCAAAATTACATTCCCTCCAGGGTCACAACAGGATAAAGGCAGTTTGATTTGATAAAGATGATAACACACCGACCCTCTACTTTCCACACACCTCCCTGATTTCAAACCGAAAACAGACAAATTGTGTTCACATTACATTCTTGACTTACGAAGGTTAAAGGTTTTTTTTTTTTTTTAATATGTTGACCGCAATTGGTGTTCCCACGCTGTGCTCTTGGCTTGGGCGGAAAGATGCCGTTACTACTCCTACAAAATACTATGTAATTGTTAGTCTAGAGCTTGCTGGCTTTTTTAATAGGGAAGGATGGATTAAGACCAGGTGATCCTGTCTCCTCCTATTTGTTTGTGATGAAGGTGCAAATTTTCACTAAAATTCTGCAGCGGAGAATGGAGATTTACGCACAAGAAAATCGAGTTGATGCACTCATACTTCTGTTTGGCCATTTACTTACTCGCTCACTTAGGGTGCACATGACAAAATTTTTGTTTCTCTATTTCTCTGTTCCCCATAACATGTTTGGAATAGGAATCTATTTGGTAACGCAATTTCATTTTTCTATTTCTGAAACAGATTTCTATTCTAGAAATAGATTTGGAGCAAAAATTAGAAGTTAAAATTTTTACATTTTCTATTTCTGGAACAGAAATGAAAAATCAAAATTTTTCTCATCGTTTACTCTCGTCACCGCCCATCACCTACTTACCGCCTGTGGGATGCCGGATGCCTACCGACAGTTGTTGGCCGCCTGCCACCGACCCTGGTCACTAGCCACAGACCGCCGACCACCAGACGTCGGCTGCTCCGGCCACCGCACTGCGGCCACCCGTCGCCAACCGCCCGACACCAACCGCCCGTCGTCAAATGCCAGACGCCCACCAGTCGTTGGCTGCTCATCGCCAATAATTGGATGCTAGAGGCTCATCACCAACCACCAGATGTTTGTGGGCAACCCTCCGTCGCTCACCACTGGCCACCAGATGTTAGCCGCCCGCCACCCACCGCCGAGCTCCTGTTGCTGAACTCCAGATGTCGAACGTCGGACGTCGAACTTCAGACGTTGGACGTCAGTTGCCGGTCGTTAGAGTCCGACTCCGATGTCAGACTCTGGACTTTGGCCGCCCGCCACTGGTCACCAGACGTTGAACGTTGGACTCTGGCTAGCCACCGAACGCCGGTCATTGCCGCTCCTAGAAATAGAAATTTTATTTTGTTATCGAACACATTTTTATTTCAGAAATAAAAATTTTGAATTATTATCAAACACGTTTATTTACTCAAAAACTCATCCATGGAATAGAAATTGATTTCTGTTCTAGAAATTTTATCATGCGCACCCTTATACTTTGCTAATAATCATCCAATGTTCCTAAAAGGAGATGAGGAGTCATTTCTTATATCAAGTCAGAAACATTGACCTCAAAGGACCGAGATATTCAGAGCTAAAATCAGGGCTAAACTGTTAAGTGACTTCCTGAAACTCAATGACTTCAAAGCTGGTTCAAACAATTGGAAAGCGATAAAAAATGCTCCTCAATTTCGCACTCGAGCAAAAAAGTGCATGAATGTGGCTTTAGATGGAGTGATGAGACTCCACGAATGTATTGGAATTGCAATTACAATCAAATGAAAGAGTTGAAATTGAAATTACATCAAAATGAAATTACAAGGAAAAGTAAAGAGATCTCTTGGAGGTAAAAGGATGCATTGGTCGATCTGCTGCTTTAGCGTCTTTAATCTTCTTCAAAAGAAGTGGCATCATGTCTGTCCACTTCGCTTGAAATTCTCCAATTTTGTGGGCAACCACTTGAGTAAATGGACTAGCTTAACACACCTTTCGGGGAAAAATAAATTTGGGTACTAACACGAGCATATTTGATCATTTTTTCTACATGGTGTTCAATCTTATGCAGTCATTGAAGAATAATACAGACAACTTAGGTTTGATACGTATCTCTCCAAAGCCGTGAAAAAAGGAGCGGAAAAATTGACATCGCAAGTTTTTGTATGTAAAACTCATCCATATCACAAGCATAAATATTTGTTCGTCACGGTTTTTGTGGATGAACTCGTGACATGCGTGACCCCACCACGTGATTCTAGATATCAGTCGAATGAAGTAGGCATAAAACAAGTACTTACACAGCGAGAAGTTTCTAGCATAAAAAAGTCGAGCACACAACGAACAGTAAAGAGGGGAACAAAAGAAGAAGGAAAGGCCCAAAGCAGTACACTTCCCTTCTTAAAGATTCCCTTAAAAAAATATTGATCGATGTGACACGGTATGCACCATAAAAAAAAAAAAAATTGTAGCGAATTGAATTGAAAGCACATGCATGATTACGTGATGGTCATCATGCCTTTGCTGAGGAAGGCTGCTTTTTAATTTGAAAACCAGGAAAGATTCACAAAAAGAGAAAATCTAATTTCTATTTGCTCCTTCACGTGATTCCCATTTGTCATCATCGCATTCCCTTTTATAATCCTGGGAAATGCAGATTTCTTATTTAGTGGGACATTCATTTTGATAGTTCCTCACCGTTAACGTCACGGACTGAACAAGTCCTTAAACGGCCCAAAGGAAAGAAATAGATGAGAGATCCGTCTAGAGATAGAAGACTCCATAATGTCATCTATATATTCCCTTTTTGTCATGAAGATAAAGATAGATAGGAAATAATAGAGCCTCGCGATAATGAAGGTAAACACAACATAAAGATTTCAGTTCTGGTTACTATTGAATAAGCAAGTATAGTAACCTCCCGCGTCTGGAATGAATGAGGGTGGGTGAAAAGCTTACAGTAAGGCCAGCATGCCTAATAGCACTGTTACTAAGCTAACAGGTCGGTCCTTACTCCTTTGGTTTAGCAACAGTGCCGTTTTGATCGTTCCTCATCATTATCGTATGTTTCTTTTTTACTATTAAGTTTTTCTTTTTTGACTTTTGCTCTGCTTCGAGGTTTGTAATAATTATAATGAAATGAAAGATTGCCTTTCACATCTTATTCTACCCGATGCTACAGATTTGCTTCGGGTGGAAAATACCATTACCTAGAGAGGCCCTTTCCCTTTTTATATACTCATCTGCTCGTAATTTGGCAGAAAAATACTATTACCTAGAGGCCCTTTCCCTTTTATATACTCATCTGCTCGTAACATACTCATGGCTTTTTCAGTGTATCAAAGAACATAAATATACAATATCAATCATTTTCATTTTGGGCTTATCTGAAAATCAAATGGCACCATATTTAAATTCATAGAATCAATCTATACAATACTTTTCCTTATGGATGTAATTAGACTACAAATGCTTAGATGCTAATTCTTTTGTCTTGGCTACATGCCACCATGAGATCAAATTTGTGTATCATATAGTGTTTGTGTTAGATGCAAATTGCGCAATCCCAAGATCTCCATAACTAGAACAAGAACATGAATGATTAAATAGAAAGATCAACGCACCTGTTTTAGGATCCATCGTTCTTGAATCGGAAGCGAAAACACAATGTTCCTTGCGCAAATCCTTCTTCTCTATTGCCCTCCGTATCACTGGCTCAATGAGGCAGCCTCCCTCATGGTTTAACGTTAGGTAAACGCTCCTTATGTGAGGATACGTGAGAATTAGAGTTATAGAAGAGACTTAAGCACTATTTATAGTGTTTCCAGCCAGTCCCCCTCATTACGGGCCAGGCTCAACTCGGTCCACACTAGCCAACCCCATATTAGACTAATTAAGAAACCTTTTATCTCACCTTAGACCAAACCCCGTAAAACAGTAACCGTTAAACGGTAAATTATAACATCAATTAATGTAGTCCACATTAGGAAAACTCTTACATTCTCCCACTTGAACTATATTAATTGAAATTGTACTGTATATGCGCACATTGGTTCAGAGATAATTATTAATAGTCAATCCTATCCCATAAAGCATGTATACACACAGAGCCTTTCATGGTCACAAGTACTTTCAACTTTATTGATATGGATTCAATATGGTAGTGTGGCAAATGACTAACATCTCTCATAGAGAAATCCCATTTGTCAGTCACCATTCTCTTACCTTAGGCGACACAAAAGCTTGTGCCACAAGAGAATGACATTATGGTTCCAATGAACCCACATATGTCTTGTCCTTATGGTTAATCTTTCTTTATTTATCACAAGACATATGCACAAGGCTAATAACCGGATGCCCATAGCCTTCACTCAAGGTTTAAGCAATACCTTAAGACTTTTAACAATATATATATATATATATATATATATATATATATATATATCAAAGTGTTACTAAATTGTAACAAATGCAAATATAAACTTTATTTAAGAAAAATAAAATACAACTCCCACTAAATAACAGTATCCCAAGATGCTCCTAGGCCCATGCTAATGACATGTCGATCAAATACACACGGACGTAGGCTTTTAGTTAGTGGATCTGCAACCATATCATCTGTAGGAATATAATCTACAGCAACATCACCATTCTGCACTGATTCCTTTATGGTCAAAAACTTGACCTCCATATGTTTAAACCCCTTGAGACTTTTGTTGTTGTTAATAAACAACACTACAGAATTATTGTCACAATGTAGCTGTATGGGTCTATCCACAAAATCAAAAACTGCCAACTCCCTAATGAGGTTCCGGAGCCAAATAGCTTGAGTAGCAGCTGAAAAACATGCTACAAACTCCGCTTGCATGGTAGAAGAAGATATAGATTTATGTTTCTCGCCCTTCCATGATACTGCACGTTCTGCCAACATAAATATGTATCATGTTGTTAACTTCTTATCATCTTGACAACTAGCAAAATCTGCATCTGAATACCCTAGCAAGTCTAGAACATGTTTATAAATTAGCATATAATCTCTTGTTCTCTTTAAGTACCTTAAAACCTTTTTGGCAGCAACCTAGTGATCGTGTCCTGGATTTGAATGATATCTGCCTAGAAGCCTTGTTGCAAAAGCAATATCTGGCCTAGTGCAAACTTGAGCATACATGATACTTCCAAACACACTAGCATAAGGTACATTATTCATTTAAGCTTTCTCAAAATTTGAATTTGGGCATTGTAAAAGACTCAATTTATCACCCTTAATAACATGAGCAATTCTTGGTTTGCAATCTTGCATATTGAATCTTTCCAAAATGCGATCAATATATGCTCTCTGAGATAAACCCAATGAACGGCATGAGCGATTCCTATGAATCTCAATGCCAAAAACAAAAGACGCCTCACCAAGGTCTTTCATATAAAATTTTTTTGATAACATCCGCTTTGTCTCATGCAGTAAACCAAAGTCACTACTTGCAAGCAAGATATCATCCACATAAAGTATGAGAAAAATATATTTCCTCCCACTAACCTTGGTGTATATACACTAATCTACTTTGTTCTCAATAAATCGGAATGAAGTGACAACACTATGAAACTTTAAATACCACTGTCTAGAAGCTTGCTTAAGGCCATAAATAAACTTCTTCAATCTACAAACAAGCTTACCTGAGTCATCTACTACAAAACCTTCAAGCCACACCATATAAACCTCCTCATTAAGGTCTCCATTAAGAAAATCAATCTTCACATCCATCATCTCTTAGTAGTGCAGTTAGTAGGCAAACCACTTTTCAAGTGTTCCAGAATGGAACGCTTCATGGACAATAAGCACATTCTATTGCTCTTTTCTCAAGCAACAAATCATATGTCCACAACTTAAAATTTGAAGCAGTAAAAACTTCAATAATAGTGGAGTTATTAATTACAGAAAATGTGACTGAAAAAAAAACAATGTATATAATTAATTAGCATCATGTAAGCACCGTGTAACTTGAAGTACAAGTACACATCCAGAGAGTTACACGCATAATCATATAATCACCTTTGGACAGAATACATGATATGCAGTTATACACTCCCTACATGATAGCAGTTATGAGAATATATTTCAATCTTCATGAATTCATCACTTTTGGGCATATGAACCACTAGGATAAGTCGCTCCTCCACCATGTTAGGGAAATCCCTTATGATGTTTTGAAGATGACAAAATAAATCAAAGGATACTAACATGTTTAATGGTTAAGTAATAGACCATGCAGATGATAGAACATGTAAATGATATTGTCAAAGTCAGAAGACTGCTAGAAGACTGAACGTAACACATGTCCAAAGTATATTCTGAAGATTTCCAAACTTCTGTGTCAAAGTCTGAAGACTGCCAGACTTTAGTGTCAAAGTCTGTTCTACATCAGAAGTCTGTCAACTCTGACAAATTCCAGACTGAACGTGAATGATGAACCAGAAAACAGACTCTATGCTGAAGCTGAACTAGGTACAAACCTTAAAGCTAAATCTGTTCAGAAGTAGAATATGTTCAGACTCAGATTGTAAAGTTTATTGCACTCAGACTTTACATCCAGAACTCGACAGAACGTAACTCAAGCCCAATCATATAACGGCTAGTGATCTAGTTTGGATTCCACATCAGGATTGAGTTGATTGACTCAATCTAATTGATTGACGATTGGATATTGAAGACAAGAACTTTCTATACGAAGAAGCTTTACTTATGGAAACCAAGATTCCGTTTGTATGGGCGATCAGAATCATTTTGGGATTCTACTTTTGTCACTCAACGGCTACCAAATCTTCTAGATACAGAGCTGTCCTATGGGTATATTGGAAGACGATCCTCAAGATACTGTCCAACGGGTAGTTTGGAAGTGGAGGAGTATTTAAGGAGATGAAGGACCGATGAGCAAGTAAGAGACGAAGTGTAGAATTTATAATTCCAAAGTCTGAGCAACCTTCGATCATATACTTGTCTCTTGAGAGCTTAAACGTTTGTGATCGTGAGAGAAATACCAAAAGAGTGACTTAGTGAGATAGTGTGATCTACTAAGTGTTTGCATTCGAAGTTGTAATCTCTTGTTGATTGCATAGTGGAATCCAGCCAAGAAGGCTGTTAGCGTGGGAGAGTGGACGTAGGCTTGGATTAAGCCGAACCACTATAATTTATGTGTTCTTATTCTCTTCCCCAACTCCTTTGTTTGAAGTTTATTTTATTCCCTATATTTGCCAAGATTTATTTTAAACACCTATTCACCCCCCTCTAAGTGTTCATACTAGCACTCTCACACCACACCATCATGTATCTCTCCATGAACTAATACACAATCACCTCATTTGGGAGTATGACCACGCATTAGACCAGGAGACATCCCAATTAGCATACGAGACCAAAATTTCTCAAACCCAATCAAGCATGCCACTTTGGCGGTCACTACTCAATTGAATCCTTGAAACTCTCTCATACTAGGGATATAAAATTTACATCTCACATACACCATATACATGTGATTTTAACTTTAGTGATAGGGGCACATATCACTGAAATCAGATATCATGTTAATTACATTGTCTTATTCATTAATAAAATTAAACATGCATATATATATATATATATAGAGAGAGAGAACCTATGAGACAGATTCCAATGAGATCACCGATCACAACAACACAAGAAACTTCTCTTGTGCACCCAAATTACAGATTACCAAAACAACAATATAAAAAGAATGTTGATCTAGAGGATCTATCACAAATTAACATCAATAGCAATACATGATACACCAGATCAAAAAGTCTGATAGCTGATCCATTATAGCTCATGAGTTTCATAAGTAAAAAATGAATCCAAGGCCAACAACTGATTAATTAGCCAATTTTAAGTAAGAAATATCATTACTTCAACCAGTGGCCTATAAATTGAGTCAAACTACAAAACCAAATATATAAACTATAACAGTAGATACTATTGCTCTGCATAAATATTATCATACTCATTAACCATAAAGATATTCAATTTGATAGACATTCACCAGTGACCATATGAATTTAGGTACAATATACAATAACTTAACTCACATGCATTACCCACACTCAGCATATGTGCTAATCAATACAATCAATTTGGTTACGAGTTCTTAAGACGTCCATCATGCAAAAGTTACCAGCATGTAAAGGAGTATGCATGAGCAACAAAAGTTTCATGACTTTCACTATTTCTCATCACTTTAATACATAGTTTAATTACTATCTCATAATCATTGTATCTCATTAAACTAGCTTCAGTTCACAATAAAATTTGAACTTTTATTAATGAATCACACCTTTATAATGATTACGTGATAATATACCTATAACCCAATACTTGTATTTCCAAAATCACATAAAGTACAAGAAAAATACGCAAAAATACACTAAAATTATACGTATTTAGGGGTACATATGTATTTTCACATCCATAAAATTACCAAACATGTAAAATAAATATACCACAAGATAGAGGAGAACCATACGAATCCAATGCCACCAGCCACGCGTTGATCTGATGCCCCACGCGCCTGCACGCGCCGCCTGAATGCGCAGCGCGTGGAGCTCACGTGCGGACGTTAAGACCGGTCAAAACCGGTCCGACCAATTCTCGACTCGACCGACCGGTCCAGCCGCCCGGTCCGACCAGTTGACCGGGTCGGGTTGGTCAACGGGTCGAGTCGGATCCTCGGTCGGGTTGGGTCCAGTCGGTCAACGGGTCAACGGTCCCAGGTCGGGTCGGTCAACGAGTCCGAGTCGGGTCGACGAACCGGTCGCTAACGTCATGATGACGTCAGCATCCGCCCATGTATCACACGCACGGGTTGTCCCCCGCGTGTGGGCACGTGTGAAGGCGCGTGGGGTGCACCTTCGACACCTAGGCGACGCGTGGCCGCGCGTGGGGGCGCGTGCGGCCTCCCCCAGCGACGCGCTGCCAACTGTCTTGTTCGTCTCGTCTCATCCAGTCCGAATTTGTGATTTTATTTTATTTTTATTGAACAAAAAAATCTCAAAAAATCACAAATTAGAGCAAAATCCTTACAAATTAGGGCAAAATCCTTAGGGTTCAAGTTCTAGGCTTATGGAGGCTCTAATGTCACATGTTAGACGCAAATTGGGCAATCCCAAGATCTCCATAACTAGAACAAGAACATGCATGATTAAATAGAAAGATCAACGCACCTGTTTTAGGATCCATCGTTCTTGAAGTGGAAGGGGAAACACAATGTTCCTTGCGCAAATCATTCTCCTCTATTGCCCTTCGTATCACTGGCTCAATGAGATGGCTTCCCTCACGGTTTAGCGTTAGGTAAATGCTCCTTATGTGAGGATATGTGAGAATTAGGGTTAGAGGAGAGACTTGAGCACTATTTATAGAGTTTCCAGCCAGTCCCCCTCATTACGGGCCAGGCTCAACTCGGCCCACACTAGCCAGCCCCATATTAGACTAATTAAGAAACCTTCTATCTCACCTTAGACAAAACCCCGTAAAATAGTAAATGTTAAACAGTAAATTATAACATCAATTAAAGTAGTCCACATTAGGAAAACTCTTACAATTTGTGCACTGAGCCGGAGTACGATGGGATAAAGCATTCATCCTCCTTTGATACCCAAAAAGGTATAGGTAAATCGAGCATGAAGGCCACGGACTTTTGTACCAGTGTACCAGTTTTACGTAAATGGAATTGTGGGTTGTAAGGACAACACACGAGGAGAAGCAAATAGCGATGCGATCCTTTAATGTGAGATCATGAGCTGATAAATCATTGGGAGGTTCTACTTGCTATTTGTCCTGAGTCAACATTTTTTTACAAAATAAAACTTATTCAATGGAGTACAACATAGTACATGGTTTGTATTCTCTTTTTATTGTACCTCATGTGATATATGTGGTTCATATGATCCCTTCAATGGTTACTACCTATTGAATCACTGTGTCTAGCAAATCATCTTCACAAGGAGTACGTGAAATTGCAAAAATTGCTAATAAAAAGTGCAATCAATGTGTCTTTATTTGGTGGATCCTCTTTAGGAATGTCAAGATTTATGTTTTCCACGCATGCTCCAACTGTGGCTGCATCAACCCATGTGCGATTCACATGCTAGATTTGAAAATTTTCTTCCCTCTCTTATTTCACGCATGATCTTACTTGGGCTGCTATAATCCCAATGCATTCACACTGGATTCGGAAAAAAAATTTCTCTTGTGCAGAAACTTTGGCTACATCAATCCAAGTGCATTCGCACGGTATATATGTCCATCGCATCTAGATGATATTGTACGGAAGATTCTAACAATGAGCTTGATAATTTCAAGTGGTGTCATTTCACATCAATATTTTCACTTTTTCGGAGAAGTAAAAGTCAATAATTCTTTTTTCCGTGATTTTGACTAAAGGGACTTCAAAAGACTATACACGTTATATTCATCTAAAAGAAGTTTTCACAACTATACTAAAAAAATGTAGAACTAGGTCTATGTTGACCCTAATTCACATTTGCTAATTATAAAGCTCACTCAAATATGCTACTTACAATTTAAAATTATAGCTGTTTTCCTTGAGTAACTTTTAAAGAATTTCAAAAGGGCCCCTAAAACACAGAATATTATAAGTATTTCGGTAATATTATAATGTGTGTGCGCCTAAAAAAGTTAATTATATGCGCAGGAAACTTTTCTTCTTTGAAAATCGCATTTACCGCGTTAGTTGGACGTATGATCGATACAAATATTTGTTTAACGTTGATTTATTGTTAACTGAATTATTAATGATTCTGACAAGTCAAGATAAATTCTATGACTATAATTTCATACAATCCTGACTGGAGGCTAGATTTCTGGTTGGTTTATTGATTGGCTGAGGGAAAGAAAGCCTTTTAAAGCGTTGGAATTGGTAGTAGGTAAATATTGTATTGCCTAACCTAATACAAACATTGGTAACAATCCCATAATCCTCTTACATGCTAAGGACTTATTTGGTAACATTCATATCTTGTTGTTGTTCCAACATCTGTACCGTGTGAGCTGTACCTACTATGTTAACAATGCCCCCACCGTCAACTTTAGCTCCATGCTTCGGCATTTAAAGGTCTACAATGTTAACCGTAATCAATAGCTTTAAGGCCAAAAGTTTGAAATTTTTTATTAACATTTGTGACGATTCACAAAGATTTGCAATATTATATTGTAATAAAAAACTCGACGTCGTAAAACGTCATTAAATATGACTTTTACTGTGTTGGACGTCCATTTGCTAGTGCATACAGTGTTTTAAATTTCAATTTCAATTTATAGTGGGTAAAATGTCGAACCTTATGCGCAATCAATAGTAACTGAGTCAAATTCAACAGCAGAAATCTTCTCATCTCAACATAACAATTAACATTCATGAGGTATGGTTCAGCATTGTGCGTTGGAAGTCTACTTTCTTTCGTTCCTCCTCTTTTTTCTTTTTCTTCTTGTATTTTTGGGTTTCATCTCTTTCCTTTCTTTCGTTTGTATACTTCTCTGTTAGATATCTACATTAACAATCTTTGTAAAGCTCCAGACCAAAAAAAAAAAAAGTCTTTGTATAGCTCTTTTCCTTGGTCTTATTTAGAGATAACTTCAGCAAAATTGAGTAATGTCGGCCGGTGTCCCACATTATAATCTTCCACGTCAAGACAAGATGAGAGATGTTCGATTGAGAAAGCTGACAATACACCGACACTCCATTCTACACGCACCAGATAAAGGAGTGGAGTAACGACAAAACTTGAATTAATGGACAGCACTTCCTTTCATATGTTATATTCGATGGGTGGGGACTCCATCTATCTGAACTCAAATGTACGTGAATGTATGATTCCATGAAGGTCCGATGCGTATAATCATTTGATTCATGTATTACATTCTAAATAATTAAGCAAATTATACAAATTATTTTTTTAACAAAATTTGACGGAAGCATACCGTATATTTCATAAAAGTGTTCGTGACTCCTTATTAGAAAATCGGGTGGTCGGTGACCTTTTTTGCCAACAATTTTTTTTTTGTACACTATTAGTACCTGCAATATCTCTCTTGTATACACTTTGCAATCAAATTCTTGAGAGATCAATCTTATGAGAGCATTTTTGTAAAAGAGTGCGCCGTGTTTATGGAAGAATGTTGGCTCCATTGCAAACCAATCTTTGTTTGAGGCTTCAAGTATAGTTGATTAGGCATAAATCTTGAACAGTCTCTGGAAATAGAGTGGGCACCCATTTGGACCGGAGCACTATAAAATGGTTCCACATTCCTCTATCGTTACTCCTTTTTATTTATATGCATTTAAGTTATTTTTGTGTGTATATACTTAATACTATGGAGCATATTCAATATTTGGGGCAAAATATTGCTTGTGTTTATTTGAAATTTTTAGAGTTAAATATCATAGCATCACATGTTGATAAATTAAGAGAGTTGATGATATATTTTCATCAAAATATATAATTAAACAATAGTATGATTAACAAGTGTCAGACGAGGAATTTGATACATTCATGCGCCAAATGCAGAGAGGCATATATCCTTTTGCACTTTTTCCCACGTCTTATAAAGCAATAGTCATCTGACAATTTTATAACCTTTTTGTAATGGAAATAGATCAAGCTTTTCATCCAATTGAAAATAATGTAATGGTTCTAGTATAAATTCAAAGAAATGAGAAATTTTCTAGAAGAACACCTTTAAATGATTAATTGGTGTGCTAATAGCTTATTTTCTATTACTTTGGAGCAAAGAATCTTTTGCTAATGTGGGGCCTTTTTTGCTGGGTGCTTTTTTTGGGAATCCACTTTTTAGAGGTGCTACTCCCAATCAAGTAAGTGTAAGTCATTTCCAAAAAAATTGGATACTTCATGCAAAAGTTCATAAAAAATACTTCGTCTAAATGTGAAGGATACATATTCCAATTTTTTAGTCCAAAAGAGGATTTTCGTGTTTGGACTTTAATTAAGAACACACTTTCAAAGTATAAAGCGTCCAATAAGGTTGAATGTTCCATGTGAATTGATGATTTTTTTTCTTTGTCTATTTTGCTTAGTCAAAAGCACAAGGAAATATTTGCTCATTACATTCCTGTTAGCTTCCCTCCATATAACTCTGGTTTGGAAAGAAAAATTATCAAAGTTGATTTTGATGGCAGGTGGCCCCCACCACCTTGTTCCTTCTACATGCTCAAATCTAGAGCGAACCCAAGGCTTGACTCCATTGGTTCATATCCATTACATTTTTATTTATTATTAATATTTAGGCTTGATAATCATTATTTGAGAATATTCTAAAAAAGAGCATAGAGTAGTCATTTCCAAAACAATTCAATATTTCATGGGAAAGTTCATAAGAAAGACTTCGTTTAAGTGTGAAGGATACATATTCAATTATTTAATACAAAAAATGATTTTTGTGTTTCGACTTTAATGAAGATATACTCTAAAAGTATAAAGTGTCCACTAACGTCGGATGTTTCATGTGATTTGATGATATCTCACCTCTTTTTTTTCTGTCTTTTTTGCTTAATCAAAAGTGAAAGGAAATTTTTGCTCATCTTCCGTGCTAACTTTTGTCCACACATGACACAACTCTAGTTTGGAAAGAAAAATTATCAAAGTTGATTTTGATGGTAGATGGCCCCCACCACCCTGTTCCTTTTACATGCTCAAGTCTAGAGCGAATCCAAGGCTTGACTCCATTGATTCATTTCCATTATATTTTTTTATTTTTTTATTTTTTTTATTTTTTATTAACAAAAAGGCTTGATAGTTATTATTTGAGAATATTATTTTTTTAAAAAAGCATAGAGTAGAGTCATTTCATAAAAAAAATGACCTAACATGAATATTACTTCAAATAATAATTTAAAATAATTAAATCAATCTCACATGAGGATCTGAACTCATCAGTCGGCTAAACGTTTACCAACTAGCAAGCATGTGATTTTTTTAACAGCCATACGTATCTTCCCATGTTCTTCCCTTGCTTTTGGTCTTTGTTTCTTTCGATAGAAGTAGACAAAGCTCGAACAAGGACCACCTCTTCATTAATCGGACGCTTACATGTGATAGCAATACAAAAGCTGTTTGATTGATAAAGCTGACAATACACAGTGTCACGGACACTCCACGTTCCATGCACCACACATGCATGGACCCCTCCCTCATTTCAAACCATAAACGAAAAGATGATGTTCACACTGCATTATTGACTTATGAAGGTTGAGGTTTTTTTTTTAATTTTTTTTTAATCTATTGATTCCAATTCATGTTCCCACTGAAGACTTGAGAGGAAAGATGTAATTACTACTCCTAGCTGCTCTATAATTGTTGGTGTGGAGCTGTAGCAGTAAATTTCACTTCAGTGAATTTACTACTCCTAGCTTCTATATAGTTGTTGATTGGAATCGAGTCATTGGACTGCTGATGAATTTATTATGCTGGTCAATTACGACTTATTAGCTATCCTATAATTGTGAACTATTGCTGCGATATTTTCATATTGCCCAAGAGAACTAATAGAACAAATCAAGCAAAGCGTGATGGTTTCTTTGGAAAAGCTCTTCTGCGCATGGAGCAAAAGGTGTATCTACCTAAGAAGCAAGTATGCTTAGGGGTTAAATGATATTATTGGAATGGAATAATGCTTGTATCCTGATGTATAATTTGAGCATTTTCTTGAAATCCAATTATTTCTGAACATCTTGGATTGAAATTCATAAACAAAAAGGGAAAAGTTTCTGGCCTTTAAAGTTGCGCTTTGACTCCTTCTATTGCTGAATTAAGTGTCAAAGCTATGTAAAATAGCCAGGCAACTAATGAAGTACACATTGAGTAGGGGAGTACATTTTTCTTATGGTTTGATCGTGGCATCTTATGGCCCTTTGCTTGATAAATATCCAACAGGAAATTGTCTATGGTTCAGGTCCATCTCTTGATCTTAATCAGTAGTTGTTTGGGAAGCATGGATTCAAGATCTGACGATTTGCTGCAAGTGCTGGCTGCTTTATGCATGATCCCTTTTCTAGCATCCTGCCATTGCTACTTTGATGGAAGGTATAGTTCTGCTTGCAAATGGAATGCAATTAGAGAGAAGCAGCTTGTCAATTGGCATAAATGTGTTTGGTATAGCCCATGTAATTGTAAGCATTGTTTTATAACCTGGCTGTTGAACTTGGAATGACTTGGGCCATATTTTTTACAAATGTAGAACAAACAAATATAGATTTGAGCACACTCCCAATTGGGCCTCATAATTCCCACCATCTATAAGAACACTAGAATGTGCCCTTTTGCCAGTCATGGCCCTTCACCTTTCTCAGTTGTATGTGCCAATACTAGGATGGCATACCAACTAAGATAATCAGACAAATTAGAACGCAAGATGTTGAATTCAATCCGCAAAACCTCAGTAATAGAACTTTAAGGCAATGTGAGAGGACACTCGGTTGCATTATAGCTCAAACTTCATGACACAAAAGATAACCAAAAAAACTGAAAGAACTTGGATACAAGCATTGATGGGATTCTACCCAGGAATCTAACTTGCAAATGCAACTGAAACGTCAACTCTGTTCTAGATGCCTCCTACCTTCATAGGATATCCTCTAACATAAGTAATGCCACCCTTTGTCACAGAGACAAAAACAAGGCAAGAAAATGGCAAATAGAAGGGCAATCATTTGGATGCACAGTGAAATACCATTCTGAAAAATAGGAAGGTATAATAAATCTCTGAGCATTCGAAGGTAAACACACCATGAATTTGTTAAAAAGCAGAGAGATTTCCAACAATTGATACTTGTAGCATAAAACATATGGAACTATTTGCTTGTTCAAACTTTCACAGAGACAGAGCAGCCAAAAGCTCTGCAGAAGAGTAAAATTAATACTTGCCAGCTTAATTTGGTTAAATGCAAACAGAGAGCTACATCTGAAACTTGGAAAAGCTAACCTTCACATCAATTGTATTGCTTATACAACCTTGCATAATAAGCATTCCAACTAGTATAAAGGGGGGGAAACTTAAAGAGATTAATGGACGCATAAACATAAAAGAGAGAGCAAAAATCTAGAACTTCAATAAGAACTTCAGTATCCTTGTGTTTTGACACTGATACTTCGTATTGCGACGCAATAAGCAATCTGGAAAAAATTATAGGATCCACAGGAGTAAAGCGCAAGAAGCAATACAAATCTAGCATATTTTAAATCACAAAACCATATTGACTCAAACAATACTAAAATTGAGGCCAAAAGACAAGATCTACATAATTTCTTTCAACTCCATTTACATCTCAGCATTTGGGCTACTCCTCCTGCCTAAAGCAAAACTTAGCTACAAAAATTTTGAGTTTATGGCTGCTAAAAAATGTAAATGGTAAACATGTATAATTTTGGACATCTAAAAAGTAGTCCCTTGCTATTCAATTTCCACAACTTTGCATTAGCACTAGCCAAAATCGACAAATGTCCCATCCATCCATCTTTTGTCACAAACCTAGATGAAGTTGCTTGAGGTGACAATCACTGTGGTTGTCACATATCCACAAAAGAAATCAGACAATGGACAAGAGGGTCATTCTCTCCAGGAAACAGCATAAAGTGCTAAAGTTGTTGAAAGCGGAGTGCAAGAAATCATTTAGAAAATGCGACAAGTTAGCAGTAAGCATTATATCAAATACTCAAATTAATTGGAATCCAGAAGTGGACCTTTTCGCCATGAATCAAGAATATATCTAACAATTGAGATTATCTTAGAAAGCTTGAGGTGCTTCCTCAGGCCATTCTCTGCTTGCTTGCATATAAGGCCAAACCTACACCTTCTTAGTGTTGCTTCTGATACTTCAAATGAAACCTAGAAGAGACTCGACTCAGTCTCTAACATCTCATCCAGCTCATCAAATGAATGGCATGTAATATATTTAAACCACAAGTGATCAAACTGTAAAAAGAGAATGTTCTTGTATCATAATTAATGAACATGATTCACCAATACCCAAACCTCAAATGAAAAATTAGCCTCATTTTCTTCCTCCAATCGAAAAGCAATACACAAAACCCAAGGTTACTCCCGTGCAAATCTCGGGGTACCCAGAAAGAGACAGAACACTCTTGACTTTGGATAAACCAACGTGCTATCCCTCTCCCAGGAAATATAGTATCCATGTAGTGACCAATCTCACCAACATCTGGCTATAGCAAATCTATTAAATCAGAAATCACATCAGCTCATGCACATGTATAATGTTAGCTAAGTTGATACCTTCACGAACCAAACCATGACAAGAATCTAAGCGAACGTACACTAACATGGAGGACTGAATGCACTAAATAGGCAATTTTGGAAATCTGGACAATGCATTGCAGGGTGCAAATGTTTGGTGGAAGCTCCAAGATCTCTTGTAGCTACTTACAGTCATCTAATTTTTAATGGACCATCAACTCCTCAAACTTGCTAATGCATGTCGAAAGACTAACAAAATTATTTTCATAGAGATGCAAAATATTTACAGCAGAGAAGCAGGTAAGACTAAAGAAATTCTTCCTCTAACAACTTGCACCCACTAAGCTTCGGGGAGACCAAATTTGGAATCCAAGTCTACCATTAGGGAGATTGGAGCTCTCATTGCTCCCTGGAAACAAGCTAAATAGTGAACAACCCTTCAAGAGGAAGGTGCTCTAGATTTTGCATCTCTAAAATGCTACTAGGAAGATTGATAAGACTTTTCCACAATCCACAACAGAGATAAGGTTTCCAATTGACGCAGGAAGTTATTTAATGGAGATCTGAGATATATGAAGTTTTGTTAAGCTCTCCATACCCTTAATATCAGGAAATTTATCAAGTTTAGAGCAGCCGGTTATATCGAGTTTTGAAGATATTTCAGCTTCAGTTTGCTTGGAAGCTCCTTGAGGTTCGAGCACCTACTTAAGTTCACTGTCTCCAAATTTGGCACCTCTGAGATGTCCAGAACACTAATCAGACTTACAACAACTATGAATAGGAACTTCAAATTCCTAAAATGCTAAAAATTAAAAAGAACAGCCAAACAAGGTTTTGATAAATTTCACTTTGTGAAAGGCACAAAAATGGAAACCGTCAACATAAGAATGTATGATGTACCTTTAATTTATCTCCTAATTCTTTAATTTGGCTATTATGCACATCAAACCAAACAAGTTTCTTTAGACCGGTACTAAACTTCAGAGTTGATAAAGGATACTTAGGCCATTCAAGCCACCTTAAATCTTTTAGAAGACATATGGGACCTCTGCTGAGATGTGCATTCAGGACTAGGAGCAATCTTGGTCTCCTCATATATGTGAAAGCACTGGGATTGATGTCTAGCTCTTCTTGTGTTGGTAAGTCCAGCACTATGCCTCTAACAACATTGGTTCCCTATCAAGGAAAACAAAATTATCATTATTACCCAGCCCGAATTACAATAGTGTAAATTAAAGAAGACAAGATTATCAATGATGTCATGAGAAGCTCTCACAATATCCTCCAAAAATACTTCCAAAACATCATCGTAGCACCATCATCTACTCCATTTCCCAGGTCATCTGGATACTCTTGTTTCATGATATCTTGATCCATCAGCCAAATCAAGTCATGCATTTGTACTGTTCTCTGATTCTCAACATTTATTAAAGATCTCTCTATTAAAGTTTGAATCCCAATTAATGTCTTTAAACCACAACTATCAAGAACTTTGGTCACATAATCACTATCCCTCCCTTTAAATAGGCAAGCAATGTCAAGAAAAATATCATTTTCATTGTCCCCCAATGTATCAAAACTTATCTTCAGAACGCTGTTTATATCTTTATTAGGACTTTCGGCAAGTTTACCCAATGTACTCTCCCATTCCCCTATACTTCTACCACATAAAAGGGGACCCGAGACCAGAACCGTTAAGGGATGGCCATTAGCCTAGCCCAAAATATTATGTATGAGATCACAATGTATGTCTTCCCTCTGGTTTCTTGGAAAAGCATATGAACTCAGAAGTTCAAAAGCTTCACCTTGATCTAATGATTTAACTTCATATACCTGATCTATCCCGTGAGAAGTCAGTACATGTTTATCTCTTGTCGTAATAATGATCGTGCTCCCTTTTCCAAACCATTCACATTCTCTAGCTAACGCATTCAACTGGTCCCCATGATCCACATCATCCAGCACAAGCAGAATCTTCGTGCAGCAAAGTCTATCTCGTGTTAGGTTAACGCCCCTATCCGCACTGAAGATCGCTAAATTTTCTTTCCACAGTATCTCAGAGAAGAGTGCTTTTTGCAAATGAACCAGGCCATCAGGTTTACTGGAAGTTTCTATAACATTTGCAAGAAAGCTACACCCACCAAACTAACCAGTTATACTGTTTGACTAGTGATACTCTTATAGACAGCTTTAGCGATAGTGCTCTTCCCTATACCTCCCGCTCCCCATATTCCTATCAACCAAGCCTCATCCAAGCCCATACTTAACTAACGATCTTACTTTCTCTACCCAGCAACCTACACCGACAGGATGCTTGGCAACACTCGAGGGTACTCGTTTGACTACAGTCGAGATCTCTTTGACAATTCTCTCGATGAACTTGGTCTCATCTCCGCCAAAACAATAATGGCAATATACGATCCATTGAACTAAATAAAAACTAACACGAAGAAAACAACCAATCCGTAACATTCCAAAAAATGACTCCATCGCACTAATCGATCCCATCAAGTATCAACAGATTAGAGAATTCCATATTCTTTTACAAGGTCGAACAGGAATACTGCGCTTACTCTTGGTCATAATAATGCCAACCGAACAAATCGGCGACTAGCCAATGCCTTGCCATAACCCTCTCTCTCTCTCTCTGCCATCGAATCTCCCTCGGCTCCACGCTGTAGAACAGGGGCAACACCAGCTGTCCCCTTGAGCCCCTTCCACTCCATCACCTTCCTCCACTGAGCTCGTCCAAGCACCACCCAGACGAAGCGCGGTCCTTGGAGAAGACGAGCATGGCGATCCGCGACTCCTCAGCGGCCTTCATGAGCACCCGACAGGATCTCGCACCCCGGGCCTCAAGCCCTCGCCGTCAATGTGGGCGTTGATGCCGCCGTGAAGGGAGGAAGCCGGGGCGGGCATCCTCGCCTCTGAAGCGGAGGAAGACGTCGAACGGCCATATTGCTGTGGAAGAAGAAGGAGACGACAACGACCACACTGGAAGATTGAATGTGATGCTCTTTCCTCTTCAATTTTTTTTTAAGAACGACAACAAGTTAATTTTCCATTCGAGTTTATGTTAAAAGGACCGAGAAATATGAAGTAAAACAATCGGATAAGTTCAGCTTAATTTTTTATTCATACTGTATTATTAAATCAAGGGAATTAAGTATAGTTTTATCAGTTAATATAATAGGTGCACTTTTATTATGCTTTTATTAGGAAGATTTCTTTTTTTATTTTGATATCACTATTTTAATATTTTATAAGTTTTATCTTTTAAATATTTCTTTAATTAATTTTCTTATCATCGCCAAATAAAGCGATTTTAATTGTTAAATGAATTTGATCATGTAAAGAAATAAGATATAATTTTAGTTTCAAATAACTTGATAATTTTTTTTTATTTGTGCTTGATTTTCGTCCTCTTTTATAAATTTAATTGTTCTTTAACTAATTTATTTGTATTAGTTCAATTAAGCTAATACCTAATGAAGTTAAATCACATTATTTTCAATTAGGACTAGATTATCTATGATTTATTTGTACTGTCTACGTACTTAATATATAGTTGGGTATCATGATTTATATTCACAATAACTTGCATTATCTATATTATTGAGTCAAATTTCTCACACTTTAAAACTTAACATAAGTTGGGGAAAAAAAATCTTAGTATATGTTAAAATTTTATTTCAAACAGACACATATTTCAAAATGTACTCTAAGATTATAAGCCAAGTGGATTATGCCATGTGCCTTACCCAAGTGACAATAATAGAGCACATTTTGAACAATTATGTGGTGAGTACAGTAAATATTCTTTCAGCTTTGATTATAACTATGTATAGGAAATATAGTATATAGAAATAGGTTAATATAGGCCAGATGATTATGAATTTTGTAGTGTCTTTGATATTGACTACACTTAATCATTTGAAATTTGCGCAAATTTTCTTTTAACAAATATCTCAATTCGCATGTTCAGAATTTTGAGTTGTGGATATATATACAAAATTTGAATTTAATTTGTTACTTTACGCTTAAAAGCAATTTAAGTTTCCCCCGCCCCTTTCGCTTCTCCCCGCTGCCTTTGCCACTGCTCCGCCATCGCCGTCATCGTGTTCGCCCCATCATCATGTCCCCACCACCGTGGCGTTCCTCTCACCATCGCTTGTCCTAGTTGTCGTTGCGCCTCTCTTTCTCTGTTCTGCGTTCCCGTCACCATCGCATGTCCTAGCTATTGTTGCACCTCTCTTTCTTTGTTTTTGTTCCTCCGTCACGGAAGACAAGTGGAACGTCTCAGCCGTAGCCAGCCTCAGGTGACCATTGCCCGAGGGTAGCGACCCTAGATTTGGGGTCGCGGAATTAGATTCATTCCCCAATGCCGATGGACATAGAGAGATAGAGGGGGGGTTAAGGTGACGCAGTTAGGGCGGCGTGGTGACTCGACGGAGGCTTGGAGAGAAGGTTCTCTGTTTCTTGTGCAGTGTAAGTGTGCTCCATGCTGTGTGAGCGTCGGATGAGAGTGTGTTGAGAGAGAGAGAGAGAGAGAGAGAGTTAGTGGCAAAATTACTACTTACTCATCATCATCCAAGTACCGCCTGGACAAGCTACCCGCCTCCTAGAGAGTGTCCTTCCATCTCATCGATCTCCTCACATCCTTACAAAGCCTCTTTTAAAAATATTCAAGACAAGTTCGGTATTCCCCTTCAATCCACTTACCGTATCTAATTTCACTTTGTAAAACAATGGAAAGAACTTGAGGTAGTTTTGCTTCTTGCACTCCATAATCTTCGCCACCTCTTCCAAACACAACTCCGAATAGATGTTGTCCTTGGTAAAAACGATGATTGCAAGGTCTGATTCCTTGATCATCTTTGGAACAGTGACCATTAGATTCTCTTCATCTTTCCCCTTCGTTGAACATGGAAGTAGGATATTCTAGCATGGACTGCGCATAGATGTGTGACAAAGTTGTCGCCAATGTTCTCTTCTCTGAAACATACAAAGACTTTGAAACTCGTTTCGGAATTGAAAGAAGAAGAAGATGCCATTAGAATTAGGATACATAAGTTAACAATATGAACAATGAGTTGCCCCACATTTGGTACTTTGTTTGGGTAGTTATTCCCATTTGATCTTCTCTATATATTTTAATGAGCTGCCTAAGATTTGGTACTTTGTTTGGGTAATTTATTCTCCATTTGATCTTATCTATATATTCTCTAACATCCAGTTGCATGACTTTCTTCAAGAAAGAATATTATTAGGTGTTTTAACAATATTAAAATGTGCATAGATCTAACCTATTTGTGCGTGAACCTTTTATATGTTAATTAGATGTCTTGATCGACATTATATTACATCAACGTGGAAAAACGAGTATCATCCATGAGAAAATTCACTTATGATAGACTATAATTTCTTAGATCCAGATGAATTAGTGTTGACACCTCAATTTTAATTAGCTTTATTTTATTAATTAAGTTTTTAATTTTGTCTTTTCGGATAAATAGATAATAAAAAGATAAAACAACAACAAAAATAAAAAATAAAAACAGGAAAAAGAACCAAAGCAAAGCAAGCCCAGCCCATTTTCTTTTTCCCTTTCTCTTCCCCCTCCGCGTGGCCCCTATGGCCCATTTTCCTTCACCCCTGGCCCGGCCCCTTTTCTCTCTTCTTCTTCTTCCTTCCCTCTCCTTCGCCGCTGCAACTCACGCGCGCGAGGGAAGCCGACGCGCGAAGGACGGCCTACGGCCGATGAGAGTAGGCCGACGTCGGCCGGAGAGGATAAGATCAGGCGCCATTAATGTTGAGCGAGCTTCGCTGGAAAGCTCGATGGGACACTGGTTCAGCCGAGCGGAACCGGTGGGCAAGCCGGAGGCCGGCGACCGAGCCCCTCCGTCGACCGGATTTCCTTCGCCTATAAATAGGTGGCCGCAAGCATCGTCGGAGGGTGTGGCGAACTCGGAGATCCTTCACTGAGAGACATCGGGAAGGATCGAAGGGCGAGCGCAAGAGGGAACTCGAGTCGCGAGCTTAGCCCACCGTCCACCGAGAGACTTCGGGGAAGGCCGGCGGCGAGCGACTTCGAGAAGGTCAGATCCGGCCGGTGGAGGCTCGGATCTGGCCTGAGTGAGAGAAGATCGAGGCCGAGGGAGGTCCGGCCGAGATCTGCGCCTCAGATCTGGTTTTTTTTGCTGCTGTTGTTGCCGCCGGACGCTGTGCCACCGCCGTTCGCCCCGACCGAGAGACCGACGCCAGTTGCTGCTGCTGTCCCCCACGAGCTTCTTCTCCTCTGAAGCTCGAAGGGCGAGCCCGAGCCCGAGAGAGAGAGCCCGAGCCCGAGAGAGAGAGCCCCAGCAAGATCGGCTGAGCCCAGGCCTCGCTGACGCCATCGTCGTCCGCCACGGTCGTCGCCATCAGTCTGCCCTCGCCGTGGCCGCCACCGTCGTAGATCAACTCCTGTCGTCGCCGTCGTTGCCCCCGTTCAAGAAAAAGGTAAAACGCCCGTAGCCGTCGTCCCTGCCGTTCATCGTCGCCCCCTTCCGTAGCCGTCGCCGTCGTCGTCGTTGCTGTCACCACCGTCGCCGTCGCAGCCGGAGTGCTCCTGTTTCCCCCCTTCGGCGCCGCGGATTCGCAAACCCTAGGGTTTGCGATTTCCGGGTCACGAAGCAGATCCGGGTTTGGAAAACGGGTAGGGTTTCTGCGATTTAAGGGGCGACGGAAGTCGGGTCGGGTGATGGATCCGGGTCGGGTAGGGTTTCGCAGGGGGGAGCGGGTTGTCGGGTCGGGCGTGTGACCCGGCGCTCTAGGTTTTCGCAAGGCCAGCTTCTCCACGGGCCGAGCATCCCTTTTTTTAATAGGCCCAATTCCGTGTGTGTGGGCTGAGTTTTTAAGGAAAAGAAAAAAAATCTGAGTCGGGCCCGCGTTGCGGGCCCGTCCGCGTCTTGGGTCGTCGACTCGGGTCGGACCCAACCCACGGATCCGACCCGGTCAGTTTTTTTTTAATTTTATTCTAATAAATAATAAATAAATGGTTTATTTTTAAAAAAAATCAAAAATGTTTTAATTTCCAGAAAATCGAAAAATATTAAAAAATTGTTGAAAAATGTTTTATTTTCTAAAAAATCGAGAAAAATCAAAAAATAATTTATTTTCCAAAAATATTAAAAAATATTTAAAAAATATTTTATTTTCCAAAAAATCAAAAAATCCAAAATATTTCATATTTTCCAAAAAATGCCAAAAATCCAAAAAAAAGCCAAAAATTCATGAAAAAGCAAAAAAGACTTGTATTTTTCCAATAAAAAATAAAAAAAAAAATCCATTTTATGTCCAAAAATGAGAAAAAGACTCAAAAATGTTTTTCCTCCCAAAAATGCATGGAAAATCCCTCAAAAATCCAAAAAACATTAGGGTTTAAACAAGATTAGGTACCGAAATGGCATTAGTGATTAACTAGTGTAATCAAGTCCCCGATCCTAATTTCTCTGGTTGCGCAGGAGTGAGTATTTCTCCCGATACTTCACTTGGGTTTCTAATCAACCCACCCCCAAATCGATCAGTGGTGACTCCATTTTAAAAATTAAATTACAGGTTAAAAACTTGAACCATTAAATCGTGAATTGGTAGACTTGGGAGAGTTCGGGCTTAACTAATTTCAGCCGAGCCATTAGCCTCCTTAGGCGCTCGTACCTGATTGCGGGCGCCGAAAAAACAGAGGTCGCGACAATTAGATTTAGCAATTTGACGACGCAATCTGAAACAACTGAATTATTATCCATTTTGTGTAGAAACTTATGAAGCTTTGAGTAACCATTTGCGTAAATATATCTAAAAGCTCGCAACCTCTGGATGCAGCCTTATCAAACACATAGATGGAAAAGAGGGGAAGCAATTCTTCATCACATTGGAGGGCATAACAAAGCAAAGAGGAGGTCGCGTCGACTGCTCTGCAAGTTGGGTTCCACGAATGGAGCCAAGCTTGCTCCCATAGATATTACACATTTGTTGCTAGAAGTGTGTTGGAAGAGACGAAGTATAGACTTTTGAGTTTTTTCACATGGGAGAGATTTCCGTTTAGGCAAATGGTTTAGCCGGTCAGGTTGTATTTGGTTTTCTATCGGTGTATGTGGAGATTTATCTTGAAGCTATGAATGGATTTATACTCATTTGATCAAAGGTGAGAATGATAAGAAGAAAATAATTTACAAGTCTTTTGTGGATGGAATGTTGATTATTCTCAACCATTAATTCTGAGGGTGATCTGAGACATTTAGCTGTCGATGATACTTACATGACTATGAGAAAAATGATGATTTTTTCCAAACAAGTTAGGTGACCTCCAAAAGGAGGGTAATCGCCTTAACTTGATTTTTTTGAAACTTTTGACGTCGACCTCGGGGGTGAGATGCCTAGAGTCCTAAACAACCACCAATTGATTGGAGAGTGCTAAAAGGTATGGACATCACAAGAAGAAAGGAGAAGTTTGAATAAGGAAGAATGCTTAGCATGGCCAAACCAAACTCAAGGGGTATAGCCACAGTCACTATATGCGGCTAGCTATCGGAGTTTATATTAGGATGAAAATGAAGGTGATCCATTGGTGGGGGCTCTCTCTATCGAGCTTACTTGGCTTTGAGGGGAGTTTTACAAGGTCTGCAATGAGATGAGACAAAGATTTGCGGGAATTTCGAGAGGAACTTTAATTGTTCAATCAATTTGCTTCAATTTTCCTCCAAAATTCTCACTTCTTTCCACAGCATCCTCCTCCTCCAGCAAGTTTATTAGAGTTTTTACGCGATGTCTGTATTTTTCAAGAACACTGTGGCTTACCGACCTAATCAAGGTCTATGTTTCTAACCATATTTCAATTTTTTTATATTTTTTTATATTTTTATATCATTAAATTTTATTCATTTATTATTATTCTTATTATTATTATATAATTCGAAAAAAGGGGTCTAGGCTGGGCCTTCAGACCCGGCACAAACACCGGCTGACACAGATCAGATCTATGGGCACGATTCATTGGGCTTATTGCCTTAAGAGTCTTCAATCGAAAATTCAAAACTGGGCTCAGATCATAGAATTGCACCCAATTCCCTCTTGAAACTAATCAAACCCAAATTCGCTAAAAAAAAGAAAACGAGGTCTATACCCCAATTACCAGTAAAACCGACATTGAACATAACGGCACTAACCCAACTCTCTCGTGCTAAGCTCACGATGAATTCATTGTCCATTAAGAGGCCCATTTTCCAATTTATTCTCTTCTCTTCTCTCCTCCTTATTCTTCTTTTTTGCCCTGTCGTCTTTCTTCCTATAATCTTCCTCGCGCACATCCTGGGAGCTCTGCTCTGCTAGAGAAACCAACTCAACCTCATCAATGATCGACGTAATAAAGCATTGAATGTAACGTTGCCGTTGTCTGGCTTCAGTCGCCTGGAGCACGGCCATTGTCCGTTAATCGTCATGCATAAACCTAGATTAGCGGAAGGACACCCGGGATATGAGCGTAAAGAACTGGACCTCTAATCAACGTATGGGTCAAAGATTTCGAGCCACGTTTCTCACCAAGAAAAGCGACCACACCACGTGGCCATGGAGATGCAAAAAATAGCAAAAATAGATAGCCAGTGACATATTGGGAGACCACAAAGGGTACTGGAAAGCAGATCCGTAGCAAATGGGGAAAAAAAAATTAATCCACGATGCTTAGACTAGCAACCACATCCCATAATCAGTATATTTCAACAAAATTAATCCGAACGTGTCAGTTTTGCTTCCTAATCAATCAACAACACGAGGCAAGGGTCACTGATTTAACTCATGCATGCCATCAAACAGGTGGTGAGCATCTCAGGAAAAAAGACATAGTGAGTGTATCAACACCACAACACAATCCAAATTCTTCTTTCTTTGCAGGAAGGGTTTGATTCATCGAGGCAAAAAAGTGATTTCAAACCTGGTCTCTTCCCAGACATACACCAGCAGCGACTACAAACTAAATCACTATTTATGAAATGACCATAAAAATGTTGCGAAACCAACCCTGTCGAGGAGGGATTTTCAACCACGAGTGCTGATTAAACTCGTCCCTGGAGGTTCAGGTAAGTGTCGATCAACGAACTTGAGATGGATACGTGGAGATCGAGCGGGACTTGACAGCTTCAGAGTTTTCCCCTCCGAAACGTTGCAAGGCAACGGTCCTCCTGATACTTCACAGAAGCAAGAGATCCAAAGCGACGAGCAATGATCGAAAGCCGGAATGAGGACTCCAAGTACGCTGGCTACAGTGATCAGTGTAAAACATAGGATGGATTGAATGTAAGAACAAAGGATAACAGAGAATTTTTGGGCTGTGGTAAGGGAATGGCCGCGAGTGATGACGGAAGACGTCTGACCGCGAAGGAAGGAGTCTGAAAATCTTCCGGAGTTCTCTCAAAATCTATTTTATCCCCACTCTGTGTTTTTTCTTCCAGAGTAATTTCTATCTCAATTTCTTACCTGTGACATTGCCCCGAAACACGATCCTCAGTCCCCTCTTACTCAGAAAAAACCGACATTCCCACCTTTGCGTTGCGTCCTTCGTGCGAGCGGTTATGGAGAGAGAAAGGTCTGAGAGAGAATTACCAATGATGATGAAGATGAGGATGAATATTATCTGGTCTCCCCCCTTAGGTTCTGGAGGGAGGACGCCGTATATGGAAGAAGACCTTTTTTTTACCCTTTTCTTTTTCCCGTGTTTCCCCTAATCCCTCTTAAGAATGCTGAAATGGGCAGGTTTTATAGATGGGCTAGAGTTGCGCGAATAGGGCCACATGAATTGATGGACAGGGCTTTTTCTTTTCTTTTTCTCTTTCTCATTTTTCATATATTTTTTTATTTTTTCATATATTTTTTTATTACTTAAATGCATATTTGATTTATCAAGTAAAATTCAAGTGTCAACACTCGTGTCTAGTTAAGCTTACTGATAGTGAAATGTAAAATTGCGAAATTTGCTAATCAAACGTATTTGTTTCATTCCCGCATGTTTGTTGCTAGAAGTGTGTTATAAGAGACGGGACATAGACTTTGAGTTTTTTCACACGGGAGAGATTTTGGTTTAGGCAAATGGTTTAGCCAATCAAGTTGGATTTTTGGTTTCTTGTTGGTGTCCAAGGAGATTTATTTTGAAGCTGTGAAAGGGTTTTATACTCATTTGATCAAAGGTGAGGATGATAAGAAGAAAATAATTTACAAGTCTTTTTGTCAATGGAACATTGATTATTTTTTAACATTAATTCCAAGGATGAGTTGCGGCCTTTAGTTGTCGGTGATACTTACATGAGCATGAGAAAAAATGACACTTTTTTTCAGAACAAGTGAAGCGGTTAGTTCATGATCCTAACACATTGCATTAGAATGTCAATATGCATAGTCTCCATACGATTGTGATATACTGCCTGCTTCCCGTTTCTGGTCTCAGAGCTGATTTGTTCAAGCTGACATTCAAGGTCCAAGAACAGTTTCTAGGTCTCCCGAAGCGACCTCCAAAAGGACCAAATTTTCCGTGCGGGGGATGGCCTTCACTAGCATATTTGAAACTTTTGATGTCGAACTTGGAGGAGACGCCTAGAGTCCTAAACGACCACCAATTTATCGGAGAGTCCACACTAACAACTATGGACATCAGAAAGAAAGGAGAAGTTTGGATGTGGAAGAATGCTTGGGATGGCCAAACAAAACTTGAGGGGTATAGCCCACAACTATATAACACGAGCTGCTGGAGTTGATACTATGGAAATGGAGCTGATCCATCGGTAGAGGCCTCTCTATCCAGCTTACTTGGCTTTGAGGGAGATCCCACATGGTCTGCAATGAGATGCGACAAGGATTTGCGGGAAATTATGGAGGAACTTCAATTGTTCAGTTGATTTGCTCCAATTTTCCTCCAAATGCTCATTTCTTTCCACAATATCCTCATCCTCCACCAACTTATTAGAGTTATTATGTGTTGTCTTTATTTTTCAAGAACACTGTGGCTTGTTTCTTACTTGAAGATGTGTTTTAAGATTCTTCTGATCATGTTGCCTTGTGAGCTTATGTGTACACCTGAGCTCGAGTACATAGAATTGTTGAAAGCACTTGATCTACTTATTTGCCCCTGAAGCCCTTTTTGATGTTATGACAAAAAGAGGGAGGACGTGTGCGACATTTGATTGGGTCAATGAGCATTCCCGCGGGGGAGCTTGTGAATCGAAGTTGCATCATGAGATGCGAAGCTTTCACGAGATTTAGAAAGAGTTTCACTTCCATTGCTGCACCAATTACGGAATGCATAAAAGGAGAGAGGTTTGGGTGGAGTGAAAAGGCACAAAAGAGTTTTGAACCCTTAAAGAAGAAATTAACTAAAGCTCCTGTGTTAGCACCACCGAACGCTGATTTGGTTTTCGAGGTTCATTGCAATGCTTCCAATTTTGGCATTGGTGCTGTTCTCAATCAAGAAGGTCGTCCATTTGTCCCTGTCAATGAAAATTTGAATGATGTCGAGCTGAAGTATTCGACCTATGATGAGTTTTATGCTACGGTCCGTGCCCTCAAGCAGTGGAGGCACCATTTGCTAGCAGAAGAGTTCGTTTTGTACTCTGATCATTGACCACTTAACAGGTACAACTCTCAACAGAAGCTTAATTGCCCACATGCAACTTGGAATGGATTTCTGCAGTCCTTTCCATTCCTTTCTCAAACATACATCTGGCACTCAAAATCCAGTTGAGGACGCTTTATGCCGCTGATATGCGCTCCTCTCTTCTACCATGTAAATCAATGTTGGTGGATTTGAAGTCGTCAAAGATTTGTATGAGGAGGATCCAAGTTTTGGAAAACAATGGGAGTTAACTCTTGAGAGTTCATATGGAAGGTTTCACCATCTAGATGGTCTTCTGCATATTGAAGGGCGATCAATTAATTGTGCATTCTGCAATGTTCATGTCTTTGAAGTTCTGATGGTGGACTAGCCGGTCAGTTTCTTCGTGACAAAACATTGGCGCTTATTAAAGAGATTTTCATTTTCCAAAGACACGTAAAAAGGCCAGGCAGCTAATGACCTATAAATTGAGTAGTGGAGAGTTCATTTTTTTATGGTTTGACCTTGGCTTCATGTGGCCCTTTGCTTGAAGATTCCCCAACAAGGATTGTCTATGGTTCAAGTCTATCCCTTGATGATTCCCCAACAAGGATTGTCTATGGTATATGTTTCTTAAAATTATCACCCGTATCTGATGCGTATGCTATCTATCCAAGCACTTCTAGCATGCAAGAATATTTCCATCTATGCCACCCCAATTGATGCATTATAAACTTGGGGCCACCTAGCATTGAGTCGAGGCCATCCAACTCAAATTAGTTTCTCATTTCTACTTTTTAATTTATAAGAAAAAAATCTGACCAAAAATAAAAAATAAAAAAACATGAGAAAACAAAGTCATCTCGACATCACCCTTTCTAGCAATGATGCACAGAAGTTTTGAAATAATAATAATAAACTCAGTTGGAGTCCTCCACTAACCAGTATTTCAAGAGTTAACTTCAACTTTCCATCCATAGTTGGTACTTTTAAACCTGTGATAACATAAGTACTTCCTGTATCAATATAAAAGCGAACAACTTAACAGGATTGGGAAGAAAAACAAATAGATGCTAGTGGATATGTACCAACAGCATGAGATTAAAAGAGACTGCCTCCCAAGCGCAATAAGAACAATTCTCATCCACAACGAGTCTACAAGACAAGATCCCATTACGCTGGTTTTATTCCAGCATTGCACCAAGGGATAGCAGCAATCCTCCAAAAAAACTTTACATGAAATTTTGTGTATATAGAATATCCTGATCCATCTAAATTGACCTGAGCATTGATATAATAGATTGAATATCACTTTGCTTTGAAACAAGCTGCTACATAAAAATACTAAACAAAACAAATAGAACAAACTTCACGAAACAAGTAGTCAAAACATTTAAACCGGTAAATTAAACAATGGGTTTGGCTCTTTTTCCCCCTTGGGGAGGGGGGAGGAGGGGGTGGTCTAAAGCTGGATTCAGTTAGGCAAAATCACAAATTCATGGATGAACTTGTAAAGCTAGCAGACGAATAATTGAGTCTACGCAGCTGGCAGTGGAAGAAATAGAGAAGGGACAAGAACTGGTGGTGGAAGATAATCTTGTTCATGCAGCTTTCAATGGCTTTGGAAGCTCTAAACTCTCCCTCTATGCCCAAGCCATCATTCAAATTCATGGATGAGTTTGTTCCATTCTTACCTCGTGGAATTTTGGACAGAACAGAGCAGTCCAAATGGACTCTATCACCCACGCTCTCCGCCTCATCAATCATCATTTCCATTGCAGCACTCCATTATCCCCTTGTAATTGTGCCCCAGCCTTCACTCGAGCGTGAAACAAAACTCACGATGTGCAAAAAATTCTCTTTGAAGAAGACGAGGATAGAGTACCACAGCTGCCAATGAGAATTGCGATGCACGAGAGACCAATCAAGCTACTTTAAAGTCGGGACAAAAAGAGAGTAAAAATAAAATTAGGTTGTTTAAGGTCTCAATTGGCTATAAAAAGTTCAAGAACTAATGGTACATTATAAAACCAAAATCCCTTTCTGTCTAACTTCTTCCTTTTTTATGCAAGAAAACATAACATACAGTCTCATTTTGTAAAGCTAGCAGATGAATAATCTTCATATATCATCCATTCATGGCACTCATGAAATAACTATTGAATCAGCTTTCCAAGAATATGGCATTATCATGGAATGTATCAGTCAAACACACCCTATGACATGAAGCAAGCTTGCTCTCTCATATTTTCATGTTTATCAGGCCAAAAGATACTTCTATTCATATTGAGAATTTTTGGATTTATGAGCTGAGTAAGAATTAAGTCTACGCACCGAACTCCAGCAAAGAAAATTCGAAGAGCTATTGCCAAATATAGGTCTAGTACACTACTCTTCATAATATCAAAAGCAAAGGTAGAAAGTGTATATCATGTTTTTTGATTGATAATTTTGAGCCATAATTCACTCTGTAATGTTTGCACCCAACAATTCTATTGGTATGTCAGTAGTTTGATGGCGAAGCTTGCATCAACATGGATTCTGAAGTGGAATAAAGCAAGCAGACATGTAACAAGTTCTTCTAGAGCCAGCTCAATTTGGTATGTAGATTTGGTACATTCCTTCAGAAAGCAAGTAAATAACCGCATGCCACAAATCTGCTCAAGGAATCATTATTCATTGTGTGAAATATTGAGCATGATATTTGACCTGTACATCGAATATGGAATGACATTTGTGTACAATGCAAACCAAATGCCACACGGGACAAAGTGTTATGTTGTGGAAGCCGCCTCTTGAGCCTTGTTAGGAAAAACTATCACATGGCGGGAGTCACCAACCAGTGGTGGCTAACTTTAGAATCCTATTATAGTGCAACCACTTGTGTACATTGGCCTGTTTAGCTATATGATATTGTTGTAGCAAATTCACTAGACGTTAGTTGATCTGGCTGTCAAGCGGTTGGGAAAACAAATAACAAGCTTACTTTCTGATCCTAGTTTGGCTTTAAATTGATTAAATTGTCCACAAACAATTTTTCCAAAGATGGCTTTGATGGTGTGCGTGTGTGTGCTAGCTCCTGGAATCAATGGATGAAACTGTTTGATGGAAATCGATCTAAATGACAGGAATAGCAAATTGCTCAGAAATTAAAGTGGAAGTACTGTGAATTATTTAAAGGTGCAATGCAGGGAATAAAGGAAATCAAAGCAAAGAACACTAAACTCAAAGGAGAGCCAAACCAAATTAACTGAAAACAAGATTATGAGGACATTAACATTGCTAGAATTGAAATTAATCACAGTTTGTACAAATGACACTCGAATGGAGACATTGACATCGACATTGAAACGATACTCAAAGGGAAATCAGCAGTAATTTTGGTAGAGGTCCAGCATAATTTCAACATATCTTTTTTGTCTGCAAATCTTCTATCATAAGTCTTAAATTCCCTTTGATTATTACTAGGTCGATGTCCATTTCTTAACTTAACTTATTTTATATATCCATAATTTCTTAACTTAACTGCTTTCATATATCCATAATTTCTCAACTTAACTAAACTTCCTATACCTGAGCATTTCTCGTACCGTTTCCGCTTATTTTGAATTAAATTAGGTTGAAGACTCTCTTCCTCAAACTTTGGTGGAATGGTCTCTTATGAGCATAAAAACGAGATTGAACTTGATATAGCTTGGCTGTGATTTATTCACCACCAATATATAATGACTTACTGTGTCATACCAGACGACAATTCAGTCACACAACCAAAAGAGACAAATTAAAACAAAGCATCAAGGGAAACAGAACTCTCTATTATCAAAGGATGAAGCATCAAAATTCACAATATATGATCAGCATGTCGAACAAGAACATCCAGATCACTCTATTATGCAATCTCAGATTGATCAATCATGAAGACAAATTCGTCATTATCATCTCTGAAGCAAAACGTCGAACAGGTGGTGATCATGAATGGTGAGGTGTTCTACAAAAACGAATTCCTATCAATCGGCGAGCAATATAACATGAGCAATTTAAGATAACAATTTGAAGCTCTCGGCAAGAGGCCAACACAGAACAATTGTATGATCGAGTCTCGATGAATCGACCGCGTCCTACCTTGGGGAGATCCGATCCGAATGGTTACCTGCTAATAAATGAAGACACTGAAAGACTTGGAGAATCTCACGAAGACGAAGCTAAGGCGACGAATCAATTCAGCGACGAAATTGCTCGACGAAGATATTCAGCTGCAACTGGCTTCAACCGCGGGCATGGACACTGGAAGATATTTTTCTCGGTCCGTGCGTGTGCGTTCTTGCTTCGGTCGGTTCCTCAGCTCTCCCGCACGCACCAAGCGAGGGAGAAAGAGCACGAGAGGAGTTCCGACCGGTGGTGATGAGCATCCGTTCTCTGCTCCGTCACGGCCGCGGTTGCACTGATCGGCGAGGGAGATTTGACGGCGGCTGTCACCGATCGGAGATGGGATAGACGTTCGATTGACGGTGATGGAGCTGAAAGGAAGGGGTATCCTCAATCATACTCTTCATGTTGTGTATTTCACCAGCTATTCATTTCCATGATTTAATGATTTAACTATTACGGAATAACATAATCTTGACCATTATGTAACAGTATAGTTCAAATCAGTCACATGACAATCACGTATAACTTTTACGGTAAATTTGATTGTATAATTCTTTCGTTTGTTTTAGATCACATATTATCCCAAACAAAGTAAGCATTTCAAATTTTAATTACTAGAACATCGTATAAATTTCTTAAAATTTATAGTATTTAGTATTAAATGCTAAAAAAATTAGGATTTAAAAGGACAAGAAATATAGCAAAATGGTATTATCATGTTTACTACATGCAAATAATTGCTTTACTTTGTTAAAGTTTCGAATATCAATTTCTTATGTACATGTAGTGTTATGATATTTGATAGTATGTCAAGAATTTGAACCCTTCTAAAAGGTAAGACAATGAATACTAGAGAGTTCTTTTGAATTCATATTTAGGAGGGGAGAATTACCAAAAAAGTCCTAAACCTATTGCAATTGTGTCAATTCAGTCCTAAACTTTTTTTTTTTGGCCAATTTAGTCCTAAACCTTTTATAAATGTGACAATTCAGTCTTTCCGGCCAAAATTGGCCGGCCGGAGCTGACGTGGACGCCGGCCGGAGACAGCTGGCCAGCGAACCAATTTTTAAATAATTTTTTAAATTTTTTTCGAATTTTTTAATTTTTTTTAATTTTTTTTTATTTTTTACCTCCTTCTTCCTCTGGCCGGCGAGGCTGACCTCGTCGGCCACTGGCGAGGCTGACCTCGCCGGCCACTGGCGAGGCTCGCCCCCGCCGGCCACTGGCGAAGGCAAGCCTCGCCCAGCGACAGCGAGGGCCGCCGTCGCCCAGCCAAGGCAAGGCGAGGCCTCGCCCAGCCATGGCGAGGTGAGCCTCGCCAGATCTGGTTACGGCCTTGCTAGTGGCCGGCGAGGCCGCTGTCGCCAGATCTGGCGAGGCTCGCCGGCCAGCTGTCTCCGGCCGGCGTCCACGTCAGCTCCGGCCGGCCAATTTTGGCCGGAAGGACTGAATTGGCACATTTATAAAAGGTTTAGGACTAAATTGGCAAAAAAAAAAAAGTTTAGGACTGAATTGGCACAATTGCAATAGGTTTAGGACTTTTTTGGTAATTCTCCCTATTTAGAAGATAAGCCGTTAATTGGCAACCTATGAATCATCTTCATTATTTCAAGTTATGATTTTGTTCATCTATAATTATGTATGACATAGTGTATTCTACAAATATGCATGGCGTGTCTATATAATTTCTTTCGGCAAAAGTTTGAGACGGAAATGCTCATTGGGTTTGCTCAATTAATAATACATATAACAATTTCTATTTGGGATGGATCTTTAATCAAATGATTTTAATCAAGTGAGTTATATAAGGGCAATGGTGTAATTGAAGACAGGCCATGCCAATTAGACGGGGAGTCCGCTTACTTCTTCCATACGTATCATTGTTCTATTTATATGTACCCAAACAAGCGCATACCAATCAAATCTCCCAAATAGTTCTCCCAATTACAGAACTGACCAAAGCCTCAACTTAATTTCAAAACAATTTAGTCGATCTCTACAGTAACCATAGAAGTAATTCAAAGTTCGGTTGAAGCTGCTAAAAATTGAAAAATCAAGAACATCCAACTTTTCAAACTTACTAATGCTTCCAGGCAGAGTAGTAACTGCGTTGCCTACTAGTGACGAGGAGAAGAAGGTGGAAAAACAGGTAACATCCATGAGAAAATCCACTTCTGATGGACCACAATTTCTCAGATTTAGATGAATTAGATTTAGCAATCCAACGGCGCAATCCGAAACAACTGAATTATTCTCCATCTTCTAAAGAAACTTACGAAGCTTTGAGCAACCATTTGCATAAATATACCTAAGAGCTCGCAACCTGTGGATGCAGCCCGATCAAACACATAGCTGGAAAAGAGGGGAAGCAGTTCTTCATCACACTGGAGGGCATAACAAAGTGAAGAGGAGGTCGCATCGACTGCTCTGCAAGTTGGTTTCCACGAACGGAACCAAGCTTGCTTCGATAGATATCAAACATTTGCTGCTAGAAGTGTGTTGGAAGAGACGGAATATAGACTTTTGAGTTTCTTCACACATGATGGATTTCTGTTTAGGCAAATGGTTTTAGCTAGTCGGGTTGGATTTGGTTTTCTGTCGGTGTCTGTGGAGATTTATGTGAACTGGTTTTATACTCATTCAATCAAAGGCAAGAATGATAAGAAGAAAATAATTTACGAGTCATTTTGTGAATAGAACGTTGATTATTCTTGAACATTAGTCCTAAGGGTGATTTGCAGGGTTTAGCTTTCATCGGTACTTGCATGACTGAGAAAAATGACGATTTTTCTGAACAAGTGAGGTGATTAGTTCATGATCTTAAGGCAGTGCATTCGGATGTCAATATGCATTAGTCTCCATACGACTGTGGTATGCTGCCTGCTTCCCGTTTCTGGTCATAGAGCTGATTTGTTTTTGAAACAAATCAAGCTGACGTTCAAGGTAAAGAACGGTTTTCAGGCCTCCCGAAGTGACCTCCAAAAGTACTGAATTTTCCATGCGGGGATGGCCTTAACTCTCATTTTTGGAATTTTTGATGTTGTCCTCGGAGGTGAGACGCCTGGAGTCCTAAACAACTGCCAATTTATTGGAGAGTCCACACTAGAAGGTATGGATATCAGACAGAAAGGAGAAGTTTGGATAAGGAAGAATGCTTGGGATGGCCAAACCAAACTCAAGGGGTATAGCCCATCACTGAATAACACGAGCTGCCAGAGTTGATACTAGGACAGAAATGAAGGTGATCCATTGGTAGAGGCCCTGCTTACTTGGCTTTGACTCCACTTTGAGGGAGATCCCACATGGTCTGCAATGAGATGCGACAAGGATTCTCCAAAATAGTTATTTATTTCCACGATATCCTCTTCCTCCACCAACCTATTAGAGTTTCTGTGCGTTGTCTTTATTTTTCAAGGACGCTGTGTCTTGTTTCTTACTTGATAACGTGGTCAAGATTCTTTTCATCTTGTTGCCTTGGGAGCTTATGTAAACACATGAGCTCGAGCACGTAGAATTGTTGAAATCATTTGATCTACATATATCCAACTGAAGCCTTTTTTTTTATGCTATAACAAAAGGGGGAGGATGTATGTGATATTTGAGTTTTGCCGAAAGGAGGCTGATGCTTAATTGAATTAGGGATATATTCTGCAACAAATTATCTTTTCTGGAGAAAATCAGGTAATCAAACATTTACCTTTATTTGGGAAATGAGAAGACATAATTAAATTAAGAGTGGAATGCAGTAGCAATATTTGTTACAATTGTAGAACCAACAAATACAGAATCGAGCACACCCCCATTAACAGCACATCCAGAGATAGAGAAACATAATAGACCCAGCACAGGCTCAATCAACCGCTTCCTACAAAACACATCTACTTCAAGAACATGAATATGCGCCCTTTTTGCCAGTCACAGCCCTTAACCTTTCTCGATTTAAATTGCATGTGCCAACCCTCGGATGGTATGCCAACTAAGATAATCAGACAAATTAGAGAAAGTGTGCAAGATGCTCGAACTTCATGATGGGTTTCTTCTACCCACGAATGTAACTTGCAAATGAAATTGAAGGAATTGACTTTGTTCTAGACGCCTCTTTACTTTCGAGCTCTTTCTTCCTATCCTTCAAATAATATCCTCTTATACAAGTAATCCCACACTCTGTGTTGAAAACAGAAACAAGACAATTGAACGGCAAATAGAAGGACAGTGATTTGGATGCACAGCGAAATGTCATTTTGAAACAATAGAAAAGTATTTCAATATGATATAGTGTTTGAAGCTATACACATCATGAATTTATAGAAAAGAAGAGAGATTCAAATATATGGGACTTGTCAAGCTCATATTTCCTTGAACTTCCATAAAGACAGAACATCCAAAAGCTCAACAGAAGAGTAAAACTAACACCCGCCGCATTAATTTGGTAAAAAAAACAGACTCAAAGATACATGTGAGAAACTAGGGAAGGCTCATTTACATATCAGATTGTGTTACTTCTATAATCTTTCATTATAAGCACCCCGACTAGTACAATAGGGGGAAACTGTAAGAGACGATAGACACATAAATATGAAAGAGAGAGCAAAGAGCTTTGTGACGCAAGCAATTTGGAAGAAATTATAGGATCCCCAAGAGTGAAGCGCAAAACAGCAATAAAAATGAAGCAGTTTCTAAAGCACAAGATCATAGTGACTCAAACAATACTTCCAATGAGGCCAAAGAACAAGACCTACATAACTTCTTTTAACATCCCTTCATATCTAAGCATTTGAATAATTCCCCACTGCCTAAAGCTAAATTCAGCTGCAAAAAGTTTCAAATTTGTAACTGCTAAATAATATACACGGTATATGTATACTATTGGACATATGCAAAGTAATCCCTTGCAATTAAATTTCCAAAATTTTAGCATTAGCACTAGCTAAATCAACAAATGTCCCATCCATCCATCTTTTTTTGACAAACCAAGATGAAGTTGCTTGATGTGACAGCTGCTGTGGTCATCACGTAGGAGAATTCCATTAGAAACCCAAGAGAAGATGGACAAAGGGTCACTCTCACCAGGAAACGGCACAGGTATGGAAATTGCTGTAATTGAAGTGTAGGAAAACATTTAACAAATGCAACAAATTACAGTAAGCATTATGTCTAATATTCAAAATTGGCTGCAATCCAGAAGTGGACCTTTGTGCCATGATTGAAGAACGTCTCTGATTACTGAGATTATCTTTAAAGGCTTGAGGCATTTCCTAAGGGCAATTCATGTTGGGATAGAACCCTTAGGCCATCCTCTACTTGCTTGCATATAAGGCGAAACCCAAACACCTTCTTAGAATTGCTTTTGATACTTCAAACGAAAGCTGGAAGAGACTCCACTCAGTCTCTAGCATCTCATACAGTTCATTGAACCAACGGTGAGGAAAATGGTTAAACCACAAGTGATCAGACTGTAATGAAGAGAAAGTGCTTTTATTGTAGTTGCTTCAAATGGGATCCACCAATACTCAAACCTCACATGAAAGGCTAGCCTGAATTCCCTCCTTCAATTCAAAAGCAACACAAAAAGTCAATCCAAGGACATCCGCATGCAAATGTTGGGGTACCCAGAAAGAGACAGGACACTCTTGACTTTAAATGAACCAGCATAGAATCTCTCTTCCAGGAAGTATAGTATCCATGTAGTGACCCACTCACGAACTTCCTGCTATAGCAAATCTATAATATCAGAATCACACCCGCTCATGCATGTGGTGGAAGTTTTTAGCAGTGCATAGTGAGGAAAAAAAAATCAAAATGAACAAGAGTACCTTCTCAAATGGTACATAACAGGAATTTCACAAATTTCCAACTACAGACGGTAACTTCCCCCATGCTCTGTGCCTCTTTTGTGATTTGTTAGGCTCGATTAGATTCTTCCACTGAAATATTTTTAAGAGTGAACTTCAACTCTCCATCCATACTTGGTACTTGCAAACCTGTGAAGAACTTAAATCTTTACTAGACTCACCTCCCAGACACAATAGGAACAATTCTCATCCAGGACAAATCTGCAAGTAGTGAAAATGGAATAAAGTCATCCATCTAGATTGACCAGGGCATCAACATAATAGAAAAATAACTAAAAGAAAAGAGAATAGAATTTCACAAGACTAGTAGTCAAAACATTTAAATCCGCGAACTACACAATGGATACAGTTGGGAAAATTCACAAACACCTGGAGGACGTCACAGAGTTGGGGTTCCTTTAGATGAAAGAGAGAAGGGACAAGCACTGGTGGTAGGGAATAATCCCGTTCACGCAGATGTCAACGGCTTTGGCAGCTCTAAACTCTCACTCCACGACCAAGCCATCATCCAAATTTAAGAACGATTTCCTTCATTCTTTTATCCTTGGGGATGCCTAGTCCTCTACAAGAGTTTCAAGCTTTCCTAGCACAGAAACAATGGAAGGTTGAAAGGGTGCATGAACGCGAAAAGCAATCAAGTCACAGGACAATCCATATGCCTCCAACCAAAGGCATGGCACCCCACAGCAATCCCCACACAAGCGCCACTACTTACCGAATCCGAAGCAGCACATCTCGCAACTGAATCTGCAACAACCACGAACACATGTGATCAGTAATAACTCGATTACGCCAATGGAAAAGCTAACTTCGGGACCCAATCAAATTGTTCAAAATCAAATCAATTCCACTTAAAGTTGCACTTCAACTAATGAATCTATAGCACCGTAATAATCTACAATGGCAAGAGAAGCAAACGCTAGGGTCGGTCACCTCGAGTGATTAAATGAAAAACACACTATAAAATTAGTAAATGGTACGTAACTAACCGTGTTGAGTAGACTATGATGTTTATCAATGAGATCACGATCCAATTGACAAGGAAACATGAAAAACAAACACTTTGCTATGAATTTGCTTTTTGAGAACTACAGTGGTAATTCATTGCTATAAGAGTGTCTTATGATTAAGATATCGCAAAGGAAATTTGGTTGTCGGTCTTATGCAATAAAAAAGCATACGTCCCAACTTGAGTTTAGTAAATATATGCTTAAAATCATAAAAAAAAAGTGGGAAAAAAAAAACAGTTTGGAACGTCACTTTCAACGATTTCTCTTGACAAACTCATGACAAGTACATCAGTAACTCGTAAAATTTCACTTCTAAATCAAATGAAGAAGGCATAAAGCAAATACTTATAGTTCCAGCAAAATAAAGTGCTTACGTTGAACGCTCCATGACAATTAGAAGGAAGTAGTAATCATCCCTCAGAAGTCGTGATCAAACTATCCAAAAAAATCGGTGCGAATTCGTTCCAAGTTGCTCAATTATTGTGATCATGCCTTTGCTGAGGAACAATATGATCTTCCCTTGCATCTACTTTAGGTTAACCATGCATTCCTGTGTATCCTCCATGGATGTGCGAGGACTTTGACCCTTTAGCTTTCATGCGAATCAGGCCGTGAAGACAAGAAGAAACCACTGGTCCGAGTTTCTTCTCTCTTTCTTCTTTTTCGCTATTCAATCTACTTTCAGCTGTCTGTATCGCATCCCTCTGTCTTAGCTCCTTTCTTGAATCTTCATTTAATTGAGAAGCTTTGGCCATCGCCCTTCCTCCATTACCTCCCCTATTTTGCTTTCTTCATGCATCGTGCTCTCCTTTGTACTAGTATCACCACTTCCCTCTAGATTCATTTGCTTAGATCATGTTCCCAGCGAAGCGCAATATCCTCCAAACCTCTTGATCCAAGACTGCTTCATGGACTAGAGCTGGTTCTACTGGCTGAATCTACAAGATCAAAACCCTCAAATCACTATCTTGTTACATGCATATCAGACGGATTCACCAATACTTCACAATTTCATGGGATGGTCCGAGGCTAACGTGGAAATGACTTGAATCTTTTCGGTCCTCCCGCAGCACACCATGGTGGAGATACTTGAGCCAGAAATGATGCCCTGTTATGATGAATTCAAGCATCTTGTGTGCCAAGTCACCCTCTCTCTATTCATGCATCTTTGAATCAAGCGAGTTTGAATTGAAAGCCATTTGTCACTCCAACAACAACACAGTTCTAATAGTAGGAATTTCCCATACATTTGCCCGGATATAAGGATAAGTATGCCACCTCCTAGATTAATGATTGCTTCCTTGACATCTGCAAGCCAACAATACTACACTTGCCTCTTCCCACTTAATCGTCTTCACTTTCACTTTCACTTCCACTATTTCCCAATTTCTCTATAGGGAGGTGACATTTCCTTAAGAATTCTCTTAAACCTGTTGATCCATCAAAATCCTCACAGAGTGCGGTTGAATCCACAAATTGATTGTCTTCAAGCACAACCTTCAAATCATCCTCCAGTTGCCTGCACCGTAGCACATAGCCCAACTTTTTCACGGTTCCACCCGATACTCTGATTCTAAGGCTAAATTGTAAATAACTTTCCTCAAATTGATCAAAATCAACTCCTCCCTCCAATAGTCCCCACAGCACATTTGATTTGAGATACTGAATCCACATGTGATCCGAATCAAATGAACCGAGAATTCCTGATAGCACATTCCGCCTTTCGCCATTAACATTTGGCACAAGCTCGAAAGATATTTCCTTTCCTCTGTCTTCTACATTGAAAACAACACAAAGAGCCAATCCTAGAAACTTGTCATACAAGTCTTGTGAAGCCATGAAAGATATGGTACCGTCTTCAACAAGGACAAACTGTTTTGGTATCTCTCCTCCAAGAAGAACATTTCGGTAAGCAGGAGAAATTTGGGAATAACGATATTTCTGTTATATGGGTAAATTGTTAGAAGCACCCAAGTTTATAATTAGTCAATGATAAGAGTTTGATTTGAGCATTTTCCTTGTAATTCAACCAAAGCTAAATTTCTATAATAATTAGGCATTCTTGCTGACGTTAAATACTATACTCATTCGAGAGAGAGAGAGAGAGAGAGAGAGAGAGAGAGACCTCAATTGAGAAGTCAGTCATGTTCACTCCTTTGTGGACGAACTTGCCTAGACTATCTTCCTCTGTGCTCATTTGATTTTCATCCAAACCTTTGTGGACGAACTCTCTTGGACTATCTAACTCTGTGCTTGTTTGATTCTCACCCAAAACCTCATAAAATAAAGTTGGATCATGTAATTGATCATCTTGAAGCAAAACCTCTAGCTCGTTCTCTAGTGATTTACATATTAGTCGAAATCCACACTTTTTCACAATTACGCCAGCCGAAGCCGTAATGCTACACTGGAAATGATTCCAGTAACCATTTGGACCAAAAGAGACTTCTTTCCACAAGTCTTTCAATTCGATAACCCCAAAAGCCACATGATTCAAATCCAATGACATGGCTCTGTCGGATTCTTTGTTCATCCTTTCCCCATTAACATATGCTTGAATCTTAAGTTTGGCATTCTTGTTTCCTTTTTTTACTTGGTGTACAATAGCCCAAGCTAATCCACCAATCTTCTCATACAAGTCCTTTGAAGCCAAGAAAGATATACAACCATCTTTATTGGGGAGCAACCACTTTGGCATATCTTCTCCAGGTAGTAAAACCCAATTGGAAATTAGCACCTAAAAAGAGAAGTTTCAATGAGTTTACATGGGTAAAGGGATTATACATCACTTCAGCGACCAATCAAAAGTCTATGGAGTTTACAATCTAAGAACTAAAAAGCTTATGATTAGTTGATACGTCAAGATCGACAAGAAAACACCAGCATGTGAGGACTCTACAGCAAAAGGAAAAGGTGAAGCATCAGACTCCACCACTTAAGACATAACACCACCGTCCTCTCCAAGTTTGATGCAAGAAAATCTATTCTCGAATCTCCTATACTAAAGGTATAATCTCTTAAAAGAGTTCACAAAACATGCATCTTCAATGTCTTAGAAATCGAATGCTATGAAGATGCTTCTAAAGAAGAATTTCGGATAAAATTCATAGAAGAAGAAATCAAGATAATTAAAAAAAAAACTCGGGATCTTGTCAACCACACCTAAGACAAATCCATGATTAGAGTCCAGTGTATTTACAGGACTAAACTCAATGTAAACAGATGAATTCGGAAGTATAAGGTAAGGCTCATGGTGAAAGAATATCGCAACAATCGGATATTGACTATGCTAAGACTTTTGCTCCTATCAACACCCACCCCCCGGACACTATTTATGCTCTCATAGCACTTAGCAACACGAAGATGTGTAAAATTTATTAGCTTGATGTAAAATAAGCATTTCTAAATGGTTATTTTCAAGAAAAAATCTATGTGGAACAATCATCGAGCTTCCTCGCCGGAGAAAAAAAGGTCTTAAGGCTCAAGAAAGCTATACACAGGTTAAAACAAGCTAAGCTTTGTCTAGTGAAATCAACGAATACTTCAGAAAAAAAAAAATACTATGAGAAGAGCACGAGCGAGCCAACACTCTATGTCAAGACTCAAGATAGGTGTAACACTCTTATTATCTCTATGTATATAAATGATCTCATGTACATATAACTTTTGCCGTTCACTGTGGCAAAACACTGTAATCATGAGCACTATAAAGAAAGCACTTGCTCCAATTCAAGAGGAGGCCTTTTTTCCCCATTTTGAAAAACTCTCTACCTCTCTCGTAATCCCTTTCCTCACTCTGCAACCTTCCCCTTCTACTTTTGTATCCCAATTACTGTGTAAGTATTTTCAAATCGTGGTTTGGATCACTTCTCTTATTTATCACTTGTAAGATTACCAAGCCATTCATGGTTGATTAGTCACTTTGTAAATTACTTATCAGCTATCTCCCTCGGGTACCGATTACTACCTTTGTGAAAGGTTTTACTTTCTCTAACTTTTCAATATATGTGACTTTCTTTTCATTTCAATATCAGTCTATACCACCTTCATGGTTGGTTTTATATTCTGCTTTTTCTTACTTATCGTTTTATATATTTCATCTGCAATTCATATCATTTTAAATGTGCGTGACTTTACTTAGCTTTCTTTGTACCATTTATATCTACATTTACATCTTTGAGTACGTAGCATTTATTTTACTTCCTATAGTAGACTTTAATCTTCTTTATTTTCCAAGGAATCATCATGGAAGCAGACGCTAAGATTAATCACACTCCCAAATCTTAGTTCTGTTAATCACTTCTAGGTTTAAATCTTTTCTCTATATAGATCTTCAGCTCCTCAGGCTCCCTACGGTGTATGTATATATATAGGGAACGATGAAAAATGATTTTAGAATTTAAAGAAGAAGTGAAGAAGACATTTGAGATGATGGACGTAAGCTCTACTTCATCCTCGTTGAGATCAATCAAAATGAAGGGTTTTCCTTTTCGCAGAAGAAATATGCGAAGAACCTCCCGAAGAAATTCAAGATGAACTATTTGCAAAATGGTGGCAACACAGCTCGTGACAACCAAGAAACTACTAAAGGAAGATGGAGAAAAAATGCCCGATGCTTCTTTCTACATAAGCCTTATTAGAAGTCTACTTTATCTCACGACTGAATGACCATAAATCAGGTACGTGACAAGTTCACTATCATGCTTCTTGCAGAATCCAAGCCAAATTTACTCTGGATCTGCTAAAAGAAATCTAAGATACTTACTAAGTAGTAACAGATTATGGCATTTGTTATTGGTCAAGTGCAACCACAAAGTTGCTTGATTACTCTGATAATGACTGGATAGGCTCAGCTGACGATAGGGGGAGTACTACTTGCTACGCATTCATACTAGGTTCCAAAATGTTCTCATGGGCATCCAATAAGCAAGACTTGCGAGCAGTCTACCGCAAAAGCTGACTGTGTTGCAATCTCTACTACCACTAGTCAAGCATAATGTCTTCAAAAAATGCTATATGACATCGGAAAAGCACAAACGGAACCTACTTTCAATATCTTGAGACAAAAATTTTGCTACTGCTATTTCTTAAAATCCTGTTTTTCATGTAAAAGCCAAACATATTGCTATCAAATGTCACTTCATATGAGAATTGCAAAGTATAGAGTGATCGAGCTCAAGTATTGCAAAATGGAGGATGAAGTCGTGAACATATTTACTAAGGCACTACAGCAAGTCAACTTTGAGACATTGTGAAACCTGCTCGGAGCATCACAAAAATTGATCAAGGAGGAGTATTAAAGTGTTGGATCATTTTTCTAGAAAAGGCTAGACTTCCCTATACTCATTCTGTAAGTCTCTGGTGGGTGGTCAAAGTCTCTGGTGTCTGCAAATCTCTAGCTTCATTTGTGTTAGTTAGAAGTGGCTAATAGAATGTCTAGCAAGCAAATTGAAGAGCAGGAAGAGATAATGTTGAGAAATATTTGCTGAAGAATGGCGGTGGAATGAGCCTATAAATAGGCAAGACTGTTCAGTCTTGGTGTACACAAGAGACCAACCAAAAAAAAAAAAAAAACACCCATCCAATTGTAATAACTAAACCCAATCTTATAGCCTTGTAACCATTTCGCGTCCAATAAAACTTATATATTTCCTTGTCCCATTGACTTGACTTCCACTTGCATTCTTATTACATAAATCAAATATCAATGTTTAGCTATAGTCAGCAATAGCATTACATACATATATATATATAATTGGTGGAAACAAGATTTTTTTATTGGATCAACATGGGGGAGAATTAGCAAAAAAGTTCTAAACCTATTGCAATTGTGCCAATTCAGTCATAAACTTTTTTTTTTTTGGCCAATTTAGTCCTAAACCTTTTATAATTGTGCTAATTCAGTCCATTTGGCCAAAATTGACCAATCGACGCTAACATGGATGTGGCCAATCGGCGTTGACATGGACGTCGGCCAGCGAACGCTATGACAATTTTTTTATTTTTTTTTATTATTTTTTTCTTTTTTTTCCTCACCTTCTCCTTCCTCTGGCCGGTCAGTCGGAGGCGAGGGCCAGCGAGGTCAGCCTCGCCAGCCACTGGCGAAGGCGAGCCTCGCCCAGCGATCGAGAGGCCGCCATCGCCAGATTTGGTGCTTGCTAGTGGCTGGCAAGGCTCGACGTCGCTATAGCTAGGCGAGGCCGAGCCTCACCAAATCTGACGACGGCAACCTCGCTAGCCATTGGCAAGGCTCGCCCCTATCGGCCATTGGTGAAGGCAAGCCTCGCCTAGCTATGGTGAGGTCAAGCCTCGCCGGCCACCAACGAGCGCCAGATCTGGTGACAACGGCCTCACTGTCGCTAGGCGAGGCTCACCTTCGCTAGTGGCCGTCAGGGGCGAGCCTTGCTAATGGCCAGCGAGGCTGACCTTACCAGCCCTCGCCTCTAGCTGGCATCGGCTAGCTAGAGAAAGGAGAAGGTGAGGAAAAAAAAATTTAAAATTTTAAAAAAATTTTAAAAAATTGAAAATTCGAAAAAAATATAAAAAAATATTTAAAAGTTGCCACAGCAGCTTTCACCGGCTAGCTATCCTTGATCGACGTCCACATCAGCACCAACTGGCCAATTTTGGTCGGATGGACTGAATTAGCACAATTGTAAAGGTTTAGGACTAAATTGGCCACAAAAAAAAAAAAAAGTTTAGTACTATATTGGTACAATTGCAATAGGCTTATGACTTTTTTGGTAATTCTCCCGATCGAACATGTAGTGTTGAAATGTTTCATTTGGTGATCCTTGCAATTCTAAAGTGAACTAGAGTTCTATAAAGAGAAGTGAACATCCTTCCCGTTTACTTATAGCCACTTCCACAAACACTCAGTGCAGCCAACATGTATACAGCTCCATAATAGTCAGAGAGGGAGAGGGAGGGAGGGAGGGAGGGAGGGAGAGGAGGGGGGCCTAACCTCGGGCTTGATGAGATCATTTACGGTGAAACCATGACGGACCAGTTCATAACATGAAGATAAATCCATCGACCTTGCGGGACACTTGTTGGTGGAAATTTTACGCAGAGATTCGCAACTTACTGCTTTCAGAATATCTACATGCCCGGGAATCTCGAGGACCTCTTCAAGTTGTTGGCAGTACGAAACATCCAAGTTGTCCAAATTATGTAGTTGCTCGGATAAAGAAAGATTAGTAAAATTGTTTCCCGACAAATTCAAATTCGTTAAATAGGAAAAACACGAATGTTTCTCTAGGAAATCTACTTCTAATAGACTGCATTTACGAAGATTTAACTCATATAACCTGGGAAATCCTATCTTCACATGGGGATCACTTGATTCATCCTTCTTTGGAAAGTTGATTAGCTTTGAGCAGCCATCAAGTATCAGCCTTTCAAGATTTTGCAACTTGTAAATGCTAGATGGAAGGATTGCCAAATTCTTGCAACTACTTAAAGTCATATCTTTTAAAGAGACAAGATTTTCTATGGATGCAAAAAGTTCCTTAATTGGTGTCCTATCTAAATGAAGATTTAGCATGCTTTTGTTTTCATCTGGAATATCAGGGAATTTTTGCAATTTTGAGCAATCACGAAGATTGATAGATTGAAGATTGTTGGCTTGAAGCACATCACAAAGATGATGAAGTTTAGAGCACCCACTTAAATTCAACAACTGTAACTTGCCGTGATATGCAACTGATTCGTGGGCACGCTCCAAGTTTTTGCACCCATGGAGATTCAATTCCTCGAGATTTGGAGTATAATTGAGGTCTGGCATACAAATTAGTGACTGGCATTCACTGAAATTAAGGAACTTCAAGTTTTTAAAATCCTGCAAGAACAATAAAATCAACTTGGATGGACATTCCAAACAAAATATGAGATAAGTATTCTTTAAAATCCGGCACTGTAATTTTTAATTAAAATCACTTGATAAAAATCTCCCCTTTTGAATATGAGATTAGCAAGTAATCCTCGTAAATTGGACAAAAGTCAGGGTCTAAAAAAAAAAAAGCACGCTCGTAATTCCACCACACACTTGGGTTCTATCTTGAGACATGGAAGAGAAATCATGCTAAAGCTAAGTGGTGTAGCCACTTCCAGTAAATAAAAGTGCATAAAAAAATACTCGTAATTTAAAGGAGGAGAGAGTGCGCATAACCCCAAGTGGGAGGACCCGCGTTACGGTCAATCCTTTGCCAATTCATTGCATGAATTTAAGCTACCATAGGTAGCACTCGACAGATCTAGAATGTTACGCAGAGACTTACAAACAACCGCCTGTAGAACCGAAAATCTTTCATAATCATCACTTTTGAATTCATGGTGATTGATTGATCGATTTTCAAAAATGTCAGATTTTGTACCATGTAACAAGCCTCTTGATGCGTTATATATTGTTGAGCTTTATTTTTGCGAAATTATCTACGTACCTGGCATTCCAAAGACAGCCCTTTCTGATAGTGATGTCAAGTTTTGCTAGCCATACTCAAACCGCTAGACAAGCTAATGCTGCTAATAGAATTTTGGGCAATTTATTAAGGAGTTTTATTGGGATAAATGTTAGACAATGGGATTTGTTATTGGTTAAAGCTGAATTTGCGTATTATAATTCGATGAGTCAAACTACAGCATAATGCCGATTTGTTGGGTACCAAAATCATCTTTCGATCTCCCACCATCACCCCCTAAGCGTCAATTCAAGGGAGATGCTGAAGAAAGAGCTAAGGAAATCTAGCAGTTACATGAGGAAGTGAGGAAGAGTTTTAAAGAAAGAGGCAAGGAAATCAAGTAGTTACAAAAGTGAACTTCATGGAGACTATGTACTTTCAATGTGGCTGATCTATCACCATATCATGAAGATCAAGAACTTCATGAAGTTTGCCTCGAGGAAGACTCTTTTTAAACAGAGGGATAGTATGTAAAATATGTATTGAAAGATTTCAAGATCCTCTCTTGGGATTTGAATAGTTGGGATATAATATGTATTTCCTTAATCTGTAAGTTTGTTTATAATAATTTTTTAAGATTGTTTATAATAATTTTTTTAAGATTACTTTAATCTCAATTAGATATTTGATAATATTGGTGCTTATTCGAATTTTGTATTTTAGGTAGGTTATCTTTTCTTTACTGGGAGGTTACACAAAGGTCTGCTAGGCTCCTAGCTATAGACGCCCCCTGGGTGCTCTCCCATGTCTCATTTTTCTTTGTCTCTCTATGCCTTTGGTGGATTTCGAGAGTTCGCGAGTGATCAAGAGAGGACTGTATCCCATGAGTGGCTAAGGGAGACCTTAGATTATCTAGTCTCGTCCTTTCTATCTCCCGCAGTGGGGTTTTCCCCCGCACCGAAGTCCGTGGAACCAACGAGCATTACAGGAAAAGTGGAAGATCACAAAGCATGTCTCTTATATGGCATAGGACCAGAAAAATATAAGAGGCTTTTTATACATATAGTGCTATATGCATACAGGTTACGTGTGCGCACAAAATTGATGTTTGAAAAAATTGTTCTAAACTACCAAAATAAGGAAAGAAATTGTTGATAAACTACACAATAAACAGAAGCATATAAATGTATGAGGAAAGAAAAACATATTTCAAGATTTCAATAAAAAAATTTGCATTCGGATAAAAATGATTCAAATTTTGATATCTAAACATGCGAGAGATTATATAGAACTCTATGGATCCAATATCTGCATAATAAGTAATTAACGACATTTTGGGGAAGGAAAAAAATTGAGATCCCATAGAATGTCCTGTTTACTTTAAATACTAGTATAGATGATATGAATAGGAATATAATTACACATGCATACCTATATATATAACTTTATATTTAGGTGTAAATATATTTGAATTAGTGAAGCTAACCCCTTACTCATTTCTTTAGAAAGCTCTGGTAGTCAAGCTTGAAAACCGTTGCGGACTACTAGCATGGATCCTTCTGGCTTCGAAGTGCTAGATGTAGCGTGCTAGTGCCTCTATAGGATAAGGCCCTTTCAAGAAGCCGTACTTCACAAGCCTTATTTTGCAAAAGAAAAAGAAAAGGAGAAGACATTGGATGATCAATCTATGTCCCCTATTGTTCTACCAATAGGTGAGAGGACACCCAACAAGAAATGTGCGGGGTCGCTTTCCGTCCCGTGGCTTCTTACCTCGGGAAGAAATAAAGTGAGGGCAATAATGGATGGCTCAATTGAAAATAGAGGAGTGGAACGAGTTACGTGGAACCAGGAGAGATTCGTTGGATAAAGTCCCCCTACTTCACTCGAAAATGAATTAGTAACTACGTAAATTGCTTCTTCCTGCCTCTAATAATAAAGAAGTACTTGTCAAAATTCGCTGGTGAGGTTGTTCCAACCAGAAAGGACATAGGACTTTTCGGCCATTATTTGAGTGTTCCCAAGGCTGGACCAACTTAAGTAAAGACCAGCGTCTGATGAAGATTTTTCCTTCACTATACACTTTCAGTGTATCTTTCATTATCGGCTGAATGCAATCGGAGAGAGAACACTGGGAAGTTCAGTCAAAAGCATTTGTGGTGCACTCACTTCAACTATTAAGCAAATAAGCAAGAATTTCCATATGGAAGTGCAAAAATAGTTTAGTCAGCTCATCTCTGCTGTACAACATGGAATCTTTAATAACATTTTTAGTGTCTATCCTTTCCAAAGACATAAAAATTAAATCCTCAATTCATGTTTATTAAAGATTCAAGCAGTCATCATTCAATCTTTAAATAAAATCACCAAGCTTTGCTCCAGATTTCGGTACCAAAAGTTGCCGATGCTTTCATCTCATTGTTCTGATAGATTTCCGTACTTGTAGTATTTGGAAATGAGATTGGACTTTTTTTCTTGAATTTTTTTGTTCAAATCAACATCAAGATTCACATCCGAAAATGTTAGTTACTCCCCTAAAACGGGAAAATCAACTTACGTGGGTTCATGTAGTAGAGCGGCATCCTATATTTGATGCTTTAATCAAATTTAAACAATTTTTTAGATGTAGAGTTTCTTAAGCACATTAACGAGCATCATCAAAGTTAGTTATTGTTGCATTCGAAGTTTGAATTATAAATGTACACATATAGTCATAGCATATAGATATGGATATATAAAAGATAAGGAAATAAATACTATTCATTTAAATGCGCACCTTAAATTGCTCCCTCACTACATAGATATTGCTTCTGCATAGATCAAGTCCAACTAAGTTCTTTGGAACAAAGCACCATTCTGGATAAGGACATTCATGCCATTCTAACCATCGTAGCTCATTAGGAAGACAGATTGGACACTGGAAAGAGGTATGCACATTAATCATGATGAGTACCCTCAACCTTCTCATGTTTGTGAAAGCATCGAGACCGATGTGTATCTCTTTTGGCTTAGGTAAATCCAAAACTATGGCCTTTACTGCACTTGTTCCCTGTATTTGACAATTTTGTATTACAATAAATATATGAGTTCACATAATAAGAGAGTAAAATCATGGCCTAAAGGAGCACATCTTACCATATTCTCAGAGAGAACATAATGAACATCGTCATAAAGCCATAGCCTGCTACGTTTTCCAGGATCACCAAGACATTCTTGTTTAACAATATCCATGCCCATCATCTGAATCAAGTCATGCATACATAGCATCCCTCTATCTTTAAATATCAAGGACTTCTCAACAAGAACTTGTACTCCAATAGTTGTGTCAAAATCACAACCGTCAAGAACTTTCATAATGTAATTTATAGTTCGCCCCTTGAAGAAACATGCAATATCAAGGAAGATCTCCTTTTCATGGTGCTCTAGTCCATCATAACTTAACTTAAGAACACCATTGATTTTTTCATTAGGACTTTTTGCAAGTTTACTCAATGCACTTTTCCACTCATGTTCTCCTCTACCACGTAGGAAACGGCCCAATATCTCAAGTGCTAAAGGAAGTCCATTTGCATAATGCAAAGCAGCATCCATGAGATCCCTCCTTATTACTATTTTGTTGTTTCTTGGAAGAGCATGCTTATTGAAAAGTTCAAGAGCTTCCAAATGATCTAGAGTTTTGACTTCATAGATGTGATATTTATCTATCCCAAGGGAAACTAACATATGTCTATCTCTCGAAGTAATAATGATTCTGCTTCCTTCACCAAACCACTCACATTCTCCAGCTAAAGCATCTAATTGTCTTACTTCATTGACATCGTCAAGAACAAGGAGAACTCTTTTGTGGCATAGTCTCTCTTGAATTAAATTAATACCTCTATCAACACTAGACACTGCTAACTCTTGTCCTAATATCTCAAACAACAATTTTCCTTGCAAAGGAACTAAATCCTTGGAATCTTTTGAAGTTTCTCGAATATTTGCCAAAAAACATGAACTGTCAAATTGTCTAAAGATAGCATTATAAAGGGCTTTGGCTAATGTTGTTTTCCCTATACCTCCCTTGCCCCATAATCCTATAAAGAGAACATCATCGTCGGACTTTGTAGTTATCATTGATTGCAACTTTATCACTTGGGGATGTATCCCAACCGGATGCTTAGCAACATGTAAGGGTGTTCGGTCTAGCCGCATTGATATATCCTTGACTATTCTCTTTACAAGCTCCGCTTCATCTCTGACAAAATCCAAAAAAGTATTTGACACATTGATTCAGTGGATTAAATATATGATTAATCTTCATAAAATTCAAAAACGAAACAAGAGAAGAGTTGTGATTCAACATATAAAAGCAATGACAAAGCACTGTGTCACATCAATTATTACTTACCCATCATTCAAGTGCCACCCAGACAAACTACCAACATCAAAGAGAGCCTTCTTCCATCTCTGAACTTCCTCTGAATACTTCCCAAACTTGGACTCATGCTTAGCAATAGCTTCTCCATAACTTTTTCTTGGTGTTCTCACTTCCTTGGGTTCTACTTTGTAAAATACTGGAAAGACCATTATATCTCCTTGCTCATAGCATTCCATGATTTTCGCCACCTCTTCCAAACACCATGGTGAGGAAGCGTAGCCCTCGGAGAAAATGACAATCGCAATTTGTGAATTCTCGATTGCCTTCATAAGCGAACGTGATATTTGCTCTCCCTTCCTCAGTTCTTCACTATCAATGTAAGTATATATTCCTGCCTGATCTAGAGCTGTGTAGAGATGACCGAGGAAGTTGTTGCGGACGTCCGGACCTCTGAAACTCAGGAAGACGTGGTAACTCCTTCTAGGCTTGAAAGAAGAAGAAGAAGAAGAAGAAGAAGAAGCCATTGGAATCAGGAAAGGGAGGAGGTTAACAATGAGCAACGAGTTGCTTCAGATTTGGTAGTTTGTTCGAGGTAGTCTGTTCACCTTGTGATCTTCTCTATATTGGTTATACTCAGAAGCATGACTTCCTTTTCTGTGGGTCAAGAAAGTATATTTTAATAAAGGTGCTTAAGGATGAGCCAACATTTTAGCGTGGGATTTTATCACACTCTTTAAGATTCGCCCCTTTAGTCCCTTGTCTTTCCTTTTCTGACATGGAAAATAAAGTATCTCTTCTCATTAGTAAAAAATGAAAAACTTGGCTGTGGCCATATGGCAAATTGGTGAGCAATGATTGATGTGCCCATTGATTAGTGGGCCGGACACCAATCAATTAATTAAATTAATTGAATTTCTTCTCATGATAGAATGAAAGGTGCCATGAGATCTGTGTGCGGCACCATGGGCACCTACTAAATTCTCAATAAATATAGCAAATTGAACAAAAAAATGCATATTCGGACACATGTTAAATGTTAGTTTCAAAGAAAAAGGTTATTTCCAAAATTAGTGAGGACACAAAATTTAAAGTTCAGGGTGCAAATGAAATCTTCAATTGCTAGAGCATCGAAGTTGTTCTATCATTACACAAGGAAGTATTAGTAGAGACAACATGAGTGTGAAAGTACTAACTCTTCACCACATAATTGTCAAATTACACCAATTTCTCCTGTGAAATAGACATTAATATATATCCAGATTATTTTTAGACACCAAAAATTCTCAATCAACAAAATTATGAAAGATATCAAAACCAACTATCTTGATTGAATAAAGTAAGCAAACATAGTAATGAACCAAATATGGGGTAGTTCCTTATTAACAGCATGGCTGTCGATAAATGTCCCCATCAATGATGATTTGTTTTTGATTGTTTTCTCAAAGATGTTTGTCGCTGGGAATTTATAGGGATTTCACAGAAACAATTAGCGACCGCACTTAAGAATCGAGTTGTCAACCCCTTTTAGATGCTAGTCTCCTCTATAGCATGAGAGATAAGTATGTTATTGTACACGATTGTCCTCGTGATATTGTTATCCTACTTACATTGCCTTTCAATTCTCTGATTTCCTGAAAATTGCATTCCTCCTTCCTTTCCCACCAAAAAAGAAATACGAGTCCATCCTTGGTAGTTATTTTAAGTATGAGACTTTCTTTGATACACCCAACCGTGGGCAGCTGCGTTGGTTGAGTCTCTTCTTCACCGTCAAGGTCGAGAGTTCAAAACCCGCGGTTGCTAATGCGTTGTAAGTGGAGGACCATGGTGTTGGGGTCCTGTGCTAGTCACTCCCGAGGTATAGTCATCGTTACTAGACGTTTCATGCGTTATAGGGCCTTGTGACTCCGCAAGGGGGCTCAAGCGGATTCCTCGGTTAAAAAAAAAAACTTTCTTTGATACAAGCGCCATCAAAATTAACCGGTTAGTGATTTGTTAGGTCAAAGCTTGGCCTAGAAAAATATTTATTTGGTCAAAGCTGGTCTATTTGATCGGTCAATGGTCGTAGGACCAACCACTTTTATTTATTTATTTATTTGGATTTCTTTCCCTACTAGTATATTATTAAGGGAAAATTCCAAATAAAAGCTTGAAGTGTCCTCGTTTTCTCAAATAACAGCCTGAAGTTGTCAATTAATCTCAAATAAAGCCCTTTTCTTGGCCAATGACTATTTCAGTTATCAGAGAAAGGGAATTTCGGTAAAAAAAAAAAGTGATCATATTTTTTTTAAAAAAAATTCCTTTTTTTTTCTTTTTTTTCCATTTCTCCTCTTCCCTCCACCGGCCATCGCCATCGATGGCCGGGGGAGGTTGCCCACCTCAAGCAAGGGCGGCCCTCCCCAATCCAGGGGACGGTCGCCCTCGCCTAGTTTAACAAGGGTCGCCCTCGTTGGCATCGTGCGAGGGCCACCCTCATCAGTGCTATGTGAGGGTCGCCTCGCCTAATCTAGCTTAAGCAACCCTCACATGATGCCGGCGAGGGCGACCCTTGCCCAACGCTGGTGAGAGTGGCCCTCACTTGAGTCCGGTGACCTTTGCCATGGTTGGTGAAGGGAAGGGGGAAAAAGAAGAAAGAAAGAAAAAGAAAAAAGAAAAAAAAGAAGAAGGAAAGAAAAATAAATAAACAAAAAAAAAATTAAAAGACGAAAATGTCGTTCAATCTAAGAGATAGATCCTTTTTTAAAATTGATATAGCCACTTCAAATTCTCATTTGAAACAACTTCCATTTCAGATCTTTATTAGAGACGATTCAGTTATTTTAAGCCTTTATTTGAAACAAAGTCCATTTTGAACCCTTATCTAAGAAAACAAAAGCACTTTAAATTTTTATTTAGAATTTTTCCTATTATTAGCTGAGATGTCAACTCAATTAACATATACTCCATTGTCTCCTCGACAAAATACATAAATTGTGGCTTCTAGGAAGTGGCATTCGCAATCAATGAGTTGTTGTCCTTCTTTCCTTTCTTTCTTTTGCACATTATGATTTTTGTTTTGGTCGAAAAAATGTCCTTATTTTCTTTCTTTATTTTGCATATTATGACTATGAGTGCTCGAAAGTTCTATCGTTTTGAGAATTTTTTTTTCTTATGTGCGCAATAAATTACACTAGCCCCTCATGCATGCGATTTTGTTTCAGACGTCGGTCATATCATATTTTCTTATTTTGTTAAAGTGACCAAAAAAATGAAATCCTTTGGCTCACGTTCAAGAATTGAATTCTTGTCTCCCTCAAATCTATATTAATTTCGCCGCTAGAGAACCAAGATACTGCGGCGCCGAGAGAAACAAGCAGTTGTCGCCGGCGAGCATCATGACAAGCCTCATCTTGATCCCGGTGTAAAGGAAACTGATCAAGAAACTCGCACCTCATTGGCCCCACATGGTCCTTGACTACCTTTCTGCCCACTTTTCTTCAATTTGGTCTTGACATCTCCACAGTGCAAAATTGCTTTTCTTCAAGCATTGATTTATTTTCTTTAATGTAAGATCATGAGCACGCGTGATAAATATTGGCAGGTTCAAATTGCTATTTGTCCCGAGTCAACATTGTTTTCTCAAACAAAACGCATTTGATAAAGTACAAAATAGCACATGGTACGTACCGTCTTTTTTTTTTTTTGGTGCCTTATGTGATGTACTTCCATAGTTATTGCTTGCTGAGCTGCTGTGCCTATAGATCGTCTTCACAATAAGCATGTGAAATTGTGAAATTGCTAATTAAAGGTGCATTCACCATGCCTTTAAATGGTGGATCCTGTTCAGATTGTCAATATTTATGTTTTTCATGGGTGCTCCAACTTTTGCTGCATCGATTGCACATTAGATTTGGAAATTTTCTTCTCTCTTATTTCACTCGTGATCTTACTTTGGCTGCATTAATCCCAGTGCATTCACACGCTGGATTTGGAAATTTTTCTCTCTCGTGCTATAACTTTAGCCTTATTGATCCAAGTGCATTCATATGCCACATTGTATGGAAGATTCCAGCCATGAATTTGATAATTTCAACTAGTGTCGCATCAATGTTTTCACTTTTTTGGAGAAGTAAAAGTCACATAACTCTTTTTTTCCATGATTTTGACTGAAGGGACATCAAAAGACTAATACACATTATATTCACATCAATGAAGTTTTCACAATTATCCTAAAAAAATACATAACTAGGTCGATGTTGACCCTAATTCACATTCAATGATTATAAAGCTCACTCAAATATGTTACTTATTATTTAAAATTATATATGTTGTACTTGAGTATTTTTTTGTAGGACTTTGAAAGGATAGAAAAAGATCACTTTGCCCTAAAACATACGATATCATAAGATCTTTTAGCAATATTATTGCGATTGTATCAGGTGCCTGAAAAAAGTTGTTGATTTGCATGTGCAACTTTTCTTCGTTGAAGATCACATTTACTATGTCTGTTTGATGTATGATCTATACAAATATTTGTTTAACAATGATTTATTGTTAACTGAATTATAAATTAATTTGACAAACCAATAATTTTGGACTCTGAAAATATCGTCGCCATCCCCCCGTTTATATTGAGATTTACTTCGTTGGTTTTTCATAAAGCAAAACAATTTTATAAGCTTTGCAATTTCGCTAGTGCCCCACATTATACTCCCCCTAGGGTCACGACAAGATAAAGGCTATTTGATTTGATATAAAGTGACAACGCACTGACACTCTACTTTCCACGCACCAAATGCATGAACCCTCCCCAATTTCAAACCAAAAACAAACAAACAAATGACGTTCCCACTGCACTCGACTTATGAAAGTGAAAGGGTTTTTTTTTTTTGAATCTGTTGACTGCAATTGCCGTTCCCACACTATGTTCTTGACTTGGGTGGAAAGATGCTTTACTAATCCGAGATACTCTATAATTGTTGGTGGGGAGCTTGTTGGCTTTTTTTAGAGGGCATAATGGATTAAGGACAAGGTTATCCTATCGCATCCTATTTGTTTGTGATGACAGAGCAAGTTTCACTAAAATTCTGCAGTCAAGAATAGGCAACTAAGATTTCAACCTATGCACAAGAAATTCAAGCTTACGCACTGATACTTCTGTTTGGCAATTCACTCACTCACTTATACTTCGCAAATAATAATCTAATCTCCTTGAACGGAGATAAGTGGTCATTTCTTACTGTAAACAGGGTTTTGAGAAATTCTACAATTATCTCCGGTTGGAAACTCAACCTCAAAGGACCGAGATGTTTGAGGCTAAAATCAGGGCTAAATTATAAAGTGACTAAGTTCCTGGAACTCGATCACTTTAAAGCTGGTTCAAACAATTGGAAAAAAATCGAAAATGCTCCTCCATTTCACACTCGAGCAAAAAAGCGCATGAATGTGGCTCTAGATGGAGTAATGAAACTCCACCAATCTAAGCACAAGAAAATGTAAAGCATATTGGAATTGCAATTATGATCAATTACAATAGCCGAAATTGAAATTACTTCGATATGAAATTATAAGGAATTGAACAAGGAAATGAAAGTACAATGGAGAAAGTAAAGATAACTCTCAGATATGAGGGTTGCGTTGGTTGATCTACTGCTTCAGCCTCTTTAATGTTCTTCAAAAGAAGTGGCACCATGTCTGTCCACTTTGCTTGGAATTCTCCTAATTTGTGGGCAACCACACGAGTAAATGGACTAACTTAACACACTTTTTGGGGAAAAATGAGTAAAATTTGGTACTAACACAAGTATATTTGTTCATTCTTTCTACATAGTGTTAACGATATTGGAAATCTAAGAAATTATAAAAATATGAAGTTACAATTATTACAGGTCTCTCTGGAATATTTTAACTATCTTTCGCATAATTATATCGGTGTTACTAGAGTTTTCACTAAATCATCACGCAAATTCAACTAATATAAAGGGTTGCACGTGTTCAAACACAAAATAACTCATCTTCCATACTTTTGCCCATTGAGAATTAGAGTTTGTGATAAATCGGTTACATGTCAAGTCATATTGCGAATCAATAAAAGAACGAATTGAATACCGAACACCCAAATCCTACACTGAAATATTGCAATTAATAGAAATGTCTAGCCTCTCCAATTATAATTGATCAAATAAACTCAACATAACCGTTCAAAACAAATAAAAACAAGAAGAAGGCCGTAACAACCAAAAATTTTACATTTTGAAACTCCAACATCATACATGCGATAGTGACATGAGAAGCTAACAACAAATGTTGATCCTATAAAATGACTCTGTTTTCTTTGCCCAATCAATTGCCTTTTCCAGCTACCATATCTAATTGATCCAAGTGATAGACATCATTAAGGATGGCATCGGTCAATGAGATCGTAATTCAATGAGAGAAAAAATGAAAAGCAAAATGTGCCATACATTATCCGAATGGGGACTATGCGAACATAATTTAGTTCAGAAGAAGTCTTTTATGAGCAAGATATCCCAAGGAAAAATTAGAGTGTCAATCTCATGCAGTCATTAAGAAAGCATACACCCTACCTAGATTTGATACAAATCTTTGCAAAATCATGTGACAGAAGCAGAAATAATGCACCTTAACTTTTTGTGTGTAAAATTCACCGGTATGACAAGCATAAATATTTTTCATCATGATTTTTCTTGATGGACTCGTGACATGCGTGGAACAGCAACCCCCCCCCCCCCCTCCCAACCCAAAAAAAAAAAAAACCCAACATGATTCTAGATATCAATTGGATGAAGTAGGCATTAAGCAAGTTTTTACGCAAACGATAAGTTTCTAGCTTAAAAAGTCGAGCACACAACGAATAGTAAAGAGGGGAAAAATGAAGAAAAATCCCAAAGCAGTTCACTTCCCTTCTAAGTTCTAACTATTCCCTTAAAAAAAATCCTGATTTTTTTGACACGGCGGACTACCATAAAAAAATTGGAGCAAATTGAATTGCGGAAGTGATGGTCATCATGCCTCTGCTGAGGGCTGCTTTTCAATTTGGAAAAATGGGAAAGATTCGCAAAAAATGAAAATCTACTTTCTAATTTGCTCTTTCGCATGATTGATTGCATTTGTCATCATCCCATCCACTTTTTCAATTCGTGAAATGCGGATTTCTTGCTTAGTGGGACATTTACTTTGATAGTTCCTCATCGTTACCCATCCTTCTTTTTGACTTTTACTTTGCTTTGAGATTTGTTATAATTATAATGAAATGAAAGATTCCCTTTGCATCTTACTTTACCCGATTCGGCGGATTAGCTTTTGGTAGAAAAACTATTGGCCAGAGGTCATTTCCCTTTTTTTATGTACTCATCAACTTGTAACATACTCTTTGCTTTTTTGGTGTACCAAAGAATATAAATATACACTATCAATCATTTTCATTTTGGGCTTATCTGAAAATCAAATGACACCATATGTAAATTCATAGAATCAATCTATGAAATTCTTTTCCTTATGGATGTAATTAGATTACAAATGCTTAGATGATAATACTTTTGTCTTGGCTACATGCCACCATGAGATCAAGTTCACGTGTTATATGGTGTTTGTGCACCAAGCCAGTTTATTATGGAATAAAGCATTCGTTCTACTTTGATACCCAAAAAGGTAAAGGTAAATCGAGATCTTTGGTCCTGTGTACTAGTTTTACGTAAATGGAATTGTGGGTTGTAAGGACAACACGCAAGGAGAAGCAAATATTGATGTGGTCTTTTAATGTGAGATGGTGAGCTGATAAATCATTGGGAGGTTCAACTTGCTATTTTTCTTGAGTCAATTTTTTTTTTCTGAAACAAAAATTATTTGATGGAGTACAACATACCACATGGTTTGTACTGTTTTTTTCTCGTACTTCATGTGATATATGTGGTTCATATGATCCCTTCAATAGTTACTACCTGCTAAGTTGTTGTGTTTTGCTAATTAAAAATGTAATCACCGTGTCTTCATTTGGCGATCCTCTTCAGGAATGTCAATAATTATGTTTTCCATGCATGCTCCAACTATGGCTGCAGATCCAGGTGTATCCACACGCTAAATTTGGAAATTTTCTTCCCTATCTTATTTCACACGTGATCTTACTTTGGTTGCTTTAATCCCGATACATTCACACACTGGGTTTGGAATTTCTTTATTTTTTCCTCTTGTGCTATAACTTTGGCTGCATTGATTCAAGTGCATTCACACACCGTATTTGTCTATTACTTACGGATAATATTGTATGGAAAATTCCAGCCATAAACTTGATAATTTCGAGTAGTGTCGTTTGACATGAATGTTTTCAATTTTTCGAAGAAGTAAAAGTCACATAACTCTTTTTTCATATGATTTTGACTAAAGGGACTTTGCAAGATTAACATATGTTAATTGGATTATTGATGAATTTGATAAATCAGTAATTTGAACTTCAAAAATATCGTCATCCTTGCCACGTTTATATTGAGATTTACTCCCGCTGGTTTTTCATAAAGCAATAGTCATCAAACAATTTTATAAGCTTTTGTAATTTGCCAGTGCCCCCACATTATATTCTCCCCAGGGTTTATCCTGTTTGATTTGATTAAGGTGACAACGCACAGATGCTTTACTTTCTACACACCACATGCATGAACCGGTCCCTGATTACAAATAAAAAATAGAGATTGCGTTCCCACTGCATTCTTGACTTATGAAGGTTAAATGGATTTTTTTATCTTTATTTTTTGAATCTGTCGACTGCAAATTGTGATTGATTCCAATTTGTCATCATCATATCATATTCCCTTTTCAATCCGTATGGTGGGCCTTTCACTTTCATGATTCCTTATCGCTGTCCGTCCGTTTTCTTTTGACTTTTAAGGTTTTCTTTTTGACTTTTACTCTGCTTTGAGGTCCGTAATAATTATAAGGAAATGAAAGCTTTCCTATTGCATCTTACTTTACCCGATTCCGTGGATTAGCTTTTGGTAGAAAAACTATTGCCTAGAGATGCTTTTCTTTTTTATATATCCATGCACTTGTAAAATACTCTTTGCCTTTTCGGTGTACCAAAGAACATAAATATACACTATCAATCTTTTTCATTCCTGGCTTCTTTGAAAATCAAATGACACTATACATAAATTCATAGAATCAATCTATAGAATACTTCTCCTTGTGGATGTAATTAGACTACAAATGCTTAGATGCTTATAATTTTTTCTTGTCTACTTGCCGCCATGAGATTTAATTCAAGTATTATATGGCGTTTGTGCACCAAGTTGGATTATGATGTAATAAAAGGGTTCGTCCTCCTTTGATACCCAAAGAAGTAAAGGTAAATCGAGCATGAAGCCCATGGTCTTTCGTCCCTGCATACCAGTTTTACGTAAACAGAATTGTGGGCTGTTAGGACAAAACAAAAGGAGAAGCAAAGAGTCATCACACAATTTTCATAGAGACCCCAGTGGGCCAGAAATGTGAATGAAAAGCAAGACGGCTTGGATGAAATTTTCTTAAAACTGAAGTTGGACCGCCATCTCAATTAAATTTCCTGAATAAGCCCAAGTTATTTACGGGCCTTTAAAATGTTCGTAAGGCCAATTTGATTTGGGATTACTGGAAAGGTTCTTAAGAAACTTAACTTCAGACAGATTGTGTTTGCTTAAGTCTAGCAAGGATAAATTTAAAAGTCCAATCTTCACATGTGAATCAATTGAATCCTCCTCGTACTTTGGAAACTCCACTAAAGTCTCAGCCTGCTAAGTTTCTACAACCTGGAAATGCTAGATGGAAGGCTTGCTGGGTTCTTGCAGTTATTTAATGAGTGGAGGTTCTTTTCAAATTGAAGTCCTTTCGTTCCCTCCAACAAACAATAAGTGGTGCTGAAAGACAATGAAACCAATTTCGATAAACATTTTGAAGCATTTGTGTTCAAATTTGTTGAGCTCACTGTCTTTTACTGATCACACCATTCTGTGGGGCACTCATCAATATTGCCCAAAATCACAAGTTGCTTGATCATCACCCTCTCTTCCATCAATTCCAGGTATTCGTTGAGATGATGTGGATCCAAAATGTTGACCCACAAAATTGCATGTTCAACAAGTTGCTCCTCCGGTGAAATTGTATAGATTTTGATGTAAAATCCAAAAATTAATGGCTTTTTTTTTTTTTCAAATCATGGATTATTTTTCTATGGATATGTTTGTGAAAGAGAGAGAGATGTATATGACTGCATATTGGTGAAGGAGGCGATCTATGCTAGCTTGAAAGAGAAAGACAAGGCAGAGAGAGATTTGCGAGAGAGATGTATATGACTACATATAGGTGAAGGAGGTGATCTATGCTAGCTTGAAAGAGAAAGACAAGGCAAAGAGAGATTTGCGACGTCATTATGGATGGGGAAGGTTGCGAGAATGTTGTAACAGTTGTGGTCGAGAAGTTGGAGTCATCGATGAAAGGTCATCCCTACCCTGACAGATCACAATGATTAAGGGAGGAAAAGGAAGGAAGGGTCTCCAACCCTGTTTAATTCAATTTTCTCTTGCAAATAAAAGTAACAACAAAGTGTGGTATGATGTTATTCTACTGGATGTCTGTCATAAGCTACTAAGACGATCATGGCAATATTACCGTTGAACTATTTATGATGGATTTGGATACCCTTGTTCCTTCGAGAAGAATGGTGTATATATTACTCTTGCACCATTAAAATTTGATAGTCGCCCCAAATAGGCAAAGGAAGAAAACGTTGTAACATCCCCGTTTGTAATAATAAAAGCCTATGAGGAGACACATGTTGCATGTGCACCTGTGGTATCCAAGAGAATAAAGAATCACTTGAATTGCCTTCTTGAAGAATTTAGAAATTTTGCTCCTGATGAAATGCCGACTTGCTTGCAGCACATGCGTAATATTTCAACGCCTCATTGATCCTCAACAAAGCAGCCAACCCCATGGATCTTGAGGAGCATGAAGAACTCCAGCGCCAAGCGAAAGACCTCATGGAGAAAGGCCTGGTAGAAGAAAGTGCCAGTCATGGGGCTCTGCCAGCCAGGAGTGGCCATTGGGCCACGCCGGTCCACATGTCACATGTTGGGTCGGGCCACCATTGGCTCGGGCCACCATTGGCTCGGGCCCATTTTTTAAAAAAATAATTTTAATTTTTAATGAAAAATTCAAGAAGAAATTAACTAATTTTTATAGCAAAATTTAAAAATAATTGAAATCAATTGAGGAGAATTAACGAAGAACGCTCATTCAATTAAACCAAATTGAAATACAAATATATCTTCAAATATCTTGCAAAAGAAAATTACACATAATGGTGTCCTAATAATGAATACATGCAAATTACACAAAAAAATATTTCTGACAAATTCTATATTTTCAATGTCGTGTTCCCCATTATTATTCGGATGATATGGTGTTGTCATTGTCCTCCTTTTCATATTGGGCACGTTTCTCTAAAGCCAATTCTTGCGAAACCAATCATGTCTTGCTACAACCATTTCTAAGCATTCTGCAAATAAGCTGCACCTTTTGTCTCCCAAAGTATGTTGACTAGTATTAAGCGTGAGCTCAATGGTATCATAAATGCCGGTGAGGTTAACAAGTCATGAGCCGCGGTGGAAAGAATAAAAAAATTATTGGCTTTCCTTTTCCACGATTTTTAGAATGCCAATCTGACTTTATTAGCTTTACGAATGTATTTGGAGTAATCCATTCTCAAGTACATCGCCAATTCATTGGTAGATGAAGATGAAGACCTAATGGAAGGTTCTTGAATTTCTTCTTTTTACGAAATAGAGATCATAAAAATTTCTGACCATGTGCATCATCATATATTATTCTTCATAACAAGTACCAATACGCTTAACCATATTTTATTCAGTCATTTTATCAATATTCTACTAGACTTTTTAAAAAGTTTCCTAAAAAATGTATTCATAAACCACTTTAAACTGCTATTTTTTTAATCATATTGAGCACGCTTTTAAATGGGAAGGTCATATTCGTTTCTTTTCTTTCTATAAGTGGATCTTAAGAACATGAATGGACAAAGGCTTCTTGCACCAACAATCCATTTTCTATTGTTGCTAACTGAATAGATGACAATCTGAACAAGATTTTATGTGAGATAATTATATGCGAACGTGACAGTTGGATTCTCAAGAGACATGTAGGTTGCGTTTGGCAGCCGGGATAAAATTCGGAATAGGATAAAATTTATCCCATCCTTCATTTGATGCTTGCTCGGTATATGATAAAATAAGATATAAAAGGGATAAAGATCGAATAAAATTATTTCATGGGAGATGTGGAATAAAGGGAGATATGATTTCCGATATCGATGATAGGAAATTTTTTTTTTTCAAATAACAAATTTCTTAAATTAACAAATTAAAGTTATATTTGAATATAAATAATATTTGAATTCTAATATGAGAAATTCAAAATAACAAAAATAAAATTTATTTTTTGATTGAATCTTATTTTTATTTATATATTCGAATTTAATTCTATCTTATAATATAAATTCAATATATAAATATATCTATTGCATATTTTAGATGTTTTAGTATTTTAGGTATATTAGTACAATTTTCTATTTAATACAATTTTATTAGAGAATGATGGAATGGGAAGAAAGAAATAAAAAATAAATTAATTAAAAAAGTGAGAAAATAAAATAAATAATAAAATAAATAAAAGTTTTGCGAGAGATTTTTATCACTCCGTTTGTAAAATTTGTGATTCATATAGGCGTTCATACGAAACAATTTATAATATGATGTGAATATATCCGGCTTTATTATTACAATAATCAAATAGTGGATATGATATAATAAAATCTTCTTAATTTTATATCCTATCATTTAGAAATCTGGACGACCAAACATATAAGGGACATACACCGGCCATGCATGAAAAAAATTCATATTAAGGATTAAAAAGCTTTTGAATAGGAAATAATGCTTTAAGAATATAAATTTTGATGCCATAACAAAATATGGAAGAACTATTGGAAAATGTTTCGTTTTTGGATAATGGCCAATTAACTACCAGAATTAAAAGATGAATATATCAGTTATAAGGTTTAAGAAACTTTCTAGATTTAATGTCACTACCATACTAGTGATCAAGGTCAAGAGTTAACATGGTGCAAATTACTAAAAAAGACTCAATAGTGCATGAACTACATCCGTGAGCTATTGCTTTCATGTTTGTCAATTAATGAATGGAGTACTAGAAACCATCACGCTTACGGACATCATCTCCGAACCATTTCATACCGGCAACCATAGTAAAAACCCCCCATCTCAGCTGAGCATATGACATGTACAGAGAACAAGGATACTCACGCATTCAGATTTCAAGCAACCGAGACGAATATCAAGAAATCATGCTTAATGACTTAGTGTAAACCGCATTATGTTATGCGTATTGTGTTGAGGCGCATTCAGATTTAGCCGCTAATATGGATTAGCTCCTGTTCTTATCTTTGAGACATAGTATCGATTGCGGGAACAGAGAACACGAAACCAAATCATGGAATCAACACAATTTTTTTTTTCTTTTGCGTCAAAAACGATTTAAGAATTAGCAAGTGGGTGGAGATCGTGAAGAACAATTCTTATTCGTAGTTATTTTTGCGTAGACAATATTAACGCAGCTAAAATCCACTCATTAACGAAAAAATCCTCTCACCTATATAAAGGCGATTCAAGAATTTCTTTCCTAGAACACAAATCCTACTCCTGCATTTTCATCACCATTTCTGTTCATGCCTTTCAGCATCATCAAGCCATAAAGCTCAGATTCTTCTCCTTCACGACTCAAACGAATCTCAGAATCTCAATACGCATTCCAGCTTGCTCATTCTTTGAAAGCGCAGTGGTTGGCTACGAATGGTGATCGGACAGGAGAGCGGACGTCGTGGAAGCGTTGGTGTTGAAAATTGGGCCAATGAAGGAAAAACGAATCAGCTTTGAATACTTCGATCAATCTGACCGGAAAACAGAGCATAACAGAGGAAATCCGATCCAACGCGATCTTCAACAACCTAAAGAGAACAGACTTCAGCGACGAACATCTGAAAGAATCAAAAGTAAAGCTTGGCGAAGAGGAAATATAGATCCTGAATCGATAGCGTCGCTGAAGATGAGATCCCAAACTTATTGCGTCGGTGGAATCAGAGCTGACCAAGGCAAAATGCTGGTGACACACGCGAGATATCAAGAAATCAATGTCGCCAATTGAATAAAAAAAAAAAAAAATAGAAATCAGAGAATGAGAGAGATTTGATCCTGTTGGAGCGATCGAATGAGTTTATAAACTTCCATGCTAAGTGAAAACTGGAAGCTCGAAGGCTTCAGGTTGTTGAGGGTCCGGGTAACAATCTCGAGCTCATCGACCGAGTACACGATTCGAAGCTCAAGCGCGAGAGCATCGCGATTGAAGAGCACGAATGCGGCGAGAAACCTGAATACCGATTCCTCGAAGCTTGAAGACGAGCGACGAAGTTGAAATCGAGAACCGAATTAGAAGGAGATCCAGGCCTTGGGCTGCAAATTATTGAAAGTTATTCCAATCTTTTCAAAGGGGCCCATGCCAAATTGAATCAAAATTTGGACTTGAGTGATCTGGTCTGGTGGGTCGAGGTATGATGGACTAGACCCAATTGAGCACTTTTTTATTTTTATTTTTTTATTTGTCATTTGTTATATATATTTTTATAACCCTCCTTTTCTTTTTTATACAAAAATGTAATTTGCAGGCAAAAATCAGGTGACGACCCGGATTGATAAAAAAAAAAAAATTATAGTGAACATAACAATATCGAATCCAACATATTGCAATCAAGATTGATTCGAAATGTAACCACTAAATTTTGCCTCTATCCAAATTAGTGCGGAAGAAATCCTGCATTTATCATCTACATTACACTTTGAACCACACAAATGAACTTGCCTTAGAGGTTTCGAACAAATCATAATGTGGATGCCAACTATTCTACATAACACTGTCAATAATAATATGGACAATTTTTGTAACTTTTCTCAATTTTTAGACTTTATTTTTCTCTTTTCTTTCCCTTTTTTGTTGCAATTGGCGACGCTGACAATGGTCTGATGGCCCTCGCTAGGCAAGGGCGACCCTTGCCCAAGAGAGGCCAACCCTCATTGTCCATTGCTTGTGGTTGGTCTCCGATCATGGCTTGAGATTAGCCACTTTTGAAAAGAAAAGATATCAACAAAAAAAAAAATTAAAAATCATCTATGTTAGTACTGGTCATGTCACATGAGATAGTCGGTATTGATTATACTGTCACATCAGCAGTTTCTGATTAATTTGGTTAAAAGGACTACATTGATAAATTATTAAAAGATTTAAGATTAAATTAGCATAATTAAAATTTGTATTACTAAATTGACCGTTGAACAATAGGTTTATGAATTTTACCACAATTTTTTTTCCTAAAGTCTTACAATTCAACTCTTTTGCATAGCATCTATCTTTCGATACTACCCATTGTGAAAATTAAATAAAAAAACTTTTCCTTCAAGTATCAATCTTACGCTACCTAACATAATGACGATCCTAATTATTGCCAACCAAACAAAAAATAAATTGCTAGATGAAGAGTTACTCTTGAAATATGCCAACGACATTTTAGATAGCATGCACGTATATGAAAGCAAACTAATTAACTATTCGAAGCTTTACACGAATAATAGAATATCAGTACACTTCCCACAAAATTCACTACATTGAGAATATCTTCCTTAGACTTGGTCCATTGAATTGTGTGGATCATAACTATTAATATTGTGAATCCACATGAGTGCCGTATGTCAATCTCAAAAAGCCAACAATGCTCATGCATTTAATTTACTAGACACGAATCCAAGCAAGTATTTCCCGTTGCATTGAAAAGGTTGACAACGAGCCTGGCGAGATTTTGGTATAAACATCATGTATCACCACGCACAAGCAGCTACACTATATGTATGCCTGCACAATCACGATTAAAGGTTTATCAAGAAATGCCGACGACAGAGGTTGAGCAGTAAAAGTAACTCCTAGCAACTTGGGTAAATCTCAGCACTCGAGGACCAAGGCGTGCCATTTCCTCATACACCTTTAAGCAGTTTTTATTTTTTATTTTTTATGTGAGGGTAATATTGGAAGTTAAGGAAAAGTCAGACAGAAATGGTTTTTCCCTTATTATATAGACTAGTCCTCGTGCACTGTAGAGATTACTTTCGTATTTCTTTTATAAATTTAGAGGAATGCAATAGCTAAAATGGCACACAAGTGCGTACGAGCTGAGTTCCATGGACTATTGGTGAGTCTCATGTGGTACGAACCCATGAATCCATATCCTATTTTTAATGATTATCGCATAACTTTTGTTTTTTGTATGCATAAAAAAGAATATATGCGTATGGAAATCCACTCAACTCAATTTAGTAAAAAACAACTGCTTATCTACACTGAGAGGTGAAAAAACTGCACTATCAACTGTTTAGTACAATTATTGCACCTATGTACGCTTGATGACTGAGAAAAAGTATACACTGCCTTTATTTTCTTCATAATTGACCAGCATGCATTTCTTCAAACAAAATGCACAATCATTAAACAATGCAGGATTTAGATTGTTTTCTAAAGTGAAGACAACAATATTGAACTGAACAAATTGCCGTCATGATTGATTCGATAGAGAGGGACGAACTCTTATTTTTTTCATGGAATCCTTCATAGCTTCTAAATTTGCCTCTATCCTATTGATGCAACTAGAAAGCGACACTACGAGAAGAAGCAAAAGGCTAAGGCTCAACAGACTAAGCCGGAAAAAAAGAAGAAGCAAAGATGCAGTTTTCAAAATGTTAATTGTACGTTTATCGATATGCTTTTTCTCTATTCCATATTATAAGAAATACTTCTTATTTGGTAGTAATCTTATGTTTTTGGGAGTTAATGTAGTCTCGTTAACCATTTTATCAGCATCTTTTGACGTACGAGCACACAATGGAAAATTTCTTATATGGTGGAGCTCTTATGTTGCCATGAAAGTACTTTCCTAGATAAATTAATGACATTGAGTGCTAGTATGATTTATGTAGTATTATTCTCCTTAGAAAGGTGAATCCCAGCATGTCTTTTTGAAGGTGGGGTTGGGCATGACAATGCTTTTGATCCATCTGTAAATCAACAAAGCGTATGCTTATTTAAGCATAGGAGCTTTGTATCCGACTCTCATGGAGGACAGATGGACTGATCCTCAGTTCAATATTACATGTGCTCATACGACCTTCCAAGAAACTCGATTGATGGTAGGAATGGATGCAATGATAATAATGCTTCTTGCTTAGATGCAAACCAAGTGCAGGTACTTATGTATATCAGGGAAATTTACTTAAAAAAAGTCCTAAGCCTAGTGTATGTATATGTTTCTTGAAGTTTATTGCCTGTATCTGATGCATATGCCATCTATCCAAGCAGTTCTAGCATGCAAGCATTTTCCCATCAATGCACCACAATTGATGCACCACAAAACGTGGAGTCAGCTAGCATTAAGTTAAGGACACGCAACTCAACCTCAGTATTCCAATTCTAATTTCCAATTCATAAGAAAAACAAAGTCATCCCTGGCATTATCCTTCCTAGCAATGCAGAGAAAAGAAAAAATCAAAAATCAAAATGAACAAGATTACCTTCTTAAATGGTACATAACAGGAACTTCACAGATTTCCAAATACAGACAGAAACTTCCTCCTATGCTCTGTGCCACTCTTGCCATTTGTTAGGCTCGATTAGATTCTTCCACTAAAGTATTGTCAAGAGTTGGTACCTGTAGAGCTGTGAAGAACTGAAGTCATCGCTAGACTGAGCCTCCCATACACAATAAGAAAAAATCTCATCAAGGAAAATTCTATGAGACACACAACATAAGCCGGTTTCATAACAGCATTAAACCGAGGGACAGCAGCAACCCTCCCAAAAAAATTTACACGAAATTGTGTGGAAATAGAATAAACTCATCCATCTAGATTGACCAGGGCAACAATATAACAGGAAAAAACTAAAAAAAAAGGGAGAAGAATATCACGAAACTAGTAGTCAAAACATTTAAATCCGTGAATTACACAAAGGATTCAGTTGGGTAAAATCACTAATACCTGGTGGACGTCACAGAGTTGGGTTCCTTCGTACGAAGGGACAAGCACTGTCGGGAGGAGATAATCTTCCTCACGCAGATATCAATGGCTTTGGCAGCTCTAAACTCTCACTCTATGACTAAGCCATCACCATCCAATTTCAAGGACTGGGCCTGTGGGAGCTCTTGTCAGGTATGTAGCACAGAGCTGGCAATTTTAGGGAAACTGCTTTGTCTTGACATTGTCTCTCATCGGCATTATGCTCAAATAGAAACTTTTTTGGGGGGCAATCACCCGATGGTATAGTGAAATTCATCCATGCAGTACTTCGCTTCTGAGTGATGGTTGAGGGCTTTCTAGAGGAGGGTCTCATGAGTGAGGCCAAACACTAGGAAGTTGCGAGGGGAGGAGCATTTCCTCAGGACGTCCGAGATGGGCTTGAGCTCGGGGTAGGACATGCGGAAAGAGTCGTTGGACTTGGATGCGTAGTGAAGGAGGGTGTTGATGACGGTCGATGGCAGAGGCGCGTTGCTATAGGCCGTCGTGGTGGAGGGAAAGGTGGTGGTGGTGGCGGCGGAGGCGGCGGCGGTTGTGGAATATTCTCTGGTGTAAATGAGGGTGACGACGAAGGCGGTGGTCAAGAAGGAGAAGAAGGCGAGGAGCCATAGGCGGTGGGAGCTTCCTTGCTTCTGGATGTAAGGGTGGAGGAGGATGAGTCTTGTGTTGCTGTTGTTGACATTCTTTATTTTGCTCTGTCTTAGAGAGAGAGAGAGAGAGAGAGTTACCCTCCTCTGGTAACCTTGCAGATCTTGAACTTAAATGAGGCCGAGACCTCTTAGCTCCTTTAAAGGAGTAAAAAGGGACTGTAGGTAAACGGAATTTTAAAGAAACGAATCACTATAATGATAGAAAATATTAGCTAGGCTTACATTATTATCATTGAAAGTTCAATAATTTGAACTTTGATTAGAAATCCTTAAAAATTAACGTGGCAACTTCTATATGAGATTATATGTGGCCCAATCGTATTATTTGTATGGTATTGATTGGTTTGGAACGGAGGCCACGAGGCTATCGTTCCTCGTGTTGTTCCCTCACCCGAAGGATGACACGTGTTTTGCTTGTAGTTGTGATGTTAAAAGTTGCACAACTCTACGTACTCTCCCCCTCTCCTCTCACCAAGCCCACCACCGAGGCCTAAATAGTATCGACACCAACAACTATACGTGACGTGACACGATATGTGATAATGTTATTTCTCAAAAAATAGAAAATTATAACATGTTGGGATACGTTGTATATTAAATGTATATTGATATATAAGATATATGATGATTTTTATGATTATTTTAAGCAAATTAATTTGATTCAAATTTAAAAACAAATAAATAATAGAACAAGAGTTTAGAATGAATTTACACTAAAAATATTAATCCACTATTCGTTAATATAATTTATTATTTCAATTTGAGAAATTTAACTCCATTCCAATAATCTATAAAAATTTGAGAAAAAAATAAGCGATCCACATTTTAGACTTGCTCTCATAGTGTGTTGGAAGAGAAGAGAAAAAGATAAATTGGAGGGTGAATTGTATATCACAAAAAGTAAGAGTTAGAAGAGAAGAAAATACTATTTTTTTGTTCTTTCCTCATTTATTATTATTTTTGTTTTCATATTTATATTTTGACTCTTCATTTATTGAAAATTTTAAAATTTAACTTTGTGCGTGTCAGAATTATGTGTCGGAATTCTGAACTCACATATCAAAATTCTTGACTCAAGTGTCGAGAGAATTGACCAATATTAGATTTTTTGATACTTGTTGACTGAGTGTCAGACACGACATGAAGGGTCTCGAAAAAGTGTTAGTGCTTTCTAGACCGAGGTGGGTCTCTCCCGTCACCAAGTCTCCCCAATGGTCAAGTCTGGTCTACCATCGTTTGTTGCTTGTGAAGCATTGAGGCTCGATTTTGCTGACAATTTGTTTTTTTTTTTTTTTGATGCATTTTATCTGAGGGTACTGTCAAGAAAAGAATAAATTCTAAACTTGTATGATGGAATATTCGATTTTTCTACACCTTAAGACTCTGTGTCTTTTTATTATTCTTTGGGTTTTCCACGTAAATCAAATCATTAAAAAAGAGTACAATGCCACCAAATGAGAATGAGACGCACTCCAAATAATCCTCGGTTGCCCCTCATAATCTTTCTTGGATTGTGCTTGAACCGACGGGGCTGCCCAAGCAATTAGTATTGGCAAAGCATATCCAGGAATGGAAAGTGCTTTGGGTACACCGAACAACAAAGTGTGTGATTTACCCTTTTTGTGGTGCTCCTTGTAACTGCAATCAGAGAGATGCACCGCTTTGTGATTGCACTCTTGGATACTTAGATAATCTGAAGCTGGAAGATCGTCAGGGCCAATGGCGAAAGGAGGTCTGCGTCGGGATGTAGTGATGACAAGGAAGATAATTTTTTTCCTCATGCGTAACACACGCTTGCCGAAAAATTCTGATTCGTTCATGGTTGAAAACACCGAAGCATGCAGGTCATTTTGCTTGAGCAACTGTTCGCGCAGTGCATATGCTAACATTGCTTACTGTCAGATATGGACGGATGAGAAATTTTTGGTTCGACTTTTGGCCTATGATGTACTTTCGAGAGATTTCTATGTCCGGACCGCGGCATTGGACTTGAAGGAAGAGCGTAAGAAAAAGAGGAAACCCATTTCGAATTTCATAACAGCAGCTGTGGTTGTGTCCTTAGCTTTTCTTGTGTTCTTTAGTGTGTCGCTGGTGATTATTAGGACGAGATGGTCTGCTCATGCAGCAGACGACCTTTTGAAGCATTTTGTATATCGAGTGCTGAAGAAAGTGACAAAGAACTTCTCTGAGAAAATTGGGGAAGGCGGGTTTAGTTTGTTTACCAGGGAATACTGCCAGACTCAACTCCTATAGCAGTGAAGAAATTTTGAACCAAAACCATAGTAACGAACAGCTCCTTGCGGAAGTTCGAACTATCGGAACAATACAGCACTGCAATGTGGTTCGGCTGCACGGCTTTTGTGCAGTAGAGTCAAAAAGGTTCCTAGTACATGAGTACCTTGCAAATGGTTCGCTCGCAGCTCATTTGTTTCAGAAAGGTTCCAACACCCTCGATTGGAAAACCAGACACAGCGTTGCCATCGGGATTGCTAAAGGATTGGAGTACCTCCATGAGGGGTGTCGAGATTGCATTGTACACTGCGACATCAAGCAAGGGAATATACTGTTGGATGCAGAACTCGCACCACAGATTGTGGATTTTGGCCTCGCAAAAGTCCCAGGATGGGATGTCAGCCGTGTAATTACCACCATGAGGGGAACCAGAGGGTACCTCGCACCAGAATGGATTTCAGGAGCCATCACATCGAAAGTTGACGTTTTCAGCTATGGAAAGCTGCTCTTTGAGACCATATCGGGAAAGAGAAACATTGAGGAGCTGAATAGCGATATGCGCAATTATCTACCACTTCAGGTAGCTAATCCAATCGCCAAAGGAGAAGAAGTCTTGCCACTCGTGGACCGCAGATTGAATGGACTGGTGGAGATGGAAGAAGTGTGCAGAGCATGCAACGTGGCTTGCTGGTGCATTCAAGACAGCGAGCGAGATAGACCAACTATGTCTCAGGTAGTTCAAATTATGGTCGTAGAAAAGCCATCAATCCCGAGAATTTTCTTGCAAATTGTAGGAAGCTAGGAGAGTGATGCATAGGACAAAGCAATATGTCCTTTCTTTGATAAATTTTGGGCACGATGTAGCCCCAATTCATCCTCCTTGAGTCTATAGTTACATCTATGTACATCTTTGGCCGATGCCATTTGTAATATAAAGACGCAACAGTTAATGTCGCTGATGGACTGACTGGTCTAGAATCTGCATCATGCTTACCAGACTTTGTAGGTTCCAACCGTATGCTACCATTTCTCCATCCTCTCTTGGCAGAAGATCTGGTAAAGGAGTTTGTTGTCTATTCAGCTCATGTGTCTGAGCCTAATGAAGTATGATGAACTCTATATTAAACATTTATATGATGCCCTTATTGCAGCCCCGTAGAACCCTCGACACTCGACGGTTGGTAGAGGATCAGGGCAGTAGAGGCAAGAGCCTTCCAGAAGTGGCGTGTGCTGCTGAGCAGCGGCGTGTACTAAAAAAATTTGATTATGATGTTCCTCAAGTCCAGGTCACAAACATCTGATGTCCTCGCGGTGTAAATTATGATGCTCTTCAAATCCAGCCCCACAAATATTGGACCTCTAGTTCAAACACACCACCAATCTTGCGTCGAACGATTGAGAGAAATTGAGAAAGCTTACCATTACAATTGTGTTAGCAACTGCTTTCTTGTGTATCTTCATGTACCGATATCACTAATTAATTGTCATATTAAATGTTTTGTTTTTTGTAATTTTAGCAGACACGAGAAGAACTCATTTCAACACTGAAGTGCAGAATGATGTCACACTATCTAATGGCGAAGAATGTGAAAGAGAACTGCTACAGATGAGCCAAAAGGAAATCAAATTGATAAAGAAATTGTATTAAAACCGAGGCAAGGAATGGTACTCGATTCTGTCCTCCAAAAGTACTAGAAAAGATAGGCTAAACAAGTGGGATTCGGTGGAGGAGCTCGCAAAATGGAGATGACAGTAAGATCTAATACTTGACTTTTGCATGTTCTCGTTATGGAAAGAGTGTGGATTGCTTAACGTTGTCAGGAGCAATGTGTAAGCAAAGATTAGTGCTTGTTTATGTCCACTTGGAAAGTACAGAATATCATCTTTCCATCTTGACCACAATCGTAACTTGAATCCTGGGAAAGTTCGCGATCAAAGATGCCCCAAGAAGTTGGATGCTCATGTGAAAAGAAGGCTTGAATTGAAATGATAAAAGCTGGTATAAGGATCGACAAGAATTTTTTTAATCGCCTGTTGTTGAGGCAGGAGGTTATGAAGATCTTAATTTTGGTGAGAAAGAGCGTCGAAATTTCATTGAAAATGTGAGAAAGTTAAGACTTGGAACTGGAGATGGCGAAGCCATTCATAACCATTTTGTTCAGATGCAAAGTAGAAATGATAGTTTTCTCTATGAACGGAGTTGGATGTCAGTTCCAGGACATTCAGCATTACACCTAGCGTCAGCACCAATCCTCCCATAAATTTATACACGGAATTACGTAAACATGGAATATCCTTATACATCTACTCGGGCAACATAGAACAAATTGAATCGAACAAACTGCTATATATTAGAAAAAAAATTGGACAAAAAAGAGAGAACTAATTTCAAACTCAAATATGGGACGGGCTTGGAGGTGGTCAAGAAATGGAGGGAGGCTCTCTCTGAATCCGCCAATCTGATTGGAACGCATCTGTATGATGATTAATCCTCGATGTCAAACTCATTACCTTCTCCTGTCAAAAATAATTTTAACTGTCTGGGAAAGGAAGTGTCGAGACTTGACTAGCTTAATGCCAACACCAATTGACCAATTGAGTCGACCTAACCGATGACATCGATTTCTACCGTGTTTTTGTTGGGTATAAGTTAAGGGCATCTGTATTGAAGTATGGTAGTTCTATTATCATTTTCAACATATGCTTCGAGTGGAAAAGAGAACTTGAAATGAGAAACCTGCCCTCTAAAGTCGAGTCCAATGCATCCTTTCAGAACTTTCTGCATTTCATCCATAAGACATATTGATTGAATAAAATGATCTGTATTCAATGGCACCAATATCCACATTATCCAGCAATAGTAAAGTTACGCGGTAAAGTCTGTGATATGAATTAAAGAGTACATATCCAAAACTTGGCATTCTTCGCTCTACTCAATAGGAGCATATGCTTTGTGTGTGTGTCTAATAAATTTTTTTGCTACCAAAGCCATTATTAACTAGAGAAGACTGAAATTAATCAGAAATTTTTGGGCCCGTTTAATACTCCTCTTATCAGATTATGCTGTACACTTCAGGCTAGATAATGACTACACTTCATAATCATCCATACCTTTCTCCCTCTTTTGTTTCAACAGGAATGAAGATGATTGGATCCTGGCATTGTTGAAGAGATAGAGAAAAATGATGGGAGAGATTGGATGTAAACTAGAATAAAGATCCTCGTAGTTACAGTTTGGTCAGACAGACCAGCTATTTCCCTAGAGATTGGTGTGCGACAATGCTGCTTCATCTGAAGGTCAAAATAACAGAAATTGTTTTTTCATTGTAGAAGATTTTAGCTACTTAAAACTGTTACTGAAACTTGAGAATTAGTAAAGACAAGGGACTACACTTCGAGGCGAAAACTTTCTGAGGTAAATTGTTGGTTAAAGGAAGTGGGAGTGAATGGAGTTTCGTGATAACGTGACTCAACCATAAATCGCCATTCTGTCTACTTCTCTTTTTTCCCCTCAAGAAAGATTTTATTAATGGCACAAAAGTAGGTGAGCAACCTGCTACAAGCTCAAAACATTGTCAGTTCAAAGAAGCCTCTAGTTATGACACAATACTTTGTTTACCTATCCAATTCTGTCTACCTTGTAACAGAGGAATCAACTAATCTTCCCAAGGTGTAGACCTTTTGATCTTTGACGCAATTAGATCAACACTTTCCTAAAGATATAGATCATATCAGATTGAGCAAAACTTGCTATTTTAGAATTTTAGAGTATGAAGCATTGGCATCATTAATTGGATTAAGAGAGGTGACAAAGGCCTAAGTGACGTTCACAGAGCAACTAGGAAGATCATGGCCATTCAACAAGAATCCACTTAAGTTTGGATTAATGCAATCTACATCACAACTAATACAGAAAGAGAGTAAGGAATAGTTCCTCAACCATGTCAGTATTGATAGCATGATGCAGAACCCGTACTTCATTGTGATTTTCAATTTTAATTTAAGGAGCAGACATTTTAAAATTTCTAGTAGAGACGGAAAAAAAAGAAAACGGAAGAGCAAAATGCATTGAAATCGCTTCCCCTAGAATCAACTCCTCAACAAGTCGTGACCAATTCCACCGGAATGTTTCGCAAGCTGACACTCGTATGATATTTGGTGCCAGTGGAACCATAGTTAAGACCATCTTATCTTTGTTAAGTGGATCAGCTTTCCTTGATCATCAGGCATTGGGGCTCAACCCTCAAATCATCCTCCTGTTGCTGGCATATTAGACGGAACCCACACTTCTTTATGCTTCCTGTCCAATCCCTAAGGTGAACATGAAAATGACTCCAATCATTTTGTAGATACCTCTCTACTTTCCACAGAGATCTTCGTGGATACTTCTCTACTTCCCACAGAGAGCTGCGCGGATAATACTCAAGCCACACATTATCGGATTCCAGTGAATGTAAGCATCTTGTATAACTCCTCACGCTTCCGCCATTGACAAGAATTTGGATCTCACATGAAACACCGAACACTTTTCCTTCCTCCATCCCAAGAACCAAACAGAGTGCAAGTCCTAAGAACTTGTCATACAGATCCTTGGGAACCCTGAAAGATATAGGTCCCTGTTCACAATTGTGAATCCATCCTGGCATCTCTCCTCCAATTAGGAGCATGTTGAGTTTCCTCGTCTTCCGGAGATACTGTCATACAGCATTCAAAGTGTGAGAGAGAGAGAGAGAGAGAGAGAGAGAGAGAGTGAGTGAGTGAGTGAGTGAGTGAGAGAGAGAGAGAGACTGACCTCGAGTATTGACACACCAGCCAGATCGAACTCTTTCCGTGATAATCCACAGCATGAAGAGAAGTCAACATCAGAGAAGTTGGAGAGACTCGAAAAATCTGGGAGTTTTTGTAGAGATCTGCAATTATTTGCTCTTATGATCCCAATATTTGATGGAAGCAGAGGAATCTCTTGCAATTGCTGGCAATTATCCAACAACAACCATTCCAAATCATTGTATTCATTCAAGCACCTCGGCATATGAGTGAACTTGTTCCCTCTAAGATCTAGGTGCGTCAATCTGGGAAAATTGGAAGGAACCTCGAGGAAATCTAACCTTGATAAATTGCAACCCTCAAGCTCTAGCCTGTCTAGATTTGGGAATCCCAAGCCACCATCAAGATCAGTTGGATCCTCCAAGTTCTTTGGAAACATGATAAAATTTGAGCAATATGCAAGACTCAAATATTCCAGATTTTGCAATTTATAAATGCTCGATGGAAGCCTTATGAGATTTTTGCAGTGCCATAAAATTATAGACCTTATAGAGACAAGATTATCAATGGATGCAGGGAGTTCTTTAATAGCCGTTCCTTTTAGATCAAGTTTCTCTAGATGTTCTATCTTTACCAGAATATCAGGGAATTTCTCGAGTTTAGAGCAACCAGAGAGACCAAGTTCGCGAAGAGATTTTGTCTCGAGTATGCTAGGAAAGATACTAAGCTTAGAGCAACTATCTAATGATAAAAATTCTAACTTGTCAAGATATCCGACAGATTGATCAACCTCCACCAAGCTTTTGCAAAAAAATAGATTCAATCTCTCCAAATTTGGAGCACACGAAAGGTTAGGAACACGAGTCAGGAAATTGCATTGACTGAAATTGATGTCCTTCAACATTCTAAAATCCTGCAAAAACATATCAGTGCAGTCATTAAGTTCTGCAAATGTAAATAGCTATGAAAATGAAAAGCTACTCATGGCAAGGGCTTACGTTAAATGTGACTCCTAATTGTTTGATATGACTATTAAACATAAAATAGTGACCGATTATTTGAAAAAAAAATGAGTAAGACTTTGGCTTTTGACACATTATATCGATGGGTACAATTCTTAAAACTTCGGGCCTCGATTGACTCGTCCATCACTTGGATGCACTTCGGCAATAACCTGTGCCCACCGTGCGAGGCTTGGAAAAATGAGTAGGACTTTGGTTTTTTGGTCTCCCTAACGAGCTCCGACCAAAGCCCACAAACATGTTTCTTACTCGAATAGATTTTAAATGGGAAAGCCCCACCACAACGGAAATCACTAAGCGAGGAACTATACTGAATACTTTTTCACCATCATTCGTAACTTTACTGTCGATAAGTAGTGTCTTCTCCACGCGTTTAATCGAACGGGCCAGTTGCCCGTTTCTTTTGGTTTCACATGAGCCGCCTATGAATAAGTCCGACCGCCCAATATTCTAATCGACTGATTTTCGTTTTTGAGGCCAGTTTCCTATGTTGAATGGAAGGCCATGGAATGGCCGAAGTGATTGGGCCAAGAAAGTAATCATGTTAGATTCATCCCCTCAATCACACAAGTTGGGCGATCTGTTTCCACCTAACATGAAGCCGCAAAGGAGTCTGGATCGATGATGCAATAAACGTTTGGGCCTCAAATGTAGAGTAAATTTGTCAATGAAATATACATAGTCATGTAATAAAACTCACCAATTATAGATTTCCCTTTTTTTCCCATGATGGGTAGTTTTATTATATTCATTTATTTGTAAATGACGATGTAATTAATCTATCATTAACCACTTCTTTCAAACTCCTTTCATTGTATATGAAATAAAAAGGATTTGGATATTCTAGATTTATGATTTCTCTCAAATATCAAACAAGGGAAAGAAACAAACATAAATTATCTATAGATCTTTACGATATGTTCTCTATAGTAAATGGGTTCAAGAATTACGGTCAATTGTAGTACGAGCTGCGAGGTGTGAGGATGAATTTTTTTGTTGATTTATTACCGTTATTTATTTGTCAAATACAAGTTGAATATAATTGATCAATTAGTATTATTATTTCTTAAATGTGATTTACCTCATCCAAGGAGTTATGAAACCGTGCCTTCTCAATTCTCTCATGGAAAGGGTCTTTAAAAACATTTGGACTACAACTGACTATATAAAACTACCAACTCTTGTTTGAGTCCTTGTACCGATGTTTATTTCATTTGGAATCACCAACCATTTTTTCTATACTACATTTATTTGTTTGAGTTACCAATGTGTTAAATTTACAATTAAAAAAAAACAAATTTTTATTTGAATCACTACTAATGTTTTTTCTAGTGTTTTGAAATTGTAAACTGTTTTACTAATCTATGAATGTTTATTTGTCAGCTTAACAACTCGTTTAAGATACTATTTGTTCTAGAAAATTATCAACTGCTAATTGAGTCCACCTACTAACGATTATTAGATTGTTTATAAAAATTGAAGTTGTTTCTCTAATTTACCGATATTTATTTGTTGAAGTTATCGATGAGTTGAACTAAGTCCTATACTAAATTACCAACTAATCCAATAATTTACCAACAATTATATGCAGAGCTAATTTAAGAACTCTTACATGAAAATACCAATAGATATTTGAGTTAGTTATCAATATTTATTTGATTGCTTCAAGGTACAAACCAATCCGATAATTTACCGACATTTGTGGCAACTTACCAACTGGAAAAGGTTAATAACTCATATCCAAAATTGTCAACACTTATTTGAGTTAATTACCATTGTTCAAGAAGTACCCACTGTTTCAATAGTATACCAAGGTTAATTTGAAAAGCCTACTAGCATGTTAACATCACCACTCTTCTATGAAATTAACAATTCTGCTGAATATTACTAACATCATTACAATTGCCATCATTTGTGGTGATTAAGTTACACTCTCCTATTTGAGTCACTCACTAAGTTTTATTTGGTTGTTTCAAAAGTATCAACTATTCACATAATTTACCATGCTTGCTTGAGGAACGTTCCAACTTGTTTAAGTTAAAATCAAATAAACATTGGTAAATGGACTCAAATAAAAATTAGTAAATTTTGTAAGAGTTGGCAACTTCAACTTGTTGAAAACATCTGCAAATTAAATGTTAGTAAATTGTTAAATCAAAAAGTGATTTCAAAAACTTCATTAACCAAATCAAATAAGAGTTAGAAAAACTAACGCTAGATGGTAACCTAACCCGTGAGGAGTTGATAAATCACTCAAATTAATATAGCTAACTTGGAAGCTCCTTGAGGGTTGACCACCTACTTAAGTTTAATACCCACCTACTTAAGTTTAATACCTCTAAATTTGGCACCTCTGAAAGGTCAGGGACACAAAGCAGCAACTTATAGTGGCTAAAAATTCAGAAAGTTCAAATTCCTAAAACGTTGCAAATTAAAAAGAACAGCTGAACAAGATTTTGATAAATTCAATTTGTATGCGCCGAAAATGAAAACCGTCAATTAAAGTATTTATGACGTACCTTTAAGTTCCATTCAAATTTCTTAATCTGGCTGCCACTCACATCAAAGCAAACAAGTTTCTTTGGACCGGCACTGAACTCCAAAGTGGCTGAATGACATCTATGCCATTCAAGCCACCTTAAATCATCAGGAAGACATACAGGACCTCCGCTGATTTGAGCATTCGAAAGTATGAGCAATCTCAGTCTCCTCATCTGTGTGAAAGCACTGCGACTGATGTCTAGCTCTTTTTGTGTTGGTAAGTCCAGCACTATGCCTTTAACAGCATTGGTTCCCTATAAAGGAAAAAAAAAATCAATAATATTCAACTGTGATTAGGTGATAGCACGTAAATTAAACAAGATAAGATTATCGATGGTTTCATAAGAAGCTCTCACCGTATCCTTCGACAATACTTCAAGAACATCTTCATAGCACCATAATCTGCTCCGTCTCCCGGGGTCATCTAGACACTCATTTTTAACGATATCCTGACCCATCTGCTCAATCAAGTCATGCATTTGTATTGTACTGTCATCCTCAATTGTTACTAAGGATCTCTCTATAAGAGTCTGAATCCCAATTAATGTGTCTAAATCATAGCTATCAAGAACTCTGGTTACATAATTCCTTTTTCTCCCCTTAAAGAAGCAAGCAATGTCAAGAAAGATGTTCCTCTCATTCTCCTCTAGCGCATCAAAACTTATCTTGAGAACACTGTTTATATATTTCATAGGATTTTTAGAAAGTTTACCCAATGTGCTCTTCCATTCCCCTCTGCTTCTACCACATAAAAAGGAACCCAAGACCACAATCGCTAAGGGAAGACCTTTAGCATAGCCCAAAATTTCATGTATGAGATCCCTGCTTATGTCATTTGTCTGGTTTAAAGCATACGACCTCAGAAGTTCAAAAGCTTCATCTTGATCTAATGGTTTAACTTCATATACCCGATCTATCCCATGAGAAGTTAGTACATGTTTATCTCTTGAGGTAACGATGATCCTACTCCCTTTTCCAAACCATGCACATTCTCCAGCTAATGCATTTAACTGGTTCTCATGATCCACGTCATCTAGCACAAGCAGAATCTTCCTGCAGCAAAGTCTATCTCGTATCAAATTAGCGCCTCCATACACATTCAAGACCGTTATACTTCCTTTCCATAATATTTCGCGTAACAGTTTTTCTTGCAAATGAACTAGGCCATCAAGTCTACCGGAAGTTTCTCTAACATTTGCAAGAAAGCTGCACCCATCAAACTGACTATAAATTCTGTTATAGACATCATTAGCGATAGTGGTCTTCCCTACACCTCCAGTTCCCCATATTCCTATCATCCGAACATCATCCGAGCCCATATTCAACAACGACATTACTTTTTCTACCCGGCAACCTACACCGACGGGATACTTGGCAACACTCAAGGGTGCTCGTGCTACTATATTCGAGATCTCTTTGACAATCTTCTCGATGAACTCGGTCTCATCTCTGCCAAAACAAAGGAGCAAAAAGGACACGAATAAACAAAAACATACAATCCATTGAACTAACTAAAACTAACCGAAGGAAACAATCACTCTTCAACAGTCCAAAACATTACTCAAGTCCAACGCACAATCGATGCCATCATGTATCAATAAAATTGGAAAATTCCAAATTATTTTCTAGGGTCGAATAGGAATACTATTATTACCCATGGTCATAATGCCAACCGGACAAATTGCCGGCTTCAATTAGGGCTTGCCTCCATTTCTTGACCCTCTCAGAATCCTGTCCCAATTCCTTCTCGTGGCTGGCCAATGCCTTGCCATAACTCTCTCTCTGCCTTCGAATCACCCCGGGCTCCACTTTGTAGAACACGGGCAGCACCCGCTGTTCCTTGAGCCTCCTACACTCCATCACCTTCACCAGCTCGTCCAAGCACCACCTAGACGAAGCGTAGTCCTCGGAGAAGACGAGCACGGCGATCCGCGACTCCTCGATGGCCTTCATGAGGGTGGGCGAGATCTCGTCCCCGCGCCTCAAGTCCTCGCTGTCGATGTAGACGTTGATTTCGCCATGACGCAGACACTTGTGGAGGTCAGCGAGGAAGCCGTGGCGGACGTCCTCCCCTCTGAAGCTGAGGAAGACGTCGAACGGCCATTTCGCTTCGGAAGAAGAAGAAGAAAACGACGACGACATTTTTTTTTTTTTTTTTGGACGAAACGACGACGACATTTTTTGGAGTAGTCTATAGAGTAGAACTGACGACATTGAAAGATAGAATCTGAACTTAGTTTGGATTCGTGTCGAGCGATGAGTGTGATTGATGCTTTTATAGTGGAGTTGGTCAAGAAATCGACGCGGACTGAGAAACATCGAACGTCGCACCGCGTTAGGAAAAGCGCCTTTTTCATTTTTGTTTTTTCTTTTCATTTTTCGCAAATGGACGAGAAGTTTTTTTTCGTTCATTTTTATTTTAAAATCGTTTGTTTTTGTCTTACAAAAAACCGGAAAGTGACTTTATTTTACGGGTGTTCAAAATGAACCTTTCAAATCGGGAACTGCCCGGGTTGAGCCAAATCAGCAAGTTGGGTCCGATTTTCAAGAATGTCCATCTAATTCCTAATTTTTAAAAGTGAAAATTGGATTGGACTAGACTAACCAAATATACTTTTATTTCTTCAAAAAAAATTGCCAAATGTGAATTAAGTATCATCTTATCCAATAGCATCACAAGTTACGACCCAATAACTTTTCTTTCATCATTACTTCGATCAATATTTTAAGATTTGTCACTTTCTCATTATGCACAGATACTCTTTAGTGATTTAAAAAAGAAAAAGTGATCGATTTCATTGGATCGGATCGGAAATCGAACATCCCCACTTTATTTTATTTGCCAAAGTTCAATATTATTCAAAGCATATAAAAAAATTAAGTATAAATTTATGTATGCAATAAAAAAATTATCATTCTCAACCCAAATCCGATATATTCCATTTCAATATTTTGTCTTCTATGAATAGCAACATATCTTTCACATTAATCGGTAGGAAATTGTTTAGATTTTTTGCTTATTCAACTCATTGTGTCCCCAAAAAATAAGTCATGAAATAGATTTTTTAACACGTAATGGATACAATTATGTTTTTTCCCCGTTAATTGATTTTCAGATTTTTAAGTAGCCATCTTTTACTTAAGAATGGAATGAGGGAGTCATGTGCATGTTTACATCATTCAACTCATCGTGTCCCCGGAAAATTCTCTTTTCTATTTTATTTTATTACTTAAAAAAAAAAAAGGAAATATGCACCGGGCTTAATCTATGCGCTTTGTTTGTTATTAACACATGATACGTATGGAAGATCCTAGCTTGGTAAAATACAAGTAGTGTTGTTTGAAATCGAGGCTTTACCTTTTTCAATTATTTTAACTACAACCGACTTTGAACGATGTAACAAGCCGTGATCACATTCGAATATTTTTTTGTTAATTCCTTTGGCGAGCTTTCTGAAAACAAGCCTCAATGCCAATGTCACTTCTTTGGTCGCAAAATACTTAACACAGAAGAAGAAGAAGCCATTAGAATTTGGTAAAAGAAGGCAGGTGCTGGTGTGTTTGCTTGGAAAATGAAGGTGCCGAAGGATGAAGCGAGATCTTAAAAGGTAAGCTACTCCATTGGTCACCCAATAAAGTACTTGGCTGTGGCTTCCAGGAAATGGCGTTCGCGATCAGTGAGATTTGTTCCCCAACGGATCTTCTCGGTATTTTCTTTGCACGCAGAGGCATGACTTTCTTTTTTGAGGGTCAACAAAGAATGTTATATTAATTTCCAGCTTTGTGGGCAAGGCAGATGAGAGGATGTGGCAGGAAATTGGAGAGAAGGAGGCGGTGCCCGGTGGGCTCAGCAAGCTCGGCTTGGGATCCTATTCTTGAGAATTGATGTATGATTTGTTGCACACTACTATTTTGGTAGCTAAAATTTGCATGATTTTTTGCCATGCCTTCCAATAAATCAATATATAATGGGAATGAAGAAATTAGAATTTAGAGTGCGGACCTACTAGATAACTCAAGAGGATAGCTTTGACATGTAAATCAATCGTAACATCCTACACAAGATGTGAGCACGTCTTGTGCCGATTTGAGAGAAGGGCTTTGATATGAGCACATCTTCACCAACAATCAGTTGCACATTTTCTATGCATTAGGCAATTTAATTACAAATTGGACAACATAGCTCGGGCATGAGAATATATCAAGCTTTTTGTTCAATTGAAAGTAATGCGGTAGGTTCTAATGTATAAATTCAAAGACATGAGAAATTTTCTAAAAGAACACCTCAAAATGATTAATTGGTACACCAATAGCTTATCTTCTATTACTTTGGAGTGAAGGATCTTTCACTCGACTAGGGCAATTATTCATTAGATGCTTTTTTGGAATTCATATGCTTGGTGATGTCATTCCTTGTCAAATCAAAGTGCTAATCATTTTCAAAAACAGTGGATACTTGGTATGAGAATTTGTAAGAAAGGCTTTTACTAGGCGTAAAAGAACACATTCTATTCAAATTATTTAGTCCAAAAGAGGATTTTTGCATTTAGACTCTAACGAAAAATGGTACTTCAAAAGTGTAAAGCATCCACTAACATGGGATGCATTACACTTAAGAGTTTAGCTTATTTTGTTATTATCTAAATTTATATTGCATATAAACGTTAGTAATGTCAATCAAGTGCAATAATTATACCGATCATTATGAGCTTCATGTGATTTGATGATATCTCAACTTTTTTCTTTGTCTTTGTTGCTTAAGTCAAAAGCACAAGGAAATGTTTGCTCTATCAGTTTCGTGCTAGCTTCCCTCCACGCAGCTTTGCTCAGAAAAGAAAAAAAGATCGAGTTGATTTTGATGGGCATGTGGCCCCCACCACTTTGTTCCTTCTACATGCTCATATCTTGAGCGATTCCAAGGCTTGACTTCAGTGGCTCATTCCCATTGCATTTCTTTTTTTCTTTTTTTTTTTTTTGGTTATAAACAGAAACGGCTTGGTTGTTATTATTCGGGAAAATGTTAAACAAGGAGATGGATTAGACTCGTTTTACAAAAAAAAAAAAAAAGCCTAAACTAAATTTAATCAAATAATTGCCTAAAATGACTAAATCAATCTCACATAGGAGCCAAAGCTTGCTGATCAACCAATTTTTTGATAACTGGTAGGTGTATGATTGGTCCAACAGATGAAGCCCAGATATTTTTATCTAAAAAAATTTGGTAAAAATTATAAATCCCAAAAACAAAACACCACCACCACCCCCACACATCACGCCCGATGGTTTCTTCCTTCGTTTCTTCGCATCTTCTCCTTTGCTTCCAGTCTTCATTTCTTTCCATAGATGAAGACAAAGCTCATGCAAGGCCCACCTCTTCATTAGTCAAACATTCACATGTAACAAAAGAACAAAAAACAAAAGGTTTCTTCCTTCGTTTCTTGACATCTTCCTTTCCTTGCGGTCTTCGTTTCTTTCTAAAGGTGAAGACAAAGCTCAAGCAAGGCCTACCTCTTCGCTCATCAAGCACTCTATCGTGAGGATAGCAATCTGTTTAGGACTATAAAAAATTAAATAATAAATAATTATAATTATTTTGAAATTCACTCATTTAAGAATTTATGACTCATAATAAAGTGTTATTTACAGTAACTCAAAAATCGTTATGTTAATAAAGCCCTTTTTCTAATAAAACAAGGCAACTTGCTCTGGAAATAAAAATGATCCAGGAGACTTTCATGTGCAAGTGGCCCCCACTACATTGTTCCTACTTTTGGAACAAAACGCGCTCATGTCTAAAGCAATTCCCAGGCGACACTCTCAGCCCATTCTCATCAGTCGCCCATGCTACGACACCGAGGAAGACCACAAAGTAGATGTTGTTAGTTGCCGGTCGGGGTACGACGAAACTATGAGGATTGCGCTTCCAATATTCAGGGAATAAGAGTTAGATTTTTCGTGACGTTTCATATTCTCTTCCACAAAACCAATGAATTTATTAGAGAATTATTGCACTTTGATAATCGTAAATATTTACCTCCTTAAATCTAAAAAATCAAGTGAATTTCTTGGCGGAAATATACTTGAATATATTGCAATTCGGTGTTTAAAAGTTATTCCATTAAGTCTAACTTATGCATCAATGGGACAACAGATTTTAAAGGGTGGTTACATAGTACTGTTTTGATAGCTAAAATTCTCATGACTATGCCTTCATGCAGAAACTTGGTGCTTCCATTTTATATAATTGTTTGCTAAATTAGTCTCTCGTGATTGAAGAAATCCAAATTTAGAGTGGGGCCTATTGGGTAAGTTGAGAGGATAGCTTTGACGTAGAAATCAATTGTAATATCCTACACAAGATGTATTAGTTATGCAAAGTACGGAGATACTTGTGCCGATTTGAGAAAAGGATTATGATTTGAGTATGTCTTCACCAATACTTAGTACTTCACATTTTCTATGCATTGGGCATTCTAGCTATAAATTGCATATGGATTACATTTTCCTTTCATTGCTCAGGCATGAAAATATATCAAGCTTTTTGTTTTATTGAATGCAATTGGTTCTAATGTATAAATTAAAAAAACAAGGAATTTTCTAGAATAATATCTTTAAATGATTAACTGGTATGTCAATAACTTATTTCTATTACTTTGGAGCGAAGGATATCTTGCTCAAGGACGCTTTTCATTGTATGCTTTTTGGGAATAAATTTCACACTCCCCTTTGAGGATCCCCTTACCCTGTGTGGAAATCTGTTTTTCTGCACTGCTTCACTCTTCCGGTTAAAGCTTTGGGGACGCCAAATTTGATGTTTCAAAGAAGAAGGTGGTTAACGTTGGATATTTCATACGAGAGCTCATAAGAAAGACTTTATCCAAGTGAGAAATGACTCATTTTCAGATTATTTAGTCCAAAAGAGAATTTTCGCGTTTGGACTTTAATAAAGATTGGCATTTCGAAAGTGTAAAACATCCATTAATGTTGGATGTTGTGGGAATTATGTCTGGAGTTTCAGCTTATTTTGTTGCTATTTAAATGGACGTTACATATGAGCATCACTAAAGTTAATAGAGTGCACTAATTACGCCCATCGTTATGGATTTTGCATGATTTGACCATTTTCCTTCTTTTCTATTTTCTTTTTTGGTTTAGTCAAAAGCCTAGGGAAATATTTGCTCATCACTTTCTTTCTAGCTTCACTCTACACGACTTCATTTTGGAAAGAAAAATGATAAGGTTGATTTTGATGGCCAATGGCTCATTTCCATTACATTTTTTAACCTTTTTTTTTTAATAAATGTATTAGAAATCTTAAAATTTATTACAAAAGTATAATTGGGTTCTAAAACCTTCAAAATTTTAAAATATGTCATGAAAGTATAATCGAGTCATAAAACTTTCAAAAAAAATGCAAAAAAAAAAAAATGCAATCAAGTCCTTTATTAATTACACATTTGAAAGTTTTAGGATTCAATTGGACTTTCGTAATAAGTTTTAGAACAAATTTTAAAACTTTCGTAATATCCTACATGAGATGTATTAGTCGTGCAAGTACATAGATACTTGTACTAACTTGAGGGAAGAGTTTCGATAGTACGTCTTTGCCAATAATTGATACGTTACATTTTCTATACATTGTTAGGCATTCTTTGTTACGAATTGCATAAGGGTTACCTTTTCTTTTCATAGCTCAAGCACAAAAGTAGATCAAGCTTTTTGCTTAGTAGAAAGTAATGTGGTTGATTCAAATAAATGAGAAATTTCTCTAGAAAGACACCTTTAAATGATTAATTATTGTGCCAATAGCTTATTTTCTATTACTTTGGAGGGAAGGATCCCTCCCTCAGGTAGGGCCTTCTTCTTTGGATAGAGTCACTTGCTTTGTGATGTTATTTCCTATCAAATTAAAGTGCAAGTCCTAGAAAGAAGAAACCAGAAAAAGTGCAAGTCATTTTCAAAAGAATTGGACAGTTAGTATACAATAGTTCATACAAAAGATGTTGTTTAGGTGTGAAAGAACACATTCCTTTTAGATTATTTAGTCCAAAACAGGATTTCCACATTTGGACTTTAATAAAGAATGGCTTCTAAAGTACACAGCATCCACTAACATTGGATATGGTAGACATCGTGTCTAGAATTTGGCTTATTTTGTTAGTGTCTAAATCTAAATTGATGTTACCTATGAACATCACTAATGTTAATAGAGTGCACTAATATTGCCGATCATTATTAATTCAATGTGATTTGATGATGTGTCTTTTTATCTTTATTTTTCTTTTTTCGCTTAGTTAAAAGCCCAAAAGGATTGTTCGCTCATCACTTTTATGCTAGCTTCACTCCTCCAGGCAAAGAAAACTTCGCTCTGGAAAGAAAAATGATCAAGTTGGTAGATGGCCCCCACCACCTCATTCTTCTACGTGCCCATATCTAGAGGGAATCAAAGGCTTGAGTGCAGCGGCTCATTTTCATCGCATTTTTATCCCTTTTTTTTTTCCTACTAACATAAACAACTTAATAGTTATTATTTGAAAAATTTTCAAATAAGGCCATTTTATAAATAAAAAAAGAGAGACCTAAAATGGACATTATTCTAAATAATGGCCTAAAGTAATTAAATCAGTCTCCCATAAAAGCTTAAACTCATCAATTGGCCAAATGTTTGTTGACCGACAAGCATATGATTTTTTCAGTGGCCAGAATATGGGTACTTTTGTCCAAAAAAATTGATTAAACAATTGCCAACCTTAAAAAGAAAATAAAAAACCGAAACACTTCTTCCTTTGTTTCTTCACATGTTCTTCTTTGCGTCCAGTATTCATTTCTTCGGAGAGAAGAAAACATAACTTGAGCAAGGCCCACCTCTTCTTTTAGTAAGACACTCAAATCTAACACAAGGGCCTCGACTCTCCATCATCTTTTCTCAAGATTGCGATTCACCTCCATCTCCACTTACGTTCAACTAAGGTTAGTCTCATTCAAATTGATGCAACCGATCCTCCATTCAATCAAGAGACAGCAATTGCATTTTGTTGAAGCAACATGTCAATAAGGTGTGGGCATGTAGTGGAATTTCACACTGATAATAGCGACAATAGTGATGGTAGGAGAACTTTTTTGTATTTAGTATTGTTTTTGCTTGTTTTGTTAGATTTTCGGGTGCATTATGTCTCCTTTTGTAACGCATATAAGTTGCATCCACTATGTATTTTTAAATTGGATTTACTGCCGTAGCGATCCTACATGTTGGTAGTGGTCCCTATTTTGCAATTTTCTTAATGCTTTAATTTTTTTTTCTAGCGTATGCTTTGTCGTTAATGGCCAAGCCTCGTGAACATGGCATGGAATTCAATTGTTGTTTTTTGATTTGAGCTATAGCACATTCACGATGCCAATGATAAGATTCCTCACCTCAGCAGCAAAAAACTGTTGGTTTTTGATTAGCTCTTGCACTGGAGGCCTCATAAACATAATCACTGAGCTTAATCACCAAACCAATGATAAGGTCCCTCACCATAGCAAGGGCACTTTTGTGCCATAACAGGAGTTTGAATGCAGATTACAAACAACTAGCACAGAAATTAAGTCTATAATGCACAAGTTTTGTGACAAATATTATCCCATAAATTGTGAATAAGTGGAAGAGAAAGAGGGTATATAGTCCCTTGTGTGACTAGTTTTCTTTCATAGCTCGGGAATGAAAAAAGGTCAAGCTTTTTGCTCAGTAACATAATGCGGTTGTTTCTAATGTATAAATTCAAAGAAATGAGAAATTTCTCTAGAAGAACACCTTTTTGTGATTAACTAGAATGCCAATAACTTATTTTCTATTACTCTAGAGCGAAGGATCCTTCACTTGAATAGAACCTTTTTCATTGGATGCTTTTTGGAATTCATTTGCTTCTTATGAGAGTTCATAAGAAAGACCTCGTCTAGTTGTGAAAGAGCACGTTAGATTTAGATTATTTAGTCCACAAAGAGAATTTCCGTGTTTGGACTTTAATGAAGAATGACACTTCGAAAGTATAAATCATCCACTAAAGTTGGATGATGTGATAAATATTGCGTCTAGAGTTTAGCTTATTTTGTTACTATTTAAATCGATGTTAAAAATGAACATCACTAACATTAATCGAGCGTACTAACTACACCGGTCATTGTGAAGTCCATGTGATTTGACAATATCTCTACTTTTTTCTTTGTCTTTTTTGCTTAGTCAAAAGTGTTATGAATAGCTCATTGCTTTCGTGTCAATTCCCTCCACACAACTTCGCCTCACGCCTCCATGCAACTTCGCTGTGGAAACAAAAAAGATAAAGTTGGGCAAGTGGACCCCACCACCTTGTTCCTTCAACATGTTCATATCTAGAGCAAAAGTTCTAGGAATAGCTCATCACTTTCGTGCTAGGTTCCTCCATGCAACTTTACCGCACGCCTCCATGCAACTTCGCTATGGAAAGAAAAAAGATACAGTTGGGCAGGTGGACCCCACCACCTTGTTCCTTCAACATGTTCATATCTAGAGCAAAAGTTCTAGAAATAGCTCATCACTTTCGTGCTAGGTTCCTCCACACAACTTCGCTGCACGCCTCCATGCAACTTCGCTGTGGAAAGAAACAAGATAAAGTTGGGCAAGTGGGCCCCACCACCTTGTTCCTTCAACATGTTCATATCTAGAGCAAAAGTTCTAGGAATAGCTCATCACTTTCGTGCCAGGTTCCCTCCACACAACTTCGCCTCACGCCTCCACGCAACTTTGCTGTGGAAAGAAAAAAGATAAAGTTGATTTTGATGGGTAGGTGGGCCCCCACCAACTTGGGAGGAAAGGTGTAATTACTATTCCTAGCTACCCTATAATTGTTGGTGTGGAGCTATAACGGTAAATTTCACTTCAATGAATTTACTACTCCTAACTACTTAATAGTTGTTGACTCGAATTGGGTCATTGGAATGAATTTATCATGTTAGTCAATTACGACTTATTACTTACTCTATAATTGTGAACTACTACCGCAATATTTTCATCCTGCCCAAGAGAACTAACAGAACAAAACACGCAAAGCGTGATGCTTTCTTTTGGAAAAGCTCTACTGTGCATGGAGCAAAAGGTCTGTCTACCTAAGAAGCAAGTATGCTTGGGATTAAATGATATTATTGGAATGGAATAATGCTTGTATCCTCATGTATAATTTGAGCATTTTCTTGAAATCCAATTGCTTTTGAACATCTTGGATTGAAATTCATAAACAAAAAGGGAAGAGCTTCTAATCTTTAAAGTTGCGCTTTGAGTCCTATTGCTGAATTAAGTGTTGAAGCTGTGTAAAATAGCCAGGCAGCTAATGAAGTACACGTTGAGTAGGGGAGTGCATTTTTCTTATGGTTTGATTGTGGCATCTTATGGTCATTTTCTTGATAAATATCTAACAAGAAATTGTCTATGGTTCAGGTCCATCTCTTGATTTTAATCAGTATTTGTTTGGGAAGCATGGATTCAAGATCTGACGATTTGCTGCAAGTGATGGCTACTTTATGCAGGATCCCTTTTCTTGCATCCTGCCGTTGCTGCTATGATGGAAGGTATAATTCTGCTTGCAAATGCAATGCAATTAGAGAGAAGCAGCTTGTCAATTGGCATAAATGTATTTGGCATAACCCATGTAATCGTAAGCATTGTTTTATAACCTGGCTGCTGAACTTGAACGAATTGGGCCAAATTTTTTACAAACGTAGAACTAACAAATACAGATTTGAGCACACTCCCTCTTGGGCCCCCATAATTCCCACCATCTACAAGAACACCAAAATGTGCCCTTTTTGCTAGTCATGGCCCTTCACCTTTCTCAGTTTGAGTTGTATGTGCCAATACTAGGATGGCATGCCAACTAAGATAATTAGACAAATTAGAACGCAAGATGTTGAATCAATTTGCAAAACCTCAGTAATAAAACTTTAAGGCAATGTGAGAGGACACTCAATGGCATTATAGCTCAAACTTCATGACACAAAGATTAATAAAAAAAACTGAAAGAACTCGGATACAAACATTGATGGGATTCTACATAAGAATCTAACTTGCAAATGCAACTGAAATGTCAGCTTTGTTCAAGATGCCTCTTACCTTCATAGGATATCCTCTAACATAAGTAATGCCACCCTTTGTCACAAAAACAAAAACAAGGCAAGAAAATGGCAAATAGAGGGGCAATCATTTGGATGCACAGCGAAATACCATTTTGAAAAATAAAAAGGTATATGTCTCTGAGCATTCAAAGGTAAACAAACCATGAATTTGTTAAAAGGCGAAGAGATTTCCAACAATCGATACTTGTACCATAAAACATATCGAACTATTACCTTTACCAAAAAAAAAAACATATGGAACTATTTACTTGTTCAACCTTTTATAGAGATAGAACAGCCAAAAAGCTCTACAGAAGAGTAAAATTAATACCTGCTAGCTTAGTTTGGTTAAATGCAGAAGAGCTACATCTGAGAAACTTGGAAAAGCTAAGCTTCACATCAATTGTACTGCTTTTACAATCTTGCATAATAAGCATTCCAACTAGGATAAAAGGGGGAAACTTAGAGAGATTAATGGACGCATAAACATAAAAGAGAGAGCAAAGAGCTAGAACTTCAGTAAGAACTTCAATATCCTTATGTTTTGACATTGATACTTCGTATTGTGACGCAATAAGCAATATGGAAAAAATTATAGGATCCACAGGAGGAAAGTGCAAGGAGCAATACAAATCTAGCATATTTTAAATCACAAAATCCTAGTGACTCAAACAATATTTACATTGAGGCCAAAAGACAAGATCCACATGACTATTTTCAATATCCATTTACATCTCAGCATTTGGGCTACTCCCACCTGCCTAAAGCAAAACTCAGCTATAAAATTTCGAATTTGCAGCTGCTAAAAAATATAAACGGTCCATATGTATAATTTTGGACATCTATAAAGCAGTCCCTCACAATTCAATTTCCACAACTTGGGGTTAGCACTAACCAAAATCAACAGATGTCCCATCCATCCATCTTTTGTCACAAACCATGATGAAGTTGCTTGAGGTGACAGTCACTGTAGTCATCACATATCCATAAAAAAAATCAGAAAATGGACAAGAGGGTCATTTAGAAAATGCGACAAGTTATAGTAAGCATTACATCAAATACTCAAATTAATTGCAATTCAGAAGTGGACCTTTTTGCCACGAATCAAGAATATATCTGACAATTGAGATTATCTTTAAAAGCTTGAGGTGCTTCCTTAGGTCACTCTTTGCTTGCTTGCATATAAAGCCAAACCTACACCTTCTTAGTGTTGCTTCTAATACTTCAAATGAAACCTAGAAAGACTCCACTCGGTCTCTAGCATCTCATCCAGCTCATCAAATGAATGGCGTGTAACATATTTAAACCACAAGTAATCAAACTATAAAAAGAGAATGTTCTTGTATCATAATTACTATGAACATGATTCGCCAATACCTGAACTTCAAACAAAAAACTAGCCTCATTTCCTTCCTCCAATCCAAAAGCAACACACAAAGCCCAAGGTTATTCCCAGGCAAATCTCGGGGTACTCAAAAAGAGACAGAATGCTCTTGACTTTGGATAAACCAACATGCTATCTCTCTTCAAGGAAATATAGTATCCATGTAGTGACCCATCTCACCAACATCCGTCTATAGCAAATCTATCAAATCAGAAATCACATCAGCTCATGCACATGTGTAATGGTAGCTAGGTCGATACCTTCATGAACCAATCCATGACAAGAATCTAAGCGAATATACACTGACATGGAGGACTGAATGCACTGAATATGCAATTTTGGAAATCTGGACAATGCATTGCAGCCATTTGCTTCAAGGGTGAAAATGTCTGGTGGAAGCTCCAAGATCTCCTATAGCCGCTTACAATGTCAACTCCTCAAACTTGATAATGCCTATAGAAAGACTAACAAAATTATTTCCATAGAGATGCAAAATATTTACAGAAGAGAAGCAGGTAAGACTGAAGGAATTCCTCCTCTGACAGTTTGCACCCACTAAGCTTCAGGGAGACCAAATTTGGAATCCAAGTCTACCATTAGGGAGATCGAAGCTCTCACTGCTCCCTAGAAACAAGCTAAATAGTGAACAAACCTTCAAGAGAAAGGTGCTCTAGACTTTGCATCTCGTCAATGCTACTAGGAAGAATGATAAGACTTTTCCACAATCCTCAACAGAGATAAGGTTTCCAATTGATGCGGGAAGTTATTTAATGGAGGTAAGAGATATATGAAGTTTTGTTAATCTCTCCATATCCTTAATATCAAGAAATTTATCAAGCTTAAAGCAGCCAGATCATCAAGTTTTGAAGATATTTTAGCTTCAATTTGCTTGGAAGCTCCTTGAGTTTCAAGCACCTACCTAAGTTCATTGTCTCCAAATTTGGCACCTTTGAGATGTCCAGAACACTAATCAGAGACTTACAGCAACTGTGAATTAGGAACTTCAAATTCTTAAAATGCTGCAAATTAAAAAGAACAGCCAAACAAGGTTTTGATAAATTTTCACTTTGTGAAAGGTACGAAATGAAAACCATCAATAAAAGAATGTATGATGTACCTCTAAGTTATCTCATAATCCTTTAATCCGGCTATTATGCACATCGAACCAAACAAGTTTCTTTAGACCAGCACTAAACTTCAAAGTTGATCAAGGATATTTAGGCCATTCAAGCCACCTTAAATCTTTCAGAAGACATATGGGACCTCTGCTGAGCTGTGCATTCAGGACTAGGAGCAATCTCAGTCTCCTCATATATTGAAAGCACTAGGATTGATGTCTAGCTCTTCTTGTGTTGGTAAATCCAGCATTATGCCTCTAACAACATTGGTTCCCTATCTAGGAAAACAAAATAATCATTATTACCCAATCCGAATTAGGGAATAGTGTGTAAATTAAAGAAGACAAGATTATAAACGATTTCTTGAGAAGCTCTCACAATATCCTCCAAAAATACTTCAAAAACATCATTGTAGCACCATAATCTACTCCATTTCCCAGGGTCATCTGGACAATCTTGTTTCACAATATCCTAACCCATCAACCACATCAAGTCATACATTTGTACTGTTCTCTGATTCTCAACATTTATTAAAGATATCTCTATTAAAGTTTGAATCCCAATTAATGTCTTTAAACCACAACTATCAAGAACTCTGGTTACATAATCATTATCCCTCCCTTTAAATAAGCAAGCAATGTCAAGAAAAATGTCATTCTCATTGTCCTCCAATGTATCAAAACTTATCTTTAGAACACTGTTTATATCTTTGGCTTTTGGCAAGTTTACCCAATGTACTCTCCCATTCCCCCCTGCTTCTACCACATAAAAAGGGACCCAAGACCACAACCGCTAAGGGATGGCCATAAGCCTAGCCCAAAATATTACGTATGAGATCACAATGTATGTCTTCCATATGGTTTCTTGGAAAAGCATATGAACTCAGAAGTTCAAAAGCTTCACCTTGATCGAATGATTTAACGTCATATACTTGATCTATCCCATGAGAAGTTAGTACGTGTTTATCTCTTGTTGTAATAATGATCTTGCTCCCTTTTCCAAACCATTCACATTCTCTAGCTAACGCATTCAAACGCATTCAACTGGTCCCCATGATCCATATCATCAGGCACAAGTAGAATCTTCATGCAATAAAGTCTATCTCGTATCAGCTTAACGCCTCCATCTACACTGAAGACCACTAAATTTTCTTTCCAAAAAATCTCAGATATGAGTGCTTTTTATAAATGAACCAAGCCATCAGGTTTACGGGAAGTTTCTCTAACATTTGCAAGAAAGCCACACCCACCAAACTGACTAGCGACACTGTTATAGATAGCTTCAGTGATAGTGCTCTTCCCTATACCTCATGCTCCCCATATTCCTATCATTCGAACCTCATCCAAGCCCGTACTTAACAATGATCTTACTTTCTCTACCTGGCAATCTGCACCGATTGGATGCTTGGCAACACTCAAGGGTACTCGTCCTACTATAGTCGAGATCTATCTGACAACACCCTCGATGAACTTGATCTCATCTCTGCCAAAACAAAGTAGCAAAGGGAGTGGGAATTAATGGCAATGTATGATCCATTGAACTAAATAAAAACCAACACGAAGGAAACAATGACTCCGTGACATTCCAAAGCAAGATTCTTAACGCACTAATCGATCCCATCAAGTATCAACAGATTAGTGAATCCTATATCTTTTACAGGGTTGAATAGGAATACTGTGATTATCCATGGTCATAGTAATGCCTCCTGAAGAAATCGGCGATTGGCCAATGCCTTGCCATAACCCTCTCCGTCTCTTTGCCATCAAATCTCCCTCGGCTCCACCCCGTAGAACAGGGGCAACACCAGCTGTCCCCTTGAGCCTCTTCCACTCCATTACCTTCCTTTAGCAGCTCGTCCAAGCACCACCGAGACGAAGCGTGGTCCTCGGAGAAGACGACCACGGCGATCCGTGTCTCCTCGACAGCCTTCGTCAGCGCCTAACGAGATCTCGCACCCCGAGCCTTGAGCCCTCACCATCAATGAAGGCGTCGATGCCGCCGTGAACCGGAGGAAGACGTCGGACAGCCATCCTGCTTTGGAAGAAGAAGGAGAGGACGGCGACGGCATTAGAATATAGAATGTGATGCTTTTTCCTCTTCAATATTTTTCTAGAAACAACCGCGAGTTAATTTTCCATTCAATTTTGAGTTAAATTGTTCGGTCTATGATTTACGAAAAACCAAAAACTGATTTTTTTTTAATATTTTCCCAAAATTATAAATTATTCAAAGCACGTAGCAAAATCAATTGTGGGTCTTCACTAGAATTTCTCCGCGTAGCAGAGGATAAGAAAAAGATCATTTTTGTTGTCCTCGCAGACGGCCATAAAATAAACCGGGGGAAATAACAACTAAGGGTTTCGGATCAAATCAAAGTTGAAAGCTAATTGAACCAAATTGAAATTTCATGCATTTCAATTCAATTCGAATAACGAAAAAATAACTTTTTTTTTTCTGGTTCAATTAATCAATTCAAATCGAAATTTTTAACAAAAACTGAACGCCCAACTTAAAATCTCTCTTTTTTCTTATTTCTTATTCAATTTAGTTCTCGTAAATAAGGTAAAAAACGGAAAACCGGAAAACCAAATCAAACCGAGTTTTCATATCTGATTTGGGTCTCAATTCGGTTCAGTTCAGCTATTCACTTTTTATGTTTGGTTTGGATTTCTTGAAAATTCGCATCAAACGAACCGTCAATCCCTGTAATAACAACTCACAATGCAGCTTGCTCTAGTTAATGTACAAAGTAAGCTACCAAAAGCATCTCAAAACCACATATATTTGCAGTATATCCTGCACGGAGGTTGGACTGAGTGAGTAGGGCTGGGCAAAGGAAGGGGGGGAGGTATCGACATGTTTTGACAAGAATTGATATATTTTGGTTGGTTAGGCCGATCGTGTGCATTAGAGACTTGGATTGAGTTGAGGACGCCATGTGGGTCGGCTGTCCCTTGAATGGATGTTTAGTGTACAACTGGAAACGTTTGATTACCTTTGATGAGTGTGATGGTGCTACACTAATTGCAGATTTTGAAGTGCAGTTGTGCCCCATGTATCCTCGCAATCCAAAGGCCTTACTTAATGAGATGAGATCACCTTCTGAACTGCTTGGCTTTGGAGAATTTTGAGATTGGATGGACTTCGGAAGTAGAAGGCTATGGCAATGGTGACAAACGCTACAACTAATGATACAAAGCCTTTAAACTTGTTCTCATCTCTTTGACAGAAAGAGTCAGAGCGCAAATTTTTCTTTTTTGGTCGGAAAAAAAAATTATTTGAGTGATGTGTTCATTTTCGGTCCTTTCGTAATGTTCTAATTAAAAATAACTTATGCTAAATTTGGGAATCGGTGTGAATTTTTTTTTTCAAGTGTCTCCTTTTTTAACATCAGGGTTCATAATTGCTTCGACTGGTTGTCTAATCCCCTTACTCTAGTCATCACACAAAAATATATGAGACCCGTGAATAATATGATTCAATCTTACTGCCCTCGAGAAGTGATTCAGGGTCAAAATTTTCACGAAGGATAGCCCTAAGGTGTCATAAAAGGAGAAGTCGGCCTATTATTTTTTTTCCCAATAATCCTTCACTGGGAGGAGCATTGGTACTGATGGATTTATGAGATGGGCTTAAGGCCCATTCGCTCAAGTTGGGCCCAAAAGGGCCCGGCCCATGGGAATAGGGCCCGTGGATGGGGGAAGGTATAAAAGGGAGAGAGAGAGAGAGAGAGAAGACAACAGTTGGCATAACAACGTATGTACGTCTCCCTCTCCTTCAAACGCTCTCTTTTTCTCCCAAACGCTTAAGGCGACGCCGTTTCCCTATTCAAGTCGAATTGACATCATCGAATCAGAATTTCTTCCTCTTCTTCAACGTTGGTGTTTAATCTGTGGCTAACAAGGTACGCTCGAATCTGTGGTGTGCTTTACGATCGGTGATGCGTGTTTTCCCGGGCTTCGTCTTCCGCATTGATTTAGGGGTTCGATTCAGTGTTGAATCCGGTTTTCGAGGATCCGTTATTCCCAAACATTGATATCAGAGCCCTAGTTCACGTTTTCTCGATCAATTTGATGTTTTTTGATTGATTTTTTGCGAAAACTTTCGGCCGTACGGATCGGGGCGAGAAATCCCGACACCCGAGCATTGTTCGGCAATTTTCTGAGTTTTCGTAAGTCGAAATCAAATTCTGAAGGCACTGGGAGAAAGGCGACGACTGGTCGCACACCGCCATACGAAGCCGCACGCGCCCACACGCGCAGCCAGAAGCCGCTGCGCGTGGGCGTGACGCGCCCGAAGCACTGGCTATGGCCAGCGTGTGCGTCACACGCGCAGGTGATGAACCGGCACGTGTGCGCCGGCGACCGGTGAACCGACCCGCTGACGTCATCGTGACGTCACCCGCTGACGTCATCGTGACGTCACCCAACGGTCGATAACTGTCGGGATGACGTCATTGATGACGTTAGCGCCAACGACGGTTGGCCGGCCGGCGACCCGACCTGACGGCGACCGACCTGACTCGATCAGCCTGGCGCGTGCCGCGCACGTGCGGCTGACGTCTGCGTGACGTCAGCACGCTTACGCGCAAGGCACGTGCCGGCTGACGTCTGCATGACGTCAGCTAGCACACGCGCGTGGCACGTGCAGTCGGTTCGTCCGACCTGCACGGCCGGTCCGACCGGCCCGACCGGTCCGTCCGGTCGGACCCGCGTACCTGTTGACCCGACCCGTTGACCCTTTAACCGTTGACTGACCGTTGACCGACGACCGTTGACCATTGATCGACCGTTGACCGATGATCGTTGACCGTCCGTTGACTGTTGACTTTGACCATTGACCCAAAAAAAAAAAGGAATTTGTTTTCTTTTTCAATCATGCCTATGTGGATTATAAGTAATCCATTTTTAATTCTGCATTTATTGCATGAATTTTGGAAAATTATGTATTTTCTATTATATTAAGTATGGATTATAAGTGATCCAATTTTAATTCTGCATTTGTTGCAGGAACTATGATGCGTTATGCAAGGATACCTGCAATCTCGAGAACGGACGAAGGAAATGCAAGACTTAAAAGGCTGATGTCAGAATTAGCTAATTATCAGTGGCATGACATGTGGTCAAGGTCAATCAGATGATACAGGAAATCATCTGAAATGGTTATCTTGTGCCGGATTTTGAGAAGGTGCCGGCTTTGATGAACACTCTTCCACCTGAATGGCAAGCAGTGTTGGATCGGCTATGGGAGGTCAACGTGGTCCCAGGTTATAGGAAGCTGGTGGAAGCTTTTGTGAGAGAGCACTATAGGATTGAGTTGGCCAAAATTTCAACCCTTAGATTGAGCGCCACATGGCGCCGAGTGAATGTGCCTTGGAGGCGACATGAAAGCTCTCCAAAAGTTTTTCCATGGTTGGCAAATGTGCCTTCAAATTTCTCAGATATTATGGCTGATAGATTAGAAGGGACATTCCCTATTTATTTCTTTGATTAATTATGTAATATTTACTACCTGATTGTTGTTGATGTAACAACTGATATGTTAGTCGTATCATGTGAAAGCATTATTATTTTATTGGATATTAGATTTTATTTGCTTTCTGTTATTGCTGGTTGCTGTGGGTAATTAGCTGTGGGTAGTAATAGAAGTTTTTGTAACTTCATAGAATTGATTTTGCATATGATAATCATATTAATGATAGTTTTAAGTTAGGATTTTTGGAGGATGATTGGAAACATAGTGACTTTTTGATTCTGAAACCTTACTTGAAATTATTCATTAATATGATGGGTCTATGCAAATAGGGATGCATAAATGATAGGCATTAATTATTCGTGCATGTATGTCTGATGTGTTCAGAATGATTATTCAGCAACTAAGAACGTGATTGCTGATATGAACGGCAATAATTGTGAAATATTGAATATGAAGATTCAATATGTGCTGAAAAAGCAAGAAGCACTAGAAGCTCTTGACCATGTTATGGAAGATCTTAGGGATGCCATGCACCACCTTGAGCTAGTAGAGGACCGCCTAACGGTATTTGAGCCAAAAATAAACATTTGTTATGCTGGTTCTAGCTCAAAAAGGGCTTTGTGCTCTAAGCGCAAGCGTATTGTTTCGTTCAATATGTGGGAATGCAAAGGATCAAGTCCTTATTGCAAGAAATCAAGAATTAACCAACACAAGAGAGGAAACGTCCTCAAGTGAAGAAAATGTCAAGAGTGAGGTGTTACAATTGTGACAAGAAGGGTCACTATGCTCGCAATTGTCGTGAGCCAAAGAAAGTAAACACCCCTTGTACTTTTTAGAACTTTACTTTTGTGTCAAGTTCTGTATTCTTGACTGAGTCTAATCCTTTGTGGACTGTAGATTCAGGAGCGACAGACCATGTAGCAAAGGATAGAGGATCCTTTGTAGAATTCCGACGATACCAACTGGAACTAAGTGGACCTATATTGGAAATAACTCCAGAGCTAGAGTTAAAGGGATTGGCACCTGCCAATTGAACATGCATGGTGGACGCATCTTGATGTTCTATATGCTCTGGAGATTCATCGAAATTTAAGTGTCTATTTTTTGTGTTGGTCAAGCTTGGTTTTTATATGAACTTCCATAATAGAGGTGTGGATTTGTATTTGGGTACAAACTACTATGATTGTTGCCACTTTCTGAATGGTTTTATTGTACTAAATGTTGACTGTGATGATGTCAATATGTTATTCCCTTGTTTCACGTCTTCTAACTTCATGTGATAATGATGTGAATATGGTGGCATGCTAGACTTGGTCATATGAGCTAACAACATATGAATAGACTAGCTAAAGAGAGCTTGTTGGGCAATATTGAAAAAGTCGATTTGTCCATAAGAGAGCATTGTCTAGTAGGGAAAATGATAAGGAAACCATTTGGAAAAGATAAAAGAGCTGAATTTTCTCGGCATTTAATCCATTTGGACGTCTGTGGTTTAATGAATGTGAGAGGAAGGCAAGGGGCTGTTTATTTCATCACTTTTTTTATAGATGATTATACTCGAGTCGGATATGTCTATTTGATTTCTCATAAATCTGAATCATAAATTGTTTCAGAAGGTTTATGAACCTGGCAGAAAATCAATTAGACAAGAAAATAAAGGTATTAAGATCCGATCGAGGTTGAGAATATTTATCTGATAAGTTTAGAAAATTATGTGATGAAAAAGGAATAGAAAGATAGTTGTCTATTTCATATACTCCTCAACAAAATGGTGTTGCAGAGAGAAGAAACAGAACCCTACTGAAATGGTTAGGTCCATGATAGCGCATGCTAACTTACCTATCACTTTTTAGAGTGATGTGTTGTTAACTGCTGCCTATATACTTAACTGGATGCCTTCCAAATCAGTTACTTTCACTCCATATGAGCTATGGACAAGTTGAACACCGGACTTAAGTTTTCTTAAACCATGGGGTTATGCTGCCTATACTCATGAATCCTCTCACAAGTTTGGGAAATTCGGTCCCAAAGAAAATAAGAGTATTTTCATGAGATACTGCGAACACTTAAAAGGGTATGTGCTTATAGGTGAGCAAGAAAGTGGGAATATAACTGAATTTGAATCACGGGATGTCACATCCTTAGTGGATGAATTTCCTAAGAGGGGCGAAATAAGGGAAAATTACTCCCTATCTGAGACCTTGGATCAAGATAATGATATTAGTGGAGTTCATCTAAGTGGGAGTAATATGAGAAGTGATGAATTAAATTCAACTCATTCTCAATTGCAACCACATGATGAGATGACGTCATCATTATCTAATCCAAGTGGGAGCATGATGGAGAATAATGTGTTAAGTGTACAATCTCCCATACGGTGAACAAGTCGCCAAAGTATTCCCCGTTGACGTTTTGATATTGAAGGGGAAACTTTTATGGTTGCTCCACAAGATGAGGATGAGCCAAGAAATATTAATGAGGCTCTGAAATGCCCTAGTAAGGAAAAATGGATTTATGCAATGAAAGAGGAGATAGAGTCAATGAAGTCAAACCAAGTCTGAGAACTGGTTGATCTTCCAAAAGGGACGCAGAGCTATTGGGGACAAGTGGGTTCTCAAAATAAAGCGAAAGGCTGATGGCTCAATAGAAAGGCATAAGGCTCGCCTTGTGGCGATGGGGTATAATTAACATGAAGGAATTGATGATGAAAATACATTTTCTCCTATAATGAGATTTACCTTGATTCGCATTATTCTGGCAATAGTGACTAGTATGGATCTTGAGTTACATTAAATGATTGTAAAGACTGCTTTCTTCAATGGAGAATTAGAGGAAGGAACATATATGGAACAACCTACTAGTTTCATAATGAAAGGCCAAGAAGAAAATGTATGTCGACTTTAGGGGTCGATATATGGCCTTAAGCAGTCATTGAGACAAAGGTATATACATTTTCATAATGCCATAGTGGCATATGATTTTACAATGATTGACGAGGATCATTGTGTATATATCAATAGATGCAATGATCAATTTGTGATCATATCATTACATGTTGATGATATACTGATTGCCGGAAGCAATATGGAGTTGGTTAATATTGTCAAGAGATGGTTGTCTTCCAACTTTGAGATGAAAGACATGGGTGATGTTACATACATTCTTGGAGTTAAGATTTCAAGATTGTAAATCCATAGACACTCCTATTGCAAAAAGGTGAAGGATTGAGCCATAATATGTGTCCAAGGACTCAACAATAGAAGGAACAAACGAAATATGTTCCTTATGCTAGTGCTGTTGGGAGCTTGATGTACGCTATGATGTGTACAAGACCTGGCGTATGTTTTACAATTGGAATGGTGAGTAGTTACCAATCCAATCCAAGTCAAGCACATTGGAAAGCCGTTAAGAGAATACTTAGGTATCTAAAGGGGACTGCTGATTATACGTCGAGTTATTAAGGAAATGATCTGCAACTCAAAGGCTATTGTGATACTGATTGGGGAGGAGATTTAGATGAAAGAAAATCTACCTCTGAATTTGTTTTCTTACCGAATAATGGCACCATATGTTGGAGCAGTAAGAAACAGAAGTGTATAGCCTTGTCCACGATGTAAGTTGAGTTCGTGGCATTATCAGCAGCAGTATAAAAAGATGTTTGGCTTAAGAGATTTTTGAATCATTTAGGTGTTATTGGAAATGCTGCAGATTCATTGTTGGTTAACTGTGATAGTCAAGCAGCAAAAAGCGTATACCAAAGATCCAAAATATCATGGCAAGACCGAACATATAGATACCAAGTATAATCTTGTCAAGGATATGGTTGCACGAAAAGATGTGAACTTAGAGTACATACTACGCATAGAATGGTAGCAGATCCTATGATAAAGCCAATACCTAGAGATGTGTTTTGTGGCCATATGAAATCTCTAGGATTGCGTATAGACTGATGTACTGAATATTGTATTTTCCCTGAGTGTTCACATTTGATGAATTTGTGCTTTCATCATTAATGTCTATGAATCTTTGTTTGATCTTTATGCATCTTAATGCTTAGTGCATTACTTTAAGTTGAGAAGTATGTCGGACAGATATAAGATTAGCCCACTCACACGGGTAATCGCCTCTGTTTACTGTGTGATAAATAGAGATGAGACTGTTTATAAGCTTATTATCTAGGTGATAATCGAGAGCTCAAGCTTAAAACACGTATGTCGCCTTAACTGAGTGTTAAGATGAGGACATAATACTTACTATGTCCGAAAGTAAAAATACCCCACATGTTTTACTTTATCTGTCTAAGATGCCAGATGTGAGTTCTGATGAATTTTGTGATTGAGTAGATACGTGAACTCAAGTTAGACATTGGGTATGTCTGAACTATCATCTGTACGGTATTGAAAGGTGTAGACATACGCTCCATGGGAAAGGAGTTAATACCGTAATACGTATTTCATACTACGTATGCATGAGACGACCAATAAGAGTGGCAAAAGTTTGATCTCAACTTTTATGTCGTGTGAGACTCTTGAGGAAGAGAGTTCCTCAATTTCTTAGTCCCCTCATGACTCTTACTTATTCTCAAGATTTTTATTTAGTGTTTGCTATTTTAGGATGTTGCCAATGGTCATGAGTTTGATTCGATCTAATGGGGCATTTTTAGAAAAGCAAGCTGGACTGAAATTGAGAGTTTGAAGGAAAGAGGAAGATCGATTTTGGAGAATCACATTATAGTTTTGTATTCACCGGTTAACCAATTATGACTGTCTTTGTGATAATCATAATTGTGAATACAATATATATATCATTGTTTAAAAGAGATCAAGAGAGATATAAATGTGATCGATCGATCTAGGGTATTGCATACTAAATCTACTCAGGATGTGATGCCCATTATGAGCTGCTATATATTCCTAACAGATGTATGGCAACGAGCTCTCAAAGTATGCTGGTCGCACGGATTATTCACTGGTATGAATGTTGAAGAGAGGAAAAAAGGATTCTGATCGGCCCACCATGTTAAGTGAGAGTCTATGATGGATTTTTCTCTGATGGGGATGAGTAGGGCCTGTCTACCCATGTTGGTTTTGGACCACCATGTGCGAGTGGGAGATGATGGATTTATGAGATGGGCTTAAGGCCCATCCGCTCAAGTTGGGCCCAAAAGGGCCCGGCCCACGGGAATAGGGCCCGTGGATGGGGGAAGGTATAAAAGGGAGAGAGAGAGAGAGAGAAGACAACAGTTGGCATAACAACGTACGTACGTCTCCCTCTCCTTCAAACGCTCTCTTTTTCTCCCAAACGCTTAAGGCGACGCCGTTTCCCTATTCAAGTCGAATTGACATCATCGGATCAGAATTTCTTCCTTTTCTTCAGCGTTGGTGTTTAATCTGTAACTAACAAGGTATGCTCGAATCTATGGTGTGCTTTACGATCGGTGATGCGTGTGTTCCCGGGCTTCGTCTTCCGCATTGATTTAGGGGTTCGATTCGGTGTCGAATCCGGTTTTCGGGGATCCGTTATTCCCAAACAGGTACCATCTACAAGGGTCATAAAAGAAGAAGCCGGCCAATTATTTTTTCAAATAATCATTCAAGGGGCATCATTACCATCTGCAATGGTCATAAAAGGAGAATTCGGCCTACTCTAGAAGTCACCAAAGACACGAGAAACCGAGAGAGGGGGTTTTGTCCAAAGAAAGAGTATGAGGGTCTAATGATTCAAAACCTCGAGGAAGGTTTATTTCAAATTTGTAATCTTTATTGGTTTGCAGCTAGAAATTTGTTATGGAAATGTTGAAAGGGAAAATAATCAAAGTCACACTTTTGCGATTCTTTACATGGTAAGGAACTGAGAGTTGTCATTTAAAAGATAATAAACCATTTATAGCCTATTATCTAAAATGTATATTAGGTGCATTTAGTTCAGCATTCTTAAGAGATCTGAGAAAATGTTGGGATATTTGACAACTATCCCAAAACCAGGTATTGGAAATGCTAAAAACTTAAGACAAGTGGAGACTTTGAATTTTCAGCATTTTCGAAATGTTGAAGGGTTGATTTAATGAAAATGAGTGAGTTGCTTATTTTACCCTCAAAACCTAACTAAAAATCCAAATTTGCCCCCTTTTGAAAGAATTAAAACCCTAGATCTACAAACACTGCTTTTTTCGCTCCGCTCACTCTCCGCTCGATCCTGCACTTCGTTCGCTCCGCTTTGCTCACCCTTTTCAATTTGCTCGCCCTAGATCTACCTCGTGCATTATGCGAATCTGTTGCGCCCGCTTCACTCTCTATCTCAATGTCTCTCTCCATCGATGGCTTCTTCTTCGTCTCTCCTTGCTTGATGGTTCTCATCGCGGTGATTGATGTGGTGATGATTGTCGGAGAGGTTGATGACGGAGGAAACCAGAGAGAATTCGATTAGTTTAAGTGGACGAAGCAATGGCTGGCCAGGCACTTTTTGCCGGCAGACTCGCCATTGTTGCTACTCTAACACGCCGCAGATAATTCGCAGTTGTCATTTGTTTCGTTAATTCCAGATGCTTGGCTATTGATTGCTGGCTCGTGTCTCATGCTCTATGTATTTAATGTTCGATTGCTTTTTAATTGGGGTTCTGTTTGCGCAATCTGCGACTTGTGTTGTTTGCATGTTTGATTATTATGCTGGTGTGGCAATCGAATTTGAAATCGTGGGTGAATTTCAGCTATGGCTTCGTGTTGACAGCCTACGAGTTCATTAGAACACTATTATATCAATGCGTTAAATGCCGAACTAGCTAGTGGTGTCAAACCTACTGAATATCAATCTCATTGAAGCCTGAAAAAATCACATGCACGAAATGGAAATCTTCTGAAGCACCACTAGTGCTGCTCATGACGGTTTTTTTTTTTCCTATCACCAACATGATTCTTGTATGTCTTTTTACGGGTTGCAACAAAGAATTGATTTTTGTTTGTCCTGTTTTGAGTATATACTGAGAGATCTCATATGGTCAATTGTCGATTATAGTGGATCTTTCCTAATTGAATTTGAGAAGGGGATGTTAACTGATTGGTTCATTGTCGATTGCAATCCTATCTTAGGACCTTTGAGATTGCTTATTTGTGTGTTAATTTGATTGATGTTCTTCCATTATTTCCCTTGGAAGAATAAGCCAAATTAATTAGGCCTATCCCATTTTCCTTCAAAAAGCTGTGTAAACTGTGACATTTTTTTGTAAATATCTCGGATTTAAGAGAACCGTTCTCTTAGATCATAAAAGGCTTGTGGCTTTACTGGATTTGCATCAGTATGGGACACTTTCACATGATAATTTTGAAGTTGCGTACATCTGGCACATGAGAAGATGTCATAGCCAAGTCATCATAGAGTTGTAGAGTTTTTTTTTTTTTTTTTGGATTGGAGGAACCGGCTTGCAGTCGACAGCCGCGCCGTAAACCCCCAAGTGACACTTAAGCAGGAGGACCCACCACCCCTGAGTCACACTTAATACACCTAGCGCCCCCCCTGGGTTTTGAATCCTTCACCTTTTCGTTGAGGATCAGCAGAGCTTTATTCAGTGGAGCCACCGTGGCCGGTGGTGTTGTAGAGTTATTGTTGATAAGCCCAAGGAGGAGGATTACTTCTGTGCAAATCCTCCGATGTGCCTTTGTGAGCAGGCTCACTGTGATGATTTACAAGGCTCGAGCAAGAGGAACTTCGGTGAAGTCTTTAGTTGATTGCCAGCAATGATAAACTATTGTCATCTGGACATGTTCTGCACAATATGTTCATGAGCTTGAGATTCAAGTTGATCTCTTTGCAGCACACGGTACAAATGCTCTTGAATTTGATGCACAAGTTACTCCGCTTTCATCAACGTGAATGGCTTTTTGTTTGTCCATGATACGAGGCTAACAAGAAGCAACAAGCAAAGGTTTGCCTTTTTCTTAGGGCAACTACAAAGATAAATTTATCATTTGTAGTTGTCCGTAGTTAATGATTGTAATATGTTGAGAAGTCACTGAAAACAAGCGTGCATTTTTGCTCTTCTTGTGATAATGCATAATGAAAGCTTATTTTGGTTCATGTCCATTATTTCGGTTGGGTAAGGATCGTTTGAGATGATGACTTGAGAGACATTTGCAAATTCATTTTAATTTTGCTTCAGCTACATAGATCGTTTCTTGTGGCAAAGTGGGGCCATGAACTTGGATACAAACAGAAAACTGGGAAAGTTTGGTTTTGTGCCTACTCAATGAAAATTAATAGATACAAATCCCCGTAATTTCTTTTATTCCCTCAGAATTTCATACGAATTGGAATTCACTTGCCAAAGTAAGGTGCATAATTGTTGATGATGTAAATGAGGAGGGTAATGCTCCAAATAATGATGCAACTTATGATATGGCACATTCATATGATCAAATAGATATGAGTTTATGAAATATTTAAGAATAATTTTAATTTTTAAGGATAATAAATTTCTTTTCTTGGGGGCATATTTTAATATGTTTATTGCAATTAAAGTATTCTTTTTTTAATTGAGAAATAGACCATTTTGATGTAAATTTTTCCATTTGAAATTTTTTTAGCCAAAACAAACATTTTATTTTTCTAAAAAAGTTGTTTGCATTATATATTCAACATTGTTGTCAAAAAAATAATTAAAAAAGATGCGAACATTAATGTTTTCACTTTTAAACAAATAAAAAATTTCAATTTTAAATTAATAATTTAAATGGGCTTTTCAAATGTGTTTTTTTACCAAACAACAGTTGTCTCAAAGTTGATTATCAAAGTAGAGTTTACTAACCAGTTTTTGCATTTTTTTTCAAAGTCCTTTAGGTTAAATTGCTTTCTCCAAAGCCACTTGAAAAAGCCGAATCAAACACAGCCATCCGATATCACAAGGAGCTTGATCATCACTCTCTCTTCCATCAATTCCAAATATTCAGTGAGATGATAAGGATCCTAAATGTTGACCCACTAAATTTATGTTCAATAGTTTACTCTTATTAGTGAAATTGCGTGGCTTTTGATGTAAAATCTGAAAATTAAACTTAATGACTTATTTTTTTCCTGTAAATCACGGATTATTTTTCTATTAATAAGTTTGTGAAATTTTATTATATTTTGTGATTCGTATGCGCATGCGAGGGAGAGATAGAGATAGATGTGTGTATGAGTATGTCAGTGAAGGAGGCGATATATGCTGGCTTGAAAGACAAAGACAAGTCAGAGAGAGGTGACCAACACAGGGCACCACAATGTTTTCCATGCAAAGTGCTCGTCACATGGCAAGGCTTGTGATTGTATTATGGATGGAGGAGGTTGCAAGAATGTTGTAGTAGCTATAATGGTCGAGAAGTTGAAGTTGCCGATGAAAGATCATCCCCACCCTGACAGATCACAATAGTTAAGGGAGGAGAATGAAGGAAAGATCTTCAACTTCATTAATTCAATTTTCTATTGTAAATAAATATCACGGCAGACTATGGTATAATGTGATTTCAATGGATGTGTGCCATATGCTACTTAGACTATCATATTAACATTGAACTATTTATGATGGACACGGATACACTTACTCCTTCGAGAAGGATGGTGTATAGATTACAGTTGCACCATTAATAATTGATAAGGAAGAAGTTGTTTTAACATCCATGTCTGGATTAACAAAAGCCTACGCAGAGACATGTGTTGCATGTGCACTAGTGGTAGAGAACGAAGAATCACTTGGATTGTCAAGACAATTAAGCCACTTGAAATTTGTTATCTTGATGAAATTTTAGCTGCCATGCCGCCCATGTGTGATATTCATTACTGCAGTTATCCCCAATAAAGTTGCCTACCCACCCCGCGAGTCCTAAGGAGCATGAACCAAGTCAACTGCAAAAACCTTACGGCCAAAGGCCTGGTGGAAGAAAGTGCTAGTCCTTCTGCGGTGCTGGCTAGGGAGGGGCGAAAGGGCCGTTCTCGGCTCGGTTGGTCTGGGCCCATTTCTTTTTCTAAATTAATTTTAATTCTTTGAATGAAAAATTAAAAAAAAAACTAAACTATTTTTTTCAAATTAAAAATTAATTTAGAAAATTTTATAAAAAAGCACTCATTTAATTAAACCAAATTGAAAGACAAGTATATCTTCAAGTAATTTGAAAAAGAAAAATACACATAATGGTGCCCTAATAACAACTACACACAAATTACATCAAAGAGAATGTCTAATAAATTAGGTATCTTTATGTCTTGTTCCCCACCTTAATTCAAATGATACAATCTCATTGTTGTCCTCTTGTTCATATTGGGCACATTCTTTTAGAGTCAGTTCTTACACAAACCAATCGTGTCCAGCCAAAACAATTTCTAAATTTTCCACCTCCACCTTTTGTCTTCCAAGATCCGTTAGCTAGTTTTAAACATGGGCTCATAAACGCTGGTGCGATTAATAATAAAAAAACTAGTGGCTTCCCTCTTCCATCATTTCAGAATAACTCATTGGTAGACAAAGACGAAAAACTAACAGAAGGTTCGGAGTGTTCTGCTTAGGAATTAGAGACCATAGAAATTTCTGGCCTTCTTTCATGAAATTATGCATCGTCAAAAATTATTTTTTATAACAAGCATCAATACACTTAACCATATATTACTTGGTCATTTCATGAATATTCTAAAGACTTTTTGAAATGTTTCCTAGAAACAATGTGTTCATAAACCACAATAAACTGGTATTTTCTTTTAATTATTTTAAGCACGCTTTTACATGGGAAGATCATTTTTTTTAACTCCTTCCTAAAAATGGATCTTAAGAACATGAAGGGACAAAGGCTACTTGCATTAACAATCTATTTTTTTTTTTCAATTGATGCTGATTAAATAGCTCACAATTTGAACAAGTTTTTGTTGACACCTAAATCTTGGTTAAATATTTATGATTGAATTGCGCAGAAAATTAGAGATCGATTTGGCCCTAACAAGAAAAGATTTTTACGTCACATAGTCATTAATACTTTTTGCATCAACTAAATTTTATTTTTTTATTTTATTTTCCCTTTATTTTACTACATTTCATATAAAAATTTAAAAATTTCAAATCAGTATTTTAAAAAATTAGAAAGACGTAAAGGGACTCGGGGGCGGGGCCTGACCCCAGCCCCCTTTCTTTCCTCCGCCCGGACCGGCCCCCGGCCCTGTTCTCTCCCTCCTCTCCTTCTCTTCTTCCTTCCCTCACGGGACGTCTGGCCCTATAATAGGAGGGGCCCAAGGGCGAGATCCGCGGGGATGAGAGAGAGGGAGATCGAGATCGAGAAAGCGAAGAATGAGGGCGAGAGTGGGGAGTTTCTCCGGTAGCCACCGCGCCCGTACGCCACCCGCCGATCCTCGCCGACGTCCTCAAACCAGCTCCAGTAAGCCATCCCTGTTTTTGCCCTGTTTTGGGTACGTCTGGCCGGAGCTCGCGGCCGCCCGGCTCATGCGAACTCCGGCCCCATCTCTCCCTCTTTTGGCTGCTGTGGTGGTGTTGTTTGCTCGGCGAAAGCTTCAGCCTTTGGTTTGAGTCCCGATGGAGCCAAAACTCGATGTTTCAGCAGCGCGCTCGTTCGACGGAATGCCCGAGATAGACCTAGTTCTTGCCTGTTTATTTTGGACGGTATCGAGTTGTCCGGACACCATCTCGGCCGGTCGGGACGCCTCGGTGACGTTTGGCGCTTGTGGGCGTCGGCCGTTTGGCCGTTTCGACGCGTCCCTGCCGCCCACTCTACCATTTTCCCGCATGTCCGAGAGGGAGGAGCCCCTCGGCCGGAGGTGTCGGGTCCGGCCGGGAAACGGGGACCCAGGCGGTAGCCGAGCCCTCGGCTTCGGCTGGCCGAGGCGACGCCGGAGTAAGCGTGCGGCCAAGCCGAGACGAGCGGCGTCGCCACGGCCATCCGCGTCGGCGTTGCGTGGGAGCACGGGAACGCGAGGGGCTACTAGTCGGGTCGACCTGGGTTGGGTCGGGGTTGGTCCCGGGTCGCACGTCTAACTGGCTTGGGCTCATTATATTAGCTTTGGGTCGAGCTCGGTTTGTTGGAGTTGGGCTTAATTCTATAAGATTGAGCCCGGTTCGTTTTTTAAAAGCCTCTTAATGGGTGAGGCCTCCCAACCTGAAGACCAGCGGCAGCCCACATTCGGACTGGGCTCAAAGGCCAAGCCCGAGTCCCAATTTCGGAATAAAAAACTATGAAAACATATATTTAAAAAAATATCTAAAAAAGAAAAAATTTCAAAAGAATTTCGAAAAAAATTCTCAAATTAGGAAATGTAAAAAAAGAAAAAATAAAAAGAAAAGGTTTTTGAGTATCTTTCTCTTTAAAATGCATGAAATATCCTTCCAAAAAAAAAAAATCAAACTTGAGGTTTAAATAAGGTTAGGTTTTGAAAGAGTATTAATTGATTAACTAGTATAATTAAGTCCCAATCCTAATTTTTTTTTGTTGAACATAAGTAAAATATTTCTCTTAATATTTTATTTGGTTTTTAATCGATTTATCATAAATTGATTAATAGTGACTCATAAATGAAAATTACTTGCATGTTAAAAATTTAGACCATAAATCATGAATTGATGAGCTTGAGAGAGCCCAAATCAAATCTAGATTTAGTAAGTCATTAGCCTCCACATCCGCGGGAGGGTCCAAGGAGGTCGCAAAAGTTTATTTTACCAGGCATAATCCTTAGTTTTAGTTCAAATATTTGAACCTGTTGACTTTTTTTGATTTTTTTTTTATCATGATTCATGCGTCCAAATATACTTGAACATGAAATAATTGTATGTTCATGTTATAATTGGATCTTTAAGAGTCATATAAGGGACATGCGCTGGCCATGCATCGGAAAAATTGATATCAAGAGGTCAAAAACTGTTTGACTAGAAAAGACTAATTTAAATCTAAATTTCAATGCCATAACAAATATGGAAGAAATTCGTAAATAGCATCAGCTCAATAAAAAATTACATTTCAAAGGAATTCATTTATAAATTCCTGTAAATCACTTTTTTGCAGAGCATCTATCTATCTATCTAATGGTGAAAATTATCCAATTATCTGATTTGTGACGTCTTGTACTCTCCAACGAAATAGAAATATCAAACCAATTATTTGCTACACATGGACGTCATGGATCGTTTTAATATATAAAAAGTCTTTAACTCTTGAATTTTTTGGAACATAATTTTTGGTTTTTAAGATTCAGGAGCATGCTTTTGATTGAATATGTATTAGGTTTTGTCATTTTGTGTTGTATCTTATGCGTTTTGACTAATGTTTCTCTACGTCTATAATTTGTGCTTGCCTGAGATGGGTCGTGCCTATTTTGTCTCCTCCATCCACCAATCATAATGTTTTGACTAAATCGAAGACGTGGTTAAAGGACTTTGATCTGCATATAGTTCGTGCGCCATATGCTTCTATCTTCAGAATGCACAAGTTGTTATAATAGATTAGCTACAGTGTCGGTCTAGGATTGTACGAAAAAATTACTATTGCATCATATCTTATTTGGAAAAATCAGGGATTATGATCTTCTGTCTATCTATATTTCTAATTAATTGTCATACTGATTTTTTTTTTCTTTCTATGATATTACCAAACACAAGAAGATTTCGTGACAACATTACAAGTGTAAAACGATGACAAACTATTTGATGATGAAGAATGTGAAACAGAAGCTACTGGTGATGAAACAAAATAAAATCAAATCGACGAAGCAAATGTGATTAAAACCGAGGGAATGAGAGTTATTTTATTCTGTGGAGGATCTATTAGAGAACGATAAAGAGGCATAAACAAGTGGGATTGGGTGTCTCTAGGAGGAGCTAGAAAAATGCAGATGATGATAAGGTAAAATACTTAACTCTTGCATGTTCTCTTCATGGAAAAAGTCTATGTATCTACAGCTAGTATAAGGATCAACAAACTTTAACTTGTCTGTTGTTGAGGCAAGAGGGAATGAAAATCTTACCTTTGGTGAGAAGGCAAAGAAAGTTAAGACTTGGAACTGAAGATGGTGAAGCCAATCATAACTGTTTGTTAGGATGCAAAATAGAAATGACCTTTTTTCTATGTGATGGAGCTGGATGATAGTCCCAGGTTAAAGAATGTTTCCTTGGCAAGTGCAAGAACTTGGGCATTATATGAAAGTTTTGATGAAGTAGTAACCTTTGATACTATATATTTGACCAATCAATATGAGATGCCTTTTGCCCCTTTCATGGGTGTGAATAAGGATACTAACACATTCGTTTGGTTGTTCAAATCCTTGTCTCTTTTGGATGGGAGGACGAGCACCATTCGCTACTATCACAGACTAGGACAAGGCAATGCAAAATGCAGTTGAGCATCGGTTCCCTGATCCTAAGCATCAACGGTAATTATGGCATATCATGAAAAAAGTTCCTGAAAAATTAGGTCGATATTCTGCATCTCAACTTATCACTCGACATAAAGGGCGTCCCACATCGAAATGGAAGGAATTAAAAATAGGTCATATTGATAGAGTAAAGAAGCAAAAAACTAAGGCTTGACATAAAGGGCGTCCCACCATCCAAACAGTGCCAAATTCTAATTCTTTGTTCATGGAATCAGTTTTGGCCTAGAATTGCGTTTGGTAAAATTTTTGTTCTCGGGAACAAATTTGTTCCCGGGAACAGATTGGGAACAGAATCAAGAATAAAAAAAAAGTTGATTCTTGTTCCGGGAACGAATTTGAGAATCAAAATCAATAAATTTTCTTCTTCCCTTCGGCCATCTCGCGACCGCCGTCCATCACCGCCCGCCACCGTCCGCCATCCACCACCGCCGCCGCCGGTCGCCGTCCGGCGAGCTCGCCGGAGGCTTGCCCAGCCACCGGCGAGGCTCGGCCTCCCCAGATCTGGCGAGGCCGAGCCTCGCCGGGACTGGGCAGGGGCTGGGCGAGCCTCGCGACGCTCAGCCCCACCGGTGGCCAGGCGAGGCTCGCCTGGCCATTGACGAGGCTCGCCCAGCCCCGCCGGTGGCCTAGCAGGCCTCGCCCAACCCCGACGAGGTCGGCCTGGCCACTGGCGGGGCTCGGCCGAGCCTCGGCGTGGCTAGGCGAGCCTCGCCCGGCTGTCGGCGAGGCTCGGCCGACGAGGGCCAGCCTCGCAGAGGGCTGGCGACGCTCCGGTGAGGTCGCCGGCCCTCGTCTGGCCGGTCGCCGATCCGGCGACTAGCAAGAAGAAGAAGAAGATGAGAGAAAGAAAAGAAAAAAGGAAAAAAAAAGAAAAAGAAAAGAAAAAAAAGGAAAATGAAAAGAAAAAAATGAAAAGAAAACAAAGGAAAAAAGTAAAAAAAATTATTTAAAAATTAAAAGAAATTAATTTGGAACAGAATTAATGAACACGGTACCAAACGCAATTCTATTCCATAATCAAAAATTTTGGACAGTTACCAAACGGCTTAAAATGCTTAGAATCAGTTCCCGGGAACAGAATAAAAAATAATCAGTTCTGATTAGAATCGGCTCCCGGGAACAGAATCGTTACCAAACGCGCCCTAAGCGAAAGAAAAGCAAGAAAAGCAAAGATGTAGTTTTGAAAATGGTAATTGTAAATTTATTGATGTCCTTTTTCTCTATTTCATATCATAAAATGGACTTCTTATTTGGTGGTACTCTCATGTTTTCGGGAGTTAATGGAGCCAAAAAGGAAATAAAAATGGAGTCTCGACGCTTACAGTTTTTGCTTTTTGTTATAAAAATTATCTTCATTCTTAAAATGGTTTTTATATGACTCACTAGTGAGTAACTCAAGTGCACTGTCGGCTAGCATACATGATCTACCAAAAGCTTCTTCTTTTCAAGCAGAAACTATTTAAATGTGGGGAAGGTCCTTTCGTCCATAAATTAATCTTCTATTTGAGAATATTCTATACAACATTTGTGCTTTGTAAATAACGGTCAAAGTATGTTCATCTAGGACAACTCGTACCTATGTGAGGATTGGACTTGATAATCAATGCCGCAACACTCAACATGAGCCAATCATACTTATCTTTATTCAATTTAAGAAATTCTCATATATGATTGTCACATTCTTTTACGTAGATTTCTAATCTTAGACATTTCATAAGATTCTTTGAGGTATCCTTTTTCTATATTTTAATCTTGTGCATTTGTGAAGTCGTTTGAAATTTTTTTTTAAAAAAAAATTGATATGTTTATATTCTTAAAACTAATTCATGAATTTTTTTTTTATTTAACAGGACTAAATCATGGGACAACGTCAACCTTATTATACTTTTAATCTTTTGAGGATCGCAACACAACTTTTTAAAATTAAAAATTATTAATCAATAGACTTGACTAATAAGCATTCATTTCGCATGGTGATTTGTGTATTTAGCTATTTCCACGGGAAAAAGGAGTGATGTTGAAGGTAAAGGAATTTCTTATGGGTGAAGAGAGAGAGAGAGAGAGAGAGAGAGAGAGAGAGAGAGAGATTCTTAATTTTTGTTCGTGATCATCAGTTGAGACCTGCAAAATCCTGAACTTTTATTGTACAAGAATGTTCTAGACTGTTTTCTAGAGAAGCCTTTTGTATGTATATGATCCTCATAATCATCACCCATTTCTTTGTAGAGAGAGTGAGCTTCTTGGATTCATGTCCTCTTTGAGTACCATTTACTCAACAAAGCTGCCCACCATCTCTTATGTGTAGGTCATCCATCCGAGCAATTCTAGCATGCAAGAATTTGTCCATCTGTGCACCCACAATTGATGCATTATAAACATGGGATCAACTGACATTCAATTGAGGCCATCCATCTCAAACTTAGTTTCTCATTTCTAATCTCTCATTACTAAGAAAACAAAGTCATGTTCACATCATTCTTTCTAGTAGTATACAGAAAGGAAAAATATTCACAACTCCGACAGCGTTACCTTCTCAAATGGCACATAACAAGAATTTCACATATTTTCAAATACAAACACAAACTCTCCCCCTTGGTCTGCTGTCTCTCGTAATATGTTAGGCTTGATTAGAGTCTCTTGCTAATTACTGTTTTCAAGAGTTGACTTCAACGATACAACCATGAAACTTCTAAAACTGTGAAGACCACAAGTCGCTACTAGAGCAACATAAAAACAAACAACATACTATATTTGAGGGGGGAAAAAAAGACAAATAGATATCAATGCAGACCTACCAACAAGAGCAGCCAGTTACATCAAGTTTTAAATATATTTCAGCTTTGGTTTGCTTGGAAGCACCTTGAGGTTCAAGCACCCACTTAAGTTCACTGCCTCCAAATTTGGCACCTTTGAGAAGTCTGAAACACTAATTAGAGACTTACAGCAGCTGAAAATTAGGAACTTCAAATTTCTAAAATGCTGCAAATTAAAAAGAACAGCCGAACAAGATTTTGATAAATTTCACTTTATGAAAGGCACCTAAAATGGAAACTGACAATAAAAGTATGTATGATGTACTTTTAAGTTATCTCCTAATTCTTTAATCCTGCTGTTATGCACATCAAACCAAACAAGTTTCTTTAGACTAGCACCAAACTTTAGAGTTGATAAAGGATATTCAGGCCATTCAAGCCATTCAAGCCACCTTAAATCTTTAGGAAGATATACGGATCTCCGCTAAGCTGTGCATTTAGAAATAGGAGCAATCTCAGTCTCCTCATATGTGTGAAAGCACTCGGATTGATGTCTAGCTCTACTTGTGTTGGCAAGTCCAGCACTTTGCCTCTAACAGCATTGGTTCCCTATCAAGGAAAAGAAAATAATTATTACTACACTACTGGAATTAGGTAACGGCGTGTAAATTAAAGAAGACAAAATTATCAATGGTGTCATGAGAAGCTCTCACAATATCCTCCAAAAATACTTCAAAAACATCATTGCAGCACCACAATCTACTCCATTTCCCAAGGTCATCTAAACACTCTTGTTTCATGCTATCCTGACCCATCAACTGAATTGAGTCATGCATTTGTGCTGTTCTCTGATTATGGATGTTCTTTAAAGATCTCTCTATTAAAGTTTGAATCCCAATTAATGTCTTTAAACCACAACCATCAAGAACTGTGGTTACATAATGACTATCCCTCCTCTTAAAAAAGCAAGTAACGTAAAAAAATATGTCCTCCTCATTGTTTTCCAGCGCACCAAACTTTTTCTTCAGAACATTGTTTATATCTTTATTAGGACTTTCAGCAAGTTTACCTAATGTACTCTCATATTGCCCTCTACTTCTACCACATAAAAGGGACCCAACAACACAATTGCTAAGTGAAGGCCATTAGCGTAGCCCAAAATATTATCTATGAAATCCCTGCTTATGTCTTTTATCTAGTTTCTTGGAAAAGCAAATGGACGCAGAAGTTCAAAAGCTTCACCTTGATCCAATGTTTTAATTTCATGTACCTGATTTGCCCCATGAAAATTTAGTACATGGTGATCCCTTGTCGTAACAATGATCCTTCTCCCTTTTCCAAACCATTCACTCTGTATCTAATCATCTAACTGGTCCCCATGATCCACACATTCAAGCACAAGTAGAATCTTCTTGCAGCAAAGTCTATCTCATATCAAACCAACACCTCCATCCACACTCAAGACTGCTAAGTTTTCTTTCCAAAATATCTCAGATAAGAGTGCTTTTTGCAAATGAACTGGGCCATCAGGTTTACTGGAAGTTTCTCTAACATTTGCAAGAAAGCCGCATCCACCAAACTGACTAGCCATACTGTTATGGACAGCTTTAGCGATGGTGGTCTTCCCTATACCTCCCAGTTCCCCGTATTCCTATCATCCGAACCTCATCCAAGCCTGTACTTAACAACGAGTTTATATTTTCAACCCGGCAACCTATACTGATGGGATACTTGGGCACACTCAGGGGCACCCGTCCTACTATAGTCATGATACTTGTTCTCATTTCCACCAAAACAAAGTAGCAAAGAGAATGGGAATAAATGGCAATATACGATCCATCGGACTAACTAAAACCAACACGAAGTAAACAATCACTCTGTAACATTCCAAAACATGACTCTAACGCACTAATCGATGCCATCATATAACAACCAGATTAGAGAATTACCAATTCTTCCACAGGGTCGAACAGGAATACTCTGATTACCTATCGACATAATAATGCCAACTGGACAAATGGGCAGCTTCAATTAGGGCTTGCCTCCATTTCTTCACCTTCTCAGAATCCACCTTTCCCAATTTCTCCTCGTACCAGACAAATGCCTTGCCATAACTCTCTCTCTCTCTCTCTCTCCTTCCCCCCCCCCCCCCCCCCCTTCTCATCTCCCTTGGCTCCACTCCGTGGAACGCGGGCAACACCAGCTGTCCCCTTGAGCCTCTTCTACTCCATTACCTTCACCGGCTCGTCCAAGCACCACCCGGACGAAGCGTGGTTCTCAGAGAAGACAAGGAGGGCGATTCGGGACTCCTCAATGGCCCTCATGAGCGCGGGCGGGATCTCGTGCCCCGGGCCACGAGTCGTTGCTGTCGATGGAGGCGTTGATGCCTACTTGAGCCAGAGCCCCGTCAAGGTGAGGGGAGGAAGCAGGGGCGGTCGTCCTCGCGTCTGAAGCTGAAAGACGTCGAACGGCCATTTTGCTTCGAAGTTGAAGAAGTATTAGTCCGAATGTTTGATACTGCACACCTTCTTCTTCTTTGAATTTTTTTCGTGGTTTAAGGGTAATATATAAGGGATATCTGTTGGCCATGGATGGAAAAAAATGCATATTAAGAACTGAAAAGCCTTTTTTAAGAGAAAAAAATTCTCTGAGAATGGGAATTTCGATGACATAACGAAATATGGGAGAATATAATGACCAGCGAAACTACCGAAATTTTCTAAAACAAATTAGCAATTATAAGGTTTAAGAAACTTTTCTGAATGAATATTACTGCCACGCTAGTGGTCAAGTTCGAGTTAAAACATCATACAAATTACCATAACTAAGATGCGACGGTGCATAATTTCATTCACTGTCGGTGTATGAAAGATATTACATATGTAGTAACGTGAAGGATTGATTAGTTCATGAAGAAGCCCGTATGAATTGATCCTTCTTCGGGAAATTCAAACACTTGGTCCATTTGTAATCTATCTAATCATGGTCAATCCATACTCACATAATGAGCGACTTTGTCGAGTTCATATTCGCGTGAAAGTCAGTTTTTGGGCGAAAATGTCTTTCCTGTAAAGAAGGAAAAGTATAAACTCTTTCTTTCATGGGTGTGTCAATCGCCATGCCACATTGAAGAAATTTGTCAAGCGAGACGATAATGCCTCAAGGGATAAGGTGGAAAAGAAAATGTTAGAGGAGCGACTCTTTTAACTCCAAAGCCCCCCTCATGACACATTCCAGCACCGACAAGCAATTTCAAGGTGTTCATGGCAATAGCAATTTTGGGAGAATTTCAAGAAGAGTAGAAGGATGAAAATTTGATGTTATCCACCTCTGACCTAAGTGGAAGGTTTCGTTTCCTTCTTTGATGTCTGTGATGAATTTAAGGGAACCTTATGTGGGCATTCTATGCCTATGGTGGCTACTCTTAAGAAACATCTTGAAGTTATGTCTACCGAGTATCTTTAGGGTATATTTGGTAACCGTTCTGCTTTAAGGAACAATTTTTGCTTAGAAATAATTTTTTTTCAATAGCTTCTGACATTTGAAAGTGTTTGGTAACAATTAAAATTTTATATTTTCGGGAAATAAATGCCTTTGATAAAATCTCAAATTTCTTTGTGAATTAGAATTTCTTTTTAATTTTTTAATACTTTTATTATATTTTTCTCTTTTTTCTTTTCTTTTTTTCTCTTTTTTTTTTTCCTTCTTTTTCCATCCCTCTTCTTCTTCTCTAGTTGATTGTTGGCCATGGCAATGGCTGGCGACCGGCTATGCAAGGTCTAGCGAGCTTGCCGGAGCCTCGCCAAGCCAACACGAGGCTTAGCGAGATCGAGCCTTATCGAGGCTCGACTGGCCATTGGCGAGGTTGAGCCTCAATAGTGGCTAGGCGACCATGTCTAGCCACCGATGAGGCTAGACTTGGCCAAGTCGGCGCGAGGTTGACCCTTGCCAAGGCCAAGCCTCGCCCTAGCCTGGGGAGGCTTTGGCGAACTAGCAGGACCTAAACCCAGCCAGTTGTTGGCCATCGCCACGGCCGACAATTGGCCATGAGAAAGATGAAGAGAAAAGAAAAGAGAAAACTATAAAATTTGGATTGATTATGAAATTGTTCCTAGAAACAAAGAATCAACTTTTTTCTACTTCTTGATTATTTATTAAATCTATTCTCGGGAACAAATTCGTTTTCGGGGATACAAAAGTTCCAAACGAATTTCTATTTTTTCTTTTCAGAGAATAAAAGAATAGATTCAATTATTTTTGCCAATTAGTAAACAGACCCTTAACAACAGTGGAGGAATGACCTAAGGTGAAAGCATATAGTCATCGATAGTTGTTGTGATTATGCTTACCTCAATGATGAAGAGTGGACATGAAAATTAATGCCCAAATACTCATAAAGTGAGCCAACTATAGTTGTCATTGTTTGATATAAGAAATTCTCGTATATGATTGTCTCGTCTGGTCATATAGAATGTGATCCTTCACGTTTCATAGGATGCCCGTGGAGTCTCTTTTTTCCACATTTTAATCATGTGAATTTATTGAAGTTTTTTGAAATTTTATGTGACGGTATGTTGATATTCTTAATACCAACTCATGAGAGTTTTATATTTAACGAGAATAAGTCATGAGATAATTTTAACTGGGAAATTACAAAAAAAGTTCTAAATTTATTGCAATTATACCAATTTAGTTTTAAACTTTTTTTTTTTACCAATTCCGTTATAAATCTTTTACAGTTATGCCAATTCAATCTATTAGGCTAATTTTGCCTGTCGGTGCTGATGTGGATGCGGGCCAGTAACGACAATTCAGCCGATGTCAACATGAATTTTTTTTAATAATATTTTTATTAAATTTTTATTTTTATTTTTTCCTTTTTATTTTTTCTCTTCTTCCTCCCTTGGCTTCTTTTCCCATAGTGATCGGCGAGGCTCCGTTGACACTCATCAGCCACTAGGCGAGGGTTTCTAGCCCTCGTTGGCGACCTTGCCCAGATCTGGACGAGGTCTCGAGGACATGAGCGAGGTGATTTCGCCCACAAGGCTAGCCTCACCATGGCCTTGCCACTAGCAAAGGTGGCCTTGTTGTGACCCGACTTCATGAGCCAAGAAGAGGAAAGGTTGGGTTCAGGGGTACTTGACCATGAGAGCTTCCTCATGGTTTGCATCCACAAAGATGCTATCACCTTGCCTTGCCTTTTAGGATGAACCATTCGTGAGTTTGCTTGATCATAATTGTGAGCAAGCTCGTACCTCACATGACAGCTGAAAGTGTCATGATTCATACCCACATGGGTGACATAGCTCAAAGGAGGAGGTCGGGTGTGAGTATTGAATTTAAGGGTACCTTTATCATAGTAGCCCTCCCACTAATACTCTATTCCCTGAGGATGATATCACTACATCAATTAGGAGCTTTCTACATTGGGTATGGTAAATTATGGTGAGCTTCGACGAGGCCCATACCCTTTGCAATGGGTTGATTTTATTATTTAGTTATTTAAAACAACCTAAAAAGAATGGGAGTCACCACTAGCCTCGTTTTTGTGGTTAGCTAAAAATCCCAATTGAGAGTTGAAAGTGGTCTCTTGATTCTTACACAACTAGAGATTCTAGATTTGGGGACTCGGATTATGCTAATATTTCTATGAGAGCGCTTTCAGTACCTAATAGTTTATCATGTTTCCTAAGGTGTCCAAACATTTTTTTTTTTTTTTACTTTTTTGGGTTGTTAAAACTGCCTAAGTGACCATGCATGAATGGCTATTTTCATGCAATTTCTATTTGTAAGAAAGAAAATGAAAGCAAACAGTTAAAATTTAAAGACGAGAGAGAAAGTAATCAAGTGAATTGTTATAGGGAAAGCAATAAATCTAACTTGCAACCCTAGGTGACAGGAAAAAATAAAGAGGAAAAAATAAAACCCGCACTTCATCGGGTGTTTACACAATGCAAAATGACCCGAAACATATATCAGGTAAAAATGAATATAAAACTGGGTTGGAATGGATATCGACCTCCCATTGTCCTCAAATCTTGGGGGATGTCCACCTCCAAGGACCTATACTAATCCTAATCTAAAGAAACTAAGACAAGGTACATACAATAGGAAAGAAACAACCACTCATGCCAAAAAACAACCATACTTATTAAACAATAAAAAAGAATCGGGCAGTAGAAATGGGATTCAAAGTTGATCAAGTTGGGTCTCGGGATTGGCCTTTGCAAATCATGCATTGGTCCTTCTAGACACCTACTCAATCCATTTTCATGATTTACAGCTAATAGTGACCATTTGTGCTCTCGTGTGGTCACTAACGCTTATAAATCCCTAGGACATGTTCTAAATGAATCCCAAGGTTACCCACAGAAATAGACATCATACCTAAACATACATAAAAAATTCAAAAGCATTAGTAGGAATTAAACATGCAGGTAGACCCATTGGCTTTATTTCACAAACAATCAAACAATTTTTAATAAGCTAGCATTGGATCACTTTTTCAGATAACAGGAGCCAAACACAATCATAGGCAGCTCTAAAAAATGAAATATTATTATGCATTTGTGATACATGTGATGCTTCAAGAGGCTTTGAATGTGTTTAAAACATCAAGATGAAATATTTTGACAAAAAGTGTCGAAAGTGAGGTATGATCTCATTTGGGCTATGTAACGCATTTAATTGCCAAAGCTAGTCTGGGGGCACATATTGCGCTACTAACAAATGTCATAGGCATTTTAAATACGATCCAAGCTTCAATAGGATCAACCTCAAATCGGAAGTTACGAGAGATGCTAAACAATTGACATTGGAAGCATCACATGTATTAAAATCATTTCCACATGGAAAACCGACATTTCACTTCAAATTTGGAAAAAGTGCCGATAAAAGACCTTTTTAGTTTTTTTTTCAAAAAATTTCCAACAACGAAGATTGAGAAACTTGGAACAAACTTCATGAAAGTGATGAATTCTATTTCAACATGCAAATTGTCCTAAAGGATCTTGAAAAAAAAATCACAACAAAGATTTACAATAAGACGTCATAGAACAGATAAACAAAATCAACGCAATTGGCAATGGACCCATGGACAAATTGTTCCAAGAAAATTACACAATGTGCATGACATCAAGGGGAAGGAAGTTTTCTGAAACAAGCCAAATAGACATTTATAAAAATCCAATGAAGTTCAAAACCGCATTAGAAATTCAGCAGAACAACAGGACAACATGACACAACAACAGAGATTTGACCTAGTAAATGGACTCTAAAAAATATGAAATTTCACCACAACGTACTCAAAAGAGTAAAGAACAAAGTTTATGAAGGGTCTGGCTTAAGAATCTCTAACTAAAAAATCGCAGAAAAATAACGAAAGTCAGACTAAATAGGGATAAAACAGGGGTTCCCAATTTAACCTAAGTAAGATTTCTAACCTAACTTGGAAAAAAAAGAAACGGGGTCAAATGATAAGCAAATTGCGCAAAAATTAGTGGCATTAAAAATATTTAGATGAGTCCTAAAACTTGCTAGAAGGGTCCAAGTTCAATCAAGGTTGAATCGAGGGTAAAAAATTGATGTTCGTGAAGATATGTGAATCAGCCATTTACAAAACAGAACATGGTATATTTTTAATAGTTCAAAAGACCATTTAAACAATACATGAATGGTATGAAACTTGCACACGATGAATGATTGAATGCAACAATGATTTGGGTAAAACGTTAACCCTATATGGGATGCAAAGAAATCACATGATCCATCAATATTGCAAAATGATTTAGAACTAGGAATGACTCGTCCGATGAACTTCAATTGCAATTAGCCTAATTGATGCATGATGTTTACATACCAAATAAAGTTCAATTATGACATGCCATATATGGACACGAAACTTGTAACACACACTTCAAATGTCGAGAAGGCATTAATGCGTAGTTTGGTCTTTAAGAGATCATAATGAATGGGTTTTAGTATGCTCATGATAAGCCTCTAAACTAATGCGAATATCATTGAACATGTTTGATTTCAATGAACTAATGATGTGCAAAAAAACCTACGAAATTTTTTAAATGTAGGATGTGACATGACGAACATTTTTTGTGACACATTGGAGCTTAATTTGGATCACACAAACCTATGTGAAAATAACAGAACAAATGCATGTTGTGAGATACCCTAATTGCACCAGAACCTACACACATTCGTGCATGCAATTGACATACCAAATGATGAGAAATCCACATGAATCTTACCTTTCTAGAATCCTTAAAACATGCATTACAAATCTCATAGAGGATGTGAAGTCAAATTGACTTATCTACATCTTCAATTTCACACAAATGCAATTCGGATCTGGTGTAGGGTACATAGACCTAGGTTTGGTTTTTGATGATTTTGTCTAATCAAAACATCTTCAAAAATTCTGAAAAAAATTAGATGTCATGCTCAAGACAATTTTGCATAAATCTCGTGAAGAAAGTTTTTCCAGATTCTGCTCATAGAAATCAGTATGAAAACAATAATATAGAAAATCAAAACAAAGTCAGAACTTCAAATCTACCTATAACTACTGCAGAATCGACTGATTTCGGAGGTATTTTTTGATGACCAAATGACATTTTTTCAGGATGCATGACTTATCAAATTGAAGCTCAGGAAGTCTATTTTTTACACATATAAGGGTTCGAGGTCAGAAAAGTTCATATAGTACCTCGTCTCAACCAAAACAATAAGCATACAATAGAAGCACGGAATTGCATATTAACACTACCCACTTTCAAACAAACTCAAGTTTGTCTTCAATGAACATCAATCTTCAGTAGATCATTCAATCACATCATCAATCTTAGATCTAAGCATACTATATAAATCTAAACTTGAATACTAGCCCTGATTGGTTACGTTGCTTACCTTATCGGATTCAAGGTTAAAACATCTACCTTTTGCATTTTCCTTCAAAACAAAGCGCAATCGGAAAAAATCAACGTCACCAGAACGTGATCGGAACTTTGAGGGATGGATCGGATCGCCTACGCATTGGCTAGGGACCAGTTGGACCGCCAGTTCACCTTGGATAGAACTAGTCCTAATTGAATCGACCTTGGATGCGTTGGAATAGAACAGACTAGCAGAGTTAATTTGGTGGTTGAGCTGCCAATCCCTAACCATGGTGAGGCTAGGTATGAAGTTGGGGAGAGATCGGTGTGGCTCACGCGGTCAATCTAGGTCGCTGGACCGGCTCGGTAGCCATTTTCTTCAACTCGCAGAACAAGCGACTGGCTCAAGCCGATCAATCGATTGCTGGAGGAGGCACCGGTCACTAGAAGATTGAGGATGAGGAGAAGACCGTCGAGGGGCTAGGTGGCGATTGGCAGATCGACGACGTGAGGCCAACGAGCGATGGACTGACGAGGGGCTAGTTTGGGAGAAAGAAAAAGAGTGGGAAGAGAGAGGGAGTGAGAGGTTTTCTGTTTTTGAAAGAGAAAGTATTCTGCAAATGAGGGCCCCCTTGCATTTTGGAGGAAAAAACCTTTTATACTAAGGCCTAATCGTTGAATCTTGACCATCGGTTTAATCCGATGATCAAAACTTTGATTTAATGGCCAAATTAAGTCCATTAAAGGCTAAGCCCACTCAAAACATGTCCTATGACTGATCGGATGGCTTTGATTCGCAAAACTTGAGGTTCAAAACAAGAATCGTAATTAGAGCCTAATTATGGGTAAAATCGTAAATTTACAAAATTCAAGGGCCATTTTGCAAAATTTGGAAAATGGAAAGGCACGAGGAAAAAATCCGCACGACGAGGGGTTGGGAACCGGCTGTTGGTGACCTAGAACTGGTTGGCCAAGGGCCGATTTAGGATGCCTCGTCGGCGACCAATTGGACCGGTCGAACCAGTTCACAACAGTACTTAGTTGGGCGGTTCTTGTGGGCTCAAAATTTATAGAAAAGAAAATTCATCCAATATGAGAAGAAATTATCCGATTTTAATAAACCAGTTAAACCCCTTAAATGCAATCTATGGGTTTTTTATTAACCTTTTTTTTTTTGGTCGAAAGGGTTTTTTATTAACCTAATCGAATGATTATTGTGAAAAATGATGCATCTAGGCCATGGCTACATGTAATTGAACTTATAAGCCAAAATGGGTAATTTTTGCAACTCTTTGCTCGAAATCGCGAATTAATTGAAATTGAATTCAATTAATACTATGGTAAACATATTCAACTAATTACTCATGCTTATGATAACCTATTACATTCAAATTGACTTTGAATTGAATCTGCGAGAATTAAGCCAAAAATAGATTTATGAAATTAGACCTTAATCTTGAATGAATGGATCCACTTGAATATCTTCAATTGAAGCTCAATAATCCAGTTTTCCTATATTCAAAAGAGCAAAATTCCTCAAATTGGGAAATTCTCAACTAAATTTCTCAAAATGGACTTCGGATTTAAACTTATATCAAGAAAATGAGTGGAATACAATTGTCTATTCGCAACTCATGAATGATCGATTCGGATCCCTTAATTAGGGCTCAAAATGGCAACTCGGCCTTTGATTTGACAATTCCCAAAATTGAGTGAAGGAATGGATTAGAAATAGTCCCTAAAACAAATGTCGTAAAAGAAGCTACACCTAATTATGACTAAAATGATTTTTTTTTTGGGTCAATTTCAAACCTAAAACCAAAAAAAAAAAATTGTAAAATAAGGTTCTTAACCGAATTTTGCAAAATTTTCGACACAAAATTCAAATTGACACTAAAACAAAATATTTTGTGGATATATATATATATATATATATATATTAGTCAAAGGTTTGATCAAAAGTCAAAACTTTAATTGACTTTTCCTAAAAAGTTTATTTTGAGTAAAAAATTTGAAATTTTTGAAAATTGACTTTGCCAAAGTGAAGTTAAAACCATTTGACATCTTTTTAAGCAAAAAGTCAACTTTTGACTCGGGGTTGACTTTTGGTCAAAGGGGTAAGTAAAAAAGTCCACAAAAAAGTCAATCGTTTGACTTTTCGGATTTTTCTTGGAAGTAACTAGGAAATCACTTAAAAGTGATAGTGCAAAAGGAAAAAAAAAAAATGAAGAATGACACTATTTAGCCTATTCGTCTTGATCGAAACCTTAATTTTAATTTTTTTTTTTCATTTTTTTGACACGTTGACTACAAATCAGGTATCAACAGGGCTCACCTATGGTTGGCAATGCCAATCTTGAACGAGGCAAAGGTCAATCCTAAGCTAAACGGTGAATGGTCAGGGTCACACGCATCTTTTCTTGAACCTGGTGCTAGGTCCTCGTTGACGGGTCCACCCCCACCACCGCCACCTCCACCCAAGAAATTCTGGAGGATCGCGTTGCCATGGTGGTGGTCTACGTGTGGAGGGAGGACAAGTTGATGTCTTACCAGAGGTCATCCATGGATCTCAAGGAAGATGACGGAGGATTGATGGAAGTTGGAGATGATGGTGAGAGCAATAGTGAAGAAGAAGAAGAAGAAGAAGAAGAAGAAGAAGAAGAAGAAGAAGATGAGTGTTTGGAGGAGGAGCTCGATTTGAGTGAGGATGAGGAGGGTGATCTCTTGTTCTTGTTGATGTAATTTTTGTTTAGAAAACTATTGGAGTGTGCCCCAGTGGCCATCCTTCCAACATGAAAGGGGGAGGTGGGAGGTTCGAATCCCCACATTCTTAGGGGGGTTGGGGTGGGGACAATTTAGTTTCAGGTATGGGTTTCGACTCCCACGCCCTGCAAGGAAGCAGTGCAAAAATTGGAGAGTGAGAGTTAGAGTAGGAATAAAGTAGGATCAACCAAAAATAAAATAAAAATCTTCGTCCGGAAGACCATGAGTCGACCCCATTTTTGGCAACGTTTTAGACTTTCCACAGAGAGAGAGAGAGAGAGAGAGAGAGAGAGAGATTTGTCAAGAAGACTAGGAGTGGCCCACATTCGGGCAAGGCCTAGGGGCCACTAGCGAGGGCTTCACGATCTCGCCTAGTGGCAAGCAACCTTGCTAGAGTCTCATTAGCCACTGTAGGAAAAGAAGCCAAGGAGGAAGAAAAGAAAAAAGAAAAGGAAAAAAAATTAATAAAAAAATTTAAAAATAAAATATTATTAAAAAATTGCCACGTCAATATTGAGTAGACAACGGCTATAGCCCAACATCCACATCAACACTGGCCAGCCAAAACTAGATGGATTGACCGAATTAGTATAATTGTAAAAGATTTATGATTGAATTGGCATGATTACAATAAATTTAAGATTTTTTTAGTAATTCTCCCAATTTTAAGCTCAGAGTATTATTAGTATTTTGAGGATCACAACACAACTTTAGTTTTGATAAAAAAAAAAAAAATTAAAGATCAATGCATTTACCTAATGAACAATCATTTCACGTGGTAATTTGTTTATTTCGCTATTTTTAACTAGACATAGGAGCAATGATTAAGGGAAAGGAATCTCTTGAAGGTGGAGATAGAGATTCTTAAATTTTGTTCATGATCAACAATGGTATTTTGGTACATACATTCAAGCATTTACAATTCATGTAATGGTATCTTCTAGACTATTTTCTAGGGAAGCTTTTTGTGTGTATATGTTTCTTAATGTTATCCTGATGCGTATGACCACTATCCAAGCAATTATAGCATGCAAGAATATTTCCATCTATGCACCAATAACGGGTGCTTTATAAACTTGGGGCCAGCTAGCATTCAGTTGAGGCCATCCAACTCAAACTTAGTTTCTCATTTCTAATTTATAATTTCTAGTTCATAAGATAACAAAGTCATCTCGACCAAAGCGAGAAGGGACAAGCACTAGCTGTAGGAGATAATATGGCTTACGCAGATGTTGGAAGAAGATAATGTTGTTGACGCAGATGTCAATGGCTTTAGAAGCTCTAAACTCTTATTCTATGTCCAACCCATCATTCAAATTCATGGATGATTTTGTTCATCCTTGTCCCGTGGAATTTTGGACCGAACAAAGCAGTCCAAAATGGACTCCATCACCCTTGCTCTCTGCCTCATCAATCATCACTTCCGCCGTGGCAATTCATTATTCTCTTGTAGTTGTGCCATGGCCTTCGCTCAAGCACAAGTGAGACTCACGACATGTAAGAAAATGCTTTGAAGAAGACAAGGCCGCAAAGGAGAGTCGTGACTCAAGAGAGATCAATCGAGCTTCTTTAAAGTCGTCTGAAAAAAAAAAAGAAAGATAAAGGGAAATCCGGACGATGAAGACTTTTTTCTTTTTCCTTTTGATCTGGTCCTATCTTAGCTATGCGCAGGTTGCAAAGCCCTGCTTCTTCATTCATGCATGCTCACCTCAGCCCTGAGGAGGTGAGGGAGGAGGTGAGGAATCAAATTCCTCACCTCCTCCTTTTCAAGTGGGGAAGGATGGCCAGACAATCTAGGCCATGGGTACATGTAATTGAACCAATAAGCTAAAATGAGCAATTTTTGCAACTCTTCACTCGAAATCACAAATTAATTGAAATTGAATTCAATTAATACTGTGGTAAACATATTCAACTAATTACTCATGCTTATGATAACCTATTACATTCAAATTGACTTTGAATTGAATCTGCGAGACTTAAGCCAAAAATAGATTTATGAAATTAGACCTTAATCTTGAATGAATGGATCCACTTGAATATCTTCAATTGAAGCTCAATAATCCGGTTTTCCTATATTCAAAAGAGGAAAATTCCTCAAATTGGGAAATTCTCAACTAAATTTCTCAAAATGGACTTCGGATTTAAACTTATATCAAGAAAATGAGTGGAATACAAATGTCTCTTTGCAACTCATGAATGATCGATTCGGATCCCTTAATTAGGGCTCAAAATGGCAACTCGCCCTTTGATTTGACAATTCCCAAAATTGAGTGAAGGAATGGATTAGAAATAGTCCCTAAAACGAATGTCGTAAAAGAAGCTACACCTAACTATGACTAAACTGATTTTTTTTTTGGGTCAATTTCAAACCTAAAACCAAAAAAAAAAAAAATGTAAAATAAGGTTCTTAATCAAATTTTGCAAAATTTCGACACAAAATTCAAATTGACACTAAAAAAAAATATATTTTGTGGATATATATTTATTATTTATTTTTTTTAGTCAGAGGTTTGATCAAAAGTCAAAACTTTAATTGACTTTTCCTAAAAAGTTTATTTTTTAGTCAAAACTTTGAATTTTTGAAAATTGACTTTGCTAAAGTGAAGTTAAAACCATATGACATCTTTTTAAGCAAAAAGTCAACTTTTGACTCGAGGTTGACTTTTGGTCAAATGGGTAAGTAAAAAAGTCCACAAAAAATTCAATCGTTTGACTTTTTGGATTTTTCTTGGAAGTAACTAGGAAATCACTTAAAAGTGATAGTGTAAAAGTAAAAAAAAAAAAAAAATGAAGAATGACACTATTTAGCCCATTCGTCTCGATCAAAAACCTTAATTTTGATTATTTATTTATTTATTGTTTTGATGCATTGACTAAAAATCAGGTATCAACAAGCCTCACCTATGGTTGGCAAGGCCAATCTTGAACTAGGCAAAGGTCAATCCTGAGCTAAACGGTGAATGGTTGGGGTCACACGCATCTTTTCTTGAACGTGGTGCTAGGTCCTCGTTGAAGGGTCCAACCCCACCGCCGCCACCTCCACCCAAGAAATTCTGGAGGATCGCGTTGCCATGGTGGTGGCCTACGTGTGGAGGGAGGACAAGTTGATGTCTTAACAGAGGTCATCCATGGATCTCAAGGAAGATGACAGAGTATCGATGGAAGTTGAAGATGATGGCGAGAGCAATAGTAAAGAAGAAGAAGAAGATGATGATGAGTGTGTGGAGGAGGAGCTCGATTTGAGTGAGGATGAGGAGGGTGATCTCTTGTTCTTGTTGATATAATCTTCGTCCAGAAAACCACTAGAATTTGCTCCAGTGGCCACCCTTCCAACATGAAAGGGGGAGATGTTGGGATGGTGACAATTTAGTTTTAGGTGTTGGTTTCGACTTTCACGCCTTGCAAGGAAGCAATGCAAAAATTTGAGAGTGAGAGTTAGAGTAGGAATAAAATATAACCAAAAAAAAAAAAATCTTCGTCCGGAAGACCACGAGTCAACCCCATTTTTGGCAATGTTTTAGACTTTCCCGAGAGAGAGAGAGAGAGAGAGAGAGAGAGATTTGTCAAGAAGACTAGGAGTGGCGCACGTCTGGGCAAGGCCTAGGGGCCACTAGCGAGGGCTTCACGATCTCGTCTAGTGGCAAGCAACCCTTGCTAGAGTCTCATTGGCCACTGTGGGAAAAGAAGCCAAGGAGGAAGAAAAGAAAAAAAAAAGAAAAAGAAAAGAAAAATATTAATACAAAATTTTAAAAAATAAATTATTATTAAAAAATTGTCACGTCAGTATTGAGTAGACAACGGCTACAGCCCAACATCTACGTCAACACTGGCTAGCCAAAACTAGATGGATTGACTAAATTAGTATAATTGTAAAAGATTTAGGATTGACTTGGCATGATTACAATAAATTTAAGATTTTTTTTTGGTAATTCTCCCAATTTTAACCTTAGAGTATTATTAGTATTTTGAGGATCACAACACAACTTTATTTTTGATAAAAAAAAAAATTCAAGATCAATGCATTTACCTGATGAACAATCATTTCACGTGGAAATTTGTTTATTTCGCTATTTTTAACTAGACATAGGAGCAATGATTAAGGGAAAGGAATCTCTTGAAGGTGGAGATAGAGATTCTTAAATTTTGTTCATGATCAACAATTGTATTTTGGTACATACATTCAAGCATTTACAATTCATGTAATGGTATCTTCTAGACTATTTTCTAGGGAAGCTTTTTGTATGTATATGTCTTTTAATGTTATCTTGATGCGTATGACCACTATCCAAGCAATTATAGCATGCAAGAATATTTCCATCTATGCACCAATAACGGGTGCTTTATAAACTTGGGGCCAGCTAGCATTCAGTTGAGGTCATCCAACTCAAACTTAGTTTCTCATTTCTAATTTATAATTTCTAATTCATAAGATAACAAAGTCATCTCGACCAAAGCGAGGAGGGACAAGCACTAGCTGTAGGAGATAATATGGCTTACGCAGATGTTGGAAGAAGATAATGTTGTTGACACAGATGTCAATGGCTTTAGAAGCTCTAAACTCTTATTCTATGCCCAACCCATCATTCAAATTCATGGATGATTTTGTTCGTCCTTGTCCCGTGGAATTTTGGACCGAACAAAGCAGTCCAAAATGGACTCCATCACCCTTGCTCTCTGCCTCATCAATCATCACTTCCGCCGTGGCAATTCATTATTCTCTTGTAGTTGTGCCATTGCCTTCGCTCAAGCACAAGTAAGATTCACGACATGTAAGAAAATGCTTTGAAGAAGACAGGCCGCAAAGGAGAGTCGTGACTCAAGAGAGATCAATCGAGCTTCTTTAAAGTCATCGGAAAAAAGAAAAAAGATAAAGGGAAATCCGGACGATGAAGACTTTTTTCTTTTTCCTTTTGATCTGGTCCTATCTTAGCTATGCGCAGGTTGGGAAGCCCTGCTTCTTCATTCATGCGTGCTCACCCCAGCCCCGAGGAATTCCTCATCTCCTCCTTTCCAAGTGGGGAAGGGTGGCCGGGGCAACCTTAGTAGTTCAAAGAATGAAGACTTGAATCAGATAGAAGTTTGATACAAAACCCTCATAGCAGTCCTTTGAGTTCTTGATTTGGGTTTTTCCTATTTATTAACTGACTTTGTGTTTACTAAGTGACACATCAAATGCACTTATAACCCGCCACGTCAACCGTCGCCTCATTTTTTATCCCACAAGGTAGTACATTTTTAATAACACTAACATCATTAAAATATTAGGTTGTATAAGAGATCAAATGGGTAAAAAAAATTCAAGAACTATTACTCCATCATCAAAATTCACCTCACTCACAAAAATCACTACCGAACTGGTTTTCCAAGAATACAGCATCATCAGTCGTGGAAGGTATCAATCAAATGCACCCCGTGACATGAAGCAAGCTTGCTCTCTCATATTTTTGTGTTGATCAGGCCAGGTAAATATTTATTTTCATATTGAGAATTTTCAGATTTATTAGCTGAGTAAGAGAAGTCTTTGCACTGAAATCTCGCAAAGGAAATTCTAAGAGCTATCATCAAATTTAGGTTTAGTACGTTGATCTTCATAATATCAAAAAAAAAAAAAAAGTCGGAAACTATATATCATGCTTTTTGATTGAAATTTTTGAGCCATGATTTTCTGAAATGGTCGCATAGAGCAATTCTCTTGGCACGTCAGTAGGCTAATGGCAAACCTTGTATCAATACGGAATTTCGAATTGGAATTGAGGGAGCAGATATGTAACCAGTTCTTCTACTGACAAAAATGCAAAAGGAAAAAGGATAAACCGATTTTAAAACTAGTTCAATTAGTTCAGATAAAAAGTACCGTAATTCTGTCAAATTTAGATTACGGGAAATGCTGATATCTTATTTTTTAATATGTTTTGAGTGAACAATGGCGTTGATGTAGGGCGAAATGGATGCCGCTTCAGAAAATAGATTTAAAAAATTGGACATAAAAAGGAAAAAAATCCAGAAATGAATAAAAAAAACAAAAAAGGCCAAAATTAATTTTTTTTTTGGTCGAAAAGAACTGACATTTACTAAAATTAACTCGGAGTCTTACATAATACCGATGGAGAAAGATCGGTGCACAAAATATTCCAGAGAGGAAACGGAATAGAAAACAGCCAATTAGATGGTAGGTTGTTGAGACGATGATTCCGGACGATCCAATCCGCTGCGGCGTTTGCTTGTCGTGGGCAATGGATAACCGTAATGTTTTTGTTTTGGGCTAGCCCATTCCTGCATCGCTGGACGACTTCTTTTAGGTTCCATGGAGGTTCGGCCCGGCCCATCACCATTTCAACTATCCCGGAACAGTCGCTTTCAATGAAGCACTTAGCAGTTTGACTTCCAGAGTTCTCCACGTGCGGCTTCTTTAGTTCGTGTGTGCGCCTAATCCCGTGTAAAATCGCCTCTGCCTCAGCTTCACTTGCAGAAGAAACCCTAGCGGTAGCCGCGAAGCCGTTGAGGGTTCTTCCTTCGGAATCGCGCATCAAGCCCGCAACCGAGCAGAGGAATTCGCCTTCTCGCCAAGCCGCATCCACGTTGAGTTTCAGATCCTTCCCTGCAGGAGGCTTCCAGTGAGCGGGTTTGTCTCGGTTGGGTTTCTCTTTGCTGCGATTTAATTTTCTTCTACTGAAAGAAAGTTGCTGGTCTTGTGCTGTGATCAACAGATCTGCTGGTCTGGGTGCTTGCTGTCGAAAGATCCAGCAATTTCTCATCTTCCAGATGTTCCACAAGACCATACCCGTAAGTTCTGGTTCAGGTGAGTCTTGATCTTTTCGGAAAGCGTTAACCAGCCACTGATCTGTTCGGTTAATGTTGTGTGTTGGTCTGATTGTGATAAAAGCCGGGTCTTCCCAGATTTTCTTGGTCCATTTGCATAAAAACAGAAGATGCTCTATGGTTTCTGGTCTTTTACTGCAGAGCGGACAAAGGGGATCGCTGACTATTTTCCTTGTGTATAGGTTTTCACGCGTTGGGAGGGCGTTTTGACATATACTCCAGAGGAAAGATCGGACCTTTGGTGGCACGTCAAGACTCCAGATTTGCTTCCATAAGGTGCGAGGTGGTTGATAGGAGCATGAGGGACGGTTGTGATCTGTTTTATTTGTGTTTATGATTGCTCTGTTATATCCACTTTTGACGGAGTATTGTCCTGTTCTGTTACCCGTCCATATGAGCATGTCTGGCTGTGGTTGATGGCTTAGGGGAACTGCTAGAATTTCTTTTGCAACTCTTTCTTCGTACAGTTGATGTATGAGTTGTTGCTTCCATTCTCTGGATTCTGCATTGATCAATTCCGATACTAAACTAGGTTCTGTTTGATTTACTTCCCCGCCAATTACTCCTTGTGAGAGCCATCTGTCTTCTCTGATTCGAATAGATTTGCCATCTCCTACTGACCATTTAGTGTTTTCCTTTATGGTGTCTCTGCCGAGGATTAGACTATGCCAACCCCATGAGGGTCGGTGTCCCTTTGTCGCTGTCCAGACGTCACCGTGGGGGAAATAAATCCCTTTCATCACTTTGCTCCATAGAGCTGATGGGGAAGTAGCAAGTCGCCATACTTGCTTGCCTAACATGGCCCTATTAAAGGTGAGCAGATCTTTGAACCCGAGACCGCCTTCATCTTTTCGAGTTTTCAAGACTTCCCATCTTTTCCAATGCATCCCTCTTTTAGCATCTCCGTTCTGCCACCAAAATGACGCAATGCGTTGTTCTATGGCTCTGCAGATGGACACCGGCAGCTTGAAGATAGACATTGCGTAGGTAGGTATGGATTGCACAACACTCTTGATTAGCACTTCCTTTCCTGCTTTTGTCAATAATTTTTCCTTCCAACCCGCTAACTTTGCATTGACTCTGGCCAGGATCCACGCAAACAGCTCTTTCTTGGAATGACCCCACTCGGTAGGTATACCCAGGTACTTCCCCGTTTTCTGTAGAATAGGTACTCTCAGTTGTGTTGCCAAGTTGTGTTTCAAAACTTCTGGACAATTGCCACTGAAAACAACCCCTGATTTATTTAGATTAATTGCCTGTCCTGTAGCATAGCAATATTGACTGAGTATTTGGGCAAGATTCTGACACTCCGTCAAGTTTCCATCCAGAAAGAATATCGCATCATCGGCAAACATTAGATGTGATAGTTTGGGACAATTTCTGGTTATCTGTATGCCTTTGAGTGTTCCGTCTGCTAATGCTTTTTTCATCATCCAGGTTAACACATTGGATATCAAAATGAATATATAAGGTGAGAGTGGGTCACCTTGTCGAAGGCCTCGCGAAGGATGGAAAAAAGAGGTAGGTTCTCCATTGATTTTCACACTATAAGTGACTGTAGATATGCATTGCATGATTAGGGAGACCCACTTGGCATGAAACCCCATTTGCAGCATGACATCCCTCACAAAATCCCATTCTATTCTATCGTATGCTTTCTGCATATCAAGCTTCAGAATAGCCTGATATTTTTTCCTGTTTTTTGTGGTGCGCAGGTGATGCAGAACTTCCTGGACAATGAAGATGTTGTCCTGAATTTGCCTTCCTGAAACGAATGCGCCCTGCTCTGGTTCAATGATAAGTGGCAGCCACTTTTTAAGTCTGTTTGCCAATATTTTTGAGATGACTTTATAGCTGAAGTTGCACAGGCTAATGGGTCTGAATTGGCTGATATTTTCAGGGCTTTTAACTTTTGGGATCAGCACAATATGGGTCTGATTTAGTCGATTGTCGAGGACACCCTTCTGGAAAAACTCCTGTACAAGTTGAGCCAGATCATCTTTGATGCTTTCCCAGGATTGTTGGTAGAAGGAGCCATTGAAACCATCAGGGCCAGGGGCCTTGAAAGCTCCCAGTTGAAAAACAGCACCATGGATTTCTTCCAATGAAGGTACTGCCACCAGTTCATCATTAATATTCTCTGTTATCGGGGAGGGGCATTGATATAGGATAGGTTGGTAGTATCGGGAACCTTCAGTCTTGTATAGTTTCTCGTAGTAAGATTGAATATGTTGATGTAACATCTGGGGTTCTCTACACCAACTTTTATCCTCTAATTGCAGCATTGTGATTCGATTTTGTTGCCTCCTGTTGACTATTGTAGCATGGAAAAACCGAGTGTTCTGGTCTCCCCAATGCAACCATTTGATGCGTGACCTCATTCCCCAAAACTGTTCTTCCTGCCTTCTCAATGTATCGATTTGATTGATGATCTGCTGCTCCTTTTGCTTTGTCGTGTGCTGTTCTGTTTGATTCGTTAGTGCTGTGAGTGTTTGGTTAAGCTGTTTGATTTGTCTATAAGCATTTGTGAACTTCTCTCTGCTCCATTTGATTAATTGTTGTGATGTCCTTAACAGTTTCTCTGCAAAAGGGGAGGTTGGAGTTGTTTTTTCTGCCCATACTTGCTGGATGAGTTCGTGATACTCGGCATGTTCTGTCCAGAAAGCTTCCAGTTTGAACTGTTTCTTCCTTATCTTTACTCCGGGGTGCATTCGAAGGATTAGGGGGCTATGGTCTGAACCGATTGCTGGAAGGGCTTGTACTTCTGCTGCATGAAAGGTAACTCTCCACTCGAGGGAACAGAGCACTCGATCGAGTCGTTTCTTTACTAATTCAGCCCCTTCTCTTTTATTTGTCCATGTGTATGCGCATCCATGACTATCGACATCCATCAGAGATAGATCATTAATCATGTTTCTGAAAGCTGTGATTCGTCTATTATCTGTTTCTTTTTTCCCAACTTTCTCCCAAACATATAGTATCTCATTGAAATCTCCCATGCAGATCCATGGTTGAGAAGCTGGAGGTTTCAGGGTTCCCAACTCTTGCCATAAAGCTAGACGCTCTCCAAAAACTGTAGATGCGTGGACGAAGGTAATCTGCATACCTTGTTTACTATCAGGGTCAATACACTGCACATCTATAAATTGCTTTGAGCTTGCTTGCACCTTCAAGTCGATTTCCTCTTGCCACATGATTGCCAATCCCCCTGCTATGCCTGTTGGATCCACCAAATAAAGTTTCTGGAATTTGAGTTTTCTACGTATCCTTTCTACCATCATTGCTTTATTTTTCGTCTCCATGATAAAGAGTAAGTTAGGCCTTTCCTGAGCTGTTAAAGCTCTTAATTCCTGAATTGTCAGGGGGTTGCCCAGCCCCTGACAATTCCAGCTCACAACTTTCATGGTTTTTGTGGTGGCTTATTAGGGCTAGCCACCAAAGCCCATGCTTTGTCATCTTGCATCAGATTCACTGGTGTCTCCAATAGGTCTACTTCATCTAGGAGGAGAGATGATTTTTCTGGCATACATTTCTGTTTTTTGGCCTTCTGTACTTTCATTGTCTTCTTACTGTTTTTTCCTACTTTTAAAGGCAAAGGGTTTTGAGTTTCATGGCATGTCACCTGTTTGCCTCGATCTCGGTCTTGTACTGCCGTAGATACAGATTCTGAAGTTAACATTTGTTCTGAGCTACTTTCTGATCTCTTTTTTGTGCAGACTACTATTTGCATGTTTGGGGCTGGATCAATCTCAATGGGGTTCACTTCATTCATTTTAAATGATGGTTCATGTACTGTTTCCTGCACTACATACTCCTCCTCCATTTTTCCGTAGAAAGCGTCCCACTATGGACTGTGATCACTGGTTTCAGCCTTCAACCAGGGACCGTATGATCCTTTTTTATTCACTGCATATGGTATTTCTAAACAGTCAGTTGCATAGTGACCGATTCTACTACAAGAGTAGCAGTAATGTGGGAGCCGCTCGTATTTGAACTCCACCCAAAGCCATTTGTTGCTGATATCGAGGATAGCTCCTGATTTCAAAGGTAAAGCCAAGTCAATTTCAACTCTGACTCGACCTCCCCTGTTCTGTGCATTTGCTATTGCATCCGGTTGGACTTCTATTACTTTTCCTATCCTTTTCCCCAGGTCATTGAACACTGTATCTATTCTCCAACCAGGGGGAACTCCTCCAATGCGTACCCAGAAGGCGGCCTTAGTAAAATCATAGCAATGTTCAGGGACTTCTGGGATACACTGCTGTAGAACAAGCAAATTAGTTGAGTATGACCAAGGTGAAGTCCTCATTACTCGCTATTTTTCCTCCTCCGTTGGAAATACAAATGTAAAGTGCCCTGGTTCCTTCTGTGAACAGATAACCCCTTCTGATTTCCATGCTTTCTTCATTGTAGTTATGAAAGCAGGATAGTTCACATTTGGTTTGGAGAACAATTTTCCGAAAAGAGTACGTCTACATTCCTCCCGTTTCTGTTGGGGAATATCATCAGACACTTCAACTACGTCATCCTCAGACCACAGGTGCCCAAGCCTTTTACATAAAGCAGCCACTCTCATATCATTTTCTTCTTTACTCTCCATTTGCACTAATCTTTAGAAACTTGTTTAGGGCTCAGGTCTAGACTTACCATCAACCAGCTCCAAGTTTGTCTGGATCCGGCCTTCTGCCACGCCAAACGAATTTGCCATACAACGAACTTCGGGAAAAGCAAGGCTGATACTTAGATCGGTGCTTAGTGCGGCATGGAGTACTCTTCCTGGTGAATTTTTCCCTCCATGGTCATCCCGGTTGAAGGATGCGAGCAGGCCCCAGATCTTTGAGAAAGGGCTCCAACATATTGTTCGTGATTTTTTTTTTTTTTTTGAAAGCTGGGAGGAAGAACCACTACGGAAAGGAAACGGGAGTCGGGACAAACTCCTGTAAATTAGGAATTAGGGTGAAACTACGGAAAGGAACAGGAATCGGGACAAAACCTGTAGATTAGGGTTTGAAAGAGGAGGGTTGACGCTACCAAGCGGTAGAGAGCATCTCGCAGAGGCGAGGGGTTCAAAATTCTGGCCAAAATTAATTTAAGAAAATGGAACCAGGGGGAGGGATGGTCGGGTTTCTCCGGGCGGTGCTACTATCGGACCTCGCCGTTGGTTTTCAAAGGAGGCAAATTTTATTGTTCGCTTCTTTTTGATCTAACGTGACAGAATAATAAAATTTTATTATACAAAGGCGAATGAGCAAATGTAATGAATGGTTCGCAGTAAAATAGATTTGTCACCTTAACCTACCTTTTAGTGGCACTAATCATGTTCAAATTCTATGCTTGTGCTCATTCATTTGTTTGCCACTTTGCAGCGAAATGATGATTTGACTACTCTCAAATTAATAGTACATTAGTTTGACTCGAATCCCTTGCTTTGTTGGTAACTTGCTAAAACAGCAGGTCTATGTTTGGTAAGTTCTAATTTCATCATGAAAATTATCAAAAAAAAGTCATAAACATATTACACCTATGTCAATTATTTTCTGAACTATTTAATTTGATCAATTTGATAATTAACTTTTTGACGATTTGCCAATTCAATTCTAAATATTTTCAGTTGTGTCAATCTAGTCCTAAATCTCTTGACGGTTTGCCAATTTAGTACTAAACCTTCCATTTATGCCAATTTCATTAAGGTAAAGACTAAGTTGGCAATTAAAAAAAAGGATTAAATTATCATAATCGAAAGGTTTATGATTAAATTGGCAAATTTTCAAAAGATTTATGACTAAATTATCTAAACTGAAAATCTTAGAACTGAATTAGCATAAATGTAATAAGTTAAGGACTTTTTTTTTGGCAATCTTGCCGATTTCATCAGGAAGATGTATTTGCAATGGCAAACAAATAAATAAGTTGATAACTTATCTTTGGTACATGGATGATTTACATACTTGGTCTGTAACTTACTTCCTCAAAGAAGTTACAGCTCATTGGTAAATTACTAATTTCACCAGTAAGTTATCAACTTCAGTTGCAAGATTTTAGTGGCAAATTTGATAACTTACTATTGAATGGTAAGTTCTTTACATGATCAGTAGCTTACCACCTTAAAAGTGGGCTTGCATTGGTAATTTAAGTTATTTATTTCTCTGTTTCGATACTAACTTGAATTGGGAAAAATATATATAAAAAAAGAAGAAGTCATAAACCTATTGTGTTTGTACCAATTTAGTCTTAAAGTTTTCAATTGAACCAATTTAGTCATATACATTTTCATATTGGTACTATAATTCAATCCATCCAACCAATTTCCAAAATTGCTAAAGTGGGTGTTAGCCATCCTACGTGGCATAACCGATGATAAGGTGGATCATTTTCTAATTTTTGAAATATTTTTATGATTTTTTTTCTTTTCTTTCCTTTCTTTTTTCCCCCAACCGTGGGCCGACCAGAGCCAACCCTCGCCGGCCTCCTCCATGCCCTTGTTGGGCACAAGTGAGGGTTCGGCAGCAATTGCTTGTGGTAGCCAAGGGCCACAACACCCTTGCCTGTGGCCGGTGATGGTCAACCGAAGACCTCGTCGACCCCAAAGTTTAAAAAAAGGAAAACAAAAGAAAAGAATAAATGAAACATTTAAAAATTTTAGAAAATTGTCCATGTGGGCAATTGGTGTTCACGTCAGTAATTTATGATTTAAATTGGCCCAATGGACTAAATTGGTACTAATGTAAAATATTTAGGACTAACTTTGTCCAATGCAATAGATTTGAGGCTTTTTTTGTACTATTCCCAACTTGAATTATAAGATTTTATAAAAAAAAATAGCAAAATTTTCTTAGCAACTTGATAACTTACTATCGAATTGGCTTTCGTAAATTCCTCAAATTATTGGTAACATACTTCAGTAAAATTATGCCCACGTTGTAAGTTACTTAATTCAATAATAATTTACTAATTGCGTTTTTTTTATTAATAGCAAATTCCTCCTTGTATTGGTAATTAACTAGTATGTAGGCGGACCTATGTAGATAAATTGCTAATTTCACCGGTAATTTTAATCTTTAAGTGGTAAACTTCTACATAACAAGTAGATAATTTACAATCCAATTGAAATTGGAAAATTCCCTTTGGTGATCACTTGCTACCTTGAAAAATGGAACAATGTCAGTAAGTTATTAATGCCATTGGAAAATTACTATGTTCCCCATTCAGTTTTTGTTTTGAACGGTAAATCTATTATAAAGTTGGTAGCTTATTGTTGCATTTCACGTTCCTAAGTTGCTAACTTGTTGGTAAATTACTATGAGCTAACATGACCAATCAGTTGCCAGCTATATAATTTTACCAAGGGGATTTAAAATTGACTAACCATATGAGAAAAATTACCATGCTTGGAACATTGATCCTTTTTTGGCAAACGGAAAATTGGACTCGTCCTTCTCCCACTCCAGGGGCCAAAAGCAAAGAGAAGCTCGTGTGTTTCACGAACTTTTCCTAAGATTCTATTATCATTTGTGAGGGTACTTTATATAGTTTGACTGTTGAGGATTTGATTTATGATCTAGATAACCCGACAAACGGTAGCCAGCAGGTGCGATGATGATAACATGATCTCCGCACTTCAGTTAAAAGGGCTCACTTCTCAGGACTATTATTACAAGAATACGCTAATGCCACTGAAATCAGTAAACGAGATGCTGCTAAGCATGTTGTGCAGAATATGACATTTACCAATGAGATCATGATTCAATTGACAAGGAAATATGAAAAACAAACACACTTGCTATGAATGTTGCGTGCCAAGTCATCGTCTATCCAGTTTCATATATTTGAATATGAGACGAGAGACTGAACCGAACGCCATCCATTACTGCAACCACTGTCCAGGGGTATAAGGAAACACATGCCACCCCGAATTTGTTTCACTGCCTTACTGATCGCTTTCTTAAGAGCTGCAAGCCAACATATACAACACTCACCTCTTCCCATTTAATTTGTTTCACTGTCACTGCTTCCGGTTCCTTGCAAAATGGGAAACGTGTTTAAGTATCCTATTGAGGTGTCTTCCTCTGAATCAGAGTCCTCATAGAATGAAGCTGGATCCACTAATTGATTCTCTTCCAGCACAACCTTTAGATCATCCTCTAATCGCCGGCATCTTAACATATATCCCAACTTTTTCATGGTTCCACCCGATAGTGTAACTGTAAGGCTAAATCTTAAATAATTCTCCCCAAATTGACTGAAATCAACTGCTCCCTGCAACAATCCCCACAATATATTTGGTTTGAGACATTGAATCCACAGATGATCTGAATCATATGAACCAAGAGTTCCTTCTAGCACATTCCGCCTTTGGCCATTAACATGTGGCACGATTTTGAAAGATATTTCCTTGTTTCCATCTTCCACACCGAAAATAACACAGAGAACCAATTCAAGGAACTTGTCAAAAAAGTCCTGTGAAGCCATGAAAGATATAGTACCATCTTCAACAAGGACAAACCCCTTTGGCATCTCTTCTCCAGGCAAAACATTTCGGCAACGAGGATAAATTCGGGAATAGCGAAGCTTCTGTAATATGAATAAAGTGTTAGAAGTACCCAAATTTGTAATTAGTTCAAGAAGAAGAGTTTGATTTTGAGCATATTCATAAGGGAGAAATACCAAAAAGTTATAAACTTATTGCAATTTTGATATTTAGTCCTAATTTTTTTTAGCCATTTGAGTCCTAAACTTTTTACATTTATATCAGTCCATTTGATTAGTTTTGGTTGACTAGCGCTAATATGGATGTCAACTATCCTACGTGGTGCAATCATTGTTGATATGGACAATTTGTAATAATATTTTAATAATTTTTAGAATTATTTTTATTTTTTTTCTTTCTATTCCCTTTTTCCCCCTTCCCTCCATCTTCATCCTCTAGCTAGTTGTCAGAACTTAGCAATTGGCCAAAGTTGAGGGCCACTGAGTCGGCCTTGCAGGCTATAAACAAGGGCGAGCCTTGCCCGCCCCTAACGAGATTGGCCAAAACTAGCTGAATGGATTGAATTTGCACAAATGTAAAATGTTTAGGACTCAACTAGAAAAAAAAAAGGTTTATGATTGAATTATCACAATTGCAATATGTTTAAAACTATTTTTTGTAATTTTCCCTATTCCTGGTAACGCAACCAAAGCTAGACTTCTATAAAATTAGACACATTGATCCTTGCTTATGTTGGAAATCATTCCCCTGCAAACATTAGCCACCCCTAATATTAGATTGAATCACTCTAAAAGTAGCTCATGCAATACGAGTGTACTATAGACGAAGTGAAAATTTGATGGAAAAGAGAACAACATATATGAGAAATCAATTGTCCTAGTCGGACCCCACTGTCTAATGTTCATTTTTATGTGTTCACTTTAGACATTGCTGTTCTTCAGTAAAAACTGTCCTAATTAAACTCCAACTTACTTGCAACAAACTTAACATTATTAACATAAAAAAAAAAAGAAAAAAAAAACTTGTACTTGGCCTTAAATTAATGGAAAATTGAAAAGGAAAGTCCATTGCATGTCCTCTCCACAGGTTAGCCCCATCCAAACCTCCTGCACCTTTTATGTCCGCTCAAACTTTCTTTTAAAGGAGAATCTCAAATCTGATAGTCTCTATAATTAATTTAAATCAAACTGTCCCAAGCAATATGTATATGGCAGTTGACACGTGTCACATAGCAAGGCAGGTAGCACGACGGTCCTCTATCATAATAGCAACTCTTGTACGTCTTCTCCCTCGAGGTTAGTAGATTATATTATGTGGTGATGTTCAAATCGATTATGGTCAGCAATTATTCTATATCAAAGTCCATGAAAATCCAACAGGATCTGATTTTCAAAAGGGAGGCTCTTGGGCTTTTCATGCCATTTTGTTTTGTTTCTTTCTACCTTTTTTCGCCTTTTTTTTTATTATTATTGTTTGATAACTTTGATTAGATCGATTGATGCTGCTTGTCTTCTTTTATATCAAAGTAAGATTTTGGCTCCGGGGATGAATTAATTCCTTAGAACTTTTATCCGTTATACTACAAAATGATGTTAGACTTTCTAAAATTAACTCACAAAATCTTTATATCAAGTAATCTAAATATTTTTATATAACTATTTAATATAATCCATTTATTTAATCGTTTACTCATAATCTCTCGCTTTCTTTAACACTATGATTATTACTCTACAATATTTTTTTTACAGCTGTTGTTTGAATTTGCAGCATCATGGCTATAATCACGAGACTTTGGCCACAACAATGATTAGAGATATTCTCACCTATGGATATAGACAAATAGAATTGGTTCATATTATACCGCACTTGCAAAAGACTTATCTTAATCTAACTCTACAATAACAAACGCCTAAGAGTGAGAACCTCATGTTGAATTATTGAATTATTGTCATTCTCTAGATTTATCCTGATCCGTATAGATGATCTAGTATTATAAGGGTGTCGGTTGTTATGAACGTCTCCACTAATTCGTTAGATTTTCAAGATTTTTACATTTATTTTTCAACATAGGAATTACAATTAAATCTATGTCATTGTGTAATTTGAGATTTTGTACTTGCAAACTCACTTTATATTAACTTTGTTTGTTTGTTTGTCAAGAATTTTCATCTGTTGCATTACGCAAACACAGTGCGCCCAACGTGCATTCTATATCAACACACACACACACAGAGATATGCAGAGAGAGAGAGAGAGAGAGAGAGAGAGAGAGAGACCTCAATTGAGAAGTCGGCCATGTTCAATCCTTCTACCTCTGTCCACGTATCATTATCTTGTAAATCGTCTATTTCATTTGAACTTTTTTCCGTCGTGTTCATTAGACTATCTTCATGCGAAACCTCATAGAGTAAAGCTGGATCCAATAGCTGATCGTTTTGAAGCCAAACCTTTAAATCATTATCTAGTGGCTTGCATATTAGACGGAATCCACACTTTTTCACCATCACTCTTCGATGTAGAAGTTCACGATCTCTAGATACACTAATGCTAAGGTGGAAATGGCTCAAGTCATTTGGACCAAAATCCTCTATTGGCCACACCTCTTTTGATTCCATATACTCAAGCCACACATGATCCAAATCAAATAAGTTGACAATCCTGATACTTTCCCTGCCTTCGCAATTAACAGATGCTATAAGCTCAAACGGGAAAGATGACATTTCTCCTTGAAATACAACACATAAAACTACTCCTAAGATCTTCTTATATATAAGATCTTCTTATACATAAGATCTTCTTATACAAGTCCTTTGAAGCCATGAAAGATATATAACCTTCTTTATTGGGGAGCAACCACTTTGGCATCTCTCCTCCAGGTACAAAAACTTTGCATTTTGTTTGGCGATGAAATTTCTGTCATAGATGTAGACTGTGAGATAGTTTTTTCAAAATTGACACCTAAAAAGAGGAGTTTCAACGAGTTAAGTAGGTAATCCTATAATTTAACTATAATTAGCAGTTGCATTACAAAGACTTTTGTACTTAATTGGTGGAGACATGACATGTATTTTTCAAGATTTTGTAATTGGATGAACAAGTTTTATTGAAATTTTTCATTGGGTGATCCTCATAATTTTACAGTGAACTAGAGTTCTATAAGTAGAGAGAATATCCTTTATCTTGCCTTATAGTCACCTCCCCTATATTTACAAGTACAGTAACTTTCCATATGTTTGCTTTTCTTAATTAGCTCACCAATGAGAGAGAGAGAGAGAGAGAGAGAGAGAGAGAGAGAGAGAGTCTAACCTCAAGGTTGAACCAATCAAAGAACCCATTGCGAGCCAGTTGTTGACATGAAGATAACTCAAGCTTCTCAATGTCATACATGTTGGAGGGAAGTTTACTTAGAGATTCACAATTAGTTGCCCATAAAATTCTCAATGTCCTTGGAATTTTGGGGATCTCTTGTAGTTGTTGGCAATTCAAAACCCACAATTTCTCCAAATTATACAATTGTTCAAATGTAGGAAGGTTAGTAAAATTATTTTCCGATAGACTCAAATCTTGTAAGAAGGGGAAACAGGAATTATCCTCTAGGAACTCCACTCCCGATAGATTCCATCCATTAAGGTTTAACGATTGTAAACTAGGAAATCCCATCTTATGGGGATCACTCAATTCCTCCTCCTTCTTTGGAAACTTGATTAGTTTTGAGCAGCCATCAAGAGCCAAGTTTTCAAGATTTTGCAACCAATAAATGCTAGATGGAAGGATTACTAGTTTCTTGCAATCATATAAAAACAAGTACTTCAAAGAGACAAGATTTTCTATGGATGTAGGAAGTTCCTTAATTGAAGTCTCTCCTAACCAAACCTCTTGCAAGCTTTCGTTTTTATTTGGAATATCAGGGAACCTTTGCAAATTAGAGCACCCACTTAAATTTAACCACCGTAACTTGCCGTGATATGCAACTGATTCATGGGCATGTTCTAAGTTTTTGCACCCGAAGAGATTCAATTCCTCAAGATTTGGAGTACAATTGAGATCTGGCATATTAACCAGCCACTGGCATTCGCTGAAGTTAATAAACTTCAACTTTTTGAAATCCTACAAGAACAATGGATCCAATTTAGATAGACAATCCTGGGGAAAAAACAGTGACATAAAAATTCAATTCAAAATCGGGCTCTGTTTTTATAAAAAAATCACTTGATCATAATTCAAGCCACATGTGATCAAAATTCCTTGGTCTTATGGTGTATATAGAGCTCTGTCTCTCCCTTTTTTAAATATGAGTTTTAGTAAGTAACCCTTGTAAATTTGCCAAAAGAGAAATAAAAAAAAAAAAACGACACTCATTATTTCACCACATAGTAGAGTGGCGTGGCCACTTCCACTGTCTATACGTGCCGAAACAATACTCGTAATTCAGAGAGAGAGAGAGAGAGAGAGAGAGAGAGAGAGAGCAACCAGCACGTGAGCCACAACCAGCACGTGAGCCACGGTCAGTCCTTTGCCAACTAATTTATCACATCAATTTAAGCTAAGATAGGTGGCACTTGATTGATCTCGAATCTTATGTAGAGATTCGTAACCACCTACCTATAGATCCCACAGAAGCAGCAGAAGATCGGGAATCTCTTCTAGTTATAAATTATTAGGAAGTGATGGTTGATTGATCATTTTATTAAAAAAAAAAAGGCATATTTTGTATGCCTAGATGATCATAAATATAACCAATAATAATAATAATAATAATAAATAATAGAGTCCAAGCCATCTTAATTCATTTTTTTAGCTACATATCCGTTGGTGTATTGTAAGAGCTCACTATATCATCATCAATACAACCACAATAATTATTAATTAGACCTTGCATTTGGGGGTGTGTGTATACATATACACACACACACACACACATATATATATGTGCATGCCCTTATAATGGAGTGAATCTCATGTGCGATTTATTAAACCCCTGCGATGCACATCTATTGAATATATGATGAGTCTTTTTCACGCCTATTTCATTAATGTTTTAGCAACTTTATTCTGAAGATGCCCTTTTAAATGGGTTGTCATTCCGTAGTGATTTGGATACTCTCAAGGAACTCTCTAAAATTATAGCACATCGCTTTTAAAGACGAAAAGAATATTAATGGAAACAGAGTTTAAGGAATAAGATTTGAAAAGTTATATTTGAAATTGTATTTGAACGTGTAATTCTCAAAAGATAAAGGTGGTGAGTTTTTTCCTAGGACAAGTAAAGAATGTCAATTAAACTCTATAAATTGAGACAAACCTAATCAACACTTGTGCACGCGCATTATGAGTTGAAATGTTACTATTAGTAGGAAGGGGATCACGGAAAGGTTGTTACGTGGTAACAAATTTGAAAATGATTGTCTTGGAGCCTTGATGGTTTACATGTTATTTAGTTTTATATTAGTGAATTGGGCGCCTTGACGGTTTTCCAAAAATATCCCCCTGTCAAGTTTATGAGTTACTTTTGGCATTCATTATGGTGAAAAATGGGGACTCAACCTTAGTTTAGTTCTGCTAGCCATCCTCAAATTGATGGACAAGCTGAGGCTTTTTAACTGAATTTTAGGCGTTTTATTAATGAGTTTCCCAGGAAAACATGTTAAACAATGCGATTTGTTATTGGTTTAAGCTAAGTTAGCATATAATAATTCGGTGAGTGACACTACTGAAAAATGCACAAAGTTGTTAACAGAAAGCATCTTTTTATGTCCTTTGGTTCTTACACCATTACCCACAAAAAAGGGAAAAAAACTGCAAGGTTCAATTGAAAGCATTTAGCGCATACTCACTTCAATGATCAAGCAAATAAGTAAGAAAAATCTTTTCATTTCTATTACGCAATTTTGAAAAGAGTCTTGTTAGATTGTTTCTGCTGTATAGAATAAAATCTTAAATAACACTTTAAGAATCTATCACTTCAAAAACATAAAACTTAGATCCTCATTTCACGTATTTTAAAATTTCAAGCAGACTCATTGTTCAGTCTCCAAATTATATCACCAATAAGCTTTTGTCCAATTTTCGGTGCTCAATAGTTACCCATGCTTTAACTTCAGCGTTCTTATGATGTCCAGTACTTGCAATATTTTGAAAATGAGATTGGAATATTTTCTTGTATATTTTTGTTCGAAGGAACATCAATATTCACCTAGGAAAATGTTTAATACTCCCCTAAACGGGAATGTTCCACTTGTATCGGTTCAATTAATTGAACGACATCCGGTATTCAATGCTTTAATCTATTATAAACAATTTGGTAGACGGAGATATTTCTTAAGCACATTAACAAGCATCGTTAGGGTTACTAATTGTTGCATTCGAAATTTTCAACGATCAATATATATTCATATTCATATGCATATAAAAGACAAGAAACTAAGTACCATTCATTTAAATGCGCACCTTAAATTGTTCCCTCACTACTTGGATGTTGCTTCTTGGCAAATCAAGTCCAACTAACTTCTTTTGACCAGAGGAAAATTGTGGACTCCAAGGACATTCGGGCCATTCAAACCATCTTAGTTCATTAGGAAGACAGATGGGACCTTGGAGAGAGATATGCACATTAATCATGATGAGCACCCTCAACCTTCTCATGTTTGTGAAAGCATCAGGATCTATGTCTATCTCTTCTGGCTCTGGTAAATCCAATACTATGGCTTTAACTGCATCTGTTCCCTGTATTTATAGATTTTGTATTTCAATTAATATACAAAGTAAGAGAATAAGAGAGTAAAATTAGTGACATCAGGAAATCTTACCATATCTCCCGACAGAACATCACGAACATCGTCACAAAGCCACAACCTACTGCGTCTTCGAGGATCATCACGGCATTCTTGTTTAACAATATTCATGCCCATCAACTGAATCAAGTCATGCATCTGTAATTTCCCATACTCTTCGGTAATTAAGGACTTCTCAACAAGAACTTGTACTCCAATAGTTGTGTCAAAGTCGCAAGAGTCAAGAACTTTCCTAATATCGTCTGTATATCGCCCCTTCAAGAAACAGGCAATATCAAGAAAGATCTCCTTTTGATAGTCCTCTAGTGCATCGTAACTTAACTTGAGAACATCATTGATTGTTTTGTCTGGAATTTTGGCAAGTTTATTTAATGCACTTCTCCACTCATGTTCTCTTCTACCACAAAGGAAAGAGCCCAATACCTCAAGTGCTAATGGAAGTCCATTAGCATACTCCAAAGCACTATCCACTAGATCTCGTCGTATTGCTATTTTGTTGCTTCTCAGAAAAGCAAGCTTGTTGAAAAGTTCAAAAGCTTCACAATGCTCTAGAATTTTAACTTCATAGATTTGATCTTTATCTATCCCATGTGAAGTTAGCAAATGGTTATCTCTAGTAGTGATGATGATCCTGCTTCCTTTACCAAACCACTCACAATCTCCAGCTAAAGCATTTAATTGTTTTATGTCATTGACATCGTCGAGAACAAGAAGAACTTTTTTGTGGCAAAGTCTATATTGTATTAAATTTATACCTCCATCAACATTAAACACTGTGAATGTTTTTCCCCATAATATCTTAGACAACAATTTTTCTTGCAAGGGAACTAAATCCTTAGAATCTTTTGAAGCTTCTCGAACATTTGCTAAAAAACAAGAACCCTCAAATTTTCTAAAAATAGCATTGTAAAGGGCTTTCGCATAAGTTGTCTTTCCCATGCCCCCTGGCCCCCATAATCCTATCATGAGAACATCATCAGACTCAAGATTTAACATTGATACCATCTTTTCCACTCGAGGATTTATCCCAACTGGATACTTAGCAACATGTAGGGGTGTGCGGTCTAACTGCCTAGAGATCTCCTTCACAATACTCTGTATAAGCTTCGCTTCATCTCTGACAAAAAACCAGAAAAGAACTTAACACATTGATTCAGCGGTTCAAAGATTGACAAAAAACCAGAAAAAGAACTTAACACATCGATGCAGCAGTTCAAAGAAATAATCACGTTTCTTAGGGGCAACAAAAAAAGCGAACATGTGATTCAGCATATAAATGCAAGGTTACTTGGGACAAACCAGTGCATCAATCAATTATGACTTACCCATCATTCAAGTGCCATCCGGATAAGCTACTGGCATCAAAGAGAGCCTCTTTCCATCTTCTCACTTTCTCTGATTCCTTCCCGAACTTAGACTCATGCTTAACCATAGCTCTCCCATAACTCTCTCTCCCCCCTCTCACTTCTCTAGGTTCCACTTTGTAAAACACCGGCAACACGATCAGGTCTTTTTGTATCTTGCACTCCATGATTTTTGCCACCTCTTCCAAACATCATGGTGAGGAAGCATAGTCCTCAGAGAAAATAATGATTGCGACTTGCGATTCCTCAATTGCCTTCATAAGCGCTGGCGATATTTGCTCTCCTTTCCTTAGTTCCTCACTATCAAGGTAAGTGAATAAACCATTTTGATCTAAAGCCATGTAGAGATGACTAAGGAAGTTATTACGAACATCAGTGCCTCCGAAACTCAAGAAAATATCGTAATTCCTCTTAGGTTTCGAAGAAGAAGAAGAAGCACTAGCCATTAGAATTTGGTTAAACGAGGCAGGTGCTGGTGGGTTTGCTTGGAATGTTGGAAAATGAAAGTTGCTGAAGGATGAACTGAGATCTTCGAAGGTAAGCTACTTCATTGGCTCTCCAACAATATATTTGGCAGTGGCTCCCAGGAAATCGCATTTGCAGCCGATGAGATTTTGTTCTCCATGGAATCTGCTCGATATATTTTTTATACCCAGAGGCATGACTTTCTTTTCTGGAGAGTATTAAACAGCTTTGTGGGTAAGGCAGATGAGAGGGATGTGGGAGAAAATTGGAGAGAAGGAGGCGGTGCCCGGTGGGGTCAACAAGCTCGGCTCGGGATTCTATGCAGGGGAACCGAGGTACATCGGCATCGGGAACAAATAGCGTGATTTTGTTGTATACTACTATTTTGGTAGCAAAAATTCGCATGATTTATTGCCATGCCTTCCATGATTCGCTTACTTGAGATAAATCAGTGTGCAATGGGAATGAAGAAATCCAAATTTAGACTGTCAGCCTATTGGGTAACTCGAGGGGATAGTTTTGACATGTAAATCAATTGTAATTATTCCACACAAGATGTATAAGCAAGTATGTAGATACTTGTGCTGATTTGAGGAAAAGGTTTCAATATGAGTATTTCTTTAGCAATAATTACTGCATCCCATTTTCTATGCATTAAATATTCTACGTACAAATTTAATAAGGATTACCTTTTCCTTTCATAGCCCGGTTGTAAAAATAGATCAAGCTTTTCGCTCGGTTGAAAGTAATGCAGTTAACTCTAATATGTAAAATCAAAGAAATGAGACATTTTCTAGAGGGACACCTTTAAATGATTAATTATTATGCCAATAGCTTATTTTCTATTTCTTTGAGCGAAGGATCTCCCCCTCAAAGTAGGACTCTTTTCATTGGATGCTTTTTTCAAATTCATTTGCTTAGTGATGACATTCCTATCATATCAAGGTGCAAGTCATTTTCAAAGAATTGGAAACTCCAGACAAGATTTCATAAGAAAGAATCCATCTAGGTGTGAAAAGAATACGTTACATTCATATCATTTAGTCTAAAAGAGGATTTTCACATTTGAATTTTAATGAAGAATGGCATTTCAAAAGTGTAAAGCATCTACTAACGTTAGATGTGGTAGCCATTACATCTAGAGTTTATCTTATTTTGTTACTTTATAAATCGACATATGAACATCACCAATGTTAATTGAGCGTCCTAATTACATTAATTATCATGAATTTCGTGTGATTTGATGATATCTCCTCTTCTTCTTCTTCTTTTCCTGTCTTTTTGCATAGTGAAAGGCCCAAGGAATATTAACTCATCACTTTCGACTGTCGTGCTAGCTTCACTTTACGCTATTTAGATCAGGAAAGAACAATGATCAAGCGGATTTTGATGGGCAGGTGGCCCCACCACCTTATTCCTTTCGCTTGCTCATATCTAGAGCGAATCCCAGACTCGAGTCCAGTGGGTCATTTCAACTATATTTTAAGTTTGTTTTTGTCTTTTTCCTTGCGCGCGCGTGCTTTTGTTTCAGACGTCAGTCAAATCATTTTGTTTTTGTCATAGTAACCAAAAAATGAAATCCTTACTCGCGTTCAAGAAGTTGATCACTCAAATCTATATTAATCTCGCCGCTAGAGAGCCAAGATACTGTGGCGCCGAGAAAAACAACCAGATGTCGCTGGCGAGCATCATGACGAGGTCGATCTTGATCAGGGCGTGAAGGAAACTGATCAAGAATCCAACACCTGATTGCACCTCATTGGCTTCACATGATTCTTGATCACCTTTCTGCACACTTTTGTTCAATTTGGTCTTGACATCTCCGAAGTGCAAAAATTGCTTTTCTTCAATCATTGATTTATTTTCTTTAATGTAAAATCATGTGCTTACGAAATAAATCCATCATATGTTATTCACATTGACATTAAAAACCTCTCAAGTTGCTTCGAAGATCTACCTTAAAGTAATGATTATGTATTAACCTATTTTTACTTGAATCGGTCACACATGATGATCTCAATTCATACCGGATGAAATTGAACATTGTAATTGTGGCATCCCTAGGTTAACTTACTCAAGATATTTTTCACTTTGACCTGTCTCATACTGCGTCTCACGGTTTTGTCCTTTTGGCATACGGGCAAGCAATTTTTTCAGGAGAGAGGTTGTCCATACTAGTAATGCTCTAGTATGGGCTCGCTTAACTTTAGAGTTCCAAAACGAAATTTTTAATGTGCCTTCGTGAGTTAATTATAGTTTTCATATATATTAAAATCTCTCTCTCTCTCTCTCTCTCTCTCTCTCTCTATTCAATACACAATTCTACTCATGCCTACTCCCTTCGCTATCCTAGAAGCCTGTTAGGATCTGCTTCTTGTCCAAGTCCCTTGACATCGGCGACCATTCCTTTCTCTCATCGGACCAGGGCATTCCAAAGCCACTAGCTTCCACTTGGTTTGACTCCCAACCACACCCTACTGGAGTGGTCTTGCTCTAATATATTATGACGTCACTTGATTAACTCATTGGAGGTATTGTCCACTTTGACCTGTCTCATGCCGAGCCTCACGGTTTTGTCCTTTAGCGAACATGCAAGTACATTCCCAGGATGTCACCCATCCTAGTAGTGCCCTAGCTCGGGCTTGCTTAATTTTGAAGTTTCGAAGCAAAACTTATTGTTACGTTAAGAAAAGGCTCCATGAGTTAATTCTAGTTTTCGTATATATATATATTTTAAAATTATTTTCCCCCTATTCGATGCACAGTCCAATTTAGTTCCATTTTATCTAGACCCTCTGGTTTCAGTAATCACACCTTGCCCTTGTCAAACCGAGTCATTACAGTAATACATGCTTAGACTTTATGACATTATACTTCACTTGCATTAACTCTGTTCATATCATATAATATTTTATGCTTAGTCAATATCCAAAGTGAATATTTCATCATTTTCAAGGGAAAAAAAAGAAGAAGGAACAAGTGAAAACAGAGGAAGGCAATTCACTGAAGAGTTCAAACGTAAAAACAAGTTCGTGTTTACTACACCCTGAGTTAATGATAGTTGTTTATAGCTCTTTCTTTTTCAATGTGCTCGGAGACGTAGTTCTTTGCTCTTATTGTCAGCTCGTGAGTGTAGACCTTCACCTGAGTAACATATTTCTAGTATTGTGACTTGGCTCTCAATTCTATTTTTAAGGCTTTTTCATAGCACAAGGTTTTATTCGAGAAACTCAGTTTGGCGGTGGTGGTACGTTGGAAAGTTTGAATTGCTATTTGTCCTTAGTCGCGACATTTTTTTTTTTTTTCTGGAACAGAACTTATTCGATAAAATACAACATCGCATGTGGTTCGTACCATATTTTTCTCATGCCTCATGTGATTGTGGTTCTTGTGATTACTTCAACAGTTATTACCTGTTGAGTCACAGTATTTGGCGGATCGTCACGATGATCCTATATAGTGATGTGAATATTTATGATTTCATGTGTGCTCTAATTTTGATTGCATCGATCCAAGTGCATTCACATGTCAGATTTGAAAATTTTCTTCTCTTTTATTCCACATGTGATCTAACTTTGGCTCATTTGTCTCAATGAATTTGCACGCCAAATTTGACGATTTTCTTCTCTCTTTTATTTTTTTACTATTTTTTGAGAAAATGAAATATTAGAGGGGCTAATTACGTATGCTTTATCTGTACTTATGCATGATATGTATGGAAGATTCAAATCACGAGCTTGATAATTTGAAGTAATGTCATTTGATGTCAATGCTTTCACGTTTTCAGAGATGTAAAAATCCCGTAATTCTTTTTACTTGTGATTTCGACTAAAGCGACTATGAAAGACTAATACACGTTGCATTCACATGAATGAATTTTTCACAACTATCCCAAAAAATAATAGAACTAGGTCTATGTTGGCCCTAATTCAATTTTGATGACAATAAAGCTTACTCAAATATGTTTCTTATTATTTAAAATTATATTTGTTGTACTCGAGTATTTTTTATAAGATTTCGGAAGGGTAAAAAAGACCGCTCAACTCTAAAACACGGGATATTATAAGATCTTTTATTAATATTATTGTGTGTGTCAAGGGCCTGAAATAGTTAATTATTTGCCCCTGCAATTTTTCTTTACTAGAGATCACATTTACCGTGTTAGTTTGATGTACGATTGATACAAATATTTGTTTAGCATTGATTTATTGTTAACTGAATTATGATCAAATTTAACAAATCGATAATTTTGGACTCAAAAAATATAATTGTTGTCATCATGTTTATATTGAGATTTCCTCCAGCTGGTAGACAGATAGTGTTCCCACTGCATTCTTGACTTATGAAGATAAAGGGTTTTCTTCTCCCCCACTGTATTTTTGACTTAGGAAGAAAGATGCAATTACTACTTTTATATAATACTCTATAATTGTCAGTGGGGCCTACCAACTTTTCTAGAGGGCAGAATGGATTAAGACCAGGCGATCCTGTCTCCTATTTTTTTGTGATGACAGTGCAAGTTTTCACTAAATTTCTGCAGTAGAGAATGGAGACTTACGCACAAGAAAATCGAGTTTACGCACTTCTATTTGGCGATTTACTCACACACTTTGCAAATACTCATATGATCCTCTTGAATGGAGATAAGGAGTCATTTCTTGTCTCCGGTCGGAAACTCCACCTTAAAGGATGGAGATGTTCGGAGCTAAAATCAGGGCTAAACTGTTAAGTGACTTCCTGAAACTAAGCTTCAAAGCTGCTTCAAACAATTGGAAAGCAATTGAAATTGCTCCTCGATTTTACACTCGAGCAAAAAAGTGCATGAATGTGGCTTTAGATGGAGTAACAAAACTCCACAAATCTAAGCACTAGAAAATGTTAATTGTACTGGAATTGCAATTAGGGTCAACTGAAAGAGTTGAAATTGAAATTACAACAAAATGAAATTACAAGGAAATAAAAGTACAAGAAAAAGTAAAGATGACTCTAGAGATAAAGAGTGCATTGGTCGATCTGTCGCTTCAGTCTCTTTAATGTTCTTCAAAAGAAGTGGCACCATGTCTGTCCACTTTGCTTGAAATCCTCTTATTTTGTGGGCAACCACTTGAGTAAATGGACTAGCTTAACACAAGTATATTTGATCATTTTGATAATATTTTCTACATGGTGTTCACAATATAGGAAATGTAAGAAACTATAACAAACTTATAAAGTCATGAATGTGTTAATATAAGTCTATTTTAACTATCTTTCGCAATAACTATATCTATGTTGCAGCTGATAGATAGGTCAAGCCTCTCCAATTAAAATTGATCTATTAAACTCAACATAACCGATCAAAACAAATATAAAAAGTAAGAGGGCCACATTGACCAAAAGTTCAAGTGCTTCATTACATTTTGAAGTTTTAATGTCAAGTCAATAACAAATGTTCATCTCATAACACTGACTTTATTTTCTTTGCCCAATCAATTGCCTTTATTAGCTACAATGTCTAATTAATCCAAGTGATAGACATCATCGAGGATGGCATTAGTCAATGAGATTGTAATTCAATTAAGGAAAAAAAATGAAAAGCAAAATGTGCTATGCATTATCCGAATGAGGACTATACGAACATAACTTATTGCGGAAGAAGCCTTCTATGATTGAGATATCCCAAGGAAAAATTGAAATGTCAATCTTATGCAGTCATTGAGGAAGATTACAGCTAACTTGGGTTTAGTACATATCTCTACAAAGTCATGAAGAAAGTAGCAGAAAAAAATGCATCGTAAGTTTTTATATGTAAAATTTATCTATATCACAAGCATATATATTTTTTCATCACGATCTTTTACGGTAGGCTACCGCAAAAAAAGTTGGAGCAAATTGAATTGAAAGCACATGCATGATAAGTGATCGTCATCATGCCTTTGCTGAGGACGGCTGCTTTTTAATTTGAAAAAAAAAAGGGGAAAGATTCGCGAGAGAGAGAGAGAGAGAGAGAGAGAGAGAGAGAAACCTACTTTCTAATTTGCCCCTTCACGTGATTCCCATTTGTTTGTCATTATCGCATCCCTTTTTATAATCCGTGAAACGCGGACTTAGTGGGAGGTTCACTTTGATCTTTCCTCATCATGACCCGTCCGCTTCTTTGCGACTTTTAAGGTTTTCTTTTTTGACTTTTACTCTGCTCTGCATCTTTCTTTACCCAATTACGGATTAGCTCTTGGTAGAAAAACCGTTGCCCGGAGGTCCTTTCCCTTTCCATCTACTCATGTTCTCGTAGCATACTCTTTTGCTTTTTCGATGTACCAAAGAACATTAATATACGCTATCAATCATTTTCATTCAGGCTTATCTAAAATCAAATGACAGCATATATAAATTCACAGAATCAATATGTAGAATACTTTTCCTTACAAATTTAATTAGACTACAAATGCTCATATGCTAATCTTTTGTCTTGGCTACAAGCCGCCATGAGATCTAATTCATTTATTGTGTGGTGTTTGTGCACCAAGTTGGATTATGATGTAATAAAAGGGTTCGTCCTCAATTGATACCCAAAAAAGTAAAGGTAAATCAAGCATGAAAGCCATGGCCTTTTGTTCCTGTATCCAGTATTGTGTAAACGGAATTGCGGTTGTAGGGACAAAACAAAAGGAGACTCTTGTCAAAAAGCAACAAGTTATCGTACATTTTTTTAAAAGAGATCCAAGTAGGCCATAAAGCTAAATGAAAAGCAAAACGGCTTACATGAAGATACATTAAAACTAAAGTTGGACATCATCTCAATTATGTTTCCAAAATAAGTCCAAGTCATTATAGGGCCTCTAAAATGTTCGTAAGCCAATTTGAAATGGGAAAAAGGGAAAGATTTTGAAGGAACTCAACTCCAGCTAAATTGCATCCCTTGAATCTAGCAAGGAAAATTCGGAAGTCCCATATTCACGTACAAATCAGTTGAGTCATCCCCATACTTTGGAATAAATTTTAGCAACCTTCAAGTCTCAGCCTACTCAGTTTCTCCAACCTAGAAATGCTAGATGAAAGGCTTGCCAGCTTCTTGCCCTTATTTAAAAAGATGAGGTTTTCTATAAATGCAGTCCCTTCAAATTGAAGTTCTTGCATTCCCTCCAACAAACAATAAGTTGTGCACAAAGACAACAAAACCAACTTCAATAAACATTCTGAAGCACTAATGTTCAATGTGTTGAGTCTACTGCCTACAATTGATCATACTATTCTTTGTTGACCATGTGAGGCACCCATCAACGTTGCCCAAAATCACGCTTGATCATCACCCTCTCTTCCATCTATTTCCACGTGAAATCCAAAATTAAACTTATTGAATTTTTTCCTGCAAATCACGGATTGTTTTTCTATTAATGTGTTTGTGAAATTTTAGTACGATTTGTGATTTGTGTGTGTCAGAGGGAGGGAGGGAGGGAGGAGAGAGAGAGAGAGATGAATGACTCTGTATATTGGTGAAGGAAGCGATCTATCCTAAAAGAGAAAGACAAGGTGGAGAGAGGTGACGAATAGAAGGCACCACAATGTTTTCCAAACAAGTGCACGTCACATGACATGGTTTGCAATGCTATTATTGACGGAAGAGGCTGTAGGAATGTTGTAGTAGTTGTGGTCAGGAATCTGAAGTTGCCAATGAAAGATCATCCCTACCTTGGCAGGTCACAATAGTTGAGGGAGAGAAATGAAGTAAACGTCTTCAACCTTGTTTAATTCAATAATTATTACAAATAAAGATCACAACAAAGTGTGGCATGATGTGATTTTAATGGATGTATGTCATATGTTACTTAGACAATTATGGCAATATCGTTGAAACTATTCATGATATTGGCGATTGGAGCCACATATTTTAGGGGCTTTTTTTGTCTTTTCTATTAATTTTGCTTTTAGATTAAAAGCTACACATTTATATTAACGATAGTTAGACGCTAGCTATTAAGACGCTGAAAAAGAAAATAGCAAGGAAAAAAAAGAGAAGAAAAAAGTGAGTTTTTTTTTTTTTTTTTTTGTGTGAGAGTCCTCAATTTCTTTGTGCCCTAATCTTAAGAAAATATAATCATTAAATTTCAACTTTTTTACGTAGAAAGAATAAGTGTACTCGTATCAATCATGTGCTAGGAAATTCGCATTTCAATTCTAGCCAAAAAAAAAAAATGCTCACAAACAATCCACCCAAGTAGAATTAATAAGGAACAAAATCAAAAGAACATGCCATAAAATCCTACAAGGAGACACGTTGCATGAGCGCTAGTGGTACATGAAGATGTCGCGACCTAACTTCTCGTGGGAGAGACAATTAGGTTTGGAGGTATTGTCAACTTCAAGCCGACGGCCTTCAATTAATTCAGGTTCTTCCAAGCCCATCTCTCACATGACATTGGGCGTTCAAGTATTTAATCAATTAAGCCAATGTAAATTTTAACTAAGGAGTCGCCACTAGTTTTTTCAATAAGGTATAAACCAACAGGATGATATCTTACTATTTATGCAATTAGAAATTTTAGACTCGTTCATTTGATTACACTAGCCTTAAGAGTTAAGACTAACACACTTTCGATACCTAGCTTGATCTTGCTAACTAATGTTATAGCTGTTTATCCAAAAGATATCTAAAGTTCGTCCTAACCATTCTAGAGCAGAGAAACATCCAACATATTGAAAGTGTAACCAAATATAATCAAATAGAAAACACGTGAGCATCATAATATTGTCTCTAAAAATAAAAATACAATTCAAAACAAAGAACCCTATTGTAAAGTCCTAGAGGATTATGCAATTTTAGATTTTTAATTTTAAGGATTTTCCAATTTTTCTGAATTTTTCTGATTTTCTAGAAATTTATGAATTTTTTAATGAATTTTTTGAATGTTTTATTAATCAATATAATTTTTTATTTTTTTTATTTTTATTAATAATATTTTTTAATATTAATTTAAAAGAAATTCGGACCAGGTCAAGAGACCTGACCCAACTAAACCGACCCGAGCCTTATCGGATCGGGTTGGACTAAAAATGTTAACCCTAAAAGCCCACTCGCAATTACATAAATCATCCCAAGAGCACCTCTCTTGTTCTTAATTTTTTGGCCCGAACTCTAAAAAGAACCTAGCCCACAACAAACCAGCCCAAAACCCTCCTCTTCGTATGGACGACCGGCCCACAACTAAAAAGCCCGAAGCCCATTTTACTTTCTATTTCCCCTATTGTTGGCTTTTTCCCTTTTTTCTCTCTTTTCTTTGTTTCTTGTATTTCTTTTCTCTCTTTTGTCCTTTCTGTTTTTTTTTTTTTGGTCTTTTTCTTCATCATCTTCATATGAGTGGTCCGGGACCACGCTGACGTGGCGGTCCCGGACCACCCAATATTTTCTCCTCCTGCACTTCCTCGCCGAAGCTTTCTCCTGCAACCTACGTTCATTCGACCGTCTCCTTCCCAAATCACCAACTTCAAGATAATATCAACTTTCACATGTTTTGCTGCCGACATACATACCGCCGCCGAGCCATCTCCTCCCGCTGATCATCCATTCTGACCGACAACCACCAACTTTGGCTCGCTATTTCGGCGACCACCGAACACCAAAAATGAACATCACCCGGAACTCAAATTTTTAATATCAGCAGCACACTCAGCAAATAAACAAGCACAAGCATGTTAAAATAGAGAGAAACGCTGACTCGATTAGCCTTGAACCATGGACGGGGGATTGCCCGCAAGGGGCTCTAGTGAAGGGGCACCTGCAAGGCCAACACAGAAAAATACGAAGAAATCAAGTAGGGTTCGACGAACACAGAAGCAAATGAGATCGGTTTCGAGTTTAAACATGAGAATTTTTCCGGTCTTCTTTCAAGCATTTTAACAAACGCATGGTGCGCATTTTAGAAAACAAGCTCCATATCGACATTCATGGTGAAATGAGTCTGAAATCTCGACACACAAAAACATGAACCCACATCATAGATTATAACTCAGTCCTATTACTATATCAAAGTCCTATGATCTCCAAAAAGAAATAAATTCAGATCTTGTGCTCAACGAAACGGGGCCGAAAATGAGGTGTTCGAGAGCGAACTCCCACCAGGTTCAGGGTAGATTTTTGGTGTCGTATGGTTGCCGGCAAAGCTTCGACGGATGACAAGACGAGAAGGAAGACCACCGCTCAACCGTGGACATAGGCGATGGTCGGCGGTCGACCATTTTTCTCATTTCGGCCAAGCCCCCTAATAATCACCCCTCACAACAGCACGCTCCTCTCTCGCTTTTAAGCTTCGGTGCGCATGCCTCCTGCCGTGCCAGCTGCTGCTGCCGGCCTGGCCCCGACCAACTCCCGGTCGACGGTCTGCCCTCTGTCCTGTTCCCTCTGCCCAACATACCATCCTTTCTTTTCCTCCCTCCTCATGGATGCTGGTTCGTGCAGACGAAGGGGAAGAAGTGATCTTGGGCTGGGCTTCTTTTTAGGCTTTTATGGACTAAAAGGAAAAGATGAAGATGGGCTAAAACAAAAGAAATGAAGATGGGCGGGGGAAACGAGCTTAGAGGGCCGAAGGTTGCTAAGTGGGCCGGACATGCCGGGCCACACTACTTCATCATTCCTTTTTTTTTTTTTAATAAATTTTATATTTTGCAAAATAAATGGATATCCAAAACATCAACAGAATTTCGGTGTCAACAGAAGAAAACGAAGAAGCACTTGAATTTCTAAGACAATTGAGCAACTCCTGGAAGAATTTAGAATTTTTGTCCCTGATGAAATTCCGGCTGCCTTGCTGCCCATGCGTGATATTCAACACCGAAGTTATCCCCAATAAAGTTGCCTAACCCACGAAGAACCCCAACGTCAAGTGAAAATCCTTATGGCGAAAGGCCTGGTGGAAGAAAGTGCTAGTCCTTGTGCTGTGCCAGCTAGGAGGGGCTGAAGGGCCGTTCCCGGCTCGGTTGGTCCTGGTCCATTTCTTCTCTAAATTAATTTTAATTATTTTCATGATTTTTTTTTCAAAAAATAAACTAGTTGGTTCAGTTTTTTTTTTAAAAAAAAATTAATAAAAAACCGTTCATTAATTAAACCTAATTGAAATACAAGTGTATCTTCGAGTAATTTGAAAAAGAAAATTACACGTAACGATGGCTAATAACAACTACACACAAATTATACCCAAGAGAATGTCTAATAAATTCGGTATCTTTGGTGTCTTGTTCTTCATTATAATTCGGATGATACAATATTTGTTGTCCTCTTGTTCATATAGGGTACGTTCCTTTAGAGTCAATTCTTGCACAAACCAATCATGTCTAGCAAAAACCATTTCTAAATTTTCTGCCTACACATTTTGTTTTCCATGATCTGTTGGCTAGTATTAGACATGGGCTCATAAATGCTGGTGGAGATAGTAAGTCACAAGCCATGGTGAAAAGAATTGAAAAACCGATGGCTTCCCTCTTCCATATTTCAAAATATTGATGTTATATTTGCCAACTTTATCAATATATTTGGAGTAATCTATTCTCAAGTACTCTCCAATTCATTAGTAGACAAAGATGAAGACCAATGGATGGTTCTAGGGTATCTTCTTCATCTTATGAATTAGAGACCATATAAATTTCTGACCTTATTTGATGAAAACGTGTTTCGTCATTTGTATATATATTTTTATAACAAGCATCAATATACTTAACCACATGTTACTCAATCATTTCATGAATATTCTACAAAACTTTTCAAAATGCTTCCAGACACAATGTGTTTGTAAAACCACAATACACTGTATTTTCTTTTAATCATTTTAAGCACACTTTTACATGGGAAGATCATGTTTTTTTTTTCTTTCCTTTCTTAAAATGGATAGCAGAAATTTGAACAAGTTTTTACTGGCATCATTCTTAGTTTTTGTTCGAGCATATTGAACCTATCAACTTTTCTTCCTTTTTTTTTTTTTTTGGAATTTTTTCATGATTCATGCGTCAAATATACATGAACATGAGATAATTTTGTGTTCCTGTGATAATTGGATCTTAAGAATCATATAAGGGATATGGCCATGCATGGAAAAAATTGATATCAAGAGGTCAAAAACTTTTTGTATAGAAAAGAATACGTCGAGAATCTACATTTCAATGCCATAACAAATAGGAAAGAAATCCTTAGAGAGCGTCGGCCAAAAAAAAATTACAATACAGAGAATTCATATATAAAGTCCTATAAATTGACATTTTTTGCAGAGCATCTATCTATTTAATGGTGAAAATCATCCAATTATCTGATTTATAAAGTCTTTTAACTCTCAAACTAAACAGAAAAATCAAACCAATTATCTGGCACCCATGGACGCTTGTATATATAGTCTTTAGCTGTTGACTTTTTTGCCCCCACGATTATTTGATTTTTAAGATTCAGGAGAAATACGTGTTAGGTTTTGTCATTTTTGCGTTGGGTTTTATGCGTTTTAACTATTGTTGCTTGACTTTGGGTGTGAGGAAAAGACTTCGACAGATTCTCTCGACATGAAGAGCTTTTTCTACCATCAATGGTAGTTTTTACTTGTCAACCCTAAAAACTGTATTCCCATCCGTGTCTTCCATCTCTGCTTCTTCGCCAAACCCATATCATCATCCCACGCCAAATTTCTTCATCTACATCTACAATGTCGTGCATGTTCCATCACCTCAATCCGAACAACATTATGGTTTCTCTCCCAAATACCCAATTATATACCTGAGGCCCATCGCTACTTGCGAATGTATGATATCTTCTGCTGCTTCTCCATGGTGCGTTTTGCTTGAAGTCCCCATCTACGGCAGTTTTTCTTGGTGCTCTACCGGTTTCATCTCCTTGGATGCATGCCTTAATCTGCTGCGCCTATGCATTCCCAGGTGATTTACTAACATGGGTGTCCTGGTGTCTGGCCGATTCATCCCTTATCACTTCTCAATTGTCCCATGGTTGGGTCTTCTGTTCTCTTTCAACGTAATTTGCCCGATTTACCTCTTTTAACTTCTGTACTTCACATCTACGGCCCGGGTTATGAATTCTGAGGATGAATCTGTGCGTCTGGCTGCTTTGTATCAACGTCTGGGTCACCTTTGCTCTGAACATGAAATAGAAATATGGGAGGAAGAGCCAACACCGGCCACATTAGCAGAATGTCGTTTAACCCTGGTGGGTAAAGTTTTCACCCAATCAAATGTTAATTTCACAGCATTACAGAGCAATTTAAAAAGGATATGGAGGAATGACCATGTCGACTTTGCTCAAACAGAAAATGGTTTATATCTGGCGAAATTTAGGTCAGAAACTGAGAAAAAAAGATTTTTGGAAGGTGGACCATGGCTATTTTCTAGTCACCTAGTCTTCTTTAGGCCTTGGATTCCTAATACTCTTCTCCACCATTATGACTTTACACGATGTCCTTTTTGGGTGCACGTTGTTGGTTTGCCATTGGAGTGGACTACAGAACAGATGATCCGAAAGGCAGTTCACCAGATTGGAGAAGTTTTAGAAGTTCGCGTTGATTTTAAAGAACACTCGGCTTTAAGGGCTGGCCGGGTACGGGTTGAGCTCCCTCTAAATGAACCTCTAAAGACTGGTAAACTGGTTAGAATTGATGGGAGAATGCTGTGGTTGGATTTCTGTTATGAACGGTTATCTCCTTTCTGTTATTCGTGTGGGAAACTTGGCCATTATGCTTCATATTGTGCAGACTATCCTTATGATGAAGCTAAAAATGATGGTAAAGAAAAGATGACTTATGGTCCTTGGTTGAGAGCGGAGGTTAACCAATTTAGTCCTTATTGGCAAGCATTCTACAACCCACCGGAACATCCTATTTAGAATGAAGAAACCGTACCTAAGACACCTCCAAATTTACTACCGACTGTTCCTTTACTGTCTGATACGGAGCGTCGCAATGAAGTTCCAGCAGTTCCAATTGCTCCACCAGCAGTGCAACATCATTCTACTCTCAGTGAGACTATCCAGCACCCCCGACAGCCTTCTCTACAACCAAGTCAGATTTTCTCAACGGATTTAATCCCTGCACATATCAAATAGAAGGGCCCCGTTAGTTCTAGTATCAACAAACCAACACATCAGAAACTGATTGCTCCCCGACTAACTACTAAGATGAGCCCTGCAAAGAAACAGAAAAGATATTCTCCCTATGAATCGAAACAGATCATAATAGAGCACTTTGATGATGCTCACTTGCTGGACACACCTATTTTGGATGCAGCAGAAGGGAATACGTGGGCTTTGGTGGCTGGCCTTAAACAGCCACCGACTTACAAATGAAGCTTATCTGCTGGAACTGTCAGGGTTTGAGCAATCCCCTAACAGTTCAAGCTTTAAAGGCCTTGACGGCCAAAGAAAAGCCTGACTTTTTGTTTTTAATGGAGACTAAAAATACTGAGAAGGTTCTAAATCGTTTGCAGCGACATTTAAAGTTCAGTCACTCTTTTGTTCAGAATCCTGTAGGCTTCGCAGGTGGCTTGTCGCTTTTTTGGAATGATACTCTTTCGGTCGACATGGTCTCGTATTCAGCGGAATATTTTGATCTCATCTGTCGAGATTTCGTGGAAGACAAGCTTATGCGCATCACCTGTCTTCATGCTCCTTACTCCTACCATAATCGACAGTTATTTTGGGATAATCTTCGTCTGATTAGTTGCTCCAATACCCTCCCTTGGATATGTGCTGGCGATTTCAATGTAGTCTTGTACCCATGGGAAAAGGTTGGAAGGTGGGCTCCGGAAGGGTATAGAATGCAATCTTTTAGAGATGTAATCCATGACTGTGTTTTTATGGAGGTTGAGGGCAAGGGTTGCACTTTTACATGGTCGAATAATAGGGATGGGCTGGAACAAATCAAAGAACGATTGGACCGTGTTCTATGCACGACGGAGTGGCAACTTCTCTACCCTGCAGCTCAGGTTTTTGCCTTGCCGGCTATGGGGTCTGATCACAGCCCACTTCTCTTGTCCACATCGTTATCTCATCCCCGAGGTCCACGCCCTTTTGTCTTTGAAGCGTTTTGGAATCAAGATCCGGAGTGTAGAGCGGTTATTTCTGATACATGGAACTCCATCCAGGTACGCAATTCCCCTCTTTTGCGCAAACTCAGAATTGTTTCTTCTAATCTACGAAAATGGAGTCGGTCAAAATTTGAGAATGGGCACTTGAGGGTGCCGGCTTTACAACAGAAGCTCCAATCTATTATTAACAAGCCATATCATTCCAAAACTGATACTGATGAAGCAGAACAGCTACGTGGGGAAATTCGGATACTATGGCAGCAGGAAGAACAATTTTGGGCTATGCGTTCTCGTGTTAATTGGTTAAAATGGGGAGACAAACAGCAAATTCTTTCATGCCACTACAGTGCAACGGAGGCAACGCAATAGGATTGGAATGTTAAGGGATGAGAGCAATACCTGGGTGAGAGATATTCCGACTTTAAAGGAAATGACTTATGACTATTTCTCCAACCTATACACTTCCGTTGGTTACAGGGACTATAGACCAATCCTAGATCAATGTCACCCGTTAGTGTCTGCTGAGATTAATGTGAGCTTAATTGCTGAGCCTACAAGAGAGGAAGTTAGACTAGCAACTTTTCAGTTGGGGGCGCTGAAAGCTTCGGGGCCCGATGGTCTGAATGGACTTTTTTATCAGACACATTGGGATATCATTCAGCATGATCTATTCCGTTTAGTTCAGGAGTTTTTCTCTTCGGGGGTCCTGCCTAAAGATCTTAATAAAACTGTACTAGTGTTGATCTCCAAGATCAATCACCCTGAGAGCCTAGATCAATTTCGTCCAATTAGCCTATGTAATTATGCATATAAGATTATCTCTAAGGTATTGGCGAATCGTCTCAAGCCGTGGCTTGGGGATCTTATCTCTCTGGAACAAGTAGCCTTCGTGAGCGGGCATCAAATACAGGATAATGTGTTGATTGTTCAGGAGGTTATTCATCATTTTAAAACAAGGATCAGGAAGCGTCATTTTAATGCACTACTCAAGATGGACATGCAAAAAGCTTACGACAAGATTGAATGGGATTTCCTGCAGGATTATCTTCTTAAATTGGGATTTCATCATTCCTGGGTTAGTATGGTGATGCAATGTATCACAACTTCATCTTTTAGTGTACGTTTCAATGGGGAACAACTCCCATATTTCCAACCATCACGAGGCTTACGTCAAGGAGACCCACTTTCCCCTTACATATTCATTTTAGTGGCGAATGTCCTTTCCTCCCTTATTCATCAGGCTGTTAATATGGGACATCTCAAAGGGATCCAGCTTAATAGGTTATGTCCTACTCTTTCTCATCTATTTTTCGCTGATGATTCGGTCTTTTTCCTAAAAGGAACACTTATGGAATGTCAGAATCTAGCCAATATCTTGAATCAATATTGTCTAGCTACTGGCCAAGTCATCAACAGGAACAAGTCTGGCATGTTTTTTACTAAATCCTGTCCTTGGAGTCTTAAGCTCAATCTAGCGGCAGAATTTAGGGTCCCGATCTTAGCGAAGTATGGGAAATACTTAGGAGTCCCTTCAGATTGGGGCCGATCCAAAACAGATATGTTTAGCTGGATATTAGGCAAGGTAAATGCAAAACTTGAGGGCTGGAAAGAACTTTTGCTGTCAAAAGGGGGAAAGGAAATCCTACTGAAATCTGTCGTGCAAGCTATTCCGCAATATGCGATGTCCATTTTCAAACTTCCTATATCTTTGTGCCATAAGATTGAACAGGAAATCTCCAATTTCTGGTGGAGAAATGATAAACAGAGGAAAGGCGTGCATTGGCAAAGCTGGGAATTGTTAAAGACAGACAAGGTGAATGGTAGGCTAGGCTTTCGCGATTTGTTAGCTTTTAACAAAGCGCTACTAGGCAAGCAGGCATGGCGTCTATTTCAACAGCCACACTTGTTATGGTGCCGTCTCTTCAAGGGATTATATTTCCACAGTAAAGATAGTCACTCTGCTGAACTCGGCACACGCCCATCCTAGGGTTGGCGGAGTGTTCTTTTTGGAAGGGACGCCATCCTACCTAATGTACGATGGTCTGTTGGGGATGGGAAGAACATCAAAATTCGTGAACATCAAAATTCGTGATCACAGCTGGTTACCCTTTGGCCCTATCGGAGGACCAGCAACAAGAGACGAACCGAGGCTAGTGGCAGATCTTATTGACCCCCTCCACCACACCTGGAACGTTAATCTTATCACCCAATTATTTAACGACAACATCACATTAGAAATATTGGATATCCCTATCAGACCGCTACATGCTGCTGATCAGATAGTGTGGACAGCAACGAAGGATGGCCATTATACAGTAAAAAGCAACTATAGAACTATTGTCAGCAAGCCAGTAAAGCCACGGGATCACCATGCTTCATCATCCTATCAACAACCCAGTTTTCTTTGGCGCAAACTATGGAAGATCAACACAAATCAGAAGATCCGTCTATTTTTATGGTCAACATTCCACAATGCCCTCCCTACCAAGGCGAATCTATATGCTAGGCACATCATCTCTGATCCAATTTGTTACATATGCAACCAAAACTCTCCGGAAACAATTGAACATTTATTCTTTTTTTGCTCATGGACACACGGGATATGGGAGCATCAGCAGATCAGTATTCCAGTTTCTCCTCTCAGCATTCATCGCCTTGATGAGTGGTTTTCAAACAGAGCCAGCAACACTAACCTGGTACCTGGATTGAAGACCATCGCCCATGTATTTTGGCAGATCTGGTGCCAACGAAACAATCGGATCTTCCGTTGAATCCGTCCTGATCCAACCCGAGCTGTGATCGATGCCCTTGCCCTGACTCGGATTCATGGCATTTCTTCTACACAGCATCAAGGAACGCAGGAATCGCACATAGAGCATCCGGCTGATCGTGGATCAGCTTCACTTTGGAAACCTCCGGATCGGGGATACCTAAAATGCAATATAGACGCATCTCATCAGCCAGGAAGTCAAGAAGGCAACGTAGCGTGTATCAGTTGAAATTATCAAGGGGTACTTACCGATGTCTATACCCGTCGATGTCCCGCCGCTTCTCCCTTTCAAGCCGAAGTACAGGCGCTAGCTTGCGTTCTTAATCATCTGCTGAATCAGGGACTCAACATGGCCAACATCATCATCGAATCGGATTGCTTGGCCATGCTCAAGATTCTTCATGAGAAACGGAACCCCCGTGGAAAGAACGAGCGTTGTTCACAGAGATTGCTCTGCTCTCTTTGTGCCCTAACTTCAGTCTTCAGTATTGCAAGAGGGAAGCTAATGCAGTTACTGATTGGGCTGCCAAGGCCCACGGTAGATCAGATATGGCCCATAACTGGAATATCTTTCCTCCTTTTATCTTACAGAATTTGGTAGCTGCCGAAGCATTAGCTTCTGGTTGTAATACCCAGATCTTTTGTAATGCTACTAATTAGTAATGAAAGATCTATATTTCTAACAAAAAAAAAAAACTATTGTTGCTTATGTTTATAATTTGTGCTTGCCTGAGATGAGTCCTACCTATTTTTACTCCTCCGTCCACCAATCGTAATATTTTTATTAAATAGAAGACATGGTTAAAGGACTTTGATCTGCATATATTTCTTGCGCCATATGCTCCTATTTTCAGGAAAAAAATGTACAAGTTGTTATTAACAAATTAGCTATTGTGTCAGTTTACTTTTCTATGAATAAGCTACCATTGCGTCATATCTTATTTGGAAAAATCTCAGATTATGATCTTTTGTGTACCTATGTTTCTGATTGATTGTCATACTAAAATTTTTGCTTTCTATAGTTTTAGCAAACGCAAGAAAAATGCGCATCAACCCCACAAGAGCAGGACATTGACACACTATCTGATGATGAAGAATATGAGACAGAAGCTATTGGTGATGAAGCAAATTGAAATCAAATTAAAGAAGAAAATGTGATAGAAAACCGAGGGAAGGAATGGTATTTGATTCTGTAGAGGATCCCTTAACAGTACGATAAAAAAATATGCTAAACAAGTGGGATTGGATGTCTCAAGGAGGAGCTAGAAAATTGGAGATGATGGTAAGGAAGAATACTCGACTCTTGCATATTCTCTTCATTGAAAGAGTATATGTAGATAGAGCAGTATAAGGATCAGCAAGGACTTTAACTTGTCTATTGTCGAGGCAGGAGGGAATGAAAAACTTACCTTTGGTGAGAAAGATTTCCAAATTTTATTGAAAAGGCAAGAAAGTTGAAGACTTGGAACTGGAGAGGTGAAACCAATCATAACTGTTTTGTTAGGATGCAAAGAGAAATGACCGTTTTTTCTTCTATGTGATGGAATTGGAAGATAGTTCCAGGCTAAAGAATTGGAAGATAGTTCCAGGTTAAAGAATGTTTCCCAGGCAGATGCAGGAAGTCTGGTATTATATGAAAGTTTTGATGAAGCAGTAACCTTTGATACTACATATTTGAACAATCAATATGAGGTGCCTTTCGCACCTCATGGTCAATTCACACTTTTTGGTTGTGGGTTGGTGTCGAATGGGGATTCTAACACAAGATTAAATTGTGGAAAAAGAAGAGCTCGTTTGATATTTCATGGAATGGTATATTGATATTCTTAATACAATTCTTTTATTTTTTTCATTTAACAGGACTAAGTGATGAGATAAAGTTAACCTTATAGTATTATTATTCTTTTGAGGATCACAACACAACTTTTTTAATTAAAAATTATTGATCAATACATTCACCTGAATGGACATTCATATCACATGGTGATTTGTGTATTTAACTATTTTCCACGGGACAGAAGAGTGGTGTTGAAGGGAGAAGAATCTCTTATAGTTGGGAGAGAGATTCTTAAATTTTGTTTGTGATCAACAGTTGAGACCTGCAAAATCCTAAACTTTTATTTTATAAGAATGTTGTAGGCTATTTTATAGAGAAGCCTTTTGTATGTATATGTTATTTAGTATCATCACCCATTTCTTTGGAAAGAGTGAGCTTCTTGGATTCACATTCTCTTTCAAAACCATTTACTCATCAAAGCTACCCACCATCTCTGATGTGTAGGCCATCTCTCCGAGCAATTCTAGCATGCAAGAATTTTTCCATCTGTGCACCCACAATTGATAAACATGGGATCAGCTGACATTCAATTGAGGCCATCCATCTCAAACTTAGTTTCTCATTTCTAATTCATTCATAAGAAAACAAATTCATGTCCACATCATTCTTTCTAGCAGTACACAGAAAGGAAAAATAATCACAGCTCCAACAGCGTTACCTTCTCAAATGGCACATAAAAAGAACTTCACATATTTTCAAATACAAACACAAGCTCTCCCCCCTTATCTGCTGTCTCTCTTGTGATATGTTAGGCTCGATTAGAGTCTTCTGTTAAGTACTATTTTCAAGAGTCAACTTCAACGATCCAACCATGGAACTTCTAAACCTGTGAAAAAAACAAGTCGTTATTAGAACAACATAATATATTTGAATATAAAAAACAAATAGATATCAATGCATACCTACCAACAAGATGAGATTATAATAGACTTCCTCCCAAGCACCATAAGAACAATTCTCATCGAGGACTAGTCTACAAGACATGACTACGTTACGCTAGTTTAATTCCAGCATTACACCCAGACAGCTGCATTCCTTCCAAAAGATTTTACAATAGATTGATGGTCACTTTGCTTTGGAACAAGCTGCTACGTATTTTAGAAAACAAATAAGAGCGCTAATTTCACAAAACTAGTCGTCAAAACATTTAAATCCTTGAATTAAAAACAATGGGTTTGGTTTTTCTCGGGTGGTTTAAAGCTGGATTAAGGGAGGCAAAATCACAAACATTAGGTAGACGTCACCCCGTGGGGTTTCTTCAGACTAAAGTGAGAAGGGACACGCATTGGCGGTAGGAGATGATCTTGTTCACGTAGTTGCCAATGGCTTTCGAACCTCTAAACGCTCAGTCCGCGGCTAAGCCATTATTTATCTTCACAGATAATGATCTTCCATTCTTCGCTCGTGGAATTTGGGACTGAACAAAGCAGTCCAAGGGGACTCTATCATCCTCGCTCTCTGCCTCACCAATCATAATTTCCACTGCGGCACTGCATTATCCCTTTGTAATTGTGCCACGGCCTTTGCTCGAGTACCTCGGCAGCAAAGGAGAGTCGCGATGCACCAGAGAGATCAATCGAGTTTCTTCAAAGCCGTCGCTTTCATGATCTTCAACCATTCTGATATGCTTTTCTTTTTATATTCCTCGCTCGCGTATACTAGGCGCTGTATCAAATGCCCACGTAATCTGCCACGTCAACCATCACCTCATTTTGTCAAAAAAAAAAAAAAACTGTCACCTCATTAGCATATCACAAGATATCAAATTTTAGTAACCCTAGCATCGTTAAAATAAAATTGGGTTGTTTAAGATCTCAATTGGCTATGAAAAAGTTAAAAGAACTAATGGTACATATATTTTATATGTGGCCGATGCTTTGGTGTGACGTCCATATGTTTAATATGTGACCAAAGGTGATTTGGCATGTGAGTAGCTTGATTTTGTTGGAATCCAATCAAGTGTGGCGTGAATATCTCCTGCGCGGTAGTTTGTCTGAAGTTGAGAAGCATCTGTGAGACAATTGGAGCCATTTCCAAGTTCGCCTCAGAGCATCAAAAGTAAGCTTAAAGAAGTGTTGATTTTGTCTAAAATGCCAGCAACAGGAGGATGTTCTAAGGTCGTGCTCCAACACTGTCAACCGATAGAAAATAATTGGATTCTCAAGGAAAGAGACTCAAACGAAAACAGTAGACACCGAGGAAGAAGATATTCCAAGAGAAACAGATGTAGAGGAAAGCTGAACAATTTAACAAAGAAGAAAGATGGTCTTAACTATGCCGAGACCATGGGTTCCACTTGCACCAACTGTTATTTGTGCGTTGGCTTGCGAAACATGCCTGTTTGGATTGGTGACGACTTGTTGCGGAAGTGATTCTAGGGGAAGCAAATTGGATGATTTTGATTCCAATCTTTTCCCTTTATTAATCTCTACTAGAAAACATTGAATGTATGCTCCTCCGATTTAAATTAAAATCACTATGAAATACAGATTTCGCATAATGCTTATTAGTATTGACATTGGTTGAGGAACTATTTTTCCCTCTTTCTTTATGAATTGTGATGCAAATTGCATTAATCCAAAGTGCTTGTTGAATGGCCGTGGTTTTCCAAGTTGTTCTATAGAATTTATCAAATAGACCTCGGTCACCACTCTTAATCCAATTCATTGCCAATACATCATACTTCAGAATTCTGAAATAGTAAGTTTTGCTCAATCAAATCTAATTTATATCTTTTGACGGTGCATACCCAGGTTCAGCATCCCCAACACCATCGTCGTTCAGAGTAATGAGGTGAACAAGCATAGATATGACACATGTGAGATCGAAATGAAGCTCCTCCAATTTCCTTTGAATTGGGACTTGTACACCAACGAAGCCTAAGGGAAGCGAAGTCCTGAAATCATACATGCAAAAATCCCCAAATCTAGATTGGATAGAGATAGAAACCTTCCTAAAATGGGAGAGAGGAGCTTCCAAATCTAGACTAAATCAGAAAAGGAAAGCTCTGCAAAATGACAGGAAAGCAAGAAAAATATAATAGAGAACAAAATCAACCAAAGAAAAAGGAAAAAAGGGAGGGGACGCTAGCTTAAACCCTCCCCTCCATGGAGGTTAAGAAGAAAGCTGCGTGAAGATAAGATGAAGAGGAGAAACCCTAGAGAGGAAAGAGGAAAAGCGACAAATTTTATTCGTGACATTTAAGAGTAATATCATACGACAATCTCCAGTATAATGAAATTATATTCTGTTTGATGGAACTGACATTTTGAGCTTTTTCATCCTAGCTGTTATTCGATCCTTTGCATCATTTTCTCCATCTCTTTAGATGCAATCATACATGTTCCTGTTGAAACAAAAAAGTGAGAAAAATATGAATATTATGAAATATAGCCATCAACTAGCGTGAAGTGAACATCATAATCCGGTAAGAGGAGCACATTCACGAGAAGCACATTCACGGGCCAAGAGAGTTTCTGATTAGGTTGAGTCCTTTCTAGTTAATATTGGCTTATGTAACAATAAAATTTATTGATTACTGAAATATATATATATATATATATATATATATATATATATTGTGTATATAGATTGGCCGATTCAAATTGGAAAATGAGAAAAGCATATGCTCCTATTGAGCAGATTGACGAAATCCAAGTTTTGTTATATGCCCTTCAATTCATATTGAGGACTTGACTGTATAACTTTGCAATTGCCGGATAATGGACATATTGATGCTGATGAATATGGATCATTTGATTTGATCGACATATTTAATGCATGGAATGCGGAAAACTTCTTATGGGATGCATTGGACTCGAGTCACTCGACTCAACTTTCAAATTTCAAGTTCTCTTTCCCACTCGAAGCATATGTCAGCAATCATAATAGAATGATACATCAACGCAGTGGCCCTTCACTTATACCCGACAAAAACAAAGCATAAATCGATGTCATTGGGTTGGTTGGCTCGGTTTATTGCTGGGACCCTTCATCATGCATTTAGCTACCCAAGTCTCAACACTTCCTCTACCCAACAGTAGAAATTATTTCTGAAAGGAGAAGGTGAATGTGTTCGAAATCTTACTCATCATGCAGATGTATTCCATTCACATTGGCAGCTTTAGAGAGAGCCTCCTTCCATTTTTGAACCTTGCGCTTCCCAAACTCGCTCTCATGGTCGGTCAATGCTTTCTCATAACTCTGTTTCTTTCCACACACTTCCTGTGGATTCTGTCCCCTTACTTCCCCTGGTGCCACCTTATAAAATATCGGTAACCGCTGTTTTGTTCTGTTCTTCTCCCCTTGGATCTGCACCAACTCCTTCAGACACCACCAAGATTCAGCGTAGTTTTCTGAGAAAACGACAACGTACATGCGAGATTGTTCAATGGCTTCCTTCAGTTTCGATGGGAAATCCTGGCCCATCTGTAAGTTCTTGCTGTCCATGAAAGTCTTTATGCCCTTTTGCACCAAGGCCTCGTTCAGACTCTTAACAAAGTACTCACGGACATCCTTACCTCTGAAGCTCAGAAACACATCGTACATTTTCAGTTCAGAGATCTTTTTGACGATGTCTTCAATTATCTTGGCCTCCGACGTTCTAGCATGATAGACGACAGAGACATGGATAATATAAGGTGCCCAAGCTGTCAAATTAAATGAAGCGAGCAACAACAATTCGGTCTAAGAATAATAGATCATGAAGATTTCCATGCAAAAGGACACGAGCACAAATTTTAGGATACAATTTCACATTGCCGCTCCATATAGGCCGTGATGGTGCCAATGCGGAAAGAAATGCAGAGTTGTCACGAGACACTATATTAAGGAGGACATTTGTTAAGCATGCCTAAGAAGAAATGAAGTGCTCCCAAAAAGAAGAATAGAACGAACAAAGGAAAGATAATGTAAAATCCATACGTAATTATTATTGCTTTCGACTGAGGCCCGGCAAACAACCAACCTAATGTAGCCAATTATCCAAGAGAAAAACAAACAGCAAATTCACAGAAACTGGTTCACCCTTCACAGTGAATATTATTTCAGCTTCGATTATAACTATATATGTAGGAGAATAGAATATAGATGTAAATTAGAATAGACCAGGTGTTTATGTATTATGTACTGTCTTTGATATTGACTACACTTAACCTATTTGAAATTTGCGCAATTACTCTTTTAACAAGTATCTCAATTCGCACGTTCAGAATTTTGTGTTTTGTGGATATATATACCTAATATGAATTTCATTTGTTACTTTACCCTTAAACTCAACCTAAATTTCCCCCGCCCCTTTCTCTTCTCTCCGCCGCCATTGCCACTGCCCCGCCATCGCCGTCATTGCGTTCACCACACCCCCCCCCCCCTCCCCACCACCGTGGTGTTCCTATTACCATTGCCAACCTTAGAGAGAGAGAGAGAGAGAGAGAGAGAGAGAGAGAGAGAGAGAGAGAGAGAGAGAGAGAGAGAGAGAGAGAGAGAGAGAGAGAGAGAGAGAGAGAGAGAGAGTTAGCGCCAAAATTACTAGTTACTCATCATCCAAGTACCACCCGGACAAGTTACCCGCCTCCTGGAGAGCGTCCTTCCATCTCATCAATTTCCTCACATCCTTGTCGAGCTTCTTTTGAAAATATTCAATACCAGTTCGGTAACTCCCTTTCAATCCACTCACTCTACCTAATTCCACTCTATAAAACACCGGAAAGACCTTGAGGTCTCTTTGCTTCTTACACTCCATGATTTTCACCACCTCTTCCAAACACAACCTTGAATAGGCGTTGTCCTCAGAGAAAATGATGATTGCAAGGTCTGATTCCTCGATCATCCTCGGAACTGTGATCATTAGATTCCCTTCATCTTTCTCCCTTCGTTGAATGTCGAAGTAGTATATTCCAGCATGGAATAGAGCTGCGTATAGATGCGTGACAAAGTTGTTGCCAACGTTCTCTTCTCTGAAACTCACAAAGACTTTGAAACTCGTTTTGGAGTTGGAAAAAGAAGACGCCATTAGAATCATAAACAGAAGTTGACAATGAACAATAATGAGTTGCCCAAGATTTGGTACTTTGTTTGGGTGGTTTATTCCCATTTGATCTTCTCCATATATTCTAACGAGTTGCCTAAGATTTGGTGCTTGTTTTGGGTAGTTTATTCCCCATTGGATCTTCTTTGTATATTCTCTAACATCCAGTTGCATGACTTTCTTTAAGAAAGAGTATTATTAGGTGTTTTAATAATATTAGCGTGCGCGTAGATCTAACCTATTTGCGTATGAACCTTTTCTACATTAATTAGATGTCTTGATCAACATTATTTTACATCAAGTTTATTGCTAATTGAATTGTTAATGAATTTGACCTGCCAAACTGAGATAGATTATTATTATCGTCATAATTTCATATGGTCATGATTGGAGGCTAGTGTTTTTTTATTAATCGAATGATTGGCTACAAGGAAAGAAAACCTTTTGAAGGTGTCCAAATCTGGTATTTGGTAAAATATCGAACCAATGATCCAATCTAAACGTCTATAATAATCTCATGTTCCTCTGATAAACCAGTTGACACCTGAATTTTTACCGACAAAATTAAACATACGTTCAACAAAATTATTAGCAATAAAAGCTAATAAAACTCATCAGCTTATTCACGCGGGCTAGAGACTGACCCGTGAAATTTAAACTGCAATTCATTTGAAAAGTTTCCTTCGGCCCATGTGGAGTAAAGAAAAGTAAAATCGGAATGAGGTAGGTATCGTTTTGATAATTTATAGTCCAAACGTCAATAATAATGCCGTGCTCCTTCGAGAAGCTAAAAGCTAAATTGACTCACAATCAGAAGCTAAAAGCCAAACTGACTCAATCAAACATAAAGTCGTCCATTCGTCTACACTTCTTTCCAAATCGACATTAAATTCTAATAAAAAAGAGAAGTCTATGATTTGTTCACACGCGTTCACAGATACGACGAAGTCTTCTGCTCTCATCTCCCCCCATCTCCTCACCCACACACCAACCAAAACATCCAAAAAAAGGAAGGGCGTGGACATTGAATTCTAATAAAAAGAAAAGATCTTTTGTCCGTCTTTTTCTTTTTTGCTTATTTGGAAAATAAAGTATTTAATCTCATTAAAAAAGTAAGCTACTCCATTGGCTCCCGATTATATATTTCCCTGTGTCTTCCAAGAAATGTCATTCGCAACCAATAAGATTTTTTTCCTTTCATTTCTTTTCCTTTTTGGCAACTTATATAATAAATAACAATTCACAACTGCTTAAAAGAAATATCAATTTCTAGACCTAGTGCACTTTTACTTCAAAAGTTAATCAATATATTTTTCATTTTTTCAAGTGTCTAAAAAGTTAATTTCTATAAAGCAGTTCGAATAATTGAATTCTTGTTTCACCCAAAATCTATAATTAATGTAGGGAATGGAATTACCATTTGTCATACCACCTAGGGATTGCAACACAACCCACCATGGAAAATATAATAAATAGCATTTAAGAAAATTATATAGGATTAATTAATGAAATGAAATTATATTAATGGGCACAGCAGATGAGCACGGGATGAGGGAATTATAGAGGAGGGGCGGGGCTGCCACTGCCAGCTCAACAAACTCAGCTTGCTGTCGGAGAGCAAAGGTACTGCAGCTCCAAGAGCAATGAGCATATGCACATAATAAATTATTGCATGACTACTCTTGGATTATATTTTCATGATGCTTTTTGAATCAACTTTTGATACTAATTTTAATCATATTAAAAATTGCTAATCCATTACATTGGCTGGTACTAAAGTTTCTGGTTTTTTCTTTAAATATCTCCGTTTCAGTCATTAGCATGAAAAGTGAAACTGATTGGGGAGTAGCGTTTCTCTGTCATCGGCTGACGTTGCGCCTTATTTACTGATATCCAATTAAATCTTGGCACATATATATGACGTGGAAATTAAAAAAATTATTATTTTTCTCTTTTCCTCCGCTTGAGCTTGGCTATCTCCACCGCCCAAGCCGCCACCGCCGCCGCCCTTAAGGCACCGCCCCACCGTGGCCATCACGGTTTGCGGCAAAGCTGTTGAGCTCGTCGTCGGTAGCCATGGATGAGCCAAGACTCGAGCTCAAAGCCGTTGAGCAGCAAACCAGATCAAAGCTGTTGGGCGATGGTATCGTCACGTCCAGGCCGATCTCTGCGTCCACCCTCTCTGTCGTCGAGGCGGTTAAGCCTTGGCCGCGAGCGCTCATCCACAGATATGAAGATACAGAGCAGCGGTCGGCCATGGGCGGCCTCTCGTTCATAGAACTGAACGCACACCCTCTTTGTTGTCTCGGCGTCTCAGCGACAGATTAGGAGACACAGACTAGTGGGCTTCGCGTCCATGGCCGTGGGCAACGACAACCTCCGCATCCACCCTCTCCGTCGTCCCGGCGGCAGATTGGAGATGCAGAGCAATGGGCTCGCGGCCGAGACTCCATATCTGAAGCCATGGTCATGAGCGACAACCGACGTCCGCGTCCACCCTCTCCGCTGTCCTAGCGCTTGAGTTGCAGATTTGGAGACGCAAAGCAACGGGCTTGCGGCCAGGACTCCAGATCCGGAGCCATGGCCAACGGTTCTAATCCATGGAATCTCTGTTGAGTGGTGGAAGGAGAGATATTAGCTTCACCCATGGCTTCTCTCATGACCAAATCTAGCCCTCGATGCCGGATATGGAATTGAGGTAGCCGGCGGAGGAGACGGCCAAACTGGATTGATGCGGCGCCGGCAACTCCGACTCCGCCGGTGGCGATGGCTGAAGGACGGGCGGACGTTGGGCTCGTGCAGATGGAAGGGGAAGGAAGAGAGTCTAGGTGGATTAGGGAATTTTTAATTTATTTCTCTGACGCCATGTGTCAATTTGTAATTGGTTAATAACAAGTACAGGCCACGTCAGCCAATGACGTCGCGCTTGCAAACCACTTCTCCATTTCTCTGGTCATGTGGTGGTGCAGTTGGGATGTGGGAATGCCCAAAATAATAGAGAAGCCGGTGGGGATTTCTGTGGTGCAATGTTATACCGCGCCTCAGGTTTTCAAACTGGCAAATGCCGATTGGCTTTTTTCTTCTTTAGGGTTTTACAATGGATACGACACCTATTCTAGACATGATGGAAACATGTTGTAAATCGTCAGATTTGTGAACAATTAAAACCACATGCATGCCCATGAAAAGAAATGAAACGCACACGGAAGAAAGAGAGAAAAAATATTAAGTGTGTGCAAAAGAGATAAATGTTTAAAAAGGCAATTTGGAAAGAAATTTGAATGGTTGTGAGATGGGAAGATGTATCTTCAATTTTGAAAAAGTGTGATATTCTAAAATTAATTGACAATAAAATTAAATGAATTGACATTTTCACAACAAAAAATTGTTAGTTCACGGCTCTTTCATATTTTGATTTGACTAACTTACCTTATTTAGATTATTTTTCACAACTTTTTCAATTTTTGATTAGACTAACCCAAATAGAACTCGAAAAAAGAATACAATTCAGGTTATCGGATCACCCTATTTTGTTTTTATATATTTTTGGTGGTTTTTCCTATTCTCTAGTGGCCACTATAGTACCATAAAACCACATCTCCAAATTGAACTCCTCACTTATACCAATTTCGTTTCACGGTATGGAGCAAAATCAAACTCCTGGAGCAAAATCAAACTCCTCTAGTGATCAATCTCACTTGGAACTTATGCAAAGATCAATGGACCAATCTCCTCCTTTGGATCGCGAATCCAAGCAAATGCAACAGTGATGAAACAAAAAAAAGAACAACAAAAGAAGAAAAACAAGAAATTGACGATAGTGGAATGTAGATACCAAGCAGAATAATTTGGTTTGAGTTGCTCTTTACCCGGACTGGATTGTTGACCTCCTCATGGATTTGAGAGTTTGCTTTGACGCTTTTGTGTGGAAGTCATGAGGATCGATGAGGGGGTGTTGGGGGGAAGAGAGAGAGAGAGGAGTCGTAGGAGTAGACGCATGGAGCATGCAAAGACAATGAGAAGGAACAAAAGTAAGAGCGCTTCACAATCTTGGAGAAGATAGGAGAAGATAGATACAGGAGTGAGAGAGCTTCATGATCTTGGAGAGTCTACAATGGAGACAACGGATTTGGGAGCCAGAAAGTCTCCAGCGGAGAAGATGGATTTCGGAGCAAGAGACCAAATGATGGATTTGGGAGCAATCTGGAAGAGTATAGAATATTTTATGGTACCCGATTTTCCACATAATACCTGAACACAAAGAATAACCCTCAGAAATAAGAGGTTTGGTTCAAGTCGATTCGGTATGGCCTTTTTTGACAACCCCATGTATATCTTCCTTAAACTTATTACCCATATCTTATGCATATGCCATATATCCAAGTAATTCTAGCATGCAAGAATATATCCATCTATGCCACCACAATTGATGCATTATAAACTTGGGGTCAGCTAGCATTGAATCGAGGCCATTCAACTCAAACTTCATTTCTCATTTCTACTTTCTAAGTCATAAGAAAACAAATTCACCTCGACATCGTATTTTCTAGGAATGATAGCACAGCAGTAGAAAATCAAAACTACGACAAGATAACCTTCTCAAATGGAACATAACCAGAACTTCACCACTTTCCATATACCAACAGAAACTTGCCCCCATGCTTTGTTGTCTCTCTTGCGATTTGTTCAGCTCAATTAGAGTCTTCCACAGAGTAGTGTTTTTGAGAGTTAACTTCAACTTTACATTCATAGTTGGTACTTTTTAAACATGTGATGAACATAAGTCCTTACTATATCAATTTAAAAAGAACAACTTAACAGGTTTGGGAAGAAAAACAAATACATGGTCGTGGGTATGCACCAACAGGATGAGATTATTTTCTGCCGCCCAAGCACAATAAGAACCATTCTCATCGAGGACAAGTCAACAAGACATGATCACATTATGCCGGTTTTATTCCAGCATTACACCTATTGATAGCAGCAATCCTCCTAAAAAACTTTTACACGAAATGTATATGGAATATCCTGATCCATCTAAATTGACCCGGGCATTAAAATAATAGTAGTCAACACATTTAAACCTGTAGTTGTTTGTTTTTTTGGGGTAGGAGGAGTGGGTGTTTGAAGCTGGATTCATTTAGGCAAAATCACGAACACCTGGCCGACAGAAAGCAGTGGGGTTTCTTAAGATGAAATAGAGAAGGGACAAGCACTGGCAGTGGGAGATAATCTTGTTCACGCAGCTGTCAATGGCTATCGAAGCTCTATACTCTCACCCTACACCCAAGCCATCATTCGAAATTCATGGATGATCTTGTTCCATTCTTACCTCATGGAATTTCGGACAAAACAGAGCAGTCCAAAGAGACTATCACCCTTGCTCTCCGCCTCATCAATCATCATTTCCTTCGTGGCACTCCATTATCTCCTTGTAATTGTGCCCCAGCCTTTGATCAAGCGTGAACTTATGACGTGCAAATAAACTCTTTGACGAAGACAAGAGGATAGAGTACCACAGTTTTAAAGGAGTTAAAATAAAATTAGGTTGTTTAGATCTCAATTGACTACAAAAAATTCAAGAACTAATGGTACATTATAAAACCAAAATACCTTTTTACCTACTCCTTTTTTAAACTGGGAAAACATAATATACAGTCTCATTTCGTAAAACTATCAGACAGATAATCTTTACATATCATCTATTCACTCACTCATAAAATAACTATTGAATAGATTTTCCAAGAATACGTCATTATCAGAGTCACGGAAGGTATCAGTCAAACACACCCTATGACATGAAGCAAGTTTGCTCTCTCATATTGTCATGTTGATCAAGCCAAAAGATACTAATATTCATATTGAGAATTTTCGAATTTATGAGCTAAGAATTAAATCTATGCACTGAAATCCTGCAAAGAAAATTCCAAGTTGCTATCACCAAATTTAGGTCTAGTACACTGCTCTTCTTAATATCAAAGGGGAAAGTAGAAACTACAGATTTTGAATTGGAATTTAGCAAGCAGACATGTAAAAAGTTCTTCTACAGCCAGCTCAATTTGGTAAACATAGATTCGGTAGATTCCTTTGGCTCAGGAATCACTACTCTTATTGAATACCATAAAGCAAGTACATATTTACGTACCACAAACCTGCTTGAAAAATCATTATTCATTATGTAAGATGTTGAGCATGATATACATGAACAGATGACATCATGCATGCGCATAAAAAATGGACTGACATTTGTGTACAATGCAAACAAAATGCCACATGTGACGAAGTATAACACTGTGGGAGCCACCTCTTGAACCTCGTTAGGATAAACTGTCACGTGGTGGGAGCCACCTCTTGAACCGATGTCATCTAACTGTAGAATCCTATTATAGTGTGCACATCAGCATGTTTATCTATATGATATTGTTGTAGCAAATTTGCTCAATGTAAATTGATCAGACTGTCAAGCAATTGGGGAAACAAATTACAAGCTTACTTTCTGATTCTAGCTTGGCTCTAAAGTGATTAAACTGCTCACAAACAATTTTTCAAAAGATGGCTTTGATTGTGTGCATGTATGCGTGCTAGCTCCTGGAAGCAATGGATGAAATGGTTTGATGGAAATCGATCTAAATGACAGGAATAGCAAATTGCTCAGAAATTAAAGTGGAAGTACTGTGATTTATTTAAAGGTGCAATGCAGAGAATAAAGGAAATCAAAGCAAAGAACACTAAACTCAAAGGAATGAGCCAAACCAAATTAACTGAAAACAAGATTACGAGGACATTAACATTGCTGGAATTGAAATTAATCACAGTTTGTACAAATGACACTCGAATGGAGACATGGACATCGATGTTACAACAATACTCAAAGGGAAATCAGCAGTAATTTTGGTAGTGTTCCGGCGTAATTTCAACATATCTTTTTTCCTCTGCATATCTTCTATTCATAAGTCTTAAATTCCCTTTGATTATTACTAGGTTGATGTCCATTTCTTAACCTAACTTCTTTTATATATCCATGATTTCTTAACTTAACTACTTTCATATATCCATAATTTCTCAACTTAACTAAACTTCCAATCCCTGAGCATTTCTCATACCGTTTCCGCTTATTTTGAATTTAAATTAGGTTGAAGACTCTCTCTCTCTCAAACTTTGGTGGAATGGTCTTTTATGAGCATCAAAACGAGATTGAACTTGGTATAGCTTGGTTGTGATTTATTCACCACCAATGTATAGTGACTTACTGTTATTATACGAGACGACAATTCAGTCACACAACCAAAGGAGACAAAGTAAACTGAAGCACCAAGGGAAAGAGAACTCCCTGCCATCAAAGGATGAAGCATCAAAATTCACAATATATGATCAGCATGTCAAACAAGAACATCCAGATCACTCTATGCAATCTCGGCTTGATCGATGATACAGACAAATTCGTCATTATCATCTCTGAGGCAAAACGTCGAACTGGTGGTGATCATGAAGGGTGAGGTGTTCTACAAATAGGAATTCCTATAAATCGGCAAGCAATATAACACGAGCAATTTGAGATAACAATTTGAAGCTCTCGATAAAAGGCAAACACAGAACAATTGTATGATCGAGTCTCGATGAATCGACTGCGTCCTACCTTGGGGAGATCCGATTTGAATGGTTACCTGCTAATAAATGAAGACACTGAAAGACTTGGAGAATCTCACGAAGCCGAAGCTAAGGAGACGAATCAATTCAGCGACGAAATTGCTCGATGAAGATATTCAGATGCAACTGGCTTCGACCGCGGGCGTGGACACTGGATTTGGTCCAGAGTGCTCAAGATGAGAGAGGAAGATATTTTTCTCGGTCTGTGCGCGTGCATTCTTGCTTCGCTCAGTTCCTCATCTCTCACGCACGCACCAAGCGAGGGAGAAAGAGCACAAGAGAAGTTTCGATCGGTGGTGATGAGCGTCCCTTCTCTGCTCTGTCGCGGCCGAGGTTGCGGTGACCGGCGAGGGAGATTTGACGGCGGGTGTCACCGATCGGAGATGGTACAGACGATCGATTGATGGTGATGGAGCCGTAAGGAAGTGGCATGCTCAATCGCATTCTTTCATGTTGTGTATTTCACCAACTATTTATTTCCATGATTTAATGATTTAAATATTACGAAATAACATAATTTTGACCATTATGTAACAATATAATTTAAATCAATCACATGACATCACTATAACTTTTATGGTAGATTTGATTATATAATACTTTCGTTTGTTTAAGATCACATATATTTCAAACAAAGTAAGCATGTAAAAGCATTTTAAATGATTTTTAATTACTAGAACATTGTATAAATTTCTCAAAATTTGTAGCATTTAGTATTAAATACTAAAAAATTTAGGATTTAAAGCTAAAGCACAATAAAACAAGACAAGAAGTATAGCAAAATGGTACTGTCATGTTTATTACATGCAAATAATATATTTACTTTGTCCAACTTTTAAAATATCAATTTCTTAAGTACATGCAGCGTCATGATATTTGTTAGTATGTAAAATTTTTAACCTCTTTTAGTAAGACAATAAATAGTAGATAATTCTTTTGTATTCATATTTAAAAGATAAGACGTTAATTGATAACCTGCGAATCATCTTCATTATCTCAAGTTATGATTTCGTCCATCTATAGTTATGTACGAGCATAGTGTATTTTAATATATGCATGGGGTACCTATATAATTTTTTGTTTGGCAAAAGCTCGAGATGTAAATGCTCATTAGGTTTGCTCAATTAACAATACAAATAGCAATTTCTTTTTGGAATGGTTCTTCAATCAAATGATTTTTTTAACAAAAGAAAAAAAAACACTAACGCGATAAACTAGGGGTGATCGGTTCCCGGTTTGGTTCGGTTCCACCCAAGAACTGGGAATCGGACCGGAAGGACTTGTTCCCACTTTTCTGGATCGTGGACCAAATCGGCTGGTCTTGGAACCAAGAACTGGACCGGACCAACCGGTCCGGTCCAGTTCCAATGAACCATCACTTGTTTTCATTTCATTTAACAAAAAAAAAAAATAGTAATTACTAGTAAAGTAACGCACAAGATTATGATCCAGTCAAGTTTTCTTATTCACTTTGTGACCAGCAAAGTGACGCCCCATTAAATTATACATGTCCGCTTGGTGAAAACAAAAATTAAAATCCTGCATCATACCCTATGTTCTTGCATTGTTATGAAACAAAAAAATAAGCTAAAGATCCATACAAATTTGAAATATCACAGAAGTTTTTCTTTCCAAACATACTTCACACACTCACCTTCATTCTCATGGACATAAATGTTATTAGAGAGGCAAAAAACAAAGGAAAAATAGAATCCGAACTCAACAAAAATTCAACACATAGTTTGGCCATTGTTCAATACCATCCATTAGCGGTCCTAACTAATCTAGAACAAACCCTCCATGGAATAAAAAACAAAATCAAATGCCAAAATTAACACAAGAGAAAGACATTCAACATTAAACTACCAAACTCCACACATCTCGCCGAATCACTTAATGTTGCATGGCCCGAGGGGAATAGATTCTTTATTCAAGCAAGCAAAATATGATCAAAGTCGAGAGCCCAAAACTTGCTAATAATCCTGCAATAAGTATATATGATAACTCAACATTAGTTTTAAAGTAGAATTACTTTTAATTTTTTTTTTTTGATACCCAGGGAACCCCGTACAGCCGGCAGCCGGCGGGTAAACCCTGGAGCAACGTTAGCGGAGGACCCACCACCCCGACGTTGCGCTTAAGATCCCGTGCGTCCTGCGGGATTTGAACCCCTCCATCTTGGGTAGATGTCATGGGGGCTCTTATCCAGCTAGGCCACCGCAGGCGGTGGTAAAATTACTTTTAATTGAACTCAAATAATTAATGAAAAATCTCACCACATATATTTCTTTCACTTGAACTTGCAAACTCTATTTATCGGTAAGCTCCGAATGAACATTATTCATATCTAACAAAACAAAATAATAAATAGAGCATTCACTTATTAGATATACAAAAGAATTACAAGATAAAAAGATACATCGATGACTTACCCCATTCAAATCTTTCCGCATTCTCAATGCACTCTTCAACATTAATCGGCATGGTAATCTTTCTTAACCAATCTTGAGTGCAAATCAAAGTTTCCACCACTGTAGGAGTTAAAGAACTTCAAAAGTCATCAAGCACACGACCGGATGTACTGAAAGTTGACTCCGAAGCAACGGTTGTTACAGGAATAGATAAAATATCTCGATCCATCAAAGAAAGGATTTCAAACTTTTGGCCAGTAGTTTTCCACACATCAATAGGTCAAGATCACGACTTTCTTCACGTTCGGCTTTAAGATACTTATTGAGCTCAGATAGCTTACCTGCTGACACTTTTTTCTCCTCACGAAGAAAGATAGCAAATACCTTGTCTGAATTGAAATCCTCAACCAAATCAAGATCATCATTCTTACCCTCCTCATGGTTATCAGGATCCCAACTACTATCAATATCAATACCCAAATTTCTATCACAAGAACTAAAATAAGATTTTTCATAAAAATGAAACAATCTTTCCAGGGGAATTCTCTCTTTATCATACATTTCATCAACTTTCGCACTATCATCATAAATTAATCTATAACAATACCGCACATAGCTCATCTTTCTTCTTGGATCCAATATCACCGCGATCAACACCATCATATTTACTTTTTCAAAACTCCCATAGTATTTGTCAAACTTCTCCTTCATCTTTGCACCCATAACTTTCAAACTAAGATCTGAAGCATTCTCCACTTGTTTCAAAGTTTTATATAAAGTTGCTATCTCATTGAAATAATCATTCGCAGTGATATATAGAGTCTTGGACATCTTGTTGGTGGTATCATAAAAATTCTTTAAAAATACTAAAAGAATTCCAGCATATTCCCAATCTTCATGTGTATGAGCGTCATAATCAAGCTCACTTAAGAAAGAAGGATCATCTTCTTCCATCATTTCGAAAGCTTTTCTGAATTTTAAGGTAGTATCCAACATGAGATAAGTAGAGTTCCACCTAGTTGTGACATTAAGACAAACCGAATCCTTATAAGTTATCCTTGCACTTTCAATGCAACCTTGAAATGTTTTGGCTCTCATGGGAGAACTTCTCACATAGTTAACCACGTTTCGAATACGTGTAATAGAATCATGTACCTCGGTCAATCCATCCTTCACAATCAAGTTTAAAATATGAGCCATGCACCTCATGTGTAAAACATCACATTTTAAGATTAATAGCCTATCTCTTAATAATTTTTCTTTTAAAAATCCAATGGCAATATCATTAGAACTAGCATTATCCACAGTGATTGTGGACACTTTTTTCTCTATTCCCCACTCATAGATGCATTTCTCAATCATTTTCCCGATATCCTTGCCCTTATGACTAGGCATCACCACAAAATTGATTATTCTTTTGTGCAATTTCCAATCATCATCAACAAAATGTGTAGTGAGACATAAATAATTCAAATTCTAGAAGGAACTCCAAGTATCAGTCGTGAGTGCAATCCTAGACTTAAGCTTGCCAAAGTAAGTCTTCAAACTTTTTTTCTCATAAAGATATAACTTCATGCAATCTCTAGCCACTGTAAATCGTGAGATGTGATGAAAGAGAGGTTGTAACTGATTAATAAAATCACGGAATCCAACACGTTCAATCATCGAAAAAGGTAGTTCATCCGTTATGATCATTCGAACAAGCATTTGTCTACAACGATTTTGATTGAATTCCCATGCTGATAAGACATTTGCACTTTCATCAGTACTAGTATGCCCTATTGTTATCCCTTATGCTCTACGTGGGGTGAAATTTTTTTGCTTCTTATCTATGTTGCGAGGATGCTTATTGAACATTTTCAAGTGCTTTAACATAGCGGAAGTACCATTATCAACAGAGTACGTATACTTGGCCCCACAATAATTGCAAATCACCATAGTTTTCTCCTTCTCGGTTTTGCCCTTATGAAAATGAAGCCAAACTGTTGATGTTCATTTACAAGAACTAAGGAAAACAAGTATTAGATACTTTGTTTGTGTTGGATGCCACTTCGATGTTATCAATTTCTTCACCTTGAAGTTCTAGTGAGTCTATCATAGGATTCATATCATCATTTGATTGATCCACTTCCATTGACATATAAATAGATCGCCTGAATCAAACAAAACATTATAATGAGCCATCAAACCATCATATTCATTTACAGCAATAGGGATATTAAAGATATGATTGCAGCTTTACTTCTTAATGTCATGGCCATATTTATCATATAACTATACCTACCAAAATAGATACTAAAAAATTAAGCAGTAATTAAGTTGCAACTCGAGCAAGAGCAGATTTCTAGCAGCCAAAGTGATACATTTTCCTCCAAATGGACCATAGACAAACCAAAAACAGAATTTCATATACTTAAACCGATCAAATAGAGAATGCTAATGAAAATGGGCTAAATGAACACTCCAAAACTACAACTCCTCCAACACAAACTCGCTTGAAAAGGGAAAATTGAAGACTTTGACCAATTCATAATTGGTCAAAGCATACAAGTGATTCTAATCAAAATCCTTGAATCAAAATACCATCCGCAATTCGCATCAACAAACTAGAGAGATCAGACCTGACAACATAAACCTCAGTGCCCCTGTGACATCCCGATTTTCTGATTCTATTTTCAATAAATTGAGACGGGCATTTCGTTGGCACGCATATAGTTATTTTCCTTGAGTTGGCCACTCATGTGGAAACTAGTCTATCGGGTGAAGCTGTTAAGAGTTTCTAATGCATCAGACTTGAGAATTTGACCAGGAAGTGACCTTTCGACCGAGCTAGTCTGCAAGGGTCATTACGGCACAATTAAAATCGATTAAAGATCGGAGATAGGTCGACTCGACAGAAGCATGCGATCAAGTGTGGGTGATTCCACCATATCGCACAATTCGTGTCGATCGGCACTGGACCGACTTTTCTATCGATTGGGTACCCTGTGTTCGTATTTGAAACCTTGAGATTACCCCGACAACCGAAAGTCGCCAATGTTTCAAAGATGTACATTGTGGCTTGAGAGGATCAACCACATGTCAAATGCATAAAAAGTTCTAAAGGCTACCCGGTAGGTTGGGCTGCGTTAGTATCGTGCCAAAGTGAAATTAATCGTGGAATTGAGATCGAATTCAGAAATTGGAAGTCTGGGTGTGTCACAAATCATTTTAGGAACATTGACTAATCTTCGGAAGATTTTTCATGTAATCAGAATTTTTCAGAAATTAAATCAGAAAATGGCTAATTTGGCTCGAGAAATTAGTAGGCTTGTCTTTGGTCGCGCTTTTGGGACTTAAGTTGGTTCTATGGACAAGTGAAGATGTGAATTAGAGTGTGGTGACATTGGATTAATTTTATGGACTTCAATTTGATTCAATTAGGAGAGAATTGATTGGAATTGAATGAATTGATGTACAAAGTTTTATGCCCCGGCGGAAAATGGAATTGCAACCATTGGAATAAGGTTGTGGGAGATAGTGGAGTGTGATGTCATCCTAGGTCATGGTGGGTCATTTTTGTTGGATAAAAGAAAGAGAAAAAGAAAATAAAAAGGGCCCCCCTCCTTCTCTCTCCTCCCTCTCTTCTTCCTCTCTCCCGTGCGACCACTCTCCATCTCCATCTTCTTCTCCAGCTTCGAACCCAGCAACCGGAAGCCAGCAGCCGTCGCAGCTGCAGCCGGAGCCGTCGCCGCCTTCGCCCGTCCGCTCGTCGTCGCAGCCGCGCCTCGCCGCTCGGACCTCGGCCTCCCTCTCTCCTCTCTTCTCCGGCTCCGGTTTCTGCTTGAAAACCCAGCAGATCTGAGGAGGTGTCGAAGCTGGCTGTAGCCCAGCCGAATCGCCGTCGGCCGCCGTCGCCGAAGCTCGCCGCTACCACCGTCGTCCGCGCGAAGCCCGCGCCCGCGCGCCGCTCCGCCCGCTTCGCCCAGCTCGTCATCCCGAGCTGCTGTTCAGCTCGCGCAAGAGCTGCCGGAGCTCGTTCGTCGCCGCCGTGCATCGCCGTTCGTCGCCGCCGTGCACCGCCGTTCGTCGCCGCCAGCCACCGCCGTAGCTCCTCCGCCCACTCCCGACCCCAACCAGCCCTGGATCTGCCCTCCTTCGCCCCCACCCAGCAGCAAACAGAGAAGAAGAAAATGGGTATGGCAACCCCTTCGTGGGCCGTTTTGGCCGCCTTCCCGAGCCCGGATGCTCGGCTCGCTTTGAGGAAAGTCGATCCTCACTCGTCCTCGTCGTTTTGGTCCGCTCGGCTCGCTAATCCGGTGAGTTTAACTCACTAAACCTTGATTAGACGGTTAATGATGCCCTAAGTGTGCTTAGCCTAAGTTAAGTAAGCTTAGTTGGTTAAATTAGTTTATTTAGTTGATGATTAGATTATGGTGTTTAATTAAGTTAAAGTGTGTTTAGTTTAAAGTTAAGTATGTTTATTTTTAATATAAAGCCTTGATGTGACATAATAGGGTTTTAATTTTGAATTATTTAATTGCTTCGAAATTCTGGAAATTTATAATATTATATTAATTCCGAAATTATTAAATATTATTATTTAAAAAAAAATCAAAAAAATTATTTTTGACTCCGGTTGCTCAGAATTTCGTGCCGGTCGCTACGGTACATTCGGATTTTGAAATTGATGATTGGATATTATAAATTGAGTGTGGATTTCGGAAACTATGAATATTATTATTTAATTAATTTTCGGAATAAATTTAATTATCTATTAAATTCCGAAAATTTTCATTGGGACCTTATTTGCTCAGAATTTCGTGTCGATCGCTGTTGTGCATTTAGAATTTGAATTTGATGAATGGATGTGGCGAATTGAGTGCTGATTGTGATAAATATGGATTCTTTATAAAATCCTAAGTGTGGAAATGAATGGGCGAAGAGGCCGTGAAATACCACCTATTAGAGGTCGTGCCCGATGAGGCCGTGATATACCACCTATTAGAGGTCGTGCCCGATGAGGCCGTGAAATACCACCTATTAGAGGTCGTGCCCGATGAGGCCGTGATATACCACCTATTAGAGGTCGTGCCCGATGAGGCCGTGAAATACCACCTATTAGAGGTCGTGCCTGATGAGGCCGTGAAATACCACCTATTAGAGGTCGTGCTTGATGAGGCCGTGAATTACCACCTGATTACAGGTCGTGCCGAGTGGGGCCGTGATTGCCACTGGTTGCTAAATCTTCCTATCAGGTCGAGATGGGTAGTAGTAATTGATTTGTTGGAATGACCTGTAATCGGCCGAGTCGATTAATCGCTGAGACGATCTAAGTGGTTGAATTGTTTTGATAATGTGATTGAGCCATGGTTGTTTGGTTATCATAATTGTACGTGGTTGAATTATGTAAATTGTGCTAACCTGCAGATGAAGGCTGAGGCGAGGTAAGTCTTCTGTGTGATGTGGCTAGGCCACCCTTGGGCGTATTTTCTTTCTAATAGGGGTTTAGGGGGTTGAACTTGCTGAGACGTTGTCTCAGTGGTTATTGAATAACCATTTCAGGGCCCTGGTGGACGGAGCGGCCGGATAGCTTTGGTTGGCCTTGAGGAGTTGGAGAGGTGAAGTCATAAAGATTGGAGATCGTGTACGACTTGTAGGTCGTAGGATAACCTCTTTTTAAGAGCCAGTCTTTTGTAGACTGTTGGCGGTAAACCCCTGTTTGTAATTCTATTGAATTATGTTTAAGTGTTATGTTGTGATTTTGCTTTCTGCTTTTCTATCCCGTATTTTATTGTTAGGGGTTTTATAATACGTTCCGCTTGCGCATTAATAAATGAATGGGGTCGGTGACACTACCTGGGAATGTCACATTTGCACGACCATGGTGGGATGTTGGCGCGCTCGAGGTTCTGGGCGTGACAGCCCCTAAACCAAATTCATTCCTAACCATCATAGGATTGCCCCCGAATCAATCAATCAATTGGCAATTAAAATTTTCACAACTTGTGGAGAAAGAGAAAAGGTACCAATTTTGACAATGGAAAGGCGTTTGAGCATCGAGCAAGGCCAGAGGCAAGGTCGTGAGAGGGGAAGGTGTCGACGTCAAGGCTTAAGCAACTCGATTGAAGCTAGGCATGAGGCAAGGCTGCGACTACGGGAGGCTGCGACTTACTGCTACATGCTTCTCACGACCTATCAGCAGACACATTTAGAGACTGAACAACCAAGCAAGCTCCAATGAGACCGCCACACCTATATCAGTTGTGACAAGTAGATCACGTCAAAGTTAGATGAAAAAGCGAAAAAAGAAAATCACATAAACCGAATTACAACAACATAGAAATCATCACAAAAAAGTAAGGAAAAGTTACTCCAACGCTTGAAAACTGAACCAATGAATAATCGTTAGCATCGTGTCACAAGTGGCACATAGATCATATATGAACTTCCTTTCTCACACAGAGACTTTTTTTGCTAAATAGGGAACATCATTTTAAAGGGTGTTAACAATTTTGAATTGCCATGAGACCAAAGTTAATAAGAAACTTGAATTTCACATAAAAATTAAAGACAAAGTCGACAATTAAGAACAATTATAAATATAGCGAGCATTGTCAACTAAATAAAAATCAACGATAGTGATTCACTTTGTTTTGATTTTTTTTCTAAATAACTATTACACTGATTTCTAAATCACTAGTAAATGTAAATACAGTCTCCAAGTGATAAATGCTACAAAAAGACAGTGATCTAAAACCGACGAAAGTGAAGCCGAGAACGCACCTGTGTCAGTCAACATGCAAACATCACTCTAAAGAGCAGGAATGCACAAATCTTGGGCAAAGGGTAAGAGGAAGAGAGCCAAGCTTAAATGCACAGAACTCATGCGAAGCAGAGGAGGAAGAGAGCCAAGCGTCAGAGCGAGCGAGGTGTCAAGGTGAGGCACTCGCTGAGCATTAGAGCCAGCAAGGTGTCGAGGTCAGGAGCTCGAAGAAGGAAGAGAGTTGAGTGTCCGAGCAAGCGTAGTGAGGCGAGACCTCACAAATAGGCGCTCGGAGGAGGAAGAGAGCCAAGCGTCAGAGCGAGCGAGGCGTGAAGCGAGGCATCGGGGCAAGGCGCTCGGAGGAGGAAGAGAGCCGAGCATCCAAGGGAGCGAGGTGTGAGACAAGAAGTTGCAGCAAGGCACTTGGAGGAGGAAGAGAGTTGAGCGTTCGAGGGAGTGAGGTGTGAGGTGGGACGTTGCAACGAGGCACTCGGAGGAAAAGAGCCGAGCGTCGGAGCGAGTGGGGCGTAAGGTGAGGCATTGGGGGCAAGGCGTCGAGCGAGCAAGAGGAGAGGGGTTACGGTTTTGAGAGGGAAAAGCAAAGTGAGAATTGCCACCGAATTGGTCCATTGGATTGCAAAATTTGGGAAAATGAAGTTGATGTGATGGTTATTGTAGATTAGAGCCGAAACTTTAAAAAAAAAAAAAAAGAGAGAGGGGATAAGGTTTCAAGAGGGAAAGGGAAAGTGAGAATTGCAAAATTTAGAAAAGAAAATCTCATGTGATGGTTATTGTAGAGTGTAGATTAGTTCAGAAACACAAAAGAGGGAAGAGATTAGCTTTGAGTTACGAGAGGAAAAATGAATTTGATGGTAATGGGTAATGTAAATTAGTTTAGAAATTAATATATATAAATGGTCGGTCCGGTTGGTTCGGTCGGTCCAGTTCTGACCCCAAAACCGAGAACCGAACCAACCGGTCACCGGTTCCAAAAATAGGAACCTGAGACCGGACCGAGACCCTCTAGGACCGCCCGAAACCGACCGGTCTGGTTCGGTTCGGCCGGTTCTTGATTCGAGCGGTTTCCGTTGCACACCCCTACGAGAAACTAGCCCAAATATAGAAAGGGAGGGATTTTTGTGACATCCAGATTTTTCAACCCTGTCTTCTACTGAATAAATTAGGCATTTCATTAACACGCCTATAGGGTTATTCTCAAAGTCGATCACTCTCGAGATCATTAGACTATCTGGGGAAATTATTAAGGAATTTTAAGACAATAGACTTGAAAATTTGATCAAGAATCGGCTTCTCGACCGTGTCCATCTTTAGAGGTCATTACGGCATAGTTAAAAATCGATTTGAAATTAGAGACAGACTGGTTCGACATAGATATGTGGCTAATCGTGGATGACCCCACTAAATTAGAAAATTCTCGTCGACCAGCCCTAGATTGATTTTCTTATTGTTTTGGTACCCTGTGTCCGCATTTGGATCCTCAAGTGGGTTCATAGTGGCTCGAAGAAAATCGACCACGGGTTATTTGCTCTAAAAAGTTCTAAAAACTACCCGGTAGTATAGGTTACGCTAAAAACGCGCCAAGTTAAAATTAATCGCAAATTCAAGTCCGATTTCAGAAATTGGAGTTTCTGTTATGTCACAATAAATTTTAGGAGTATCGACTCAGTCTCTGAAGATTTTTCTGACATCCGACACTTTTTGGGAAAAAGTCGTCGCCGGGTTGTTTTAGTGCAGAAAATGCCGGAGATGGTTTTCGGTTGCAAAATTGAGATGCAAGATGGGTTATTGGATGAGGAAAAATAGCAAGTGAAGCATTGAGACATCGATTGAAATTATGGTGGCCAATTTAAAATGAATCAAGAGAGAATAGAAGAGCCATTGAAGCAAGACCTTGAGAAATTCGCAACATCTCCACACCCTAGCAAGAATGGACCACTTGGGAGGTTATATGGGACATTTTGATGGCCTATTGAAGGCCAAGTATTTTTACATGGCCAAGATTGATTCTTGGATGATATTTTTGCAAAATATCAAGCCAAGGCCCCACCTCTCCCTTATCCTCTCCATCATATTGCCGTGAACTACTTCTCCACCATTCCCCCCCCAATTCATTCGACATTTTCAGGAAAGGCATAGAAGAAGACCGAGCGGAGCTCCCATCGTTTGTTGCAGCCCTTCTCACGTCTCAACGCCCACGGAAGAAGAAGCCCCACGTGTTCAGTCAAGGCCGCAAGACCCAGCTTGCCGTTTGTTGACTGAAGCTCCTCACCGCTTCATGCGTCCAGCGAAGACACCACCGAAGCGAGGCCACGATCCACCGAAGCTCCTGCAGGTTGCCACTCGTCAGTTTCCCCTCAGCTCCGGTCAACCTTCCAACGGAGGACTTGGCTCGTTGACTGCCCCCATCGTCTTTGGTTAGGCTCCACGAAACAGCTGCCACGAAGCAAAGTCCTGCAGAATTCCAACCGAGAGAAGTCCTTCGGTAGCGTTGTCTTCATCTCGCCAACGCTGCCTCGATTGAAATTCTCGAGCCAACAACTTTGGCCCGTGAATTCCAGCAAAGTCGAAGCCACCCAGCAACAAAGACAGCAGCTCCTGCAATTCGGACAAAGCTGTCCGCACGTGTCTCTGGCCCAGCTCGACAATTCCAGCAGCCCACGGCCAACAGCTTCTTTGGGCCGTGTATTTAGCCCATCTGCTCCCGCATTTCAGTTTTGGCCCAACTTCCTTCAGGTCAGCCCAAGAAGCCGGCCCAGCTCAGCCCATCTCTCCATTAATTCCATTGGGCCCAATTCAGCAAGTTCAGCCCGCGAGGACAGCCCATTCAAGGCCCGTTCAGTCAAGTGAAGCCCAATCCAGTGCAAGAATAAATCTCAGTTGGGCCGAGATTTGTTGGGCCAAGCTTAAGGCCCGGTCTAAGCCCGCCAGTGTTGTCGAAAGCCCGATTTCGGTCGCCGTCGCGTCGCCGTTGCGGTGATTCAGTCTCCGCTTTTACCAAGTGAATTTTACTCACTAATGCTTTCTTAATTTGCTAATTATGCTTAGGGGTTGGTTAGAATTAATTAAATACAATTATGTGGTTAGATTAGTTTAGATTAATTAAATTAGAGACTTAATGATGCATGTTAGGTGGTTAGAAATAGACATTAGCCACTAAATCTTGAAAGGGTCGGGTGGGACCGTAAAGCCACTAGGTCTTGAAAGGGTCGAGCGGGACCATAAAGCCACTACATCCCGAAAGGGTCGGGTGGGACCGTAAAGCCACTAAATATAAGAAAGTTGCTTGGTGTTGGATGAATGACCTAGAAATGGTCCGACTGACATGAAATCGACTAGGTCGATTTGATCGATGCTTCGATTGGTGATGTGATTGTTTGAGTACCTATCGAACTATACTAATATGCAGATGGAATCTGAGGCCAAGGTAAGTCCTTTGACTCATGCTGTGCTTAGGCAACCGAGTAGTGTATTGGTTTACCAATCGAGTCTTAGGGGGTAGAACTCGCTGAGACATGGTCTCATTGGTTATTGAATAACCATTTCAGGACCCTAAGGAGAAGCTGAGGAGGAGGAACCTGAAGGGGAGAAAGACTTTTGAAGAAGAAGATGATTCAAAGAGGGATCTTGAGTATAACCCGAATGTGGATTGAGATCCCATCCCTTTTGTAAACCCTGTCTTAGTGTAGATAGGTGTGAGACAAGTATGCTGTGAATAGTATTATAAATATACTATGAGTTATGCTGTTAATAAAAGTATGGTTGTGAATTTCAATAAGAAAATAATATGGCTTGCTTTTCTATCCCATTTTTTTTATTGTCTGGGGATTTATAACCGCTTCCGCATGCGCATGAGTAACAGAAAGGGTCGGCGATACTTAGTCTTGGGATATCGCACTTTAAAATCGACCAAGGAAGAAGGATGGGTGCGTCCTCGAGGATCGGGGCGTGACAATTTTACCCGCCCACATTGGGCCACAAAAGGAAGAAAAAATAGAAATTGAAAAAAATAAAAAAATAAGACACACTCGCAATCCTTATATACACAGATACTATCAATCCCTCACACACATTCACACAAACCCTAATACAAATAACTTGGAAATGACTCCGAATCTTTTCGCAAAACCTCTGCTTTACCTCTCGTAGTGGCCCGCCCCCATGCTGATGACACATGAGCCTGGCATGATGCCCCTCTTCTAATATATTAAGTCTCTCCCTCCATGCATATGTTCGAGTTTATTGCACAATTTCTTCCATCCGCTGCTCCCATAGACCCATGGATTCCCATCATCCTGAAATAGTGAAGCTGGATCCATTAATCGATTCTTTTCAAGCTCAACCTTCAAAGCATCCTCTAGTGGATCGGATTGCATCACATATCCCAACCTTTTCACCGTTGCACCCGCTACTCTAATATTAAGGCTAAATCTCAGATAACTCTCGTCAAATTGATTAAAGTCGACTACTCCCTCCAAGAATCCCCACAGTGCATTTGGTTTGAAGAGTTGAAACCACACGTGATCCGTATCAAATGAACCAAGAGTTCCTGATTGCTCATTTCGCCTTTGGCCGTTAACACGTGGTACGATGTCAAAAGATACTTCCTTTTCTCCATCTTCTACATCAAAGTTAACACAAAGAAACAATCCTTTGAACTTGTTGTACAAGTCTTGCGAAGCCTTGAAAGATATAGTACTGTCTTCAACAAGGACAAACCCCTTTAGCATCTCTCTTCCGGGGCTAACATTTCGATAATCAGACCAAAAGCTGGAATAGCGATACTTCTGTTATATGGGTAAATTGTTAGGAGTATCCAAGTTTGTAATTAGTTCAAGAAGAAGAGTTTGATTGGTACATATTCCTAGTAATTCCACTAAAGCTAGAGTTCTGTAATAATTAGACATATTGATCCTTACTTACATTGGAAATCCTTCCCTCACAAGTGCTAGCCACCCCTAATATTAGATTCAATCACCCCAGATGTAGCTCATACAATACGAGTGTACTATATAGGAAGTGAAAAATTGATGGAAAATAGAACGGCACGTCCAAGAAATTAATCGCCCCCATCAGACCCCATTGTCTAATGTTCATTGTTATGAGTTCACTTTAGAGATCGTCGATTCTTTAGTACAAACTGTCCTAATTGAACTCCAACTTACTTGCAACAACTTAACATAATTACAACAAATTAAAGAAAAAACTTCTACTTGCACTCAAACTAACGGAAAATTGGAAAGGAAAATCTAATGCAAGCCCTCTCCATAAACCAACCTCATCCAAACACTTGCCCGTTTTATGTCTGCTCTAACTTTATATAAAAAGAGAATCTGAAATGCAGTTCTCTATTAATAAAATTAAATCACACTGCCCAAGTAATCCGCATGTGGCTAGCAAGGCATGTAGTGCGACGGTCCCCTATCATAATAGCAACAAACACCTAAGAGTGAAAAAGGTCTCGTGTTGAATTATTGAATTATTATAGTTGTGTAGTTTTATCTTAGTCCGTAGAGTTGATCTAGTACTATTATTGGTGTTGGTTGTTATGATCAACCGTAACATCAAGAACCACGTGTCCATTTGTTTGGTAGGTTTTCTAAGATTTCAACTGTATTTTTCAATACAAGAATTACGAACATCGGCTCTTCGTCATTGCAGCAAGTTGAGATTTTGTTAAGCTTTATACACATGTGCAAAATGACTTTATATTAAATTTGTTTGTTTGTCTAGAATTTACAATTTTTTTTACATGCACCCAATGTACACTGTATCGACACATGCATAAACACACACGCATATACACACGCACACATTTGAGGGGGGGGGGAGAGAGAGAGAGAGAGAGAGAGAGATACCTCGATTGAAAAATCAACCATGTGCTTCCATCCTAGTTTATGACTTTTTGGATTACCTTCATCCGAAACCTCGTAGAATAAAGCTGGATCTAGCAATTGATTGTCTTGAAGCAAAACCTCTGAATCATTCTCTAGTGGCTTGCATATTAGTCGGAATCCACACTTTTTCACAAGTAGTTCATTACCATAGGTATAGTCGCGTACTCTAATGCTAATGTGGAAATGAGTCAAGTCATTTGGACCAAAATGGTCTACTGTCCACAAACACTCTGGTTCCATATACTCAAGCCACACATTATCCAAATCAAATATCTTGAAATGCCTTGTATGTATATTGCCTTTGCAATTAACAATTCCTATAAGCTCAAATGGGCGAGATGTAGATAGCTTATACAAGCTTGCTTCTGCTTGAAATGCAACACATATAGCTACTCCTAGGATCTTTTCATATAAGTCCTTTGAAGCCACAAAAGATAAATAGCCCTCTTTATTGGACAGCAACCACTTTGGCATTTCTCCTCCAGGTAGAACAACTCGACTCTTTGGTTGGCAATGAAATCTCTGTCATAGATGTAAACTGTTAGATAGTTTTTTTGAAATTGGCCCCTAAAAGGAGGAGTATGAATGAGTTAAGTGGCAATCCTAGAGTTTCATATATAGTTAGCAATATCAATACAAAGATTTTTTTTTGTACTTAACTGGTGGAAACAGGACAAGTATTGTTGAAGATTTTGTAATCGGATGAACATGTGTTATTGAAGTTTTTCATTGGGCGGTCCTTGTAATTTAACAGCGAACTAGAGTTCTATAAATAAAGAGAAAATCTTTTGCATTGTCTTACAGCAACCTCCACTATATGTTTGCACAATCACTTTCTATATGTTTATTTTTTTTAATTAGCCCACCATTCCGGGATTTTTAGCCTTTTGTAATGCACAAACACCTAATGCAAGCCACAATGTAGAGAGAGAGAGAGAGAGAGAGAGAGAGAGTCTAACCTCAGGCATGAACAAATCATTCACGGGAAACCCATTACGGACTAGCTCCCGAGTTGAATATAACTCCACGTCCTCAACATCACATATGTTGGAGGGAATTCTAGTTAGAGATTTGCAATTATTTGCCTTTAGTGTTCTCAATTTCCCTGGAATCTTGGGGATCTCCTGTAGTTGTTCGCAATTCGAAACCTCCAATTCTTTTAAGTCATTTAGTCTCTCCAATGTAGGAAGGTTAGTAAAATTGTTTCCAGACAAATATAAAGAGAATAGGCGGGGACAAGAAAGATTTTCCAAGAACTCTACTTCTGATAGATGGCACCCTTCAAGATTCAACCACTCTAACATAGGAAATCCTGTCTTTGTATGGGGTTCACTCAAATCCTCCTCCTCCTCCTCCTTCTTGGGAAACTTGATTAGTTGTGAGCAGCCACTAAGTTGCAAGACTCCAAGATTTTGCAACTTGTAAATGCTAGATGGAAGGATTGCCAGTTTCTTGCAATGAAATAAATATATCTTCTCGAGAGAGACAAGATTTTTTATGGATGTAGGAAGTTCTTCAATTGAAGTCCATTCAAGTTGAATTTTTTTCAAGCTTTTGTTCTCATTTGGAATATCAGGGAATCTTTGCAATTTAGAGCAACATCCTAAATTCAATGACCGTAACTTACGATGATTTGCAACTGAATCATGGACACGCTCCAAGTTTTCGCACCCATGGAGAACCATTTTCTCGAGATTTGGAATATAAGAGACGTCCGGCATATAAACCAGTGACTGGCATCCACCCAAGTTAATGAACTTCACTATTTTAAAGTCCTGCAAGAACAATAAACCAACTTGCATAGATATTCTAGGATGATCAAAGAAAAAAAGTGAGATATATATATATATATATATATATATATATATATATATATATATATATTCATTTCAAAATCTGGCTGTGATTTTGAAACAAAAATCACTTGATCATATTTCAAGCGACATGTGATCAGAATTCACTAGATCATATGGTTTATATAGAGCACATCCTCTCACTTTATAAAATGAGTTTAGTAAGTAATCCTCGTAAATTCGCGAATGCTCGTAATTTCACTATGCACCAGAATGGTGTGGCCACTTCCACTACGTATACGTGCAAAGACAATACTTGTGATTTAGAGAGAAAGAGTGTGTAACCTCAAGTGAGAGCACATGAGCCACGTTCAATCCTTTGCCAACTAATTCATCACATGCATTTAAGCTAACATCTGGAATCTTATGTCGAGATTCGCAACCACCCGCTTGTAGATCCTGCGGGGGTAGTGGAAGGTCGGAATCTCTTCTATTCATCACTTATTAAGAAGTGCTGATTGATTGATTGTTTTTTTAAAAAAGAAGACATATTTTGTACGCCTAATTGGTCATAAACATAACACAAATATGAAAAATAATAGAGTCCACGCCATCTTGCATAGTTTTTGGTTTTTGAGCTACATATACGTTAGTGTAGTGTAAGAGCTCAAAGTTTATTATATCATAATAAACACAACCACCACATGTATACCTTGCATTTGTATACATAAATAAAAAATGTAGATGCATCGATAGACTTTGACAACTCAATTTAGTGGATTTCATGTGTGATTTATTAAACCTCTATGGTGCACATCTGCCAAATACATGGTGAGTCTTTTTGTGCCTTCTTTTGATTAAGGTTCAACTATTTTATTCTTGAGACACCTTTATCAATGAGTTGTCATTCCATAATGATTTGGATATTTTTTATGTGGTCAATTTTCAATGAATTTTCTAAAATTATAGCACATTTTTCCGAAGGACGAAAAGAATATTAAATGAAAGGGAGTCTAAGGAATGAGATTTGAAATGTCATATCTGAAATTGTATTTGAAGGCGTATCTCTCGAAAGATAAAGGTGGTGAGTGTTTATATAGGGCAAGTCAAGAATGTCAATTGCTTATATGGAGCTAGCAGGTTTATCCTCTAATTAATATAGAGGGTTAATACCATTAAAGATCCTAAACTTGTCCCCCATGATATAGTTACATCAAACTAATTTCTACCTCACAAAAATCTCATATTGATACCTCTAGCCCAAATTGACCCTCCATAATGCAAATCTATCAACAATGTTGGCAGCTGATTGCAAGACAGAATTGATTTAGAGAATCATAGATTCAACGCAAAAAATCTACCTGTGATGATATTAAATATAAACGGAAAATAGTGAACATTATTGAAAAAACTGAGTAAGACTTTGGTTTTTGACACATTATATCAATGAGTACTGCTCCTAACAACTTCGTGCACCGAAGGACTCGTCCGTCACTTGGATGCCTTTAGGCAAAAACCTTTACCCACCGTACATGGCTTGGAAAAATGAGTAACATGTTGATTTGGGTTTCCCTTAATGGAATCTGACTGAAGCCCAAAAACATGTATCTTCTTGAATAGATTTTACGTGCAAAAGCCCCCAACAAAATTGAAAAGCACTAATCGAGGAATGACATTGTAATTTTCACCATTAGTAACTTCTGTATCTGTAAGTATTGTCTTCTGCATGCGTTCTAATCAGATGGACTAGTTGCACATTTCTTTTGGTTTAGTATGACCCGCCTATGAATAAATCTGACAAGCCAAGATTTTCGGATCGATTTTCGTTTTTAAAGGGCACTTTTCTTTCTAAGGTCCAACAACATGTAATAGGGCGAGGGCTATAGTTAGGATTAACTAACAAATCCAGGATGGACCGAAAGTGGGCCTTGGGATCATTATTGGGCCACGAAAGTGGTCATAGTAGACTCATCCCCAAGATCAATATAATTGGGTAATCAATTTCTACCCAACATGAACTCCACAAGGAGTTTGGATGGATGATCCACCAAACATCGGGGGCCTCACGATTTTTTCTCAAATATGATTTCAATGATTTATTTGTAAAATATGAGCCAAATATGAATTTAATATTTTCATTTATCATTGTTTGTTAAATGTAAGTCAAATATGAGATGGGTTAGATTCTTTTCGGACCTCATTATAGATAATCATATTTAAGCATATAATACACATGTATTTCTAAATAGAATCTATATATACATAAAAATATTATTTTCCAACATTTATTACCGAAATTTGCATTATTCTATAAAATAAGTATGCAATAGAATATAAAGTTATATCAATTATTATTGAAATATGTGTAACAATTAGACATGTAGAAAAAAAAGATTCCTAAAGTGACAATAAAAACCGAATTATTTAGCAAAGCTCATGCGTGAGCATGCCACGTAGCTCAACCTTGCATGAGCCTCAACTGCTTATTTATAACTCTTATTTGAGTCCATTTACTAGTGTTTATCTGATTGTCTTGAAATTTTCAATCACTATTTTGTATTTGGCAAGAAGTTAATCTATCATCAAACAACATTGTATTTTTCAATTCCTGTATTTATTCAGTACTTAAGTTTTTAGCTTTTTTAGTTTTACCAAAAGAGCCCTAACTCTTATGTGGGTAAAGTTACCAACATTTATTTGATTGTTTTGAAATTACCAATGGTCATAATTCTTTACTTGTTTTCATTTGCGGAGCTTACCAACACGCTAAATTTACTTTTTCTTATATGAAATTACGAACTCTTGTTTGAGTCATTTTCTTGGTGTTTACTTGATCATTCAAATACTTTACCATCATTTATTGGTTAAATTTTTTTATTAACTCTCTTTATTGTTTTGAAATTATCAAATATTTTAATAATCTATCAATGTTTAGTTGCTAACTTATCAACTTCTATTTGATAGTTTCAAAGTATCTATTATTTTGTTAATATACCCACATTTGTTTGGGGAGCTTTCTAGCACATTTAAGTTACAATCAATTAAAAATTAGTAAATGTACTCAAATAAACATTGGCAATTGTTTCGTAAGAGGTCCTAGTTTGAACATGCTGAAAACATGAACAAATAAACATTGGTAAATTATTAAAACAATAAGTGAATTCGCAACAATTAGATAAACATTGGCAATTTCTAGTGAATTCGCTAGAAATCTACAGTATATAGCGATGCTGCTACTTCTCAAGAATTGGGAGTAAGTAATCAAAACCGAACAATGACTTTTCTCTGAAGTTTCTTTTTTGTACTTAATTATGAATAAAGCATTTTTTTTATTTTTTTTTTGCGATTTTCTAACATGAGATGGATAACAGCTTCTTGGGTTTAGCATGAAAAATCAAAGCCTTAAGTCAAGCTCGGTCACACTGGTAAAATTGTTAATTCTCTACGAATTAGTTAAATTTCATTTTGACATTTTAATATTTTATCGTGTACACTATTTGAAACTTAACAAGTAAAGTAGATTTATCTATTACCATCCATAGAGTCATGAGTACGTGGCTTCTCAATTCTCTCATCGTAGGGGTCTTAAAGATATTGGGACTATTACATATATCAAAAGCCTACAAATCAAATAAATAGTCTCCTTGTATAGCTTAAGTACATTGTACGTTCAGATGTTAAATTGCATACGAAGAAGCATAGGTTTCAATTTTCAGCTCAAAGTCATGATGGCTTGAGCTCACTGTTGTTTTTTTTTTTTTTTTAAGTACGGAAGACTTTACTTTTCATTCCTGCACTTTCACTACCTTTTTCATCAAGTACTATAATTTTTCTAATAAACTCCTTCCACTTACATAAATTTTCTATCAGAATTCTCCTGTACCAAATCTAGCCAAATCTATCTAATGTGGTCATTAGATTCATTTCGCAATATAACGTAGATTAAATATCATACATACGTTATCAGTCATAAAATTGTCTTCAAACAGAAGCTAGTCAGACAGATTATGGTTTTAACCAATTGAACCCCCCCCCCCCCCCAAAAAAAAAAAAAAAAGGTTGTGGCAACTGCCACCACTCATATTTACAAGGGGTGACCACAAGGACAATATTTAATTCATGTTATACTCCAACGTCCTCCGATGGCCACGTCAACTGAATTTAACCATATTTGATGTCGGTGAAACTTTATCAAACAATTTGTGTAAATAGAATGACTTGGTTGAAAAAAAAATTAAAGCCACATGGACGTGATTGGGAAAGTAGTTAAAGTACAAGAATAAAAAATGAAATCTTTGCTATATATGTATTTCGACTATGATCAACAAGTTGTCAATTATAAGGTAGACTATTTACAAACAGAAGATTTTAGCTGCATTGGTTCTATGCACTAGATTGCCAGCCTACATGTGATGGTTTGATATGTATAAGGAATATAGTAATTGTAGATGTTTTCCTCAGGACAATAACATACATAATTTGATTTACTACATACAGGAATTAGTAATGAAAAGAGGAATGAGTACCTTCAAATTTTTCGGCGCTTGCTTGATCATGCTATTTTGCATATCGAGTCCAACTAATTTCTTTGCACCATAGCCAAATTCTGGAATCAAGGCACAATTATGACATTCCAACCACCTTAATTGATTAGGAAGATGGATGGGACCTTGGAAAGAATTATGTACGTTATGTAGGATGAGCAACCTCAACTTTCTCATGTTTGTGAAAGCATTGGGACAAATGTATATCTCTTCGGGATTCGGTAGCTTCAAAACTATGGCTTTTATCACATCTGTTCCCTGTTTATTTATTCGAATATACTTAGGTTACTTTGTAACTATAGTAAACAAAGTCAATGGTAAGAATAGAATATGAATTCTTATACACTAGAAACTCTTACCGCATCTCCTGATAGAACCTCAAGAACATCATCATAATGCCATAACCTACTGCGTTTGCCAGGATCATCACGACATTCTCCTTTAACAATATCCACACCCATCAATTGTATCAAGTCATGCATTTGTAAGGTCCCTTCCTCTTTACTAATCAAGCAGCGCTCAATGAGAATTTCAACCCCAATAGTCGTGTCAAAATCACAACCATCAAGAACTTTCTTCATGTACTTTGTCTCCCGCCCCTTGAAGAAACAGGCAATATCGAGAAAAATCTCCTTTACATAGTCCTCCAATCCATCATAACTTACCTTCAATACATCACTAATTTTTTTGTCAGGACTTCTAGAAAGTTTCTGCAGGGCACAAACCCATTCCTGTTCTCCTCTACCACACAAGAAAGAACCCAACACCTCAAGAGCCAAAGGGAGGCCTCCGGCATAATGCAAAACCCTATCAACAAGATTGCTGCTAATTTCTATTTTTTGACTTCTTAGAAAAGCATGCTTTCTAAAAAGTTCAAGAGCTTCACCATACTTGAGAGCTGGAACTCTATACAAATGATCCAAATGTATTCCATGAGAAGTTAGCAAATGCTTGTTTCTTGTTGTGATAATTATCCTACTTCCTTTACCGAACCACTCACAATCTCCAGCTAAAGCATTTAACTGGCGTTCATCATCCACATCATCAAGAATAATAAGAACTTTCTTATTGCAAAGTCTATCTTGAATCAACTGACTTCCTGCATCAACACTGAAGACTGTCAATTTTTTTCGTAGTACCTGCGATAGCAATTTTTCCTGTAAATAAACCAAATCAGTGAAACTCTTGGAATTTTCGCGAATGTGGTCCAAGAAACTAGAACCTTGAAACTCTCTAAAAATAGTGTTATAAATGGCTTTAGCAAGGGTTGTTTTCCCTATGCCTCCTTGTCCCCATAATCCTACCATAAGAATATCATCCTTGGACTGTAGATTTAGGATCATTGCAAGCTCTTGTACTCGGATATCTATCCCAACCGGATACTTAGCTACATTTAATGGCGTTCGATCTAGTTGAATTGAGATTTCCTGTACAATTTGTTGTATAAGCCTTGCTTCATATCTGACAAGGGAAAATGAGTAGAAAGTGCTTTTAGAGTAATCCAAAGAAATGAATAAATATTCAAAGAGAATCGCAGAGTAAGAAGCTAGTCTACAATAAATATGGAGATGAATGTCTAAATATGTTCAACCAGCAAAATGTCTAAGTCTAACCAAAACTAAAACAATATTCTTCATGTTATTCTAAATGCTGTATGTTAATCTATTTTGCATTTATCAATAATTCAAGTTAATTATTGGATATACTAAATCATTGATAGGCATTGTTTTCATCTCTTTACAAAGTTCATTGAAATTGTCTTGTCTTTTGTTTAATTGTCCAAATACCAACCCAATTATCTGGTATATTCCTTTGCGAAGCAATATCTGTGATAAAAATAACCTACGTGAAGTCTAGATCAGCATTTCCAAAAGGGTAAATCCTAGTTAAAATCAAGTACTTTATCCTTTAAGAAAATTTTAGGCCCACTTCTGAAAGTGGAAAAATAAAGACCCGTTCTTTGGCTGTTTGGACAAACACGGCCTACTGTTGGTTCCTGTGGAGATCTGTCATGTTATTACCTTTTTGCTCTTTACTGCCTCAAGTATTTACAAAAATACCATTAGGCCTATATTTTCTTTAAAGAAAAGAAATCCTAGCTTTTCATTCTTTCTTCTTAGAAAAAATAAATAAACATTTCTAATAAATAAAACAGGCTGATAGAATACCAGATTTATCTTCTCCTATGCATAATCGCATACATAATGAAAATGACTATGTAGATACAAGGGAGAAATGCTATTGCAAGAGAGATGTCTTTATTGGTTAATGAAAGGCTTGATGTAATTGAAACAGAGACTAATTATGAAAAGCCTGAGGGACGAGATTCAAATCAAGTCCTTCAAGTCCAAAAAATGTAGCAAAGAAAGGTAACACCATTCATTTTAGGTTCCGTAAAAGGAGCAGCTAACCTTAATGGTAATGATACTAGTAAGTTAGCCCAACATCTTCGGCAATCTTTGGGGTTGGCTAAAGAATCTCCGATACTATTGATGATAGAATATTTATTGAGCTTTTAACAGCGACAATGGACTTTATATAAGCCCGGTTATCCACATAGAACAAATCATAGTTTGTTTAATGATTAATCCATTAAGGCCTCTGGTTAGTTCTTGGTGCTTTTCTTAATCTCGATACGGAAAACATGTGTTTGACAGGATAGATGAATGGTCACAACCATTGATTTGATAACAAATGCAGGAGGAAAAAGTCCAACACTACGTATGAAGTATGTGAAGCCACTCTTGTCAGTAACGCTCAGATGTTTGGCAAATTCTTATTATCTCAAACAGTTTTAAGGTATAAAATAGACAAGAGCTTATTGCAGATGGAATATAAGCCATCGTAACAGATGTCTTAAAAAGAGAATTCTGTGATTTATTGCTTTTTACAGAAATAGTATATAGTATAGCCTTGAGATGCTCTAATGAAAGTACAGACTTTTGACATGTGCTATTTTGGCACTGTGAATTTCAACAATCTCAAAGACTCTCTTTGACAAACTTCCGAAGCCCTGGCCAGAGGTCACAAAGAAGGCTTACGACTTGCTCCTTCAAGAAAAAGAGGTAGTAGAAGGTCCAGGTGGGTGAATCCAGGAGAAAATGTATACGATGAGGAGAGCGAGTAATGAATTCTAAGCGAAGGAAGCAACTAAATAGTTTCCTTATTTAAACAAGAGTTGTTGCCCTTTGATTTAATATGTGCAGTGTAGATATGGCTGTAACATCCATCGAGAAACCAGAACTGCAAGACACTTTCCCTAAAGAATCGAAAAGAAGAAAGTTTATTTGATATGAAAAAAGTGTACCAAGGGGATAACTAAGGCCTCATAAATCTGAAAAGTCATCCAGATTTACAAAGAATTGAGGCCTTTAAAAGGAAACACAGAAGAACGCCTCGTTTTCCTCAAGTTAAACCCTGTTAAGTAGTTGTAGCTTTTGTTCTATTTTGTGGATTCAAACCCCCACAAGCTTCATGCTTGTCAATAAAAGTATCCACGAAAAGAGAATATTTGTGGAGTATTTTCGAAGATGTCACTCTTCATGAGGAACCTGCTTATAAACCTATAGATCAGCAGGAACTAGAAAATTTATACTTTCAGGTTAAATGTCTCTATAAAGTTTTCTCAAAATATGAGACAGATGAAGAAGATTCAAGATAATGTAGTGAACAATTATCAATGACGAACGCATGTGATGATATAGTGCCCTTAAAGTCAACATTTTAGGTATTAGAAGAAACTTTTCGACAAGATTTATTGTCAGGATCAACTTTGGAGTGGAGGCTGCTCGAAGTAGACGTTAGGGCTATTTATTGATTATTAAGATTTAACTCTAAATAGGCAATTACTTTCTCACGATCGACACCAATGGCAAAGATGTCGTATACTGAACTTCAAACCTTAGATGTGCCTATGCTAAATCTTCAAAAAATTAGAGAGACAAGAGAAAGAACAAGAGGCACATGCCCTTATATACATATGTAGGGTTAATCAGAATAGGATAGGTCCCACTATTTCATCTTCCTGTTGGCAATTTTGTGATTGAAACTGTATTGGATCAAAGATGGACGGATCTTCGAGATTAATTGATATCAGGAATACTAGCCAATCTAGCACATGGGCCAGTCTGCTTCCAAGCCCATCCAAATAATTTGTTGGCTCTAAATGATATTTGTTTGGGGAATTCATTAACATTGAGAATTGATTCTTTAAACATGGATAGGATGAACCCACGGGTCAAATGTTTGGTGTATCACACTAGGATGATTTATAGATTCGTGAATGCTGCGAATCCTAGAGAATGGAAGTTAGATAGCAGGTGAAGAGGTTCACACGTTTACAGACAATTTTGTAGGTTGTAGGTAAAAAATTAACCCCCTAGAATTACACAGCCTAGGAGTTCGACTATGGTGAAACCTATTGGAGCATCTAGAGATATTAGTGCATCTCGGGTCCAATAGAGGGGAGCAAAAATAACTAGGGGTTATCAGTTCGTAATCTAATCCGGTTCCACCTAGAAACTGGGAATCGAATCGGGAGCACCAATTCTCAATTTTTAGGACTAGTTGATTGGACTAGACCAGTTCGATCAGTTCTCCCTAGAACTAAGAACCAGACTGAGAATCACCGGTTCCATTTCTACGAAACTGAAAACCAGATCGATCCCTCCAAGAACCCGGTCCAATCCAATCCGATCCGGTCCATCCAGTCCGGTCTAGGTGGTTCCCGATTTGGGCGTTCCAATATTCTCACCCCTAAAAATAAAATTATGTTTAGAACATTGTCTACACCCTCTTTGCTTGGAAGTTAGGGACTTTTGAACCTCTTACTGTACCACAGGATACTGTACAAGAAGTCAACCGGGAGGAGGTTGCATCTCAAAGGTCAGTAAACTCAATAACCTTAGAAAGAAGGATCACAGGATACAAACAAATCAATATGCCTGTCTATGAAGAAGAGGATACATAGTCAAAGGATAATAGTGTTCTAATCGTAATTCACTTCGAAGGAGAAAAGATCCGCATCCCAAGACATACATGAAGGTTTCCAAGCTTTGGGAATACAGCAAGGCGATGGTCTATAGTCATGGACAAAGTTTGGGATATTATCGAACCCTCCTCCCAAATGGCATATCAACTGAGCTGGGTTAAGCACTTACATGTTTGTGATGTTTAAGTTTCCCGGGTGTTATCCATATTCATTAGAGACACTGGAGCTTGTACTAATTGTGCAAGACCAATGCATCACCAGACGAATGGTGGGGACCATTAACAGAGCCTATTGCATTAAGAATGGCTGGTGGGAATCAATGTTTATTGTTAGACGGATTTTCCTTTCCTGACACTAGACGAGGATGTCATTCTTGGTAATGCTTTCTTAAGGGACAAAACGAAAAATGGTCTTTTGTGCAAGAAAGCACCACGATTACTATAGCAGGCGTCACTCTTCTAAATCCTTGGTTAAGACAAATTTGAGGTTTATCCTGTGAAACAATCAGAGTTTTGTGGAGACTGTCCATGTGGCCAAGCATTCATAGTGTGAGCACAACGTGGTAAATAATGGGAGCATAAGCTATTTGGATGCGAAAAATCTTCATTTCCAAATGATACCTTCTACTGTCAAAATTTGTTCTGCCTAGAACAAGGGAAAATTCGGAGTATCCAACTGCCAGGAACAAAATGGAATAAGTTCCTGCCGAAATTGAAAAATAACTTTCGTGAAGATCCACAAATTGTCGAGTCCTTTTACTTTTTTTTTTTTTGTGTGTGTAAAATGTAAGTCAAATTGTGGAGTCTTAATGGTGACTTATTGTGGAGTCTTAATGGTGTAAAAGCCAGACTTGAGCTAAAAGATCCAATTATCATCATTTCAGCAAAAACTGTGAGTTGGTAGAGGTATTTGAAAGACAAATTCCTGATCTGTGCTCCAAAGGTTTTATAAGAGATGGTTATATTCCGCACTCTAACCCATTAACCATGCAAAGCAGGTATGAGGAAAAGCGTGAACTGTTGCAGACTATCTTCAGCTCAGCAAACCAACAAGGCTGATGACTATAAGATAGCTAGGGCAGGAGATCTCATAGACAGAATGCCCTAGGCATTTTGTGCTGCGTATATACGCAATGTAATAGTCTTTAGCAAAAGTGAAGAGATGCAAATGAATCACTTATGACTACTGACAAATATCTTTAAGAAAAAAGGCATGATCCTATGTAAAAGAGAAGGTAAAATGGATAAAGGAAAAAGATAATTGCTTGGGTATGGAAGTAGGAAGTAGAGAGAAAAAAAGCTAGCATTACAAACCTAAATTTGCGAGATATAATAAACTTTCCTGACAAAGTAGAAGATAAAAAGTTCAGAGGTACTGTAGATCTGCTAAGTGCTAACTAGGCCAGACAATTTTAAAATCTCTTAGTAGGCTACCCAAGAAAGCTCCAAGTAATGCATCTCGATTTTGGGATGATGAAGACACTCAAGCACTAGGTAAAAGAAAAGGTAAAGCATTTGCCATCATATTATCACCTTCTGATGCATCACATGAATGCTGGGGAGAAGTACAAAAAACTAAATAAAGAAAATAAGTAAAACTTCTATCAATATTGGTCTGCACATTTAAATGATCTGAACTCATTTATTTGATACATGTAAAGGATGTACTTGCCATGAAAATTTGTACAAAAAACTTTTTACATATTCCTAGCCCCAACAAGGTTTGTAGTGAGAACCAACTCTGAATATGTCGAAAGATTCTTGAATCTTGTTGGAAATTGTGATCCATTTTCTCTACCTATCAAGAAACTACTAACTTAATGGAGAAGGAAAGTTGGCGGCTACAACTTGCTCTAAGTCGGCAAGCATGCAAGAAAAGGCAAGTCCAAGTCAAAGTTGAAGACTTTCATATGTTGGAGAAGATTCAAGTGGGAAACCTAAAGTCAAGAATAGCGGCTGAAGGAGAAGAAGCTAGAGAAGTCTACGTGCATGGGAAATATTGAATGAAAGTCAACAATGGCTGCTTAACCATGAAGAAAGAAGGATCAAGAGTACGTGGGCAGCAAGTACTCTTGGAGAAGAAGAAAATTGTCTAGCTGTCTAGGGCGGTGACTAAGTCGGTTGTAATTATCTATAAATAGGCTGGTTGTTCATCTATTTGAGGTGTGTGAGAGGCGAACCCTCCACCGTGAGAGGCCTTAGATCTCCACTGTACCTCCATCAAATTATTTTGACCAACTAATGAAACTATTTTCTCCCTATTTATCACCTTTGTCCTTGAATTATTCTATCTTGTCCCTTGTCCATCCTCTATAAAATATACCATACACTTGCACACATCACTAACAAAAAACTATAACTAATACTAAAAACCATACTTCCGCAGCGCACATATCCAAAATTTTTAACATGGTATCAGAGCTATTTTTTTAACAAATCTGAATTTGAAAGAAACTCAGCAAACTAGGCTTCTAATTATACAAGAATAGTATAGTTATCACAACTTTGACGTAGAATATATTCTTCCCGATAAAAATTGTCTTAGCTGCTTCTCTCTCTCTCTCGTAAATTGTCTTGTTGTGCAGATAAATCCTACAGCAGAAAGAATTTTTTTTTGGCTATGCAAGCAAGAGGGGCGTCCAAGGAAGAAGTCTCCAAAGAGACAGAAGGAGAATGAGAGCAAAAGCTATGGTTCTGTGAGAACGAAAGCAAATATTAGTTGGCTATGCAAAAGACCTAGAGTTCTTTTTTCTCATTTTAGAATCATATAGGAAAGGAAAAAAGCCTTAATATCATCTGTTGAATGACTGTGGGGTATGAATACCGTGAAAGACTTGCCAGGAGAATGAACTAGTTGGTTGAAAAGACAGTTGAAGTTCACAAGCCTCTTTTGATTGAGCCCAAAAAAATTAAAGGAGATATCCTTGAAGATTAAAATCAGGTAGAAGATGATATGTTTGGCAAACAACCACACTCACGAAGTATGATCTGATTCAAAAATGGTTATGGGTTTATCAGGAGAACCATCGGGCATATATGGCTTCAATAAAGTTATGAGAACAAGATCTTGAAAATGAAGATCTTGGAAAGTTTGTACCAGATGGCCATAGAGAAATCACGAGCAAAATATTCCTGAGAATCATAATCCTATTCCAGAAGATTTTGACATTGAATCTGGTGATAAAAACCTAGAAAATATAAAATTTGAATATTAAGTTTTGATACCTACAGATTGATTCCAACGATCACAGCCCTCGAGGGAAGGGTACTAAAATCTATGCGGAGTTGCTGGATAGACTTGAGAAAAAGATTTCCAGCAACTTCAATGGTTCATAAAAGATCCTGCTTCACAGATAAAGATTCTAGAAGTTGAGTTGAAATTTTACAAAACAATTGGAGAATAGTTCCTTGATTAATGGAAAGGAAAGGTACGTATTCTCTAAAGCTCTACTACCTGGAGATATGACGCTAATAAAGAAATATAATAGACTCGAGAGACACTTTTCTGTTCAGGAACTCTGTGTTCTAAATCCTTATCTCCATTCGGAAGGACAAGGATGACTAAGCTAGAAACTTCACATAAGCATAGCAGAAACTGGACTCCCGCTTGTAGACGCAGGGTTTGCAGACTCTATCAACATTGACAGAGGGTATCTACACCTTGTTAGTAAACTCCATCCGTTGGTAAAATATGCTTTAAGCTACTTAGATGGTCCTAGATATGCTGCAGTGATTGTTACCATGAATGGAACTGGATGAAAGGAGAGAGTATTCCTGACAGATCTGGAAAATTCAACAGAGAAAAGTAGGGGCACGTATTATTTTTATTACTAAGGCCACTCAAATTGAATTTTTAAAGCTGTCCTAGAGCATGTAATAGGTAACAAACAAAGTATTATCTGCGTGGTGATGGAAGAATTTTTATCATCATTCTCAAGGGTTATATGAGCTTTAAATAAAAAGAAGTCCAAGAGAGAAACTGAGGGAGAGTAATCGATCTGCTTACGAAGTTTCTGGCTTAGTTAACAGAGCTTATGTATCAGGGCTGATGTTTTTGAAGTCTGGAAGATCTCCCAAACCCAAGATCAGCCACCGGAAGAGAAAACGGAACGAGATAATCACGCCCAATTTAGAAGAAAAGGCCCAAGGCCAGCCTTCAGATGGAGTGGTAGGTCAGCAGTACAAGACACGAAAAACTAATTTTCTCAGAAGAAGAGAAAATGCATGGATTGGAAGTGTACAGATGAGATTAAAAAGATTCAAATGGAAAAAACGGTTACAAAACCAATAGAAAGGAATTTGCACGATCAAGAATTTAAAAATAAAAAATAAAAAAATCTTGCATCAGTGAAACCTGTTAAGCAAAGGCAGAAAAGATAACCTCCATTGGTTAGACAGCGTATAATGTCTTGTATAGGCGTAGGCAGCTTACGTTTTTTTTTTGTCCGCTTGTAAATGTTGAAGTAAGCTGGCAACATCCTACAGGCATTGGCTTTTGTATGTATATTAGCTGATACCTCTTCAGTTGAAAGGAGATGGGAAATCAGTAGAGAAAGCTTTCTTTGCAATTCTTACTCTCTTAAGTGATTTTAGTCTGGATCTGTGAATGAGAGAGTGCTAGCTCAAAACTTCAACAAGAAGCAGAGGCATGCCAGCGGTACAAAAGACCCTCCAACTGACAGTAACGGGGGTGGGACATGGGAGCGCAAGCTCCGTCTACTAACTTCTTGTCCGAATTGGAAGTCCGAAGTCCACGAATCCTTATAATTGGTCGAACAATGAGGGTGCTAATCGCATGAGTCTTTCATGGGTGATAGCCTAATCAAAATTGCCAAATTTAAGCTAATACCAAATGAAGTGAGATCACATTGTGCAATAATCTATATTTCCAATTAGGAGTGGCTTATCTATGGTTTATTTGTATTATTTATGTAATCATATACAGACTGATATCGTGGTTTATAATGACAATAACTTGCATTATCTGTGTCATTGATCTAATGACTTATATTTCTCATACTTTAACTTTAAACCAAATGGATATTTGTTTGGTCATAAATTACATTTAATAATATATGCTAGTAAAAAAGTTTATTTCAAGATTTTTTATATTTGTGTTATTTTTTTGAATTTCAAATTGTTAGAATTTAAACTTTCAAATTAAGTCCATAACTTTACTATCATGATTTTTTGTAAACAAAAATATATTTGTTAAAAATGTATTTCAAGATAAAGTACAAATTGCTAAAATGAAAATTGACCAAATACGGATCGTATGACACAACTATGCCATGTGGCAATGCTAGAGCAATATTACCTCCCATGTTGGCAAGCAAAGAATGAAACTTCCTCTTAAATCCCGCTTAAACTATATATAGTAGACATAGGATATAGATTAGTATCCATGGTTTTGATGTATTATGACAGTTTTTGATATCCAAGAAACTTATTTTATTTGAATATTGTGCAACTTTTCTTCTAACCAATATCTCAATTTGTGAATTTAAAGTTTCAATTTTTTTGAATTTTCTTTTACATTTTCTAGAATTTTGTTTTGTTAAATTTACTTAGAAAATAAGAAAATGCCTAGGCTCAAAACTCAAACCCAGATTTCCCCCATCCCGCCCTCTCTCTCCACTCCCCTCCGCATTTGCCACTGCCCCGTGGCCGCCCCAATCTGTTCCCCCCGCCGCCATGTCCCTGCCACCGTGATGTACCCATCACCATCGCCTGTCCTGCCGCAGTTGCTGCGCCCTCTTTCCGTGTTCTTGTCCCTCTGTCACGGAAGACAGGAGAGTCCCAGGCGACCACTGCCCGAGGCTAGCGACCGCTGATCTGGGCTTGAAGCCACCCGGATCCGGGGTCGCGAGCCCAGATTCGTAGCCTAAAGCCCCTAGACACAGAGAGACAGAGACGGGCTGAGGTGATGCGTCTGGGGTGGCGTTGGGCCGTGGGCAATTGGACGGCCGCGTGTCGAGAATCGGCAGGGTGTCGGAGAGGACGAACGGCTCGCCCATTGTACTCTTTCGTGTTCTGTGCAAGTGTTTTCTGTGCTGTGTGTCTAATGCGAGAGTGAGAGAGAGGGAGACGAGGCAAATTAGAGAGAGAGAGAGAGGCGGGATAGATTACGCCGAACTTTGGAGGATCCCAAACCTTAAAGAAGATCAAAAATCAAAAGAATTACACTATTTGAAGCAGTAGAAGTGTTTTCACGTACCCATCCATAAAATGCCATCCAGACAAGCTACCGGCGTCAAGAAGAGCTTTCTTCCATCGCTTTACTTTTTCTGAATTCTTCCCAAACTTCACCTCATGTTTGGCCATCGCTTCTGCATAACCCTGTCTCTGCCCTCTCACTTCTCTAGGTTCCACTTTGTAAAACACTGGAAAGACCATGAGACCTCTTTGCTCCTTGCACTCCATGATTTTCGCCACCTCCTCCAAACACCATGGTGACGAGGCATAGTCCTCGGAGAAAACAACAATTGCGATTTGTGATTCCTCGATTGCCTCCATAAGTGCGCATGATATTTGCTGTCCCTTCTTTAGATCTTCACTATCCATGTAAGTGTTTATTCCAATTTGAACAAGAGCTGTGTAGAGATCACCGAGGAAATAGTTGCGGACGTCCGTGCCTCTAAAATTCAGAAAGACATCATAGCTCCTTTTGTGCTTGGAAGAAGAAGAAGAAGAAGAAGAAGAAGAAGCCATTAGAATTTGGTAAGAGGAAGCGGGTGCTGGTGTGTTTGCTTGGAATTTCGGAAATGAAGGTGCTGAAGGATGAATTGAGATCGGAACGAGGTAATAGATATGGTTTTGATAATCCAATCCATACGTCAATAATAATGCCATGTTCAGCTAATCAAACTGACTCAATCAAACACAATGCTGTCCATTCATCTCTACTACTTTCCAGAAGCCCCCACCAACTTTGGCTCGACACTCCGACACCGGCATTGATATCGACATCGATTTCTATGAAAAAAGAGAGACTTTTATTTGTACACGTGTTTTCACATATACGAAGAGTCTTATGCTCTCATCTTCTCTCCCTGTCACGCCCCAATCCTCGAGAACACGTCCATCCCTCACCTGGTCGATTAATAGTGATGTCGTAGGATGCATCACCGACCCTTTTTATTTTATTACGCAAACGGAAGCAATTAAACAATCCTCAGACAATCTAAACAATCCTCAGACAATCAATGTGATAGATAAGTAAGGCCATATTTTTCACCTCTGAAAACCACAACCACAATTTGTATACGCTTGATCTATCACACATCAGTTCACAACCCAAGGTTTGCAAAATATGATGAGATCTCAGTCCTCATCCGGGTCATACTTTGGATCATCATCTAGATTCTCCTCCGATTCCTCTTCCGGTTCTTCTTCAGGATTTATGAACCTGAAATGTTGTCCCACAACGGGATGAGACCACATCTCAGCAAGTTCTACCCTCCTAAGACTTGATTAGAAGGCCAATATGCCATAAGGACTGCCTATGCACAACACGAGTCAGATGACTTACCTTGGCCTCAGATTCCACATGCAATTCAATACAGTTCAATAGGCATTCAATTATTCATCACAGATTGAACTATCGATCAATTGACCTAGTCGATTACATGTCATTCCAACATTTCCTCGGTCATTTTAACTAATATTATACATTTCCCAATATGGAACATCTAGTCGTCGAGCCCACATGCATTCTCCAAGATGACTCTCCTAGTCACCGAGCCCACGTGCGTTCTCCAAGATGACATACTTACTCATTAAGCCTACGTGCATTTTCCAAGGTGATGCATCAAGTCACCGAGCCCACGCATCTTCTCTAAGATGCCATACTTAATCATTAAGCCCACGTGCATTATCCAAGGTGATGTATCAAGTCACCGAGCCCACATGTCTTCTTCAAGATGGCATACTTAATCACCGAGCCCACGTGCATTCTCCAGAATGACATAACGAGTCTCCAAGCCCACGTGCATTCTCCGATGTGATACATCAAATCATTGAATCAACAAATCATAACGTCTTTCTCCGAGATGACATACTTAGTCATCGAGCTGACATAACATAGCGCCTTTCTCTGAGATGACACACTTCGTCATCAAGCCGGCGTGATAAATTACATACTCAATTTCCTTTCCACAAATCTCACTATATTCCGTAATCTTCCAAAGTCTTTTTGGCATAATTAAATCAATTCAGCACGAATTAGAGCTCAGATAAATAAATGGACTGCACCATGATAATCAGCATAAAACTTCGATCGTTGGCTATCACAGTCTAATTTCCGGAAAATAAATAAATAATTACAAAATTTAATTATTAAATACTAATAAATCTAATTTATGCCCGTAATGCCCAATTGGACGCCAAAACGAACTGGGAAAAATCCTAAAGTTCGTTCAATAAATACTAGGACATTTCTACTGGCTCATGGCTACATCTGACCACCTCACATGCATTGGTAAATCACTAATTTAATCACTCTAAACTAATATAACCCCCTAATCATGCTTAATTAAATCTAATCAATCCTTAAGCATCATTAGCATATTAAATGAGGTTTAGTGAGTTAAACTCACCTAATTAATGATCCGTTTGGTTCAAAACGACGGGGACGCGACGGCGGCCAATAAACTTCAAAGCGGGACCGCCATGCGGGGCCAAACCAGGGTCAAAATCAGCCACGCAACTTCTGCCCTAACTAAAAAATAGGTGCTGTCCGCAGCTAGTCGAGGGCTGATTTCGCGGCTTCTTGCTTTGGCGCCGAGCTAGACCAAATTGCTGGAGTTGAGGGGCTGTTGATGGGGGTGAAGATGGCACGAGCTGGGCTGCTTCGGTGGCGATGAAGTAGGTTGGACTTGCGGCTTCATAAACTCGGCAGACTGGCTGCAGTCAACAAAACAAGGGGACGGTTCACTAGAATGCATGGTTGACCAAAGGTGGAGGGTGCGTGGACATGTGGCCACGAAATGAAGACCTGAAGAAATGGGGCGGTGCAGGCGGAATTGGGTCTTTGAAGCAGCTGCAGGTTGACGAGCGAGGTGGCAGCTTCGGTTGAGGGAGCAAATGGAAGAAAGGCACGAGCAACCGCTGCTCGATGGAATTGAAGCCCGCATAAAGGAGATGAGGGAAGAGAGAGAACGGTGGGGTTTCTGTGGGGCAGAATTCACGGGCAGGTGAATGAAAGAAGAAGCTGAAAGAGAACAAGGGCGGGTCATCGAAGTTGTGGGGCCAGAAGAAAAATCCACGAAGGGTCCGATTTGAATGCAAAAAAAGCCCAAACAACTTCTATCCACCAATTCACTCACACCAGATGCCAAAATCTCTTCAAATTGGTCAATCCAAATTTATGTTCGTTTTCTGAATCGTCTGTTTTGATTTTTCGTAAAAATCCCGAACTCGCCAGAAATTCCTCAAAATGTGAGTCGACGTTTCTAGAATGGCTCATGACACGACAGGACTTCCAATTTCTGAAATCGAATTCAAATTCGCAGTTAATTTCAATCATACACGCTTTTAGTGTGACATTGCATACCAGGTAACTTTTAGGAATTTTTGGTGCAATTGACC